>CM056050.1:583030672-583623172 GCA_029574335.1 Rana kukunoris
CCTTAAAGAAGAGGTCCCCTCCTTGAAGAAGAGGTCACCTCGTTGAAGTAGAGGTCCCCTCCTTGAAGAAGAGGTCCCTTCCTTGAAGTAAAGATCCCCTCCTTGAACAAGAGGTCCCCTCCTTGAAGTAAAGATCCCCTCCTTGAAGAAGAGGTCCCCTCCTTGAAGAAGAGGTCACCTCGTTGAAGTAGAGGTCCCCTCCTTGAAGAAGAGGTCCCTTCCTTAAAGAATTGGGTACCCCCTTTGAAGAACAAGACACCTCTTTGAAGAAGTGGACTCCCCCTTGAAGAAGAAGACCACTTGAGTCCTCTGGCTTAGTTAGCCCCCCAGCAGCCCATCACAATCCATCAAAGCAAAGGGAAGAGCAAGAAGCAAGTCAGTGTTTTGCTCCTGTCAAGTCCTAGTAGACATCTCTGAAGGCTTCCTTGCGCTGCTCTGCCTTGTGGACAACCCCAAGCCAAGCCACCTTGCCGCAGAGGGTGAGGTTGGGGTTTTCTGGTGGCTCTCTTGTGGCTTTCTCTGTGGTTTTCTGGGTACACACAATAGTAATAAGTGAGGCAGACAATGCGGCCGGCTGAGGGTGAGTCAGGGCTGCCGATGATGAGTTTCCTGGGTTAGGAGCAGCAAGTTGTTACAGGCTGGAGAGAAGTTTCTTCTTCTTCCTGATGAGCACAGAGCCGGCTCCGTCCCTCCGCAGCGCCCTCCGCTCTATGAATGAGCCGCCTGCAAATCTATTCGCTTTTACAGTAACAAGTCCGGAGGAATGTCACACTCATTTGCATGGAGGGGGGGGGACTGGCTGGCCAATGGCGGGGCTTCTCTGGGCAAGAGGGGCGTGGCTGTAGTCCCCGGGAGCCGCTGCTGCTGGCACTGAGCTACTGTGAGTGTCAATGGGGAGGCCGCGCGCTGCGGGGATAAGTGTGCGTGTCTGGTGACAGCTGGGGGGACTACAAGGCCCAGCATGGCTAATGTAGGACTGAAGCTCACAGCATGGCTATTATAGGACTGCAACTCCCAGCATGGCTATTATTAGACTGCAACTACCAGCATGGCTATTATAGGACTAGTACTCCATTAGCCATGCTGGGACTTGCAGTCCTACATTAGCCATGCTGGGAGTTGTAGTCCTATAATAGCTTTGCTGGGAGTTGCAGTCCTATAATAGCCATGCTGGGAGTTGCAGTCCCATATTAGAGTGGCAGTACTAGTCCTACATTAGCCATGCTGAGAGTTGCAGTCCTATATTAGCCATGCTGGGAGTTCTAGTCCTACATTAGCCATGCTGAGAGTTGCAGTCCTATATTAGCCATGCTGGGAGATCTAGTCCTACATTAGCCATGCTGAGAGTTGCAGTCCTATATTAGCCATGCTGGAAGTTACAGTCCTACATTAGCCATGCTGAGAGTTGCAGTCCTATATTAGCCATGCTGGAAGTTACATTTCTATATTAGCCATGCTGGGAGTTGCAGTCCTACATTAGCCATGCTGAGAGTTGCAGTCCTACATTAGTCATGCTGGGAGTTGCAGTCCTACATTAGAGTGAGAGTACTAGTCCTACATTAGAGTTGGAGTACTAGTCCTACATTAGCCATGCTGGGAGTTGCAGTCCTACATTAGCCATGCTGGGAGTCTCCCAGTATGGCTAATGTAGGACTGCAACTCTCAGCATGGCTAATGTAGGACTGCAATTGTCCGGATTGCTTATAGGACTATAACTCCCAGCATGGCTAATGTAGGGCTGCACCCCCAGCATGGCTAATGTAGGACTGCAACTTCCAGCATGGCTAATGTAGTACTGCATCCCCCCAGCATGACTAATAAAGG
This sequence comes from Rana kukunoris, assembly GCA_029574335.1. Taxonomy (NCBI): domain Eukaryota; kingdom Metazoa; phylum Chordata; class Amphibia; order Anura; family Ranidae; genus Rana; species Rana kukunoris. The sequence goes on from CM056050.1 coordinate 583,032,497, forward strand.
ACTGCAACTCTCAGCATGGCTAATGTAGGACTAGTACTGCCACTCTAATATGGGACTGCAACTCCCAGCATGGCTATTATAGGACTGCAAGTCCCAGCATGACTAAAATTGGACTACAAATCCCAACATGGCTGTTAATGTAAGACTGCAAGTCCCAGCACAGCTAGTGTAGGACTGTAAGTCCCGCCATGGTTAAAATGGTACTATCTCAGCATGAACTGCTAGATCCTGCCTGGCAAATATAGGACTGCAAGTCCCAGTATGGCTGCCAGCGGTGGCCCGTCCGTTCATAAGGGGCGGCCCCTAATCTGCCCTAAGAGTTCTATGGGTTTGTTTTAATGAATCATGTGATTAGAGTCAGAGGCTTTAATTGGCTTTAAATAGTGTAGGGCTCTGCGCCCCGGGCCCACCCACTTGTGACAATAGCGAATTAACATTTTCTATTGTCTTGCTGCTTCTCCTAACAGCCAATCAGGACAGGATCGAGACCTGGATGGGGTAAGTGCCAAGCGGGAATTCCATCGGAGTAAAAGAGAGCATGTTCTCTATGTAAACGCTGATGGAATTACTCCGATGGGGAATACACAATGGAAAAAGTCCGTCTGACTTCTATCGGAAATTCTGATCGTGAGTGCGGGGCTTTAGATGGAGGGATCTTCACTGCCAACTATTGTCCCATGAGGCATTGTAACACACTGGCATCCACAGACATGACTAGGCATGATGGGAATTGTAGTTCCTGAACAACTGGAGGATCGTAGTTTGAAGACCCCTGGTCTACCTGATAGGAGACCTTCATAACTTTGGTTTTGGTGGTTAATAAGGTTTGTCCATTAACTGGATAAAATCAGAAATTTTGCCGAATTGATCGATTATGACGATCATCTTTTACCCAGCTCACTCGACTTTTAACACTACTTTCTTTGAGCTGGATGGTGTCTGCAGGGCCACATTTTGAACAATTCAGCAAAAATATGGCCACTTTGGACAAACGTCTGGGTTAGCGTAGTTGTTGTCCTATCTGTGGGCGGTAGCTCAGAGAAGATATGGTCTGAGATGTATGCCAGGCTCAGGTATAATATTTTTTTTCGCCCTAAATGTCAGACTTCCCCCTTCCAATCACTCACACACTCTCCATACAGTGACAGTGATAGAGATATAACACACACACCATCCATACAGTGATAGAGATATAACACACACACCATCCATACAGTGATAGAAATATAACACACACACCATCCATACAGTCATAGAGATATAACACACACACCATCCATACAGTGATAGAGATATAACACACACACCATCCATACAGTGATAGAGATATAACACACACACCATCCATACAGTGATAGAGATATAACACACACACCATCCATACAGTGATAGATATATAACACACACACAGGGCCGCCATCAGGAATTTTGGTGCCCCTTACACAGCTTCAGGCATGGGCCCCCTGGAGCAGAAAACCGGGGCGGGGGGGGGGGGGGGGGCGCTGTATATATAAAAAAAAAATAAAAAACATTTTTTTAATAAAAAAAAGGGGGGTTGTCATCTGGGGCCCTGGGGATCTCCGGCCCCCTGGGGACCTCCGGACCCCTAAAAAAAATGGCCCTTTAATAAAAAATAAAAAAAGAAAAAAAAAGGGGGTTGCCATCCGGGGGCCCTGGGGCCTCCGGGCCATTGGAGACTTCCGGACCTCTAAAAAAAAAAATAAAAGAAAAAAATGGCCCTTTAATAAAAAATAAAAGAAAAATATATTTTTTTAAAAAAGAGGGGGTTGCAATTTTTTTTTTTAGGGGTTCCCATCCGGGCCCCTGGGGACCCACGGGCCCCTTACAGGTGTACTGCCTGTACCCCCCTGATGGCGGCCCTGCACACACACCATCCATACAGTCATAGAAATATAACACACACACCATCCATACAGTGATAGAGATATAACACACACACCATCCATACAGTGATAGAGATATAACACACACACCATCCATACAGTGATAGAGATATAACACACACACCATCCATACAGTGATAGAGATATAACACACACACCATCCATACAGTGATAGAGATATTACACACACACCATCCATACAGTGACAGAGATATAACACACACACACACCATCCATACAGTGATAGAGATATTACACACACACCATCCATACAGTCACAGAGATATAACACACACACCATCCATACAGTCACAGAGATATAACACACACACCATCCATACAGTCATAGAGATATAACACACACACCATCCATACAGTGATAGAGATATAACACACACACCATTCATACAGTGACAGAGATATAACACACACACCATCCATACAGTCATAGAAATATAACACACACACCATCCATACAGTGATAGAGATATTACACACACACCATCCATACAGTGATAGAGATATAACACACACACACCATCCATCCATACAGTGATAGAGATATAACACACACACCATCCATACAGTCATAGAGATATAACACACACACCATCCATACAGTGATAGAGATATAACACACACACCATCCATACAGTGATAGAGATATAACACACACACCATCCATACAGTCATAGAGATATAACACACACACCATCCATACAGTGATAGAGATATAACACACACACCATCCATACAGTGATAGAGATATAACACACACACCATCCATACAGTGATAGAGATATAACACACACACCATTCATACAGTGACAGAGATATAACACACACACCATCCATACAGTCATAGAAATATAACACACACACCATCCATACAGTGATAGAGATATTACACACACACCATCCATACAGTGATAGAGATATAACACACACACCATCCATCCATACAGTGATAGAGATATAACACACACACCATCCATACAGTCACAGAGATATAACACACACACCATCCATACAGTCATAGAGATATAACACACACAACATCCATAGTGCAGAAGAAACATGTTGATGAAATAGCGGACACACAGAAAGGCCGACCTCAGCAGGAAAAAAGGATATACAAAACCACAAATAACACATTGCTACTTGTTTTGGGGAAAAGTTGTGCTGCCCACAGCAAATCAGTTCCACCATGTTTCTGGAGTGAAGGTAGCCATGAACATCCTATTGCCACTCATTCTGGTTACATCTATATGGATAGGGGGCACACCTGATCTTTTCACCCCCCACTTTGGCCAACTAACTTTTGGAAATCAACTATTTAGGAGCAATCTTCTGGAGCTAAATGCTATCATTTCCAAATGATGAGGCTGAAACAAGTGTGCACATTCAGAAACACAGGAGGTTGATTTACTAAAGGCAAATAGATGGGAAGTGCAGTTGCTCAAGAGCTTAGTAAATGAGGTAAAGCGTCACTTTGCAAAGAATACCCAATCACATGCAAGGAAAATAAAAAAAATTGCATTTTTGCTTGCGCATGATTGGATGACGGAAGTCAGCAGAGCTTCTACTCATTTACTAGGCTCTGGAGCACAAGCACTTGAAGCGTGCAACTGCACTTTGCAAAATTACCAGTCCCATTTCAACCCCAGAGGGTCAATGGGTGCAACTGTATATGTTTATACCCTATCTGTCCTCCAGGAAAACCATGTAGTATTATTGTCTGACCTCCATCTTCTCAAGCCAAGGGAGTCATTTGGAGCCTACACATCCAAGCCTATGCCTAGGCATCTATGCCTCCATACATGTCCCACTCCTGGACAGAGGTGTTGGGTCATTGGGGGGGGGGGGGGGGGATGAAGTCCATTTTTTACCTTTTTAGCCCTGTTTCAAGTCACACAGGGAGTGTATTGTTTTTAATGAGTTGGCTTAGTCAATAGTGTTGATTTACTAAAGGCAGGGAAAATTTTAACTTAGAAAAATGAAGATGCATTCATTTCAAGCATGTCTGGATATTCAATGTGAATGCAGCTTCACTTTGCTACTCTAAACATAATGGCCCAGATTTACAGAGCAATTACGCCTGTCTAACTGGGGTTAGACAGGAGTAATTTCAAATTTTGCGCGCCGTATCACTAGTTTGAATCCTCAAACCATGATACGGCGGCTTCGGGCTTCGATCCGAGAGGCTTACGTCTTCGTAAGCCTTCGGATCTACGCTGCGATATTTTTGCGGCCGCTGGGAGGAGTCCGCGTCGTTTTCAGCGTCGGGATATGCAAATTACTTTTTACGACGATCCACGAAGATACGAGCGGCCTTCGCAATCGCTTACGTCATTTTTTTGCTACGTACTGTTAGACCAGCTATTTGCTGGTCTAACGGTGCGTAGCCCATGTTAAATATGGCCGTCGTTCCCGCGTCGAATTAAATTTTTTTTTTTTTTACGTAACTCGTTCAGGAATAGGAATGTCCGTAAACGACGCTACTCAAACAACGAATGACATAACGACGTGATTTCACGCAATGGACGGCAGGAAATTTCTGAACGGAGCATGCGCAGTTCGATCGCCGCGGGAACGTGCCTATTTTAAATGCTTCACGCCCCCTACTCGCGTAAATGCCTTGCGCCGGGAGAAATACACTACGCCGCCGTAGTTTACTGGACAAAATCTACCGGGATTCCACGTAGAGCCAGGTAAAATACGGCGGCGTAGTGTATTTCTGATACTCTCCGCTAATCTAATTGTATGTGAATCTGGGCCAATATTTGCAAATTCTACTCCTTCAACTCCATAGACTTATACTGTGATATTGTATATACTATACACACACACACACACATATACATAGATAGATAGATAGATAGATAGATAGATAGATAGATAGATAGATAGATAGATAGATAGATAGATAGATAGATAGATAGATAGATAGATAGATATAGATCTATATTACAAACTATACATAGAATTTAGGTTACTTACATCATTTACAAAATATTAGAATAACAAACAGTAAAAGTAGTAATAAATATAAATAAAAAATAAAATATTAATAATCAAATCTTAAAATGAAGAAAAATACAAACAATTAAAATAACATAATCAATGCAATTTATATGATTAATAACATTTTTACGTGAATTTTTTTTTTATATGTTTAATTATAAAAAAAAATCTAGGAGGAGGAAAGAAGGACAGAAGGAGCTATGTTTTTAGCATGTTACCTTATAATTGCAGGATAGCGATTAGCAGTTAAAATACTGCTCATTACTTCCAGGAGTGATTTGACAGATATCTATGGACAAGGGAGGGCTGGTAAAGAGGGAAAGGCCCACGTGGGTCACTTTATTTTTGAAAGGAAAGCCAGCATTAGGCATTGCAGTTGTAATTAGTCATATAGCACTTACATTGTCATTCAGTGATAGGCACAGTTACCAAGGGACCCTTGTCCAAGACCAGGTTTTGAGAACTCCAAGTAATCACACAAATATTGCTGTTTATCAAATAACAACTTAATAGAAATAAGTTGTGTTAAGACCCCAAATCAAAGATGACAGGGGGGTTCAAGTACCATTCTAGTAAAAATGGCCCCCTAACTCACAAAGGGCCCTTTTGCAGCTGCACAGTCTGTTGTTACTGACCCATATACAGTGGAACCACGGATTACGAGCATAATCCGTTCCAGGAGAATGCTCGTAATCCAAAGTACTCACATATCAAAGCAAGTTTCCCCATTGAAGTTACGCATTGACTTCAATGGCATGCAATACCACATTTGGCCAGAGGTGGGGGGCGCCGGAGAGCCTCGGAAAGGCCAGAGGACAGCTCAGCTGACCTTGGCAAACCTCGGAAAAGCTTGGCAATGGAGTATTTAGAGTCTTTCCGAGCATTTTTGAACTGCGCCAATCAGCTCCGATCAGATTCGGCTCCGCTTGGCTCCGGCGCCCCTCACCTCAGACCAAACGCGGTACTGCACACTGCTTTGGCTTAAATCCTGCTAGTTTTGCAAGACAACACTCCGAGTTAGGATTTTTCAAAATACAGTGCTTGTATTGCGAAACGCTCGTTAACCGCGTTACTTGCAATCCGAGGTTCTGAGTTAGCCATAACCATCCTGCTAAGTAATTTTATTGGCTTCTTTCTCTGCACTTCTTTCCATAATTCTTAGTTCTCATAACTGATCAGATTTAAGTTTTTCCTAAGGCCTCGTACACACGATAGGTTAAACAGAGGTCTGATGGACCGTTTTCATCGGACCAAACCGATCGTGTGTGGACCCCATCGGTTGGTTATACATCGGTTAAAAAAAAGCCAACTTGTTTTAAATTAACCGATAGATTCCTAAACGATAGGTCAAAAACGATCGTTAGTAGGCACGACCATCGGTTTCAAAATCCAGGCATGCTCAGAATCAAGTAGACGCATGCTTGGAAGCATTGAACTTCATATTTTTTTACGTCACCACGTTCTGACCTGATCATTTTTTTAACTGATGGTGTGTAGGCGCGATGGACCATCAGTCAGCTTCATCAGTTAACCGATGGAAACGGTCCATCAGATCGTTCTCATCGGATGGACTGATCGTGTGTACGCGGCTTAAAAGAATAGATCAGATTAGAGGCTGTAAAGAAATAACTCCATTGGTTAGTTCTGGCATGTTTGAAACATCAGGCCCAAGATGGTGATGTATAAAATTCCCGAAGGAGGAGAAAACGATTGATCCATCATTGCTGGCACTTCCCGTTTCTTCTATATTGCTTTAAAATTTTAGTTAGGGGTTGAACTCAACTGTTCAAAAATAACATTCTACAGGGTGGTAGGATCAGGGCCATGCTGGGTAATCACCACCCTACCCTACCAGCCTTGACGAAACAAGGCCCATCAAACTAGACAGGAACCACTTTTATTTCTACCAGAAATCAGAAGTTTAGATTTTAATCCTGTGACATATGTTCTACGATTTGTTTAAACTTGGGTACAAACCAAAAGTTCAAACAATAATGATTTTTTATTTTTTTGCGAGAAACGACAAGCGCACAATTATTCCTGGATGTGCTTTGTATGTATGCAGAACAAGAAGCACATGTCCCCAGCTCCACAGGTTGTTCATTGTAATGACTATGGAGCCTCGGGGCCATGCTAAGTGACAGGAAGACAGAGCACGAAGAGTTTTGGCCGTGAGCGTAAAAAAAAGGATTTGTGGGTTTAGGATGGGCAACAGCTTATCCCCCGAAACCATAGAAAAGGGGACGGGTGGTCTTGTGGCCTTCACCCAGCATATAAACACATCATTAAATGTCTTTCAACTAAGGGCACATCTTTACAATCCAATATAAAAGAAGAGTCTCATGTTCTGAAAATTGCTTGTAACCATTGACATTGGTTAGCTGTGTAATTTTTGAAATTTGGGTGTTTCATTTGGGGTAATCTTATGGTCTATTTGCTTGAATAGATCTTCAAATCGTGTATCTGTGAATCATTATGTTTTTATGAAAAATGAAAATCACTTAACACGTACATAATAAGGATTTACCAAATTATTAATATTTCTGTCTGTCCAGTCCTGAGATTTACACAGCCAAACAGCATAGTCACCAAGCAGACCACATTTATCTCTGCTGCAGGTAAGCAAAACAGCTAGATCGCCTCCCTGCCCCCAGCTTGTGACTAAACAGAACAAAAGGCAGTGTCAGACTCTTAAAGCCAACTTTCTGCTCTCACCTGCTGCACCATATCTACATGTAGGGTACCTGATTGGCCCGCAGTTATACCCCAGTGTGCTATATAGGGGATTATAAGTGGCTATAATCAAGGGTTTGACAAACTGTGCCAAATGACCTGGGGGGTCATAATGGTGAACTGGGCCACTACTCATTAAGCTCATAGTTACACTCCATATCTTTCTCCAATACAACGTCTCCAATTTCCATCCAGTCAATGGCTTAAGGGTTACCAAACTCAAAATTGTTCTTGCCTACAAGATTACAGAAAGATTACTGTTTTTGCTCAGACGTCCTCCTAGCAACACCAAACTATTATAATGTATTCTTTAGCATTGCTACTTATTAATAATATTTTCAGTCATGTGTTAAGACATAACTTTTGTGTTTTGAGTAGTGCCGGGACAAGGTCATCCAGTGCCGAGGGCAAAGATGCCAAACTAAACCCCCCCTCATTCATAATGTACAAGCTTAAGAGATCCTACGACCAGCGGTCAATCACTTTTCAAAATAACTGTGCAGCTTAGTTTTAACATTGAGCATATGCTTGTGTTGATGGCTCTCTCCTCCACTTGTGTCTCTCTCCTGGACACCTCTGCGCTCAGTGGTGCAGGCTGTACTCTCTCCCCTACTCTCCCCTACTCTTCCTTCCTGCTATTGCAGCTCCTGTGAGTCTGTGAACTCCACCACCTGCTTGTTAATGCAGGAGCACTGCACTGGCATAAGGAAGGAGGGGAGAAAGTACCCGCACCGCCTCCCAGCTCTCGCCCCCTATTCTTGCTGCTCCCAGCGTTAGCTGACAAGTGTAGTGATGCTGTTGTCATTACTCTTGGTAGCCTTGTAACAGAAGGAAGGCACCCCCATGCCTATAGTAAACTATTGTGCCCTGGGCTGTTGTACCTTCCTCCCATTCCTTGTCCCAGCCCTGGTTTTAGGATTGCCATCAACCCTACCCAGCACCCTCTATATAATGAAGAAAAGTGATGTCATTGGCTGCACCACTGTTGTGCTCTATAAGCCAGCCTTTCACCTTTCACAAGCTTTTAAACATGGAGGTACCATTGAAATAACTTTTTGGCCTCAGGGAATCCTCGCTTATATTTTCTCTATCTACAGCTCATGGTGCATTAGTGGGGTGGTAAAGGGGACAAATGCTCCTTAATTTTATGGTCAGGGGGAAGAATTACACACACATTACAGATAGCTAAATAGATCATTAGTGTCAATGGGAACTTATCTGAGAGACAGAAATTGCTCCTTGCTCCTAGAACCCATAACAACCTCTGGAAGAACCCTAGGGTTCCATGGGTGCATGGTTAAGAGAGCCTGATATAGGCCGATATCTTTCAATTACCCTGGCTGTATAATGGCCATCAGACAGCTAGAAGCTAGAGATTCTTGGATGGAAAAAGAGACCTACCCCTAAGTTATGGCCAAGAAGGGGAGAAATACTTGGTGCCTCCTTGTTAACAAATACATTCTATCAAGTTACCCATTTATGTATTGTAACCATACAGGTATTTTTAAGAGTCAATCCATGAAATATGCTCAGCCTTCTCTACGCTACATCATATTTATTGGTAAGAAAAAAAAGCCTAATCAGAGATAAAAAAAAAGCTGTTAAGAAAAACTTTCTCCTGTAAATCCAATCGTATCATGTAAGCCGATGAGACAGCATCAGATTGTTTTCTTCAAAGCTGGAAGCCACAAAGGGCTAGATTTCCAGTAAATGGTAAAGAAGGAATTTGGCCACGGTCTCACACTCATACACAAGGTCTTGTGGGATTGTGGGAAAGACAGGCGGATTGGAAAACCCTCATGTGTCCAATTGCAGTGTATACGTAAGTAAGAAATAAGTGCACTGTATACATGTGAGACTGCGGTATACATCACAATATTCCATTTTGAACCAAAAGTGTGTTAAGTTAAGCATTATCTTTTGTATTGTTGTTCAGTGTAATCAAAATTGACCACACACATGGCCTTTTGCTTGCACAATATCCTTTAGATTTACCAACAACTTTATAATGTGAAGGCCTACCTAAATAAACCATTCAATTTACATCCAATCCAGTGATCTCTCCCACTACATTGTATTAGGGAATATTGGGGGTGGAGGGCTGAGTCAGAAGTTGGGCTTTATGGTTTAAGGAATAGATGGGCTCTTATTGTTATAAATCTCTTATTGGGGTCTGGCAGCTACCGGTAACTCCCTGTTATGCCAATCCTTGACTTTTTATGATGCAATATTTTCTTCAATCACTCAAGCCCTGATGAAGGAGGAGCTGTGAGGCCCCAAAACCCATTGGCTTTACCTTCTGTCCTTTTACCAAGCCTAACAAATGTATACTGGACTTGTAATAAACTTGTGGCACTCTTATCCTTTACATTTTCTTTGGACCACTGTGGGGACCCATAGGGAAGCTTTGTAAGTTTAGAGAGCAGCCTATTGGAATTGAACATTGTGCTTCATTATACTCACTCTTGGGTGCTGCCAATGCTTCTTTTGCATTACCTGTCTGTAGACCTCCAGCGGGGCATCCAGCCTGTTCGGTAGTAACTTCCATTCATCATAGACCAACAGCCGCTGTTGACTATAACTTCAGAACTCTCAGCTGCACAGCTATGTAAGGCCATTCCTGTAGGACATTTGGCCCTTCCACCTCTCGGGAACCCTGGCTGAAAAACTCCCAGTTAGTCACCTCACAGCCTGCTAGGATATGAAAACCGTTGAACGCTCACTACAGGAGGGAAAAACAACAGTTTTCACTTCCTACCAACAAGACAACAAACATGGGGAAGGATGGCCCACATTTTACAAAATTGTAGTTTTTTTAATACCTACTGGTGCCCCTTGACTGCAAACAATATTTTCTGGAAAATTTGAAGATTTAACTGCCTTTGCATTCCCAAATACATGTATGGGAGAGAAAGAGGGGGGGTGGGAATGGGGGAATAGTTGCTGAAGCTAGACCCAACACATACCCGCCCAGTTGAGGTGTGGGAGAGAGAAACCCTATGGGGTTGATGTACTAAAGGCAAATAGGCTGTGCACTTTGCAAGTGTTGCAAGTTGCACTCTACAATGGCATTTGCTCCAGAACTTAGTAAATATACGGGGGAAGCTATTCTGCCTTCCATCATCCAATCGTGTGCAGGTTCAAATGCTATTTTTTTTTTTCATGCATGTGATTGGAGATTCTTGGCAAAATGAAGCTTCAACTCATTTACTAAGCTCGGGAGCAACTGCCCTTGCAAAGTGCACAGTTTATTTTCCTTTAGTAAATCTACCCCTTTGAACAAAAGCCCATACACATAGGCCTAAAGTGATAGAGAATGAAAAAGGAGAGAGAGGATGGGAAAGAAAGGAAAGAAGAAAGAGAAATACATGCTACTCCATAAATGTAATGCTTTTCATGCAGAGAGATCAATGGCAAATATTTTACTTATTAAAAAAAAAAAAAAAAAATACACAATATGTGAGAGTTATCAGCCAATCTCCCTCTTTCCTAACAATATCACTGAATTTAATTTCTACGGAATTAAAGAACACATTACCAATCTTGATCAATTTAGATCAGACTGGATTTACACCTGGTCACCTAAGATAATACAATCAAAGTTTTGATCCTCATACCTCCAAATAGAAATTAAAATATTACATTTTTACACCTATTATTGGAAAAAGGCATTTAATAGCATTGCTGAAAATTACATTTGAAAAATTAAGATATTATTGGCAAGGTTGCATCAGAATTAATGGTGCAAACTCTGAAAACACTGGAATTAGATATTGTACAAAATGGGGCTAACTGCTCTCACCAATGTTTTTCATGATGACTATAGAATAGTTTATTTAAAAAATCTGAGAAAATCCCAAATTGTCAGGATTAAATTAAAATAAATTACCATAACTTCAAATTATCAGCATGTACGTTATGTTATTTTTTAACTAAATTTATTTGGGCATCTATATAGCCTAAAATATGTCAAAGTTTGAGTTACTAAATTTAAATATAAAAAGGCAACATTTGGAGAAATATAAGCTTCTTTCTCCTAGAAATATATCAGGTATGTAGGGATTTTCTTACCTAATAACCTTTAAAAACGATTTAAAATTATTAAAAACTGTCGCAGAAGAATTTTAAAAATAGTCCTTCTTGGGAGGTACAAATAATATTAAGATTATATTAATCCCCAAAATATATCAGCTACAAACAGTGCTAAATAAAACCCCACAAACCTTTGTTTTAAAGACTGAACGTGCTATTGTTAAATTGTATAAAAAAAAAAAAAAGGCAAAAGATTGAATTGCAATATTTCTAAAAAGCATGAAAAAAAAAGATAGAGGCCTAAAGCGTTCACATCACTCATAGCAATGATTATTTCATGGAACACCCAATACTTTCACAAACAATAAATCCTTTTGGAGTTTTGACCTTTAAAACATTGGTTGGGAAACCACCAAGTCTGAACACTTGTAAGGAATACTGTACAGGCACAGATAGAAATACAGATAGAAATTCAAACAAGCTGATTCCACCACTCTCATTCAACACCATATGGAGACTAGATATTTTTGCACTTATCAATAGAAGCTGGTCAAGATGTGATCCACCACTAACTATGAAAATTATTTATTTATAAAAGGCAATTTAAATATCACAGTCAAACCCTAATTTAAGAACAAGTCTAAGCAATCTCTAGTGAGGGCGCACTAGAAACAAACATATTAGATTCTAATCTATGCCATCATTAGGAAACATTCTGATTTGCAACTACCGGTCTCAAGAAACTCAGTACAGGATATTATGTAAGTTGCCACTACTGATGACTTCTTACAGCGTATTATTATTTCTCTAGACTTTTGTGTTGGAGATGCCAAATTACATTTACACATGGGTCTACTGTCCTAACATCTATTTCTTTTGGAATACAATAAATGTGTCTGTCCCCATTGTAAATAACACTCGCTAATGTCACCCCTCCCCCCAGAAAATCTTTTACTGGTCCTTGGTTTTACTTTAACAAAAACTTAAAAAGAGAGCTAAAACTAGATTTTTATTTCAATGGACTGAGGTACTGGAGAAAATACAAAAAAATAAAAAACAACAACTTCCCTTTGTCAATGGTTCAATAACATAAATTAATTTCTTCTATGGAGGAAAGGAAATGTTTATCAAAAAAAAAAAAAGGATTTGGCAGCATATAACTGACTGATATTTAAGAAAACCAATATATATATATCTCTCTCTCTCTCTATATATATATATATATATATAGATATATATATCTCTCTCTCTCTCTCTCTCTCTCTATATATATATATATATACACACACACACACAAATATTTATAGAATATACTGTATATAATGCATGTAAAAAAAGTATATTTTATATTTGATAGATAATAATGAAAAAAACACACACATAAATATATATATATATATATACAAAATATTTATAGAATATATTGTAAATAATGGATGTGAAAAGTATATTAGATTTTATATATATATATTCTAACACCTTACCTAATTAAACTGATATCACCCATGATCACCGGGTCTCTAAATTTACCTATGGTGGATCACATACATGATATTATATACTGTATTATTATACCAATGATAGATCACATACATTATATAATATCTATCTATCTATCTATCTATCTATCTATCTATCTATCTATCTATCTATCTATCTTTTTATCTATATATATATATATATATATATATATATATATATATATATACTGTGTATGTGTATATTTTATATATATATATATATATATATATATATATATATATATATATATATATATATATATATATATATATAAAATCTATCAGGGGTACAATCATATTTGATAAATAATAGTGAAAAAATAAGTATATATATATATGTATATATATTGTATAGTAGTATTCTATATATTATATAGTAGATATTGGTATATCTATGATATATTCATTGGATATAAAAACTCATGATATTTTTGCTGTCACTATCAGATATGAATGTGCCTATGATTGAAAGATCAAATCCATGATATAGTCACTATCCATCATATATTAATACACCTATAGTAAATCACAGCTATGACATATTCATTATCACTATACGATATGAATATCCTTATGATAGATCACATCCATGATATCTTTTCCTCTATCAGGTATGAATATACCTTGAACTTCTTTGTTTTTTGCCTTCCTGATTCTGTTTGTTTCTATAAAAAAAAATTGGATATTTATTTTTCATATGTATAATTGTCTTTACAATATTTAACACTGGAGATGTTACCTATGTAAACTGGTAAAATCTTCCAAAATAATATATATATTTTATATATATATATATATACATATATATATATATATATATATATATATATATATATATATATATATATATATATATATATATATATATATATATATATATATATTACAAATATATTATGAAAAATTATACATTTTGAAAATGAAAGCATCGACAGGATTTCTATGTAATGACAATTTTACACAGAAAAGTGCCCAGAATTTCAGCAATAAAAACATTTGTAGAGAGGAGACCAGCACCCCTCCTAATGGGTACACAGTTCCTTGTGTAGTACAAAGCAGCTACCGCTAGAGGGCACCCATAGACCTGCTTGCTCCGCGCACACGGCCGGCTGGCAGCACGGCAGATCGGTCGATGTGCGATTACATTGGAAAGCTCCCAGATCCGATCATTAAATGTGTCCCGATAACCGGCCACATTCATCATATTATGTCCGCATCGATCTTTGCAGCCCACAATAGACACACAGGGCTTAAGCTGGATACATGCCATACAATTTTTTTTTTGTTTTTTTCCTTTAGATTTACCAAAACCATATAATATGAGGTCAAAACTAAACACTTTCCATTTGCATGCATTTAGGCAGGCCCTTGCACTACATAGTTTAAGGTAAATCTAAAGAAAAATCCAACAACAAAAGTTGCATAGTGTGTATCCAGGCAAGGAAACAGATGTCTTCTTCTTTGTTACATTGTATCCAGACACGTGTCCAACCTGGATGGCCTGTCACTGGCTCTGTGCGATCACCACTACCGGGTCCCACCAATCTGCTAGAATAATTTATCATCTCCTGGGTCTATAACATTTCTATTCAATTCTTTACTCTTAATTCTTATCTCTATGTGTGTGTCTGTATTGATATAAACACATTTTTATAATCACTATTATCTGTGATCATCTACTAGGGAGACTGATATACACAATCCGACCAATACAAATCTTTAGACTCCTCAAATCACCTCCTCAGGGCTTTCATTTAGATTTTATTTTAATAACTTATATCCTTGCCAAGATAGTTATTATGTCATCATCATTAATATTATTATTATTATTATTATGAAATGATTGTCCTGTAGACACATCCAGGGTGTGACCGATTCTTCACTGGAAGTGCTGGGGGAGAAGTACAATTCATTCTCCGTAGAGCCATCAGAACATTGGAGAGAGCAGAGGGGTAGATGGAGGGAGAGAGAATGAAAGAGAGAGAGAGAGATGGAGGGAGAAAGAAAGAGAGAGAGAGAGAGAGAGAGAGAGAGAGAAAGAGAGATGGAGAGAGAGATGGAGGGGGAGAGAGAGAGAAATAGATGGAGAGAGAGAGAGAGAGAGAGATGGAGAGAGAGATGGAGGGGGAGAGAGAGAGAAATAGATGGAGAGAGAGAGAGAGAGAGAGAGAGAGAGATGGAGGTGGAGAGAAAGAAAGAGAGAGAGATGGAGGGGGAAAGAGAGGGAGAGAGAGGTGGAGGAAGAGAGAAAGAAAGAGAGATAGAGGGAGAGATAAAGAAAGAGAGAGAGATATGGAGGGAGAGAGACAGAAAGAGAGAGAGAGAGATAGAGGAAGAGAGAACAAAAGAGAGAGAGAGAGATGTAGGGAGAGAGAAAGAACAAGAGATGGAGGGAGAGAGAGAGATGTAGGGAGAGAGAAAGAAAAAGAGATGGAGGAAGAGGGACGGAGGGAGAAAGAAAGAAAGAGAGATGGAGGGAGGGAGAGAGAAAGAGAGAGATGGAGGGAGGAAGAAAGAAAGAGAAAGATGGAGGGAGGGAGAGAGGTGGAGGGAGAAATAAAGAAAAAAAGATGGATAGAGATATAAAGAAAGAGCGAGAGATAGAGGGAGAAAAAGGTGAAGGGAGAGAGAAAGAGAGAGAGATGGAGGGAGAGAGAGAAAAAGAAAGCGAGAGAGATGGAGGGAGCGAGAGAGATGGAGAGAGAGAAAAAGAGTGAGAGATGGAGGGAGAGAGGGAAAAAGAAAGTGAGAAAGATGGAGGGAGCGAGAGAGATGGAGAAGGAGAGAAAGAGAGAGAGATGGAGGGAGAGAGAAAGAGAGATGAAGGAAGAGAGAAAGAGAGAGATGGTGAGAAAGGGAAAGAGAGATGGAGGGAGAGAAAAAGAAAGAGAGAGATGGAGGGAAATAGAGACGGGGGGGGGGATAAAGAAAGGGAGAGAGATGGAGGGAGAGAGAAAGAAAGAAAGAAAAAGAGAGATGGAGGGAGCGAGAGAGATGGAGGGAGAGAGAAAGAGAGAGATGGTGGGAAAGGGAAAGAGAGATGGAGGGAGAGAAAAAGAAAGAGAGAGATGGAGGGAAATAGAGACAGGGGGGTAAAAAAGGGAGAGAGATGGAGGGAGAGAGAGAGAAAGAAAGAAAAGGAGAGATGGAGGGGGAGAGAGAGATGGTGGGAGAAATAAAGAAAAAAAATAGAGAGAGATGGAGGGAGAGAGAATAAAGAGAGAGAGAGAGAGAGAGATATGGATGGAGAAAGAAAGAGAGAGAGAGGGAGAGGTGGAGGGAGAAAGAAAGAAAGAGAGAAGGAGAGGTAGATAAGGAATGAGAAGAGAGGAGAAAAGAGAGGGGGGAGCAAAGCAAAGAAAGAAAGAGCAAACAAAGAGGAAAGGATGGGCAAAGAAGAGAGAAAGTGAACACAAGACAGCAAGACAGGGAGGGAGAGAAGAAAGAAAGAAAGAAAGAAAGAAAGAAAGAAAGAAAGAAAGAGGAAGTAAAGAGGAAAGGGGAGCAAGAGAAAGCAAGATAATGTGAACGAGAAAGCAAGACAGGGAGGGAGAGAAGAAAGAAATGGGGAGAGACAGAATGAATGAGAGGGAAGGAGTAAGAATAAGGATGGAGATAGAAAGCTATGAAGCAAGAGAGAGGGAGGATGAGAAAGTGAGAAAGGGAGGGAGAGAAAAAGCAAGAAAAGGAAGAAAAAAACTGAGGGGGGTGGGGAGAAGGCAAGATGGGGAGCGAGGAAGAGAAAAAGTGAAAGAAAAAGCAAATGACAGGGAGGAAAAGAAGAGAGAGATTAGATTGTAGTGAAAAACATTTTCTAAATTTGCTGAAAAAAAGTGAGAGAGAATGAGAAGGAGAGATGGAGAGAGAGAGAGAGAGAGAGAGAGAGAGAGAGAGAATGATTGAGAAGAAAGGAGTGAGAAAGAGGAGAGAAAAGAAGAAAGAAGAAGAAAGAAAAGAAAGAAAGAGTTTTATATCGATTTGATAATATATATTAAATTGTTAGTCTTAACAATTTACACACTTTAAACAATTTACTGTTTACACACACAGATCCATGGTCCAGCTGTGATTGTGGGCAATGGCGGGTGCCCGATGGACATCGCGGCCGCCGGGCATGCGCACGAGGTCTCGAGCAATGTGCGGTAGCACGCGCGCCCCCTAGCCACCCGGGAATGCAAGGACGTCATATGACGTCCACTCTGAGGGAGGGAGGGTTCCCGCCGACGTCATTTTACAATGACTCGGTAGGGAAAGTGTTAATTAATGTCTCTAAAACACCTTATAAGACAATTACTTCTCCAATTTATAGAAAGTCCTTTCCTTTTTTTTATTAGAAACTACGTTTGGTACTCTACTACTACTACTCTACTATTTATTTTTTTACAGGACTTGCTCTCTGGCCCCATTGAAGCTTCAGGCCACTCCCCGTCTGTGGTGGGGAGTAGAGACATTTGTGGGCTTTTCCCTTCTTGGTTTGGCATGGATGCAAACCTCTATAATATCTCACAAACGGTTTTTGGACCTGAGAATATGGTTGGCACACCTGTCTCATAAATCGTTGTTGTTTTTAATTACAATACCATGGACTGTTAACTTACTAATTCACCAAAAATATGTAAGTGTACTTAATTGTGGAATGTTGCACATATGTGTATACAATGGTACATATACTTACTCTCTTTTTTAATATATTTTATTTTAAAATATAAATTTGTCTTGTCAATACATACCCCTGAGGAAGGAGAAATGTGTACTCCAAAACGCGGTAGCTGCAAGAGTACTGTATATTATTATATTATCAAATGGTGACAATGTTACAGAAGCATTTCATATGTTATATGTTTAATTATATTATACACTATATTTAATAAACAAATATTTTACTCAAATACTTTTATACTCTTCAAGTGCCTTAAACACTTCAGCCCTGGACCATATTGCTGCTCAATGACCGGGCCACTTTTTGCGATTCGGCACTGCGTCACAATTTAAGCGGTCGTGTGACGTGGCTCCCAAACAAAATTGGTGTCCTTTTTTTCCCACAAATAGAGCTTTCTTTTAGTGGTATTTGATCACCTGTGCATTTTTTCGTTTTTGCGATATAAACAAAAATAGAGCGACAATTTTGAAAAAATAATAATATTTTTTACTTTTTGCTATAATAAATATCCCCCAAAAATATATAAAAAAACATATTTTTTCCTCAGTTTAGGCCAATACGTATTCTTCTACATATTTTTCGTTAGAAAAAAATCACAATAAGCGTTTATTGATTGGTTTGTGCAAAAGTTATAGCATTTACAAAATAGGGGATAGTTTTATGGCATTTTTATTAATATTTTTTTTTTTACTAGTAATGGCGGCGATCATAGATTTTTATTGGTACTGCGACATTATGGCGGACACTTCGGACACTTTTGACACATTTTTGGGACCATTAGCATTTTTATAG
Source organism: Rana kukunoris (assembly GCA_029574335.1). Taxonomy (NCBI): domain Eukaryota; kingdom Metazoa; phylum Chordata; class Amphibia; order Anura; family Ranidae; genus Rana; species Rana kukunoris. The sequence goes on from CM056050.1 coordinate 583,051,162, forward strand.
TGATCAGTGATATAAAAATGCATTGATTACTATAAAAATGCCACTGGCAGGGAAGGGGTTAACACTAGGGGGCAGAGAAGGGGTTAATCATGTTCCCTGGGTGTGTTCTAACTGAAGGGTGGGTGGAACTCACTAGGGGAAATGACTGATCGCTGTTCATACATTGTATGTTTACACACACGCTCCCGGTTCTTGCTCTGTAACAAGCGAGTTGCTGCCACTCACGGGTATGAGTACCCATACGTGCCTCCTTCCCTGTTGAAACAGATAGCGCGGGGGGCCCCTATTGGCTGTTCGGCGAAATGACGTATAGCTACGTGATCTCGCCCAGCAGTTAATTATTTTATACATGTAGCGCCCCCTTACGTTCAGTATGGGCACTACGCTAAAGTTAGTGGGGGAGTGGGAGAGTTATGTTGCTTCCACTCTTATTTTTGTTAAATTTGGGCTGCTGTCAATTTAGAACTGTCCTGTGGGTCAGTCTGCGCTCCAGGGGTGTTGATCCCACCTCCGGACGACAGATGGCGTCAGAGGGGTTCTAGCAGAGCCACTTTTCCCCAGCAGCCAATTGGAGGAGTTTACCCTCACGGGGCATGCTTGGGAGGGGTATATCTGTGGCAGGCGCCATTTTTCAGGGTTTTTCGCGGGTTACTGGTTCCAGGTGCAGTACCCACCTTCAAGGTGTGCGCATCCAACTGCCGCCAAGGGGCCCCAGTGATTTGCTGGGTCCCCTCACCCCTACAAGGAAGATCCTAAGCTGCTGGCTGTACGGTGGTGGGGTCGGCTCAAAGAGGACCCGGAAGCAGGTTATCTGAGAGACGTGATCGAACCATCGGGGATCCAGTGACCGACACATTGACAGGTATATTGCTACTGTCAATCGGTCACTCAAATGTAATTGACTGCAGAGATTCGCTCTGCTATTCACATTGTCAGCATAGAGCCTGTGGCAGAGGCCTCATCTGGCCTCTTAAATCAAATCAGAGCCAGGTCCATTTCAAGGACCTGTTATTTCCAGCAAACTTAAAGACATTCCGGCTGCCAGGCTTGTGGCAGAGGTCTGTCCGGGGAGCACTTCACCCACTCTGGCTAGAGTGGCGACGTAATATACAGTTACTGAAAGCAGGCTTGCTCTCCTGTTCATCCAAGCCTGATACTGCAAGGTTTTCTTTATTTCATCAACCTGTTCTGTCTACCTCATGTTGATGTTGGCCGTGTTGGACCCAAGAAATAAAGCATTTGGAAAATCTTAACTACTAATTGGACATTCGCTTACTGCTCTGCTCGCTAACTTCACCCCTAGACAACGCTGAAAGGTAACTTAATACGCCGATCCCAAATCAACCAGCGGCCCTTGAGGGGGTATCGATACAAACAATATATTTAATAAACAAATATTTTACTCAGATACTTTTATACTCTTTACGTGCTTTAAAAGTCCATCATAAGGGGTTTTTGTTCACTAGCTTCAAATACTGGATGTGGCATTAAAAAATGCATTTGATTGCCGTTGTCTACAAAGTTTTACCCTCCCTTGAACTAGAAAAAATGAAAAAAAGTTTTGCCTACAGTTCTACTTAGAAATAAGCCTGGAGTTCCCCTTTAAGACCTGAGCATGCTCCTGAAAATCAGGGATATTTGGTAGCCATTGGGCACATTTGGTAGCCACGCTCTGTATGTTTAACGGATATTCGTAAGGTTGGATGTCTTTGACTTTTCGCTGACTAAACCGTATTATATAACCATTCAACTATGTCACAGAGGAAAAACCAATGCAAGTGCAATGCCACAGACCACTAACCACAAGTCACCACTAGACTACAGCCACAAGCCAACCGAAAACCCAGGATGGATTAGATATGGATGACCCCGGACAGGCACGGGGTTGGTATCTCTGTGGTGTAACAGATAGGTCATGATATCACCAGTATCTCAAGTGAATCTTTAACTCCTCCAGGACTGACCGAGTAAATAGAATTCTCCACACTGAAACAAACCTTAAAGCGGTTCTAAAGCTTTATTTTTTTGTATTAAAATAACAAACATGTCATACTTACCTACTTTGTGCAATCCTTTTGCACAGAGCAGCCCTGATCCTCTTCTTCTGTGGTCCCCCATGGCGTTCCAGGCCCCAAATCTTCGTCCGGTGTTCCCACGGAAAGTTGCATCTATGGGGGCACCAATCATGCTCGCTCCCGAGCTCCGCTGCTGCAACCATTGACATAGCAAACGGGACTCAGCCCTACTCCACCGACTACTGCTCCCCCTGATGTCAATCTGCCCAATGAGAAGAAAAACAGCGGCTGGAGCCGCTGCGTTTCATGCACATTGCTGAATTGGATCAAGCTCCAGAAAAAGGAGGGGGGGGGGGGGGCTGCAGCACCGAAGGTTTTTCATCTTAATGCATAGAATTTATTAAAGTGGAACTTCAGTCAGAAAATGAAGTCCTGCTAGATCACTTCAGGCAGGCACCTTTTGCAGGTAAAGTTATGTGAATTAAATATACAGTCGAACCTTGGATTACAAACATAATCCGTTCCAGGAGAATGCTCGTAATCCAAAGCACTCGCATATCAAAGCTAGTTTCCCCATTAAAGTCAATGAAAGCGAAAATAAATTATTCCGCTTGGACTTCTATGGCATGCAATACCGCATGTGGCCAGAGGTGGGGGGGGGGTCGGAGAGCCTAAGTAATACTCAGAAAGGCTCGGGACAGCTCAGCTAAACTCGGAAATAATCTCGGAAAGGTCCATGAACGGAGTATTTCTGATCGGCTCCGGCGTCCCCGCACCTCAGGTACAAATGCGGTACGGCACAACACTTAGTCTTGAATTCTGCTCGTATTGCGGACAACATTCACAAATCGAGTCAGGATTTTCCAAAATACAGTGTTCGTATTGTGAGATGTTCGTTAACCACTTTACTCGCAATCCGAGGTTTCACTGTACTTATATTTGTGCCTATACTGTTTGAAATACAGTTACACACTGCCTCACACTGCTCTGCACATGCTCAGTTGCTCTCTATTTTTAGAAATTTTTAGGCACTGCCGAGTTTGTAGACGCAGATCTGCTGACAGCCTTAAAACAGATTAAAACCCTCCTTTACAGCCAAGAAAGCTGCTTCTGTTTGATCTGCAACTGCCATGGTTCGTAGGCTCCAAATGACTCCCTTGGCTTGAGGAAGTGGCAGTCAGAAGATAATAGCGCATGGTTTTCCTGTAGGACTGGTAGGGTATAAACATGTACAGTTGCACCCATTGAGTAGGGCTGGCACCTTTTCTTCATGCCAAACCCGAACACTTTAGCGGCCTTTGGGTGCCCCAAGGAGAGTAGTAATGCAGTGCGCATAGTGTGCAGCAGCCAACAGTGGGTGTGGCCAAATTGCTCTTGCTGACATTATCGCCCCCCCCCCCCGTGATGTCGAACCTGCCCCCAGACAACTGCCTGCAGCTCCCAGACAGCAGCAGATCTGTGTGACTATCTTGGTTACTTGGGGAGCCACAGCCGGTCTGAATAACATGTCTGGGTTTCAGTCCGCCTGAAACCCAGACACATAGGGCCAGATTCAGGTAGATGGGAGCATCTTTGCTCTGGAGTAACGCTTCTCATTTGCGTTGCGCTGCCGAAATTTTAGGAGCAAGTGCTGTCATTCACGAAGCACTTGCTCCTAAAGTTGCGGCAGCGCATCACAAATGAGCCGGCGGAATTCAAATTTAGCGGGTACGGGGCGTGTAGTATGCTAACTACGCGCGATCCCGCCGCCAACGTACTGCGCATGCGTCGAGTGTCAAAACATCCCCGTGCGCATGCTCCAAAATCTGTGAATGAACGTCAATGACGTCACATTCCCATTCATGACCGTTTTACGCAAGCGACGTTTTTTTTTTTTTTCCCGACGCGATGACGACGCCTATACCTAACATAGGATACTCCAACCCCATGTAGGTATATCTATGCGCCGCGTATCCCGTCCGGAAACGTCGTATCGTCATTGCGTCGCGCCGGATTTCGATCGTGAATTGCCGATTTCCGCTCATTAACATATTTTTTGAGCGTAAATCGGCGGGAACGCCCCCGGCGCCATTTTTAAGTTGAAGTAACGATGCGATGGCGAAACTCAGTTACGCTGCTCGCATCGGAACTTCAACCCGGCGTTTCTTGTTTTCTGGTTACAGAAAACAGAAACGCCGGCTCAAAGTCACAGTTAGGCTGGCGGATCACTCGATCCGCCAGCGTAACTGTTCCTGAATCTGGCCCATAATTCAAAACCTGGACTGTCCAGGTGAATACCCGGACAGGTGGCAACCCTACAATTGAGCCTCTGGGGTTGATTTACTGAAGGCAAATAGACTGTGCACTTTGCAACTACAGTTGCTCCAGAGCTTAATAAGGGCCCTTTCAGACGTGTGGATCGTATGTCCGCTTTTTCATCCATCCGTTTGCGGATTAAAAAGGGACATACATTGGTCCCTATGTGATTGCAGGTGTCAGCGGATATCCCGCCCCCACAAACATCCGATTTTGCAGACGGAAGCATGTCCTATTTTTTCTTCCGTCTGTGGATGGGATCAGATGAACACGGACACGCGGTCCATGTTCATCCGATCCCCCCATAGGGGAAAGCAGAGAAAAGACAGGGTGGTCCCTGCACAGTATGTGGAGACCGCCCTGTCATCCGACGGCTCAGCGGGGATCTACAAAGCGATCCCCGCTGAGCTTACGGACAGGGCCGATCCTAGGTAGGGTGCACGGGGTGCCACAGAGGTGGGGGTGCCGAAGTTTCAAAGTGCTCCCCTCCCTCCTCCTTGTCTGTGTCCAAAGGCAGAGCGCATGTAGCGGGGGCTGCAGTTCCCCATCCCACTTGCTCTCCCCGCTGGCAACTGCCAAGAGAGCATACCTCCCGCTGTCCCCGGAATACGGGCTGGGTACAACAGCAGGGCCTAGTACTGGAACACGTTTCGGTACTAGGCTCCATTAATTAATTCTGTCCGGTGTACATGGAGCTGTCTCCTGTCTGCCCCGCACCCTCTGCGTGTGTCGGCTCTTTTCCCATAGGCAGTGTGATGAGAGGCTTCTGGGTTGGACGGAGCTGCTGCCAATCACCCCGTACACTCCCAGAAATACTCTCCGAGTGCCACCCTCCAGGTTACCAATGAGGAAAAGCTCTGCTGATGTGCATCATCCAATCATGTGCAAGCAAAACAGCGGATTTTTTTTTTTTTCTTCTTGCACGCGATTGGGTATTCTTTGCAAAGTAAAGCTTTATCTCATTTACTAAGCTCTGAAGCAATTACACTTGCAGAAGGTAACTGCACTTTGTAAAGTGTACAGAATGATTGTCTTTAGTAAATCGACCTCATAGGCTAACATGAAGGGGCGTTTAGGGGCAAAAAAAATAATAAAACTCACGCCCATAACAGCAGCATTAAAAAAAATCCAGTGTGCATGAGGCCTAAAAGCTCTTCCAGACTTCCATGGTAGGATGATAGGTGCAATGATGAAGAACACTGCAAAAAAATAAAAGTAAAGCAGAAATGTGGACTCACCTACTAATAGTAGTATGCGATCCAGCAAAGTGATCTGGAAAACATGACCTGCTATTGGCACTCGAGGACCTGTTTGGACTCTCTTTTCATGCACTGCCTGTTCTCCACTCACCAGTGAACACCCTCTGTGAACCTTTAATGTATTCAATGATTTCACGCTTATAGAGCAGGTAAACCACAGGCAGTGACCTCCTAATGGCTGAAGTCAGGTTATTTTACCGTAGAAAATCCTGGAATGGTCTAAGATTTAAACATGATTTTATTGGGACTAATTCCAGGCTCTGTGATCTTCTTCCCTACACGACTAAGCTCATTTGTAGAGGGACCTGCGTCCATTGTTAGCAGTACGAGATAAAACCTGGCTGCAAAGGATTATGTTGTTCCTACACAGGGTTACCAGGGCAGTGCTGAATTTACTTTACTTTACTTTAGATGTAAACCCAATCACTAACGTATAACTTAAGCTTTCATTTCAAAGTCATTTTCATTATTTATCTGCAGCTTGCAAAAATAAATAATTCCTGGTGATGATATTATGAAGATACTTGTTCAAGCACTTGCTGTTATACCCTCTGAAGAAGTCCCTGCCCAGGGACGTAACGCACAAGGGCGGAGTGAAGGCAGTGACACCATCAAAGCCACGCTACATATGTGATTGAAACAGTATTGAGAAATATGAGAACTATAATGTGATCCAGTCCACAAAAGTAGTGAAAGAAAGTTTAAAAGTTGTCTTTATAAGAAATCCAATTTGGGCCACCCCATGTGAGAAGAACTTACATGTAAGAAATATATAGAAAATAAAGAATTATGAAAAAAAAAAAGAACATCTATTGTGAGTACTGCTACCTCTAGTAAAAAGGGCGCTTAGCAGATCCTCATGACCCTCTATTTCTAGAGGATGAGGTCATTTATGACGAAACATGTAGGGCAGTGCTGCGTGCTGACGTCATCGCATGTATACTGTTCCAGGAAGCGCAGGTGTATTGTTTTTGCTGGCATGAGAGACTGTACAGTATGTGCATTTAACTTTAGCTTCATGTAAGTGTATCTTTTAATCGTCTTAATAAAATGCTAAATGATTTTACACTATTGGATCATTCTTTTTTATCTATATATCAGCCCATGATACACGATGTGGATGGTCCGGAGTTAAGGAAAGACAGTCCTGGTTCCTTTAAGGGGCATCCAACATCTTACCAAGGGTTATCTCTGCTCGTTTGACTTCTCTAGAAATAGAGGGTCATGAAGATCTGATACGCGTCCTTTATACTGGAGGTGGCGAAACTCACAATAGAAGCTCTTCTCATGTCCGGTGTCCTGAATAGACATGTGCACGGCTAAAAAATTCATTAATTTAAATTTCATTAGTTTCTGTTTGTTTTTTTAGTTTTTCGGGTCATTCGTTATGATCGCAATTCGAAAAAGTCATATAATAAATTCTTAAATTTAAAAATTAGAAAAATCGCAATTTTGTAAATTTGAAGATTTGTAAATTCGTAAATTCGAATATACGAACATAAGAAAGAAAATAAGAAAATTCAAAAGAAAGAAAATCATAAAATTTGAAATAATAACTAACTAACTAATAATAACTAACTATTCAATTATAGGTATTGGAATTTCCTTTCAAATTTGGCTGTTAGTGAACGTAACGAATAGGAATTCATCCGAAAGTTAAAAATTTGCCGAAATAACGAATGCCGCATCTAAACAAATGGAGCGTAACAAGTGAATAATAAATAATAATAATAATAATAAAACGTTTTAATTATTATTATTATTATTGCTATTAATTATTATTAATTTGTTACGTTCCATTCATTTAGATAAGGCATTTATTTTCAGATAATTCGTAACTTTGGATAAATTCATATTTTTTACGTTAAAGGAAATTCCAATACCTATAACTTAATAGTTAGTTATTATTTCCGATTTTCAAATTTTGGGGTTTTTCCGATTTTCAAATTTGCAAATATTCTAATTTATGAATATTCTAAAAATGTTGTTGAAAGGTTTTTTCGTTAATTCGGATGTTTGCGAATTAACGAATTTGTCGAAATTCAATAAAAAACGAATTTGGAACGAAACTAATTGCACATGTCTAGTCCTGTATTGGATTTCTTATGAAGACCACTTAAACTTTCTTTCACTACTTGTGTGGACTGGATCACATTATAGTTCTTATATTTCAATATCACTTTATATGTAGTGCGGCTTTGTGGTACTTATTTATTTGTGTTGTGCAGTGTTGATATCGCATGGGTAAGTCACTGCTTATTAATTCTGCACTTTTTGATCTGCACGTGTATTTTGGAGAAAAATATTGACACCATCACGCTGGCTGGCTTGGCTCAGGTAAGAGAGTGGTAATTACAGGCTACTAGCATATTAAATCGACAGGCATCCCCCAATGTAATGTGTTTTTTTTCTAACGCCCTAGAGGATAAAATGGCGGCCATTGCAATACTTTCTATCACACCATATTTGTGCAGCGGTCTTACAAGCGCATTTTTGGAATGTTGTCTAAAGAGGCCTGGAATGCTGCACAGTGCTTTGGATGGTAGTCTGAGCGGTCTGTAATGCACACAGTGCTCTGGACAGTTGTCTCATCAGGTCTGTAATGCTGCACAGTTCTATGGATGGTGGTCTGAGGAGGCCTGCAATGCTGCATAGTGTTCGGGACAGTTATCTAAGGAGGCCTGTAATGCTGCACAGTGCTCTGGATGATGGTCTGAGGGGAGGCCTGTAATGCACAGTGCTCTGGGACCATGGTCTCAGAGGCCTGTAATGCACACAGTGCTCTGGACAGTTGTCTAAGGAGGCCTGTAATGCTGCACATTGCTCTGGACGGTAGTATGAGAGGCCTGTAATGCTGCACAGTGCTCTGGACAGTGGTATGAGAGGCCTGTAATGCTGCACAGTGCTCTGGACAGTGGTCTGAGGGGAGGCCTGTAATGCACACAGTACTCTGGGACAGTGGTCTGAGGGGAGGCCTGTAATGCACACAGTGCTCTGGACAGTTGTTTCAGGAGGCCTCTAATGCTGCACAGTGCTCTGGGCGGTGGTTTGAGAGGCCTGTAATGCTGTACAGTGCTCTGAATGATTGTCTGAGAGGAGGCCTGTAATGCACAGTGCTCTGGATGCCAGTGGTAAGAGGAGGCCTGTAATGCACAGTGCTCTGGATGGCGGTCTGAGGGGAGGCCTGTAATGTACACACTCACAGTGCTCTTCTCTGGATGGTCGTGAGTCAGAACTCTTTTCGGGAGGCCTGTGATGCTCAATGCTGCTCTGGACGGTGATTTGAGGAGGCCTGTGATGCTGCACAGTGCTAACTGCTAAGCATGGATCTCTGTGGAACCCAGACGTTAAGGGGAAACCGTCCCTCACTCACATTTTCGTTTTGTTTTCGCTCGTAAACTGAATTGATTTTCGTGAGTGGATGAAAACTTGTGAAAAAATTTCAGGCTGGTGAAAATGTTGACGAAAATATTTTTGTTGATGAAATTAACACTGGGTGCAAACGCTTAATAGGACAAACTAGTTAGAAGTATATTGGCTACCACGCACAGCTGCACCAGATTTTGCACTCTCCAGTTTTAGTAAATCAACCCCCTATGAGTCTGTTGCTCCTCCCAGGGCCAATCCTCGGGTTACAGACGCCTGGGTGCAGAAATATTTCTGGCGCCCCCACATGGGCGTGGTCATCTTACTGTATTCCCCCCATTACAAATGCTTATATGGCAATGGGGCTGGGCACAGCCTCCGAGGGAGCTCAGCTCTCAATCATCAGTACCTAGGTGGGCAGGGCAATGGGCAGATCCTCCCTCTGCTTGGTTCTCTCTGTGTTCTCCTGTGCTGTGTGTGCTGGGCGACAGACAGATAAAGCTCCCACATGCTGCTGCATGTGATCCCCTCCCCCCCCCTGTGCAAAAACGTGGTCTCCCCTTGCAATGCCACTGTGTATGTGGCACAGACAAGGCCAAGGAGAGGAGGAAGGAGGGGAGCACTCTGGCGTTTCGGCGCCCCCACCTCTGCGGCGCCTGGATGCGGTGCACACCACGCACCTGCCCAGGATCGGCCCTGGCTCCTTCTTCACTGTCCAATCAATAAGCTGTGAACTTGACCATGCTGTACAATTGACCTGCACTGGAGGTCAGGCGCTTGGCTATGCTGCCTGGCAGATGAGTCTGGATCGCAAGACTAGCTAAATACAATTAAAAATCTTTTGGCGAGTAGATCTGTCCACATATATGTTCATCAATCGTGTATTTAACAGATCTCCGGGAGTTTAGCTTTAAGTCAACAGAAATGAAGAGCCTCCCCGGCCCTCTCCTCTGTAGGTCTGTCTTTGAGCCCTAATTGCTTTCAGAGAGAAATGTCTGCAAGCCAAAATATTAGTCTCCAGCTTATTTTTATTATCCCAACCTTAAGTGGCATATGAGCCCTCTTCTCCCCCTTCCCATTCGCCACTCCTCTCCCACACGCACAACGCTTCCGTCACATGGCGATGGGGGATTACATATTTGTAGCCCTGATGGGGGGAACATGTTTTTAATAAGTGCTGAAAAGTGTTTTATTTGAAGGCAGAACCAAGAAGAAACCTCTAGGATGGCTCGGGCTGGGCTACACGTGAGGTTTTCATATCACCGCCAGATTTAACTCCTTGCTACCTCATCTGCAATACTGTGGGGGTTGATTTACTAAAGGCAGAAAGACTGTGCACTCTGCAAGAGCTTAGTAGCTGAAGCTTTACTTTGCAAAGAATACCCAATTGTGTGCAAGGAAAAAATGAATAAAAATGCTCATAATTGTATGATGGAAGCCATCAGAGATTCCCCTTGCAGAGTGCAACTTGACATGTGCGGTTCGTTTTGTTCCAAATAAATATTTAGACAAATTTTTCATTATTCATATAACAAAAACAGCATTATTTCAAAATGGTACTCTAATGACACACAGTCTTTGATTTCAGAAATATGTTTACAGTTCGAATTCAAATGGAATTCGATGTAAAATTTGATTCAAATTTCAAATAGAATTTTGGAAATTCGTACAAATTTAGTTTTGTTATTCAGATAATTGGGGCGCTGGTTGGCTGAGACACAGCAGCGCCACCATTGGCTCCTGCTGCTGTCAATCAGTCAGTTAGCCAATCAGGATAGAGAGGGGGTGGGCCCAGAGCTCCGTGTCTGAATGGGCAAAGGGAGCTGTGACTCGCCTCGGGTGTCCCCATAGAAAGCTGCTTGCTGTCGGGGCACTCGACAGGAGGGAGGGGCCAGAAGCCCAGAATAGGGACCCGATTCAGGCTAATCCACTGCAACAGAGCAGATAGGTTTAACATGTTTATTATTTTTATAGGGAAAAAACAAGGCTTTACAATCACTTAAAATGGTAAACTTGTGCAAACAGTGCATGGGTTTACACAAAAATAACCCTTCACTGGAGACCCTAAAAACTCCCAAATGTCTAAAAATAGGGGAATAAATGCCCTGTCTATGGTCAACAAGTGGGTTTCCTTCTTGTGCTTGATCAAAGTTTGTTATGTCTAACACAAAAGAAGCAATACACCTCTCCTCTCTACTTCCCTCCGCCCAACTCTACATCTGTTTTTGCGCACTGCGGGGGCAATATATATTTTTGTAACCCTGGGGCCAAATAAAATAAAACAAATAGTGTAGTATAAAAAATAAAAAAAAGAGGTATTTAGAACAGCGCTCCCCTATTAAATGAATTACAATCTATGTAGCGTTGTTAGTGCTTCCATATTTTGAACTGCAGCGTTTATTTATCCTGCAGATTATATGACATAGGCGCAGGTCTCTCTACAGGAGCAGAATGGACGGTGTAATGCCCAGAGACAGGAGGCATGGTAAGTATTATTTTCATAGCACAAGCTACTGATTACACAGGGCCGAGGGTGACGAGCACACGACAAGAGTACATATGTGTATATTTGTAGCTGGGGATGATATGTAAGGAGCATTATTAAGGATATAGGAGGGGTATTGTGACCTGCCATGAGTCTGTGCAAACACATTCTGAGTGCCAGGAGTGCCTCTGTGCACATCATGTGTCACATTTAGAAAGGGCAGTTCTTTAATTCTGCATGTCCATGTATGTAGTGTGTTAGATAGATAGATAGATAGATAGATAGATAGATAGATAGATAGATAGATAGATAGATAGATAGATAGATAGATAGATAGATAGACTTGAAAGCAATAAAAACTGATAGATAAAAAAGAAAGAGAAGAAAAGGGAAGGGATAATAAGAAAAGAGAAGATAAAAGAAAAAGAAAAGGGAAGAGAAGACTAATAATTAGAAAGACGGGTAAAGATAGATAGTAAGAAAAGAAGGAAGGAAGGACAAACGGACTAATAATTAGATGGAGAGAAAGAGAAGAGAAGAGAAAAGGAGAGGAGGGGAGGAGAGAAGACTAATAATTAGATAGATAGGACAGGTAAAGATAGATTGTAAGAAAAGAAGGAAGAAAGAACAAACAGACTAGTAATTAGATGGAAAGAAGAGAAGAGAAGAGAAAATGAGAGGAGGGGAGGGGAGGGGAGGAGAGAAGACTAATAATTAGATAGATAGGGCAGGTGAAGATAGATAGTAAGAAAAGAAGGAAGGAAGGAAGGAAGAATGGACTAATAATTAGATGTAGAGAATGAGAGGAGAAGAGAAGAGAAGACTAAAGCCGTGTACACACGATCAGTTTGTCCGGTGACAAACGGATCGTGTGTGGGCCCCATCGGTCTTTTTTCCCATCGTGTTAAAAAATTAAAAAAAATTTTTAATTTTTCCTATGGATAAAAAAATGATAGAAAAACCTGATTGTCTGTGTGGAACTCCATCGGATAAAAATCCCCGCATTTTCAGAATCAACTCGACGCATGCTGGGAAGTATTGAACTTTTTTCTCAGCACGTCGTAGTGTTTTACGTCACCGCATTTTGGTACGGTCGGATTTTTGACCGATGGTGTGTAGGCAAGACTGATGAAAGTCAGCTTCATCGGATATCTGATGAAAAAGTCCATCAGATTAGATTCCATCAGATATCCGATCGTGTGCACAGGGCTTAATAATTAGATAGACAGGTAAAGATAGATAGTAAGAAAAGAAGGAAGGAAGAACAAACCGACTAATAATTAGATGTAGAGAAATAGAAGAGAAGAGAACAGGAGGGGAGGGGAGGAGAGAAGAGAAGACTAACAATTAGATAGATAGGACAGGTAAAGATAGATAGTAAGAAAAGAAGGAAGGAAGAACGGACTAATATTTAGATTGAGAGAAAGAGAAGAGAAAAGAAGAGAAGAGAAGACTAATAATTAGATAGACAGGTAAAGATAGATAGAAAGAAAAGAAGGAAGGAAGGACAAACAGACTAATAATCAGATGGGGAGAAATAAAAGAGAAGAGAAAAGGAGAGGAGGGGATGGGAGGCGGGGGGGGGGAGTAATAATTAGTTAGATAGGACAGGTAAAGATAGATAGTAAGAAAAGGAGGAAGAAAGAACAAACAAGACGAGAAGAGAAGAGGAGGGGAGGGGAGGGGAGGAGAGAATAGAAGGCTAATAATTAGATAGATAGGAAAGGTAAAGATAGATAGTAAGAAAAGAAGGAAGGAAGAATGGACTAATATTTAGATGGAAAGAAAAAGAAGAGAAAAGAAGAGAAGAGAAGACTAATAATTAGATAGACAGGTAAAGATAGATAGTAAGAAAAGAAGGAAGGAAGGACAAACAAACTAATAATTAGATGGAGAGAAATAGAAGATAAGAGAATAGAAGAGAAAAGGAGGGGAGGGGAGGGGAGGGGAGGAGAGAAGACTAATAATTAGATAGATAGGACAGTTAATAATAGATAGTAAGAAAAGAAGGAAGGAAGGAAGAACGGACTAATTATTAGATGGAGAGAAAGAGAAGAGAAGAGAAAAGAAAAGAAGAGAAGACTAATAATTATATAGTTAGAACAGGTAAAGAAAGATAGTAAGAAAATAAGGAAGGACAAACAGACTAATAATTAGATGGAGAGAAAGAGAAGAGAAGAGGAGCGGAAAGGAGAGGAGGGGAGGGGAGGAGAGGAGAGAAGACTAATAATTAGATAGATATAACAGGTATAGAAAGATAGTAAGAAAATAAGGAAGGACAATTAGAATAATTAAATAGAGAGAACGAAAAAAGAAGAGGAGAGAAGACTAATAATTAAATAGATGGAACAGGTAAAGAAAGATAGTAAGAAAATAAGGAAGGACAAACTAAATAATTAGATAGAGAGAACGAAAAGAGAAGAGGAGAGAAGACTAATAATTAGATAGATAGGGCAGGTAAATATAGATAGGAAGGAATGACTAATAATTAAATAGATAGACATGAAAGATAAATAGACATGAAAGCAAGAAAAAAAGATAGATAAGAAAGAAAGGGGGAAAAAAGGGAAGAGAAGGAAGAAGAGAAGAGAAGAAAAGAAAAGAGAAGAGAAGAAAAGAGAAAAGAAAATGGAAAAGAAAGAGAAAAGAAATGAAGATAAGACTAAAGCTAGATAGATAGATATATCGATAGATAGAGATAAATAGATGGATAGATAGATAGATAGATAGATGGATAAATCGATAGATAGAGATAAATAGATAGATAGATAGATAGATAGAAACACCTTTCAAAATTACATACATGTATTAAATGTATGTAGCGCCCCCTTACTATCTGTAATGGATGCTACCTAAATTTAGAGGGGAGATGAGAGTTATTTGCTCTCATCTGTTTGATTGTACAAATTATTGTTTCGGGATGGGCTGCCTGTGGTCCCATTCTCTGTTCTGGATGTTACCATCCTTGGGCAGCAGATGGCACCAGAGGGGTTCCAGAACAGAGTCACCTTTCACAGCAGCCAATCAGAGGAGTTTTTCCCTCGCTGGGCATGCTGGGAGAGGGTATTTCTGGCGCGGACGCTATTTGGTCCAGGTCTTCTACCTGGGTCTCCTACCGCAAGGCACCCACCTTTAGGGTGTGCGCACACCGGGAGGCCCACCACTATGGCCTACCTGGCCGGGGGTCCTGCTACGCGGTGTTCCAAACTCTGGGCCCTCATGGCTCAGAGCAATTGAAATTGCCAAAGGGGCCGCAGTGACTTACTGGGCCCCCACACTTCAAGAGGAAAGGATCCCAAGCTGGGTGCTGTTCGGTGTGGAGTCGGTCTGAGGTCAACCCGAAGGCAGGTGAACCAATAGGGCGCAGACAAAACCATCGGGGGTCTGAGTGACCGGACACTGACAAGTTGTATGCAGCAAACTGTCAGTCGGTGACTCCTTAAGTATTGACTGAGAGGATTTGCTCTACGTTCATGTTCCTGAGTACTGGGCCTGTGGCAGAGACCCTTTACTAAAGCAAATTCTATTAGAGCCAAGTCGGTGGCAGAGACTTGTTCCTTCTCAGCATTCTCAGTGACTTTCTGGCTGCCAGGCCTGTGAGAGGGACCTGTCTGGGAGCGCTGTACCCAGTCTGGCTGGAGTGGCAACGAGACAAACATATTCGTTGGAGGCAGGATTGCTTCTACTATCCACAGCCTGTATCTGCAAGGTTACTCTTCTTTTCACCAATCTACTCTATCTACCTCGAGTTGACTGTTGGTCGTGTTGGAGCAGAAATAAAGCATTGAAAACGTCAACCAGCGGTCTGGACACTCTATCACTGCTCTCATCACCATCATCACCCCTAGACACCATTACAGAGGTAACTTAAATACGCCGATCCCAAATCTAACCAGCGGCTCCTTCGGGGGTGAGCGCTACAGGTACTATAAAAAAACATTAGTAAACATTACATTAATTTTTACTAAGTTGGTAGATATGCTGGTAAATAGATGGATGGATAGATAGATAGATAGATAGATAGATAGATAGATAGATAGATAGATAGATAGATAGATAGATAGATAGATAGATAGATAGATATTTTGGGGAAAAAATGTCACCCATATAATAATAACCATCTGAGATACTCTAGAAATCATAAAAAAAAAAATAATCAACATTTTATTATAATTAATACTGATATGATTTGTGTCAATATCTCCCCCTAGGACTAAAATGAATACACAAAGAAGGTAATAGCAGCTACATAAAATAAACAAATCAGTAGTCTGCAATACAAATGTGATACTCACAGAAAAAAAACATACCGTACAAGGAACTTGCTTAGTAGGATGCAATAGCAATGTGGAACTCACTAAGATTTTATAACATAAGGAATTTTGAAGTCATTAAAAAAATAATTACTGCAAGCTACAATTTTCTACCATGGTAAATTCTGTAATTTCTTGTAAAATCATTTGGAAACATTCCCTGTGAAAATTGGCAGATACACCCCATCTGAGCTCGCAATAATATTTATTGCAATAAATGCAGATATTCACTCACAACTGGAAAAAATAAAAACAGAGGGGTTGCTGCAGACCATTTATTCCTTGCAATCATTTTTCTTCTTCTTCTTCTTATTATTATTATTAAATAGTAACAAAAAGCCTCCAAAATTGCTATAAAATAGTAAACTTTTATTAAATACCTCTAAAAGTAAAATTAAGTTATATTACATGTACGATAAATCAGGTGTGAGCATAAACAACCAAAACACAACTGAGTGAAAACCTCTTGGAGGGCATCCTTAACACCAGTTACAAGACCATCATGGTCTTCACTATCTTTGATGACGGCTCGCAACACCACCATGGGACTCCGTGGATATGCGGTACCAGGGATCTTTCCTCTCTACCTTCCAATGAATATTTCTCTAGGCAGAATAAAATCATGGACATCACCTATTACTCCCAAATGAACTACGGGGAAAAGGAAATCCTTGCTGTATATCGAAAAACTGGACACAATAACACAAGTTCTTAACTCTACAATTTGTTTCTTTAACCGATGGCAAAGATTTATGGAACACTAAGGCCTCATACAAACGACCGATAATCTCGTCGTAAAAGAAATGACGTTTTTCTCTACGAGGTTCTTGTCAAGCTTTCCTTGCATACACACTGTCGAGACAAAATCTCGTCGTTCTCAAACGCGGTGACGTACAACGCGTATGACGGCACTATAAAGGGGAAGTTTGATTCCACTGGCGCCACCCTTGGGGCTACTTTTGTTAATCTCATGTTACTGCGTGTTACGCAAAAGTTTGGTAAGAGGCGATTCGCGTTTTTCAGTCGGTTACAGCGTGACGAATGTGCTATCTCCATTACGAACGCTACTTTTACCGAAGGTGCGCTCCCGCCTCATACTTTATTCTGAGCATGCGCAGGTTTTTAAGCATACACACGGACGTGTTTCTCGGCGTAAACCAGCACGATGAGAACCACGACCAGAAAATTGAGACTCCCGACGAGAAAAAAGAGAGCATGTTCAATTTTTTTCTCATCAAGATCCACAACAGTTTTCTCGATTAAAAACATACACACGAAAATTTTTCTGTTTTATTTCAGCTGTTTTATTGATGGTTTTTGCAGAGGAAAACGGTCGTGTGTACAAGGCATAATTTTCAAATATCAAATATCCTAACTGATGCCACCATTTCTTTATACTGAATGGTACATTAACTGCTTCCTGGTCGCCCCGCACACATATACTGGTATACTGCGACAGGGCGGCCCTTCAGAGCAAAATCACGTACCTGTACATCTTTTTTTCCTTCAGGTCTGGGAAGCACATGTGCGCTGCCGGCAACCCACTCCCACTGTATGGACACCAGCTGGAGCCAATCAGTGGGTCCAGCGGACCCGATGCTTGCCAGCACCCGCTGCTCATTTCCGAGAGAGCCAGGATGGCCATCTGCCTAGGTAAACAAGCCAGATCACCGTTGTGCCAGGGGGAAAGATGGAGATCTTGTGTTTCTGCTAAGCAGGAACACAGATCTCTGTCTTTCCCCAGTCAAAGCACCTACCCCACACAGTTAGCAAGCACTACCAGGGAACACATTTAATCCATTGATCGCCCCTGATGTTAACCCCTTCCCTGTCAGTGTCATTAGTACACTGGCAGTGCATTTTTTTTTGCACTGATCACTGTATTGGTGTCACTGGCCCCAAAAAAGTCTCACTTAGTGTCAGATTTGTCCGCTACAATGTCACACAAAAATCGTTGACTGCTGACATTACTAGTAATAATTTAAAAAAAATCATAAATCTATCTTATAGTTTTTAGAAGCTATAACTTTTGCCCCAACCAATTAATATACGCTTATTGGGATTTTCTTTTTTCAAAATGTGTTGCTGAATACATTTTGGCATCAACTGAGGAAAAAAAATGTTTTTTTTTTTTTTTTTTACATTTTTTATTGGATATGTTTTATAGCAGAAAGTAATATATAAAATATATTTTAATTGTCTGTATTTTTTTTCTTATAACCCAAAAAATAAAAACTGCAGCATTCACAACAATCAAATACCACCAAAAGAATGTTCTATTTGTGGAAATATAAGTGTAATGGGAGTCACTTTTGGGCACAGATTGAGCCAGAAAATAATGGACATATGGATTGCTTTAACATGGGTCTGTAATCCACAATATATTCAAAAATGTCTGTAAGAACTATGTACAGGTTGTTGATTCTGAACCCAACAGGTCAATTGAAAGAGTGACTCATTCAAATTGGGAACATAGACTGTTAGGGGGTTAATGTCGTCTGCTACTGTGATGTAAATGAACCTTAGCATGGCTCCTAAGAACCTGTCATTGTGTTATGCTAATTGACACTGTATTAGTGAAAGTTCTATTGATGATAGATGTGTGTTGTGAGTTAGCACAGTCTAAAGGTCAGATGTCTGACTAAAAGATGTGTATTGAGGGGGGCTTGTTAGGAACCATTGTATGATGTTGTGGGCGGAGTGTGTCATTGCCCATTTGATTACTGCAGTATTCCTTTTAGGTGTATATAAGAGCCTGCCTTCTCAATAAATATTGTCTATTTGTTTTGAACCAGAGAACAGAGCTGTGTCTTGTTGGGTCGTGGTCGCCGGATTGTAGAGTGTCAATACGCTGTCTTGGGTTCAGAATGGAATATCTTAAATGGCGTTAACCCCTGTCCCATTTGGGGTTCCGTTACAATAAGGACATCAATTTTTTTTAGGTACAATGTCGCATGACTGCACATGACTGTCAGTAAAAGTAACTCAGTGCCGTACCGCAAAAAAAATGGCCTGGTCATGAAGGGAGTAAAACCTTCTGGAGCTAAAGTGGTTAAAGCAAATATTTTTTTACGTGACCCACTGTTTGTTTAGTGTGTCGCTCATGCTCAGTCACTATGGGGAGTAGTGTGGGTGATGCTGCAACCACTGCAGGAGTGCCAACAAGGAATGGAGCTTGTTCCACCTCCTGTAGTCACTAGAAGAAAAAGAGGAAAGATCCCTGGTGCCGCACATCCACCGAGTCCTATGGAGGTCTTATACCATCATGGGAACCCGAGGATATGCATCATCAGGGATTTTTCCTCTTCCTTCCAATGACTAATTCTCTAGGCAGATTAAGAATTCTACCAAGTAATTCCTAATATCAACAATTTTTCTTCAAGTGTCTGCAGATATTCTAAAGATCGTCAACATAGTAAACCACAATAGAATTGACGAACAACTGTTACTATTACTTTATATTATTACTAATATAAAGGATTTTTTTTTCTTTTCATTTTATTTCTATTTTTTTTTCTTTTCTTTTCTTTTTTTTTTTCTATATTTCAGTGTAGATTTCTATACAGATTCATTTATTATATTAAAGTGGATGTAAACCCAAAAAATGTTTTTGTTTTTTTGAGGGTCACAATGTAGAGCAGGGATCCTCAAACTACGGCCCTCCAGCTGTTACAGAACTACACATCCCATGAGGCATTGTAAAACTCTGACATTCACAGACATGACTAGGCATGATGGGAATTGTAGTTCCTGAACAACTGGAGGGCTGTAGTTTGAAGACCCATGATGTAGAGTATAAGATTTCCTATCATCTGTGCCCAGTCTTGCCACACAGAGTTAATCCAGATCTGAGAAATCCTCTTTTATGTTCAGTGAAAATGAACAGCCTTCCAGATAAAACCCTGCCTAAAAAAAAGTCTGTTTTCTCTCTTCTTGCTTTGAGTGAGAGGTTATTTATGTATACATCTAGGACTTGTTTATCATGTTATGTTTTGTTTATCATAACATGAGGTGATATAACATCATAACACATCCTAGTAATATACAATGAACTTTGGATCACCTCTTGTTATGATAAACATGTCCAAGCTAGATATGTAAATAACCTTTCACTGAAAGCAATAACAGAGAAACGGACTTTATAATTTGGCAAGTTTTTATCTGGAATTCTGTTAATTTGCACTGAACTTTAAAAGAGGATTACTCAGCGCTGGATTAACTCTGTGTGACAGGACTGGGCACAGATGATAGGAAATCGTATACTCTACATTGTGACATCAAAAAATAAATAAAAATGTTGGGTTTACATCCACTTTAAAAGTTGAATCCAAATCACTCATACAAGCTTCTACTATTTGGTGGTGAATAATTTGGTAATAGTTACCTATTTACATATATGTTTTTGCAGAGAATACTTTACTTTTCTTTTTTAAACTTTGTTTATTTGTTTTCTGCAAATACAATCATCAAAAAGGCACAGTAACGGTTACAGCTCTTGCATGGATTAACGCAGATTCAACATTTTCATAGCAGACATCAACTTTTCCCTGAGAGTAAGTACCCCGGTTCCTCAACGGAGGAACCATAACAACAAGTGCTCCAGGGTATTCACTGTGGACCGCACTGGGCCCCATATCGTAGAAACACAGTAAACAGAAGAAATACCTATCAGTTGTAGTACATTCCACCTGTCCACATTCACACACACACACCCAAGCAACTGCCCTGGCCATCCGTTCACCCACCCACCCCCACACCCGGATCCGCTCGAGCCCCAACCATTTACATATATGTTAATGTGATTAACCACTTCAGACCCGGAAAGTTTACCCCCCTCTATGACCAGGTTTTGTTTGCGATACGGAACTGCGTTATTTTAACTGACAATTGCGCAGTCGTGCAAAGCTGTACCCAAATAAAATTTACGTCCTTTTTTCCCCAAAAATAGAGCTTTCTTTTGGTGGTATTTGATCAAAAAGAGCAACAATAATTTTTTTTTTTTTTACTGTACACACCCAATAAAAAAAATGGAAATCTAATTTATTCATCAATCTAGCCCAATATGTATTCTGCTACATATTTTTGGTAAAAAATCCCAATAAACATATATTGATTGGTTTACACAAATGTTATAGCGTCTACAAATCTTACTGCAATCAACTGAAGACTGAAGACTGGTAGCATTTTTTTTAAACTCAGCTTAACTGAATAAGCCCATCTGTACGCATTGCGAACTATAAGAGCAAACATCCGCAAAATGTTTGCTGGCTGTGATGGATTTGTTTTTCTATTTGACTTGCTGTCACTTCATTCTCAATTGTCAGTGCAGGAATCTGTTTTGGGGACTGTTTACATGTACGATGGTGTTTACCTTACTCCTGAACAGTGATCTGCAGTGGATTGCTTTTCCAAAGGCGACTCAGGGGTGATACTTCCCTGGTCTTATCCAATGACAGCATGTCACACTACAACCACCTGCATTACACACAGTTGCAGCACGGTCACATTCAGTTAAATGGTTTACTTTGCCGGCAAGCATGGCGATGTGTACTAACTGCCTATTGCCAAATTAAATTGCAGGTTGCCAGTTGTGGGAGGTAAATTGGTTTGAAAACAAGAATAAATGCACAGTGGCTTAGTGGTTAGCACTTTTACCTTGCAGTACTGCAGCTCCTGGTTTGAATCCCACTCAGGACACTATCTACATGGAGTTTTCATGCATTCCTTGTGCCTGCATCGGTGTCCAGAGTGTATGGAAACCATGGGCCAGATTCTCAAAGGAATTACGCCGGTGTATCTACAGATACACTGGCGTAATTCGAAATTCCCGCCGGCGTATCATTGTCTTCTATTCTGAAAACATGATACGTCGGTTTTACGCTAGGATCCGACTGGCGTAAGTCATTTACACCGTCGGATTCTAAATGCAATACTACGCCGGCCGCTAGGTGGCGTTTACGTCGATGTTAGGGCCGAATATGCAAATGAGCCGATACGCCGATTCCGAATGTTTTTGTGCCGCGTCGACATAGTTTACGTACGCGTAAGGTTACCCCTGCTATAAGAGGGGTAACCTTACGTCGGTCCGCCGTATGCCATGTTAAGTATGGCTGTCGGGACAGCGTCGGGTTTTTCCGTTGTTCACATAGTTTACGTAACTCGTCGCGAATAGGTCTGTTCGTAAATTACGTTCACGTCGCAACCAATGTATTTGCGGCGTACTACGGAGCATGCGCAGTGGCCTACGTTTAAGGCCGGCGCATGCGCAGTTCGTTCGGCACAGGGGGCGCTTAATTTGAATACATGCTGCCCCCTTTGCTTTACACGGCCTTACGCTGGGCCATTTACACTACGCCGCCGCAAATTACGGAGCAAGTGCTTTGAGAATACGGCACTTTCTCCAGTAATTTGCGGTGGCGCAGTGTAAATGACATACGCTACGCCCCGCTCGTAGATACGCAAATCTACGAGAATCTGGCCCCATGTCTTCTATGGAGTAGAGCAGCCTATGGAAACCATGGTTTCTATGGAATAGGGCAGTGTATAGAAACCATAGCTTCTATGGAGTAGAGCAGTATTTGGAAACCATGGCTTTTATGGATTAAGGCAGTGTCTGGAAACCATGGCTTCTATGGAGTAGGAAGGTGTATGGAAACCATGGCTTCTATGGAGTAGGGCAGTGTATGGAAACCATGGCTTCTATGGAGTAGGGCTGTGTATGGAAACCATGGCTTCTATGGAGTAGGGCAATGTATGGACACCATGGCTTCTATGGAGTAGGGCAGTGTGTGGAAACCATGGCTTCTATGGAATAGGGCAGTGTATGGAAACTATGTCTTCTATGGAGTAGGGCAGTGTGTGGAAACCATGGCTTCTATGAAGTAGGGCAGTGTATGGAAACTATGTCTTCTATGGAGTAGGGCAATGTATGGAAACCATGTCTTCTACACAGTAGGACAGTATATGGATACCATGGCTTCTATGGAGTAGGGCAGTACACAGAAGCCATGACTTATATGAAGTAGGGCAGAGTATGGAAACCGTGACTTCTATGGAGTAGGGCACTGTGTGGAAACCATGGCTTCTATGAAGTAGGGCAGTGTAGGGAAACCATGGCTTCTATGGAGTAGGGCGTGGGACCCAAGGAGACAGTATAACCATACAGGTTATGGTGAGAAGGAACTAAAGGAACCAAAAAGCCCCTCAACCAAATCACAGAGTAACACAACAAATTAATCTTAATACTATATGGTTAGATTAAGCCTTGTGCAAAAATGCATGTTAGTATATACTGGGTATCAAAAAGATCTCTATTCCTAATACTCATTTATACACACGACCAAGTGATTCTTCAGTGCTTAAAGAGAACCCTGAAGCATTCACTAGCAGTCCCTAGCTAAAAAGGAGCTTACGATCTAGTGTTCCATTTATACGCACACTATGGGCAAATTTTGGGTGGAAGCCGGTGAATACCAATACGTGCTTGGATCATGGAACGAAGAAAAGAGACCTTGTAGAAACCAATACAAGCAATGAAAAACTATACATCTTGAAATGAAAGACCTGCAAGAGATATATTTTGGCCACAATGGCTTACCTGTTTCTGAAAATGCCAAATGCCTGGCTGTCGGAAGCCATGGTTTCCAGACACTGCCCTACTCCATAGAAGCCATGGTTTCCATACACTGCCCTACTCCATAGAAGCCATGGTTTCCATACACTGCCCTACTTCATAGAAGCCATGGTTTCCATACACTGCCCTACTTCATAGAAGCCATGGTTTCCATACACTGCCCTACTGCATAGAAGCCATGGTTTCCATAGCTTCTTTTAGCACCCAAGCCGAAAAGCCAAAGTCCCGCATTAACTGTGAACTACTTCAGCAGCATAGATTTCACGTCTTGAGCTTTCTGCTACCCTCCTTTTTTGAAGCACCCAAGATGACTCCTTTGCCTAATCCCCCCCCCCCCCCCAGCCCCCTGTCACAGTGTCACTAATGGCAGTGATCATATATTTACTGATCACTGCATTTAGTGTCAGTGTGACAGTTAGTGTGACAGGCAGTTAGTGTTAGGTTCAGGGTAGCCCCCGTACCCCCCCCTAATAAAGTTTTAACCCCTTGATCACCGCCCTAGTTAACCCTTTCACCCCCTATTGCCAGCGTCACTAAGCGATCGTTTTTCTGATCGCTGTATTTAGTGTCGCTGTTGCCGCTAGGTAGCAAATTTTTTTTATTGCGATTTGTTTTTACTAAAGACATGTGGCTGAATACATTTTGGCCTAAATGTTT
Organism: Rana kukunoris; assembly: GCA_029574335.1. Classification (NCBI taxonomy): domain Eukaryota; kingdom Metazoa; phylum Chordata; class Amphibia; order Anura; family Ranidae; genus Rana; species Rana kukunoris. The sequence continues at coordinate 583,075,185 of CM056050.1, forward strand.
GACTTAAATTTAATTTATTCGATTTTTCTTATAACAAAAAGTAAAAAATATTGTTTTTTTTTTTCAAAATTGGTGCTCTATTTTTGTTTATAGCACAAAAAATTAAAATCGCAGAGGCAATCAAATACCATCAAAAGAAAGCTCTATTTGTGGGAAGAAAAGGACGCAAATTGTGTTTGGGAGCCACGTCGCACGACCGCGCATTGTCTGTTAAAGCGACGCAGTGCCGAATTGTAAAAACCCCTCTGGGCATTTAGCAGCATATTGGTCCGGGGCTTAAGTGGTTGAGATAGACTTTCTCTTAACCCCCGTACACATGGTCGGACTTTTTGCCAACAAATTTCTAAATGAGCGTTTTCCAAAAAATCCGACCGTGTGTACGCTCCATCGGACAAACTTTTTCGGTTTCAAAAGTCTGGCCAACTCCGTTTGGACAAAAATCCACGGAAAAGTTTGTTTGAAGTCCGATCGTGTGTACGAGGCTTTACACCGTTCAATGTGACTCAGCACAAAAGAGATAAGCTGATTAGCTAAGATATTAAGTAAGATATATCACTTACTAACTACACTGCCCAGTGCCCATTCGAAATATACGAGTACACAAATTTATGAACCGACAAAGAATCGGATTTACAAAACACACAAATGAAAATACGAACAAAGGATTTAAAATACAGAATGCAAATCGTTCGTTATAGATGTCATTTTCGTATTTTTGTAAGATCATACGTTCGTAGTTTTACTTTTACGTTATTTTGCCTATTCGTAATCCCCAAATTTTCGTTCTTTTAGCTTTTTGGATGTTCGAATTGATCCGAATACTAACAAATTCATACGAAAATCCATTCGTTAGGAACGGGAACGCACATGTCTACTTGTATGATGAACCACTTCTAGGGCAGAGACAGATGGGAACAGTATATGTACGCCACAAAGAGCTGCTGAATTTTCTAAGAGTATAAAATGAAGAACATGTAAAGCTAACACAAGTATATGGCTAATATAATGAAGAAAAAAATGACTTTACCAAAGAAACTGGCATGAGCTCTGTTCTTTCTCATCAGGTACATCGCCCACGAAAGCGTTGACGCCACTCCAAACTGCCCGTGATTCATGGCTGCCGCTGACACCTCAGCCCGAAAGCCAAAAACTACGACCTTCTCCTAAGCCGAAGATTTTTAAAGCTCCTCTCTTCACTCGTTAGCCACCCCGGAGACCATTATTTAGCGCAAGTAAATTGAAAAATGACAGCCAGTCACGCTTATTATATATATATATATTTTTTTTGCACAAACCAAACTCACCAGAGACTTCACTTCTCTTTTGCCTGAGGCATCTTTAGGCCAACAATTTTCATTTAGCTCTTCAAATGATTTTTTTTTTTAACAGGGAGGAAAAATCCTTTTTTCATAATGTCTTCTGCTTCACTTACTTTCTTAAGTCAAGTCAAAACAGACTTGAGGGGCGAGCTGTGTTCTTTACTATTTGTTTTAGGGGGACAGGAAAATGCATCCTGTGCTCATTTATTAGGAGCAGGCTTTTGTCTCAGCTCATGCTCCTAGGTAAGAATGCTCATTCATTTTCTGGACTGTCAGCCTATGTATACAGGTACTCGGAAAACGTGCTTCAGTTCACATCTCCTGAATAGTAATAGTTTGCCTTTCCTCTCTTACCTAATACAGACGCCTTCAATATGACCGGTGAAAAATTGGAAAAATGTTTTATCATACGGGGCATTTACAAGTGTGGAAGAAGGCATGTCATATTTCAGTGTGAGCTTGTTCTACAAGTGGCAAGGGTGTCATCAGGGCCGGATTTTCTCTCTCTGCCGCCCCAAGGCCAGGTTCCACAATGTGCCCCCTCCCCGCCAATTGAAACCCCCCCCCCCCAAATCAACAAAGAATGACAACCGGGTTAGTTCAAATATTATTTTTTTTAATATTTTTATCACTTTTTTTATTATTTGCAGCTTGTCGTTTACTTTTTTTTCTTTTTGTATAATTTTCTTATTATTTTTAATATTATTTTTCTTATTCTTTACTTTTTAATTACTTTTTTATTTTATTAGTTTATTTTTTTTCACTTAACTTTATTGCTGTCACACAGGAGAAAACAATTCCCTGTGTGATAGCAATTGGAGGTGACAGGTTCTCTTTATTGACCCTGTCACCTCCAAAAACAGGAATCCTAGCACTGTGCTAGAACTCCTGTCACAGCTGGGATGGGAAGAGCACAACTCACCCCTCTCACTGTGTACATCAGCAGCAGGGACAGAAGACAGACTGGGGTGCTGGGGGGGAGGACAGAGTCCCAAAGACATAGCCAGCAAAGAGAGGTATGTGGGGGGGATGGACGGCAGCACACATTTTACAAGTGATTTTGGTGGCATCACCGCAATCACTTGTTAAAGAGCGAGCGGATTCCCCCACACTACATTTAGTCCTGCTAGAAAGCAACTTACCGCCCTTAACTGTATGTTCCGCGCGTCAGAGGACTCCATGCCGCAGCCGCCCCTAGGTGCCCTGCCGCCCCGAGGCCTGGCCTTGGTGGCCTTGTGGGAAATCCAGGCCTGGGTGTCATTAACCACTTAAGCCCCGGACCAATATGCTGCTAAATGCCCAAAGGTGTTTTTACAATTCGGCACTGCGTTGCTTTAACAGACAATCGCGCGGTCGTGCGACGTGGCTCCCAAACAAAATTTGCGTCCTTTTCTTCCCACAAATAGAGCTTTCTTTTGATGGTATTTGATTGCCGTTGCGATTTTTATTTTTTGCGATATAAACGGAAAAATACAAAAAATTTCAAAAGAAAATTATATTTTCTACTTTTTGTTATAAGAAAATCGAACAAACTAAATTTTAGTCAAACATTTAGGCCAAAATGTATTCAGCCACATGTCTTTAGTAAAAAAAATCGCAATATCATATTTTTTTAGCTACCTAGCGGCAATAGTGACACTAATAGAGCGATCAGAAAAACGATTGATTAGTGACACTGGCAATAGGGGGTGAATGGGTTAACTAGGGCGGTGATCAAAGGGTTAAACCTTAAAAAGGGGTTGTACAGGGCTACCCTGGACCTAACACTAACTGCCTGTCACACTAACTGTCACACTAACACTAAATGCAGTGATCAGTAAATATATGATCACTGCAATCAGTGACACTGTGACAGGGGGGTGGGGGGGGGGGTGATCGGAAGGGGTTAAATGTGCCTATGTGTGTGGTGTCAGTGTGCTGTTGGTGCGACTTACTGTGATATCTTCTCTCCTCTCGCCAGATTGAAAATACCGCCGAGAGGAGAGCTGACATCACTTCCTCTGCCTGTGTTTACATTACACAGGCAGAGGAAGTGCAGATGCCGGATTGGCTGGGAGCGATGGCGAGGGGGCGGACAGAAACCAACAGCCGCCCCCTCATCCCGGATCGCTCGCACAGGTAATGTAGCATGTAGCGGGGGGGGGGGTCCCGATCGGACCCCCGACCAACAAGAAGGTAGGGACGTACATGTACGCCCATCTGCCTGTAAGTGCCATTCTGTGGACGTACATATACATGCGGCGGGCTTTAAGTCGTTAACCACTTCAGCTCGAGGATTTGGCTGCCTAAAGACCGGGCCATTTTTGCGATTCGGCACTGCGTCGCTTTAACTGACAATTGTGCGGTCGTGCGATGTGGCTCCCAAACAAAATGGACATCCGCTTTTCCCTTACAAATAGAGCTTTTTTTTGTGGTATTTGATCACCTCTGCGGTTTTTATTTTTTGCGCTATAAACAAAAAAAGAGCGACAATTTTGAAAAAAAAAGCTAATTTTTTTTAAATTTTTGCTGTAATAAATATCCCCAAAAATATATAAAAACAGTTTTTTTCCTCAGTTTAGGCCGATACGCATTCTTCTACCTATTTTTGGTAAAAAAAATCGCAATAAGCATATACTGATTGGTTTGCCCAAAAGTTATAGAGTCTTTAAAATAGGAGATAGATTTATGGCATTCTTATTAATATTTTTATCGTGACTGCGACATTATGGCGGACACATCGGACACTTTTGACGCTATTTTCGGACCATTGTAATTTATACAGCGATCAGTGCTATACAAATGCACTGTTACTGTGTAAATGACACGGGCAGTCAAGAGGTTAACCACTAGGGGGCGAGGAAGGGGTTAAGTTAGTCCTAGGGGATGATTCTAACTGTGTGGGGGCTGGGCTACCAGTGACAAGACAGTGATCACTGCTCCCGATCACAGGGAGCAGTAGATCAGTGTCCTGTCACAAGGCAGAACAGGGATATGCCTTGTTTACATAGGCATCTCACCATTCTGCAGATCCGGGACACGTTCGCGGGACACCGGTGGACATCAAGTCCACGGGTCCCGCGGTCACGGAGCTCGCGGCAGAGGCAGGGGCGCAAATTCTTTGTGCAGCCGTGCCATTCTGCCAACATAAATGTTCGTGCGGAGGTCGGCAAGTGGTTAATATGGGACCCCCCAAAAGCACAAAAGTGTCCAGACCCATGGGAGGGCTTTAGCACCGTATGGCTTATTTCAGGCCACTTACATAGAAGGAAGACTAAACCAGTTTTTTAGGAGTTGGAGTTGGAGTTGTTAGTCAAAAGTGCTGCACTTCTGTTTACCAACTGAGACACAAACTACCATTGCAGCGGTCTTGGTGGGTTATAGCATGGGTAGTTGTCTCACCAAATCTGCCTGTGAGATAATTACTCGCCTATAGCCTCATACACTCGATCGGACTTTCAACCAACTTTCCCGTGGATTTCTGTTCCGAAGGGCATTGGCCGTGAACTTGGTATGCATACACACGGCAGGACTTTTCCAGACAACAAACACAAACGTAGTGACGTAATTGACGTGGTTTTTCTGCTCTTTAGTGCCACCCTTTGGGCAACTTCTGCTATTGCTGGTTCTGAGCATGCGTGTTTGTACTTTGGACTTAAAGCAGAGGTCCACACAAAAATGGAACCCCCACTTCTTCGGAACCCATTTCCGGGCATAGACTCCCACGGGAGTCACGCCCCTCCCCCTGATGTCTTCTGGGAAACACACAGGTCCCAGAAGACAGCGGGGACCAGTTAGGATGCGCTGCGCTACTCGCACATGTCTGTCCTGGTGACCATTGCTACCATGATTGAAAGTAAGAAAAAGTTTAAAGAAGTAAGGGAAATACAATTTTTGCCTAAAATTAATGTCTGCAAGGTAGACAGACAAAATAGTGTAATGATTCTGTTAAAAAATTATAAAATTCCTTCATCTAGTTTCTGTTTCTATTTCTGTTCTCTCATTTACTTCCTGGTTTGCGGCGCTCATTCATGTAAGAACTACATTTCCCAGTATGCATTGCGGCACACCCAGTAATTTACACCTCCTTGAAGTCTCTAACACATAGAGAGCGTCCTGCCGCACAGATGTAGTTCCCAGGAGGGGGCGAGCACGTCACTGACCACCGCAGTAAAGCCTCCCTTCACGGTGGTGAGTAACAATCAGACAAGCAGGAAGAGAACAGAACAGAGAAGAAATAGAGCAACTTCTGAGCAAAAACAAACAATGAGGAAGTGAAAAGAGGAATGTCTGCAAGTAAAGGATGCTTATTATGAAAAATTTATAATAATTTACAACCCCTTTAAACGTTTTGGGGGTCATTTACCAAAACTGGAGAGTACAAAAGCTGGTGCATGTCAGCATAGAAACCAATCAGCTCCCAGATTTTATTGTGAAAGCTTATTTGATCAAGCTGGATTTAGAAGCTGATTGGCTGCCATGCACAGCTGCAGCAGATTTTGAGTGCTCCAGTTTTAGTAAATCTCCTTCTTTCGAGTTGTCACAGCAATAGGGACTACCGTGGGAAGGATATTCCTCACTTTAGAGAGATTTCCTCTCACGTCTTACGCAACAAATTATATTTTGCAATCTGTAAATTCATCTAGGGCCAATCTGACCATGGGTGGCTCACCATTGTGGAGAATGGCTTAGAGAGCGACCGCTATGCTTCAAGTCTACAATACCACACGTAACCACTGATCTCCGCTGACGCTCTCTACTGGACTTTGTTGGCATGAATTCAATGTATTAATTCCAAGAGCGACAATCTCCTCCTCATTACTGAAGATATAATTTCTAGGGTTGAGCGAACCCGAACTGTAAAGTTCGGGTTCGTACCGAACTTTGTTTTTTTTTGGACCCGATCCCGAACACGAATAATTTGCTGAAAGTTTGGGTTCGGGTTCGGAGTTTGGGTATGTAACGGCGCGCTGCAGGGCAGCCAATCAGCATTTATTTTACTTGTGTGACCTAGAAGCCATCACAGCCATGCCTACTAATGGCATGGCTGTGATTGGCCAGTGCAGCATGTGACCAAGCATGTGACCCAGCCTCTATATAAGCTAGAGGCACACAGCACAGCTCGTCACTCTGCTTTAGCTAGGGTAGGGAAAGGCTGCAGCTGCTCTCAGGGACAGATTTAGATAGGATTTTCCTGCTTCAGAAATCGAATTACAATACTCAGCGATCTACGTAGCATTAGCAACTGTGGGGAAAGGTTCCTGATGTTCTTATATGGAGAGAATTAGATAGGAGTCAGTCCTACTTCACAAATCTAATTGCAGCTGCACTGCATATTTTCCCGTCAGATACTCTGCATTAGATATCTTAGGGTGAAGGTTCCTGATTGTGCTTATAGGCAGAGAAATATATAGGAGTCAGTCCTACTTCACAGACCTAATTGCAGCTGTACTGCATATGTTGCTGTCAGATACTCTGCATATTGCACCAGCATTGTATATGTTCCTGTGACATATTCTGCATATTGCAGCAGCATTGCATATGTTGCTGTCAGATACTCTGCATATTGCACCAGCATTGCATATGTTCCTGTGACATACTCTGCATATTGCTCCAGCATTGCATATGTTCCGGTCAGATACTCTGCATATTACACCAGCACTGCATATGTTCCTGTAACATACTCTGCATTAGCTACTGTAGGGAAAGGTTCCTTATTGTGCTTATAGGGAGAGAATTAGTTAGGAGTCAGTCCTACTTCACAAATCTAATTGCACCAGAATAGTGTCCCATCATTGGTATCATTGGCAGGAATAGTGTCCCATCATTAGTGTCAGTGGGAGAATTAGTGCCGCATCATTGGTATCAGTGGGAGGAATAGTGTCCCATCATTGGTATCATTGGCAGGATGAGGGGCCCATTATTTGTGTCAGTGGGAGAAATAGTGAAACATCATTGGTATCATTGGGAGGAATAGTGTCCAATCATTAGTGTCAGTGAAAACTCTCAGTTGCGCTCATCCTTATTCAGTGACTCCAAAAGTATTAAATGCAGGTGACCAGCGTATTCAGGAGGAGGTCAGCAAGGTGACCATAAATACATGATAAAATAAAACAATTAAAAGTATGATTTTATGTTACAACGAGAAATACGGGGGACTCAAACCTACTGGACGGGCCAAGCCTAGGTCCACTTTAACCGCTTGCCGCCCGCCGCACGCAGACATACGTCTTCAGCATGGCATGAGCAGGCAGAAGGACGTAAACACAACATCTCCCCATTCTGCCTAGTGACACTGTCACTGATCGTGTTCACTGTCATCGAAAAAAAAAAAAACAATCAGTGATGTGTCACAGCAAGCCACGCTCCCCTACAGTAAGAATCACTCCCTAGGGAACACTTAACCTCTAGCCAGTGTCATTTTCACAGTTATCAGTGCATTTTTATAGCACTGATCGCTGTAAAAATGACAAGGGTCCCAAAAATGTGTCCGAAGTGTCCGAAGTGTCCGCCATTATGTCACATTCATGATAAAAAATCGCTGATCGCCGCCATTACTAGTAAAAAAATTAAAATATTAATGAAAATCCTATAAAACTATCCCCTATTTTGTAGACGCTATAACTTTTGCACAAACCAATCAATAAATGCTTATTGCTACTTTTTTTTACCAAAAATAGGTAGAAAAATCGGCCTAAACTGACGAAAAAAATATTTTTTATATATTTTTGGGGGATATTTATTATAGCAAAAATAAAAAATATAGATTTTTTTTCAAAACTGTCGCTCTATTTTTGTTTATAGCGCAAAAAAAAAAAAAAACAACGCAGAGGTGATCAAATACCACCAAAAGAAATCTCTATTTGTGGGAAAAAAAGGACGCCAATTTTGTTTGGGAGCCACATCGCACGACAGTGCCGAATCGCAAAAAGGGGCAAGGTCCTTAACCTGCATAATGGTCCGGGGCTGAAGTGGTTGTTTTGGTCCTCTCCATTGACTCCAATGCATTTTGCCAAATTGGTGAAATTTAATTTCTCTTTTTCGTCAAATGAATTGCAGAAATGAAAACTCTAAAGCCTCGTACAGATGACAGAGAATCTCATCAGGAAAAACCCATTGGCCCAGATTCACACAGAAATGGATTATCGTAGCGTATCAGAAATACACTACGCCGCCGTTTTTTACCTGGCTCTACGTGGAATTCAGGTAGATTTTGTCCAGTAAACGACGGCGGCGTAGTGTATTTCTCCCGTCGCAATCCATCTGCGCGAGTAGGGGGCGTGAATCATTTAAAATAGGCGCGTTCCCGCGGCGATCGATCTGCGCATGCTCCGTTCGCAAATTTCCCGCCGTGCATTGCGCGAAATCACGTTGTGACGTCATTCGTTGTTTAGGTAGCGTCGTTTACGGGCGATCCTAGTCCCGAACGAGTTACGTAAACAAAAACAAAAAAACAAAAAATTCGAAGCGGGAACGACGGCCATACTTAACATGGGCTACGTAACGTTAGAGCAGCAAAAAGCTGCTCTAACATTACGTACAAAAAAATAGACGAAAGCGATTGCGAAGACCACTCGTATCTTCGGGAATCGCCGTAAAAAAACATTTGCATATCCCGACGCATCAAAACGACGCAAACTCCTCCCAGCGGCCGCAAATAGATGGCAGCGTAGATCCGAAGGCTTACGAAGACGTAAGCCTCTCGGATCGAAGCCCGAAGCCGCCGTATCGTGGTTTGAGGATTCAAACTAGTGATACGGCGCGCGAAATTTGAAATTACTCCTGTCTAACACCAGTTAGCCAGGCGTAATTGCTCTATGAATCTGGGCCATTGTTTTCCCTGATGAGATTCTTGGCAAGAATCTCTTGCCGCCCGAGTGTACAGACCCATGTTTCAAAAGAACCGCTGTTCTCTTGAAAGGAAAGAACGCGGTGACGTCATCGTGTACGACTAGCATACGCTCGTCACATTCGATGCCGTCGCCACCATCTTGCTTCACCCTACCTATGCCGTGGAAGCTACATGCGTCAAAGTCATTTCGAACATGCGCGGGTTTCCACGGCGACAGGTAAGTATACACACTCTCGGGTTTCTCGTCGGGAAACAGGCCGACAAGAATCTCGATGAGAAAAAAGAGAACAGGATCTTTTTTTTTCTCGTCGAGATTCTGGACAGATTTCCAGACGAGAAACCTGAACGCCTCGTACACACAAGCGCTAATCTCGGCAAGCAGCAGTTTTCTTGCTGGTTTTTACCGGTCGCGTGTACGAGGCTTCAGTTGCGCTCATCTTTAGCCAGTGTATTCAGGAGGAGGTCAGCAAGGTGACCATAAATACATGATAAAATAAAACAATTAAAAGTATGATTTTACGTTACAACGAGAAATACGAGGGACTCAAACCTGCTGGACGGGCCAAGCCTAGGTCTACTTTAACCGCTTTCCGCCCGCCGCACGCAGATATACGTCTGCAGCATGGCATGAGCAGGCAGAAGGACGTAAACACAACGGGCCAGATTCATAACTGGTGTTAGACAGGAGTAATTTCAAATTTTGCGCGCCGTATCACTAGTTTGAATCCTCAAACCATGATACGGCGGCTTCGGGCTTCGATCCGAGAGGCTTACGTCTTCGTAAGCCTTCGGATCTACGCTGCCATCTATTTGCGGCCGCTGGGAGGAGTTCGCGTCGTTTTGATGCGTCGGGATATGCAAATGTTTTTTTACGGCGATTCCCGAAGATACGAGTGGTCGTCGCATTCGCTTTCGTCTATTTTTTTGTACGTAATGTTAGAGCAGCTTTTTGCTGCTCTAACGTTACGTAGCCCATGTTAAGTATGGCCGTCGTTCCCGCTTCGAATTTTTTTTCTTGTTTACGTAACTCGTTCGGGACTAGGATCGCCCGTAAACGACGCTACCTAAACAACGAATGACGTCACGACGTGATTTCGCGCAATGCACAGCGGGAAATTTGTGAACGGAGCATGCGCAGATCGATCGCCGCGGGAACGCGCCTATTTTAAATGATTCACGCCCCCTACTCGCGCAGATGGATTGCGACGGGAGAAATACACTACGCCGCCGTCGTTTACTGGACTAAATCTACCTGAATTCCACGTAGAGCCAGGTAAAAAACGGTGGCGTAGTGTATTTCTGATACGCTACGATAATCCATTTCTGTGTGAATCTGCCCCAACATCTCCCCATCCTGCCTAGTGACACTGTCACTGATCGTGTTCACTGTCAAAATAAAATGATTTTTCCGATTTTACGCTGCGGCGGGAAAATACGGTGGTCTCCAGTTTGCTGGACGGGCAAAGCCCAGGTCCACTTTAAAAATCGGCCACATTTACTTTAATTCTAAAGATATTAATTTGTTATTTCAGAAATAACATGGCCCTTGTCCCAGATGCGTAGAGCGACTGCAGATAACATCTTCCAATGCTATTGATCATCAGGCTCACAAACATTTCCCATAAGCGCTTCCTCCTCGCAGGTTGAGCAAGCTCTTGGGACGGGTGATGGGCGCTGATATGAGCCAACTTTAACTATTTCGGCAACTCTTTCACAACCTCCTGTTCTGCTGCTCTTTTTCAGATGAAAGTTGGGGGAGGACCCGGACTGTTTCATCAGCTCTCGGGGGCCAGGTGTTTCCTGCCTGGTCAGACAGTCATAAGCCAAGGACTTGTGAGCCCCCTGATAAGACATTGGTCCTCCTCCATATCTACAGTAAGTGAGGATTAGGACCTATCAATGGCTTGCAGGGGAACTGTACACACATGCACAAGCCTTTGTTGCTCAGATCTTTCATGTTTTATCAGGAGGTTGTCATCTTTTCACCACCGCAGAGCTGTGCCGGGAGATTATTCAAGTTTTTTTTATTTTTTATAAGGAGATTTCCGACTCACAGTGGTTTGCCCATACCGTCCATTTAATTGTGCCCTCTCCAGCTGTACCTACTTACCCTTCCTTCACTCCCCACCATTCTAAGATGAGCTAAGAAAATAACCTTATGCAAGAACAGGCACTCCTTCCCCGTCTGAATGAGGCAGCAATAGCGGTTCAGGCTCAGCGAGGAAGGGGCGAGACCCTATATTAGCCTGTTCACTTCCTGGATTTACACAGAGGCATACCTCCAGCTCTGCAGCTCTCATTGGCCCTCTTATGGCTCACCCCCCCCTTCCTGAGAAAACTCTCACAAGAGTAAGGGCTCACTCACACTGACGGACCGTTCAGGTCCGCCTGTCAGTTTTGACGGCGGACCTGAACGGGCGCTCCATGGAGCATCCCTATGGAGCGTCGGATGTCAGCGGAGACATGTCCGCTGAAATCCGACCCGATCCGATCCGCTAAAAACAAACGTATGGGGCCACGTCCCCATCCGTCCATGCGGATCGGATCGGGTAAGATCTGATGAAAATGGACATGCTGTCCGTTTTCACCAGATCGCTCCTTAGGAGACAGCGGCGCCCGACAAGCCCCTCCCCGCTCAGTGAGCAGAGAGGAGCTTGTCATCCGTCGGCTCAGCGGAGATCTGCGGACTGATCTCCCGCTGAGCTGGCGGAAGCAGGCGGACTCCGTCGCGACAAACTGCGACGAAGTCCGTCTGTGTGAATGAGGCCTAAAAGAGAAAGCTGGGCATAATGTCATAAGCCTGGGCAACTAGTGCAATTGCTTAAGAGCTAAAGAGAGCAAATAATACCCAATTGCATGCAAGGAAAAAAAAAAAACAGGATTTTGCTTGCACATGATTGGATGACGGAAGTCAGCAGAGCTTCTGCTCATTTACTAAGCTCTGGAGCAACTGCACTTGCACAGTGCAACTACACTACTTTGCAAAGTGCCCAGTCTATTTGCCTTTAGTAAATCAACCACACCGTGCCCATTCAGGCAAATAGACTGTGCACTCTGGAAGAGCAGTTGCTCCAGAGCTTAGTAAATGAGGGGATGTTCTGCTGACTTCCATCATCCAATCATGTGCATGCAAAAATCTGTTTTTTAAATTTTCCTTGAATGTGATTGGGTATTCTTTGCACAGTTAAGCTGCACCTCATTTACTAAGCTCTGTAGCAACTGCAAAGTGCACAGTCTATTTGCCTTTAGTAAATCAACTCCAGTGAATGCTGATAACCAACTCCGCCAGTAAGGTATACTTGCCCTACTTGCCCATTTAGGCTCCCTTTCTGCTTCAGCATCTGTAGGTCCACTTCTCCCTTTCCCAGTTTGAGCTCTGCAGTACAGGGACTGCAAGACTTATACAGTAGAGCAAATTCAGGTGCTTGAAGTGGAATTTCACCCAAAAGAGTAAGTTCTGCTTGTTTGCATTCTCTCCCCTCCTCTTTAAAGCAGTAGTAAACTTTAACCACTTAACCCCCGGACCATATTGCTGCCCAATGACCAGAGCACTTTTTGTGATTCGGCACTGCGTTTCTTTAACTGACAATTGCGCGGTCATGTGACGTGGCTCCCAAACAAAATTGGCGTCCTTTTTTCCCATAAATAGAGCTTTCTTTGGGTGGTATTTGATCATCTCTGCGGTTTTTATTTTTTGCGCTATAAACAAAAATAGAGCGACAATTTTGAAAAAAAATGCAATATTTTTTACTTTTTGCTATAATAAATATCCCCAAAAATATCTTAAAAAAACATTTTATTTCCTCAGTTTTGGGCGATACGTATTCTTCTACATATTTTTCGTAAAAAAAATCATAATAAGCGTTTATTGATTGGTTTGCGCAAAAGTTATAGCGTTTACAAAATAGGGGGTAGTTTTATGGCATTTTTATTAATATTTTTTGTTTACTAGTAATGGAGACGATCGGCATTTTTTTCAGTACTGCGACATTATGGCGGACACTTAGACACATTTTTGGGACCATTGGCATTTTTATAGCGATCAATGCTATAAAAATGCATTGGATTACTATAAAAATGCCATTGGCAGTGAAGGGGTTAAGTGTGTTCCTGGTGTGTTCTAACTGTATAGGGGGTGGACTCACTAGGGGAAATCACTGATCTTCTGTTCATACATTGTATGAACAGGAGATCAGCGTTTCCCCCGCTGACAGGACCGAGAGCTTTGTGTTTACACACATAGCTTCCGGTCCCCGCTCTGTAACGAGCGATCACGTGTGCCCGGCGGCGATCCTACCCGCCGGGCACGCGCGCGGGACTCGGGGGTGAGCGGAGACGCGCGCGCCCCCTAGTGGCCGCTTTAATGCGGACGTATAGCTACGGGCTCTCGCCCAGGAGAGCCACCGCCCCGCAGTAATATGCTGGTGGGCGGGGCTGAAGCGGTTAAAGGGTAACTCCACTTTCGTGGGGGAGGGGAAACGGCAAATAAAGAAAAAATAATATAGCGTGTACAATTGCGACACAATTCATATTGTAATTGAATGTTATTAAAATGACCTTTCCTTTTCAATCTGCAGCCATTGTAATTTTATATAAAATGCAATATGGCTACCTGGAGGTGTTCTGTACACAGAATGTATACTGAACACCCCTCCCCCCCAGAAACGTAATCTCCTGCTTGTGTGATTGGCTCATCAATTTTCCCAGAAGTCTGCCTAACATACAAGTCAGATTTCAGGCATCCCCTGCAACAAAAATTTCATTTGTGGTGAGATATTTCCAATAGGAACACGTCTAAAGGGATGCAGGCCCAGCAGCTTTCCTCATTAGTGCTCTGCAGCGGCACAGCTGACTGATAATTATGAAACCACTCCCATTAGACCCACTATACACAGAGGCTAAGACAAACACACAGGGATCTCTTCAGAATAACAAAAGGTAGGAATTTACAACAAAGGTTGTTATAATCCTTGCAGTGTACATAGATCACCCAGAGGGGAATGTTTTTTTCCCGACAAAAGTTGTGCTATAAGAAAAAAAACAAAAAAAACACTCCTTGTAAGGTAAAGGCATAATGTGTTAGTATGCATTGTATACTAGCACATTATGAGACTTACCTTAAAAACAAAGCCCTCAAGCTTTGTGATGTCACCACTGCAGAGGCTTTCATTTTTTCCTTCCGGGTTCGCGGACTGCGGTTATTTGAAAGGCCGATCTGCGATAACATCACACTGGCTTGCATGCACGGGAGTCACGGCTGCGGCACAGAACTCTGAATAAACGACACGGGTATGCCGCTCCTTCAGAGCGCAAGTGCTGGTGACATCACCAGGTGCTGCTCACTAGAATATCTTGCAAACGGTACACGTTATAGAAGAATTTGCCCCCTTAATCACCAGGCTTTTTTTGCGATACGCTACTGCGTCGCCTTAACTGACAACTGTCGTGCGATGTTGTACCCAAACAAAATGTATGTCCTTTTCTCACACAAATAGAGCTTTCTGGTGATATTTAATAATCTATGCGGTTTTTATTTTTGCGCTATAAACAAAATAACGCGACAATTTCGAAAAAACACAATATTTTTTACCTTTTGCTATAATAAATATCCCCAAAAAATAAAAAAAAACAAAAAACAAGTTTCTTCATCAGTTTATGCCAGTATGTATTCTTCAACATATTTTTGGTAAAAATTCGCAATAAACGTAATTTTTTTTTACTAGTAATTATTAATATTATAATTTTTTAGGTTCTTATATAGCACTGTCAATTTACGCAGCGCTTTACATTTACATTGTACATTCACATCAGTCCCTGACAGGTACCCGCTCATAATTACCGAAATAGGTGTGCGCAGCCTATAGGATTAGGGTGTGCACCCCAAAGCTCAAACAAACGCTACCGATCACTCACTGTGTTCATTTAAAAAGGGAAGGTGCAGGTATACATATTTACCGGCCCCTTTCACACTCATTCAAAAACATCCCCCTCTGTGTGCCCACAGCAGCAGCCGGTGGGAGAGTAGAGGAGGGAAGCTGGAGGCACTGTGGGAGAAGGGGGATGCCCAAGGCAGTAGGGGGAATCTGTGCTGTACAGGGTGATTAGGGTGTGCCTGGGCACACCTGGCACACGCTGTGTGCACGCCTATGCTTACCGGTTGTATTGCTATGATGATCCGAGTGAAAGTGATCCGAGTGAAAGTTCGCCCCCCCCATCCTTTCCCTGCAAAAAAATATACTTTATTTTGGTTTGATCATTGTCAATTTTAAAACATCGAGTGTAAATAAAAGATATTTGCTAGCACAGGAGATAAAAATTGCAAATATTTTTTATAATTTGTAGATTTTACTGTATAATAATTGTCAGGTTACATTTCTGATACGAAGCTAGACAACATTTTTTTTAACTCCTTCCTTCTTTTCTCCCCTTTAATTTTTCTGCAGTTTTTAAATTAGTGTCTGTTTATTCATTTTTGTTTTATCTATTTTTTATTCCAAATTTAAAATAAGAAGACATTTTGAAAAAGAGATTATAAAAAAAATTCACTTTTTTTAAAATGTCTTCTTTTTAAATTTGGAATAAAAAATAAATACAACAAAACGAATGAACAGACACTAATTTAATTTAAAAACTACAGAAAAATAAAAGGGGAGAAAGGAAAGAAGGAGTTAATTAGTGGTTAATTAGCAGGGTAATAAGGGGTTAAATACATTTGATTATTTTATTTTTTCTGCAGATGCCTTTGCTAATGCCCTGATCTGCACAGGGGCAAAAGAGTATAAATATGACGTAACAATCATTTTGTTACATTGTTTTTTTTAATGGCACTCGCAGACCCAGTGAAGCCATATTTTATGTTGTATATTTTTTGTCGAAATTTCTGTCATTTTACCACATTAATAAAAAAATCCCACATCTCCAGAGTGGTGAAAGCAAACTTTATTGCCATCCCTGTATTGCTCAGGAGATAATCCTGAATTGCACAAGTGTAATCTATGGAGGAAGTTCAGGTCAGCTTGCAGACATAGATAGCAACTGTGGACACCTTGGAAGCCAGACTGCTGAACACCCGACTCTTACGCAATGCTTAACCCCCGCAACTCCAGAAGCTTTTAAGGAACCAAGTTTTAAATAGTTTTCTTCTGCGCTTTTTTTTTGTTGCATTAAATAAGGTATTCATATATATTCACATTTGAATAATAAAAGTGTTATCGCTGTAAAGAGTGCAATAAATCCCAGTTGCTTCAAAAAAAATAGCAAAAAATGAAATGATTAATAATTAAAAAAATAAAAATGGAAATAACCAAAATAAAAACGATTGACACTGCCCACTGCCATACTGACACCCAGGGCCGTCATCAGGGGGTACAGGCAGTACACCTGTAAGGGGCCCGGAGGTCCCCAGGGGCTCGGATGGCAACCCCCCCTTTTTATTTATTTATTTTTGTAAGGGGTCGGAGGTCCCCAGAACCCCCGGATGGCAACCCCCCTTTTTTTTTATTTATTTTTTATAAAATAATATATATATTTTTTTAATAATTTTATTTTTTATTTTTTTTAAAGGGCCCCAGGGCCCCCGGATGACAACCCCCCCTTTTTTTAATAATAATAATAATACTTTTTTTATATTTTATTTCTTTATTTTATTTTATATATATATATATATAAAATAAAATAAAGATATATATCTGACCGTATGACACCGTCCACTGCTCTACTGGCACTTTAATGCAATAAGCTGGGCACATTTAAGAATACACTATATTACCTAAAGTATTGGGACGCCTGAATTTATACGCACCTGAACTTTAATGGCATCCCAGTCTTAAGCCCTGTACACACGATTGGATATCTGATGGAATCTAATCCGATGGATTTTTTCGTCGGATATCCAATGAAGCTGACTTTCATCAGTCTTGCCTACACACCATTAAGAATGAGCCTCGGCGTGTTCGCATGGAACACGTGCAGAGCCCGCCAGGAATTGTGCGCGGCGCTGCGCTAATCACAATCAGGGAGACATTTCCCGATCTCTGCAGCCAAGCATCAGGACAATGTCTCCCCGGCTGTCATTAGCGCAGCGCCGCGCACACTTCCTGGCGGGCTCTGCACGTGTTCCATGCGAACACGCCGAGGCTCATCCTTACACACCATCAGTCAAAAATCTGACCGTGCCAAAACGCGGTGACGTAAAAAACACTACAACGTGCTAAGAAAAATGAAGCTCAATGCTTCCGAGCATGCGTCGACTTGATTCTGAGCATGCGTGGAATTTTGACCGATGGACATCCACACAGACGATCATTTTTTTTATCCATAGGAAAAATTTAAAACATCTTCTATTTTTTTTTCACAGATGGAAAACAAACCGATGGGGCCCACACACGATTGGTTTGTCCGATGAAAACAGTCCATCGGTCCATTTTCATCACACAAATCAATCGTGTGTACAGGGCTTTAGTCTGTTGGGCTCAATATTGAGTTGGCCCACCCTTTGCAGCTATAACAGCTTCCACTCTTCTGGGAAGGCTGACCACAAGGTTTAGGAGTGTCTATGGGAATGTTTGACCATTCTTCCAGAAGTGCATTTGTGACGTCAGGAACTGATGTTGAACAAGAAGGCCTGGCTCGCAGTCTCCGCTATAATTCATCCCAAAGGTGTTCTATCGGGTTAAGGCCAGTCAAGTTCCTCCACCCCAAACTCGTTCATCCATGTCTTTATGGACCTTGCTTTGTGCACTGGTCCAAATCATTTGGTGGAGGGGGGATTATGATGTGGGGTTAATTTTCAGGGGTTGGGCTTGGCCCCTTAGTTCCAGTGAACGGAACTCTTAAGGTGTCAGCATACCAAGACATTTTGGACAATTTCATGTTCCCAACTTTGTGGGAACTGTTTAGGGATGTCCCAACATGACTGCGCATTAGTGCACAAAAAGGTCCTCAAAGATATTCATTTGGACAGCACCCCTGAGAAAGCCCCATTGTAGGGCAAAACATGTTGGGAACCACACCATTGTGCTGCACCTTAAAGGACTGTATCTTATGAGGCTTTTCCAATGCAACCGAGTTGTTTTTATGTATTAATAACATTTACACTTTTTAACAATTTTTTTCTATTGATTTAATATGCACCTTAAAAATCCCACAAATCTCCAATATACAAATGAATTAAGGGATGTGGTGCTATACTGTCAGTATATTGTCCAGAAGCTGCGTTTGCTCGCATCCTTACCGGATTGCTCGGGAGTGACCGGTAAGAGGGCTCCCTTCCACTGCCTGTAAATGTAATCAAGTGGCTCAAAGGAATCCGGCTGATTAATGCTGGCCATCAGACTGAGGACATCTAGCAGCAGATAAAAGTACTGCAGGGAAAGTCTCTGGCTTGGAGGAAAATACTGCAGAAAAAAAAACAGTTTTTTTAAGTGATCCAATTGTTATTCCTCATTGAGATTCCTGCAGACACAGAATTTGGAGACTGGAAATTGGTGTCTATGGTCACTCCTCTCCCCCTCTGCGTGGAGTTGGATTGTAATCTGTGACTATACAGTGCCTTGCGAAATATTCGCCCCCCTTGAACTTTGCGACCTTTTGCCACATTTCAGGCTTCAAACATAAAGATATAAAACTGTAATTTTTTGTGAAGAATCAACAACAAGTGGGACACAATCATGAACTGGAACGAAATTTATTGGATATTTCAAACTTTGTTAACACATAAAAAACTGAAAAATTGGGCGTGCAAAATTATTCAGCCCCCTTAAGTAAATACTTTGTAGCGACACCTTTTTCTGCGATTACAGCTGTAAGTCGCTTGGGGTATGTCTCTATCAGTTTTGCACATCGAGAGACTGATATTTTTGCCCATTCCTCAATGCAAAACAGCTCGAGCTCAGTGAGGTTGGATGGAGAGCGTTTGTGAACAGCAGTTTTTCAGTTGTTTCCACAGATTCTCGATTGGATTCAGGTCTGGACTTTGACTTGGCCATTCTAACACCTGGATATGTTTATATGTGAACCATTCCATTGTAGATTTTGCTTTATGTTTTGGATCATTGTCTTGTTGGAAGACAAATCTCCGTCCCAGTCTCAGGTCTTTTGCAGACTCCATCAGGTTTTCTTCCAGAATGGTCCTGTATTTGGCTTCATCCATCTCCCCATCAATTTTAACCATCTTCCCTGTCCCTGCTGAAGAAAAGCAGGCCCAAACAATGATGCTGCCACCACCATGTTTCACAGTGGGGATGGTGTGTTCAGGGTGATGAGCTGTGTTGCTTTTACGCCAAACATAAAGTTTTGCATTGTTGCCAAAAAGTTTGATTTTGGTTTCATCTGACCAGAGCACCTTCTTCCACATGTTTGGTGTGTCTCCCAGGTGGCTTGTGGGAAACTTTAAACTACACTTTTTATGGATATCTTTAAGAAATGGCTTTCTTCTTGCCACTCTTCCATAAAGGCCAGATTTGTGCAGCATACGACTGATTGTTTTCATATGGACAGAGTCTCCTACCTCAGCTGTAGATCTCTGCAGTTCATCCAGAGTGATCATGGGCCTCTTGGCTGCATCTCTGATCAGGCTTCTCCTTGTATGAGCTGAAAGTTTAGAGGGACGGCCAGGTCTTCGTAGATTTGCAGTGGTCTGATACTCCTTCCATTTCAATATTATCGCTTGCACAGTGCTCCTTGGGATGTTTAAAGCTTGGAAAATCTTTTTGTATCCAAATTTGGCTTTAAAATTCTCCACAACAGTATCTCGGACCTGCCTGGTGTGTTCCTTGTTCTTCATGATGCTCTCTGCGCTTTAAACGGACCTCTGAGACTATCACAGTGTAGGTGCATTTATACGGAGACTTGATTACACACAGGTGGATTCTATTTATCATCATTAGTCATTTAGGTCAACATTGGATCATTCAGAGATCCTCACTGAACTTCTGGAGAGAGTTTGCTGCACTGAAAGTAAAGGGGCTGAATAATTTTGCACGCCCAATTTTTCAGTTTTTTATTTGTTAAAAAAGTTTGAAATATCCAATAAATTTCGTTCCACTTCATGATTGTGTCCCACTTGTTGCTGATTCTTCACAAAAAATTACAATTTTATATCTTTATGTTTGAAGCCTGAAATGTGGCAAAAGGTTGCAAAGTTCAAGGGGGCCGAATACTTTCGCAAGGCACTGTATATATATATATACACACACACAGACACACGAGTCATTATAAAAAATAACCAAAAATCATAGCAGTGCTGGTTTACTCAGGTTTCTTCTAAACTTAATCAGTCTAAACAAGCTTTGAAAAGTTTTTGTCAGCAATGTAAATGCTCTTTTCTTTTTTTTTATTCCACCCCTGAAGCCTATTCAATACTTTTAATTGGGCTCCGGGGCAAAAGCAAGGATTTGCACTTTGGTTAAAGGCAGAGTTTCAGTTAGGGAAAAAAATCAGCCTGGCTTTCTTTAATAATTCAAATGTTGGAATTGTGTGCATTCTCTTAACTGCTACTTAAAAGTAATTAATTGATTTTCTGACATATCAGTTAACAGCATATTGCACTGACATGAAGTTGTGATTCCGCCGCTGATTGGGCTGGGGAGGAAAGAAAAGAGTTTATACTCCCAGGCTAAAAACATAGTTAGATCAGGAGAAGCCGAGAGCCGTAGGATGCATCCTACAATGCACTGCAGGCTTCTATGTACTGGGGCCAAGGATAAGGGTCGGAGATCAATTTGATCATACGGCATTGAGTGTGCCTGGATTTTGGGGCTTCCCAGAAGGATTCGGTTTGGATAAACCTGGCTATACACTTTGCAGGGAAAAGAAACAATGCGACTGTTCTCTCTGTTCAGAGCCCTGTGTTGTTTGTCGGGGTAACCCACATCCAATTCACAATATTGTGAACCCAGCCTTAAAGCAATACAGGGTTTTTAACAGATAGATAGTAAAAAGAATTACAGGTCTGTACAGCACATCACATCTGTACATTAGATCTAAAGTGGGATAGTTGAGGAG
The DNA here is from genome assembly GCA_029574335.1 of Rana kukunoris. NCBI lineage: Eukaryota > Metazoa > Chordata > Amphibia > Anura > Ranidae > Rana > Rana kukunoris. Next base: position 583,096,338 of record CM056050.1, read on the forward strand.
GAAAGCGAAGCAGAGGACATTGGTTTTAAAATATAGACCTTTTCTCCAAATCTGAGGCAAACATGTTTTTTGGGCCCTGATCATCCTGTGCCTTGGCATTTCTATGTCCTGCCTCTCCTGTCCCCTGCCTCTCCTTTGCCCTGCCTCTCCTGTGCCCTGGCTCTCCTTTGCCCTGGCTCTCCTGTGCCCTGACTCTCCTGTGTCCTGCCTCTCCTGTCCCCTGCCTCTCCTTTGCCCTGCCTCTCCTGTGCCCTGGCTCTCCTTTGCCCTGGCTCTCCTGTGCCCTGACTCTCCTGTGTCCTGACTCTCCTGTGCCCTGACTCTCTTGTGCCCTGACTTTCCCTGTGTCCTGACTCTCCTATGCCCTGACTCTCCTGTGTCTGACTCGCCTGTGTCCTGACTGCCCTGAGTCCTGACTATGTTTTGTCCTGGCTCTCCTGTGTCCTGACTCTCCTGTGTCCTGGCTCTCCTGTGTCCTGACTGCCCTGAGTCCTGACTATCTTTTGTCCTGGCTCTCCTGTGTCCAGACTATCCCGTATGCTGGCTGTCCTGTATCCTAACTCTTCTGTGTCCTGGGTTTCCTGTTTCCTTGCTGTCCTGTGTTTTGACTCTCCTCTGTCCTTGCTGCCCCGTACCCTGATTATCCTGTGTCCTAGCTGTCCTGTGTTATGGCCATCCTGTATCCTGGCTGTACTGTGCCCTAACTTTCCTGTGTCTTGGCTGTCCTATGTCCTGACTCTCCTGTGTCTTGGTTGTCCTGTGCCCTGACTCTCATGTGTCCTAGCTCTCTTGTGCCCTGTTTCTCATTTGTCCTGGCTGTCCTGTGTCCTGACTTTGTTCTATGTCCTGGCTCTCCCCTATGTCCTGGCTGTCTTATGTCCTGACTCTCCTGTGTCCTAGCTCTCTTGTGCCCTGTTTCTCATTTGTCCTGGCTGTCCTGTGTCCTGACTCTGTTCTATGTCCTGGCTCTCCCCTATGTCCTGGCTGTCTTATGTCCTGACTCTCCTGTGTCCTGGGTGTCCTGGCTGTGCCCTGACTCTCTTGTGTCCTGGGTGTCCTATGTCCTGAGTCTCCTGTGTCGTGACTCTTCTGTGCCCTGGATGTCCTGTGCTCTGACTCTGACTTTCCTGTGCCCTGACTCTCGTTTGCACTAACTCTCCTGTGCCCTGATTCTCCTGTGCCGAGATTCCCTGTGCCTAGATTTTCCTGTGCCCAGATTCCCCTGTGCCTAGATTCCTCTGTGCCCAGATTCTCCTGCGTCCTGACTCTCCTGTGCCCTGACTCTCCTGTGTCCTGATTGTCCTGACTCTTCCGTGCCCTGACTTTCCTGTGTCCAGATTCTTCTGTGTCCTGACTCTCCTGTGCCCTGACTCTCCTGTGCCCTGACTATCCTGTGCCCTGATTGTCCTGACTCTCCTGTGTCCTGACTCTCCTGTGCCCTGGTTGTCCTGACTCTCCTGTGTCCTCACTCTCCTGTGCCCAGATTCTTCCGTGTCCTGATTCTCCTGTGTCCTGAATCTCCTCTGCCGTGATTTTCTGTATACTGACTCACTAGGTGACTCTGGATTGAATCTTTGCATTGAAGGTGAAACCGGCAGAAAAAGCTGATTTTGTTATTTTACCTTTTATTGGGCTACTTTCTTTTAGTTTGTTATTTTTGGTTGGAATTCTGCTTTACCAGGCAGCCTGGCAGGAGAGAGGAAAACAGAATGACATAACTGTAACAGGACATACTGTGTGCACTATGAAGTCTATGTACTGTATACTGTATGCCCACTATGATTGGGGAATGGCACCATACATACTGTGTGCACTATGAAGTCTATGTACTGTATACTGTATGCCCACTATGATTGGGGATTGGCATCGTACATACTGTGTGCACTATGAAGTCTATGTACTGTATACTTTATGCCCACTATGATTGGGGATTGGCATCGTACATACTGTGTGCACTATGAAGTCTATGTACTGTATACTGTATGCCCACTATGATTGGGGAATGGCACCATAAATACTGTGTGCACTATGAAGTCTATGTACTGTATACTGTATGCCCACTATGATTGGGGAATGGCACCATAAATACTGTGTGCACTATGAAGTCTATGTACTGGCTACTGTATGCCCACTATGATTGGGGAATGGCACTGTACGCATGGGCGTCCACTGACATTTTTTAAGGTGGGGGGGCGCTTCCGCAGCGGTGATACACATTTAACCCTTTCTTCAAACTCTAACAGGGGTTAAAAGCGCCCCGCTAGCAGCCGAATAGCGCAGCTAAAACAATGGTAAATCGGCGCCTTACCGATAACGCGGCCAGTTGGCAGTGTGAAATTGCTCTTGAGATAATTCAGCTTCACTCCATGCCCATATAAATATAGCCTAGAGAATATACAGACCCCCTTTCAGCACAGACCCCCCTTCAGCACAGACCCCTCCATTTAACACAGACCCCTCCATTCAGCACAGACCCCTCCATTGAGCACAGATGGACCCCCCTTCAGCACAGCCCCCCCATTCCGCACAGACCCCTCCATTCAGCACAGACCCCCCCTTCAGCACAGATGGCCCCTCATTCAGCACAAACCCCCCCTTCAGCAAAGACGGACCTCCCCTCCCCCCATTCCATTCAGTACCTCAGATCAGCCATTGGCACGGCCGGGTCACAGTAGGTTCCCTCCCCCTGTGTACACATAAACACTGGAGGGGGAGGCGGCTTCACTCTGCTCGCTGTGTCTGTGTGACATCCGGCCCGGGACCGCTCAGACAGCGCGCGGCCGCGAGACTCTTCAACACCTTCTCGATTTTCCAGGGGGGGGGGTCAATCGCCCCCCCTTGCCCTATGGAGCGGACGCCCATGACTGTACATACTCTAGTATTACTGTAACGTGTTATGATTATATGCGTGTTGTACAGCACATTACTGGAACCCAAAGATGTGATGCCAGGCTTTAACTTGAGCAGAGTTGCAGTGATTTCTGTCGGTTCAATCAGATTTCACTTGTCTGAAGCTCCTCTTCGGTGCTGAAATTTCATCCCGTCCTCCATATCATATGTTCATATCTGACTAAGACTGAGAATGCATTGCAACTTAGCGTTGAAAAAAATAATGAAAAACCCAGGAAAATTCAGCAAACTTGTGATATACGTGTCTTAAATGACAAGGAAGACGACCTATGAATAATTAACGTCTGCTGATAGATGGCAGAAAGTATTCCGATCGCTCTGAAGTCATAGATTGATTTTCTGACACAGGCAGTGAGAAGCTGGTGCGGAGTCACTTAGAGGCGGGTGTCAGGTGTACCATCCGCTGACAGACGGAATGATTCACCCGCCTGCTACCCATTACAGCACACTTCATTCAAAACAGCAATAAATAAAAGCTTCAGTCAGAACCGCCCAACATTACTGAGGAAGTGTAATGACACACGGCTGCATAGAAAGGCTCATTTGATAAATAAAAGGACACTATCAATCAGCAAGCCAAACAAATCTGGGGACTGTTATTCCTAGTGTAGCACCCTATGGACGTGTTCTAGAGTCAATGTGGGTCTGTTAGAGGAGGCAAAACATAGTTGGCTCAGGGCTAGGCCAGAGTTCTGTAATGAGGGGTAGGGTTACTTTCAGTGGCGGCTGGTGCTCAACATTTTTGGAAAGGCGTAAACAAATGAAAAAACAAACAAACAATTGCAGCCTCACTGTGCCCATCAAACGCAGCTACTGTGCCTATCAATTGCCACCACTGTGCCCATCAAATGCAGCCACTGTGCCCATCAAACGCAGCCACTGTGCCCATCAATGGTTGTCACTGTGCCATCAATGGTCTCCACTGTGCCGTGCCAACCAACCAATTGTCGCCACTGGGCCATTAATTTTCGCCACTATGCCATCAATTGTCGCCACTGTGCCATGCCATCAAACGCAGCCACTGTGCCATCAATTGCCGCCAGTTTGCCCCCCCAAACCCACCAGTTTGCCCTGTAAAATGCCGCCAGATTGCCCACTCAAATACCACCAGATTGCCCCCCCGCCCGACACTTACTTTTCTCGGGTCAGCCATCCTCCCTCCACTGCTACTTAATGTCTTCTCTCGCCCTCAATGTCGCTTCAGCCAATCAGGTTACCAGTAACCAGACCCGGTGAACCTGACTGGCTGAGACGCGTGTCAGTGTTAACCAGGGGAAGCACACCCGGTGCGTACCCTGGTTAATAAGGATGAGCCTCGGCGTGTTCGCATGGAACACCTGCAGAGCCCGCCAGGAAGTGTGCGCGGCGCTGCGCTAATCACAGCCGGGAAGACATTTCCCGATGCCCGGCTGCAGAGATCGGGAAATGTCTCCCTGACTGTGATTAGCGCAGCGCCGCGCACACTTCCTGGCGGGCTCTGCACGTGTTCCATGCGAACACGCCGAGGCTCATCCTTACTGGTTAACTAGCCCCCTGGCTGTAATCGGGAAGCCTATCAGAGCCGCTGGCTCTGATAGACACTTCCAAAGCCAACCAACTGCTGTTATTCAACAGGGGGCCGGCCATCTGAACAGTGGGCGACAGCGGCGACAATATATAGAATGCATGAATTTATGTATTGTTGACTTGAGTGACGGTGCAGGAGAGAGGGGCGGCACTCCTGCGCCCACTATCGATCCACCGCCACTGGTTACTTTAGGTCAGGGCTAGAGTACTCATCTGGTACTTCCCCTGGTCTGGAAGTTGGTAGAAACTTCCAGAAGTGGAGGGTGGGATCAAGGAGGGGCTGCCATTCATATTTATGAGGCCTCAGCCAATCTCCAGAAGTGTGTTGGCAGGGGTGCAAAGTTTACCTCATAAATAGGGGCGCAGGGCCCCACCCCCTAATCTCCATGCGCTGGCCCTTAATCTCCATGCGCTGGCCCTTAATCTCCATGTGATGTACTGGACGCATAGAGTTCTGCGTTTTTTTTCTTCTGCCTTGGCTCAAGTTTCGGCAAGCCTCCTGCCTGCTTATCTCCTTGCCTTATTCTGTTGCAGTTCTATATTAGAGCAGATGAAGGAGGAATTTATGAATGAAGTTGCATAAATAAAATGAATGTGTCTGATAATCTGTCTCGGTGTTTAGCACTGCCTTGTCATGTGACAGAACCGATTCATGTCCTCATAAGGAATTTGGATTTGGATGCTGGCTGTGGCAGGATATCGGCGGTGGAGTTCAGCGATCGTTTGTATAGAAACTTCCCGGGATTGATTTAATGACATCTGTTAGGAAGACCACACACTGAGCAGGCCGATACCCGCAGCAGCGCAGCCCCGCTGTCATGTGCTGGCCGGCTGATATTAATGTACAGCCCAGGAAATTACCCAATTATATATACTGCAGGCAGGTTTTTTCCTTACCCCCCCCCCAAAAAAAAAGCTCATTCAAAAAACTTATATTTTTTTAAAATTGCCATTTAATAGAGAAATCAATCTTTCCACTAATCTGTATTCCTGAAAGTTTTTGCGCATTTGCAGTGCGGAAAAATGCAGCATTCTCTACTTATTTTGTCTGCACTGCACTAATGTGAACTATGCCCATAGGATTACCTTAATTAAGGCTGCATTCACACCTGAGCGTCGGTCGTTTGGTTATTTTTCCGGCGTTTTTTTCTGGCGTTTTGTCGCGCATATTCATGCTTTTTTGCGCGTTTGCATACAGCGTCGTCCGACGTTTTTGAACTTCAAAGTTTTTTTTTTTAGCCAATAGGAAAAATTATCATCTTTTCATCACTTGTTGCTATGTTGGTAGATTTTTTTTATCTTCTGCCTGGGTGAAAAGTTCTATTGATTAAAGCGACGAAACGCCCGTAGCAAACGCTCGTTGTCGCGCTAGTCGCTTGAATCAAGCGTTTCCATTACTTTCTATGGGAAACGCTCAAATACGCCCAAACCGCCCGATACGTGCAACAAAAAAGGGTCCGGAAATTGTTTGAGCTTCACGCGATCGTCGTTTCAGCGTTCGGCGTTGAGATGTGAACAGTCTCCATAGAGAATAATGTAATTTCGCCCCTCCGGCGTATTGTAGCGTCGCGCTTCAGGCGTAAAAACGCCTAGGTGTGAATGCAGCCTTAGGGCTGTCTATGCAGTTGGAGTGCAATCTAAAATACATCCAACTACAAATCTCCCAACTGTCCCTGATTTGGAGAAATGTCCCTCTGTCTCTCTTATCCCCTTAATTGTCCCTCGTTTTGGTCTGATCTATATACTTGTTTATAAAATTTACTTTTTATATATCAAAAAGTGTTTCCCAGTGCTAAACCTTTCATCCAAATTCTAAATTGATGCATTTGTTAAATTTAAAAGCCAATATAAAGGAAAGTGGTGCTAAGAAAAAGTTCTTGTGGATTTAATTAATCTTTTTTAGGTTAATTCTCTTTTAAGGGGGTGTGGCATGGGGGCGTGTCCTATGCCTTCATACGTTTGCTAGTAGGTGTCCCTTATTCCCATTTCAAAAATGTTGGGAGGTATGCAACTACGTTAGGTGTGAAAGGCCCAAAGAAGCCTCATGCCCCGTACACACGACGTTTTTAAAAACATCTGGCCAGATTCAGGAACAGTTAGGCTGGCGGATCCAGTGATCCGCCAGCCTAACTGTGACTTTAAGCCGGCGTTTCTGTTTTCTGTAACCAGAAAACAAGAAACGCCGGGTTGAAGCTCCGATGCGAGCAGCGTAACTGAGTTTCGCCATCGCATCGTTACTTCAACTTAAAAATGGCGCCGGGGGCGTTCCCGCCGATTTCCGCTCAAAAAATATGTTAATGAGCGGAAATCGGCAATTCACGATCGCATTCCGGCGCGACGCAGTGACGTTACGACGTTTCCGGACGGGATACGCGGCGCATAGTTATACCTACATGGGGTTGGAATATCCTATGTTAGGTATAGGCGTCGTCATCGCGTCGGAAAAAAAAAAAAAAAACGTCGCTTGCGTAAAACGTTCATGAATGGGAATGTGACGTCATTGACGTTCATTCACAGAATTTGGAGCATGCACACGGGGATGTTTTGACACTCGACGCATGCGCAGTACGTTCGCGGCGGGAACGCGCTTCGTTTTAATACTACACGCCCCGTACCCGCCCAATTTGAATTCCGCCGGCTCATTTGCGATGCGCTGCCGCAACTTTAGGAGCAAGTGCTTCGTGAATGACAGCACTTGCTCCTAAAATTTCTGCAGCGTAACGCAAATGAGAAACGTTACTCTGGAGCAAAGATGCTCCCATCTACCTGAATCTGGCCCATCATCTAAAATGATCGTGTGTGGGCTTCACATCATTTTTCATCTTCTGAAAAACGACAAAAAAAAAAAATTCGGGCATGCTGCATTTGTTAACGTCGTTTTTAAAAATGACGTTTTTCGGGTTGTAAAAAATGATCGTGTGTGGGCTAAAACAACGTTAAAAGCGACGTTTTAAACCCGCGCATGCTCAGAAGCAAGTTAGGAGATGGGATCTTGAATGGAATTTCCCCTTTAGAGTGCCGTCGTACGTGTTATACGTCACCGCGTTTTGCTCATCATTTTTTGAAAAACGATGGTGTGTGCAACATCGTTTTTAATGATGAAGTTGGAAAAACTTTTTTTTTTCTACATGCTGAAAAACAATGTTTTTTCCCTTGCCGAAAAACGATTGTGTGTACGTGGCATAAGGGCCGGTCCACACAACGAGGGACACCTATCAGCAAACGTATGCAGGAATAGGGCACACCCCTGTACACCCCTGTACACAATTGTACAAAAAAACAAAAAGATTGGTTAAACCCACAATTACTTTTTTACCACTACTATTTCTTTATATTGGCTCTTGGAATTTACAAATACAGCCATTTCGAAATTCGATGAAAGGTTTACAGCTGGGAAACACTTTTTGATAGATAAAAAGTGCATTTTATATACAACTTTATAGATCAGACCAGAATAAGGGACACCTGAGGAGGAATGAGGGACAGAGGGACTTTGCTTCAAATCAGGGACAGTTGGGAGCTATGCGGTAGGGAAGTGGTTAAAGATCATTTGCAGTCAGCTCACACAATTTGTAATAAAAACAACTTTGCCATTCTGAAGCTTCCTTTCAACCACTTTGCATATTATTTTATATATTCTGTACTTGCCAAATATGCTGCAGAAATCTCCCTCCACTAAGTCTGGCTGCAGCCATTTTAACTGTGGGCAGCTGAAGCTGCTGCCTGTTCACTTCCTGGATTTACACAGACACACACCTACAACTCTGCAACGTTCATTGGCCCTTTTATGACTTATTCCCTCTCCCTTCTTGGAAAAAGAGAGAGAGAGGGAGAAGAAGAAGAAGAAGAAGAAGAAGAAAACTGTGCATGATGGCCTAGGCTTTTTACCAGACAAGAAACAGGAAGTGGGCTGCATAAGGTATTTACCAAAGTTAAAACAACAAGGGAAGAAGATTTAACCACTTCCATACCGGGCACTTACACACCTTCCTGCCCAGACCAATTTTCAGCTTTCAGTGCTGTTGCACTTTGAATGAAAATTGCGCAGTCATGCTACACTGTACCCAAACTAAATTGTTATCATTTTGTTCCCACAAACAGAGCTTTCTTTTGGTGGTATTTGATCACCTATTGGATTTTATTTTCTGCAAAAAAAAACGAAAATTTTGAAAAACAAATGTTTTTTTTTTGGTTTCTGTTACAAAACTTTGTAAATAAGTATGTTTTCTCCTTCACTGATGGGCACTGATGGGGCTGCACTGACGGGCACTGATGGGCACCGATGAGGTGGAATTGATTGGCACTGATGGGCACTAATATGCAGCATTGATGGGGCACTGATGGGTGGCACGGATGGCCACTAATAGGCGGCATGGATGGACACAGATAGGCAGCATGGATTGGCACTGATAGGCGGCACGCATGGGCACAGATAGGCGGCACGGATGGGCACAGATAGGCAGCATGGATTGGCATGGATGGGCACTGATAGGTGGCACTGATAGGTGGCACGGATATACTGTATGGTACTTATGGATGCCAATCAGTGCCAAACAACAATGCCTGCCAATCAGGGAAGCCCACTGATTGGCATCCATTGTGGGCACTGATTGGCATCCCTGGTGATCTAGGGTGGCATACCTGGTGGTGGGCAACCCATGGTAGTCTGGTGACATCTCTGGGGTCTAGTGGCATCCCTGGTGGACTAGTGTGGGCATCCTCGCGGGGGCTGTGCTGATAGTCGATCAGCACAAACCCCCCTGTCAGAGGAGCAGCCGATCGACTCTCCTCTAATCGCGTCTGACATAACTGATAACCGGCTCTTCTTGTTTACATCGTGATCAGCCGTGATTGGACACGGCTGATCACATGGTAAAGAGTCTCCGTCAGAGACTCTTTACCTAGATTGGTGTTGCGGGGTGTCAGACTGACAACCTGCAACAACGATCGCCGCGATGCATGCCCCCGGGGGCGCGCGCAGCGGCTCAATAAATATCTTGAGGACGTCATGTGACGTCCAGTCAGGATATTCAAAGCACTTTGCTGCCGTAATTTTGTAATAGTTACGCTGTTTCTCAACTCCAGTCCTCAAGGCGCCCCAACAGGTCAAGTTTTCAGGATTTCCCTCAGATGAAGCGGCTGTGGTAATTACTAAGGCAGAGAAACTGATCAAATCACCTGTGCAAAATAATGGCAAGCCTGAAAACCTGACCTGTTGGGGCGCCTGGAGGACTGGAGTTGAGGAACAATGGGTTAATAGATGGAAAGATGAAAAAAATGACGGAAGTTCCGCTTTAAGTGGCGTTAATATGGAGAGCAGCCCGGGGTGATAACGCTGCTTTTCCATTACAGGAAGAGTTGTCACTCAAAGCCAGGAAGTGTGTTACTGGCGGGATCAACAGGTGAAAATATAGAAAACAAAATCCTGAAAAAGAAAACGAATGTCGCTACTACATCTAAGGACTGGTAAGCTGTAACATATTACATATTTTCTCTTGGGTTTAGATACGCTTTCAGCCCTCAAGTGTTCATACAGTGCCAGAGGGAACACACAGAGTCCTTATAAGGACAGATCGAGAAATGTCACAATATTAATAATTCTTCACAACACATTTTATTACTTTTTTTTACGCACATTTACATCTTGTTTTTTCATTTGTATTGGAGGAACGTCTTGCCTGTGATGAAGTCATTACTCTTTGTTTATATGGGAATCCTCTATATCAGATGCAGATGTGAAGATCTGGTGTGCAGCAAAGTGACAAGAAGACAACAATACCCAGGTCACCTCTAGAATCCGGGCTCTACATCCTGATGCTTGATAGGAACACCCACCATAGTAGAAATACAAATCACAGCACTCCAAAGTGACCCCCCCTTCATACAGGGCATCATGCCGCCCAACACACGCAATGAGGACAGCCCACAAAAGCCACGCCCCCTTATATAAAGTAATTTTTTTTTTTTAGTAAAATAGAATGCAGAATGTACATTCTGTTTCCAATACACTCACAGCTACCGCGTTTCCCCGAAAATAAGACCTACCCTGATAATAAGACCTAGCGCTATTTTCCAGGAGGGCTGCAATCTAAGCCCTAGCCCGAACATAAGCCCTAGTTTAAAAAGCTTGTAAAATCCTATAATCCACTCTATTACATATAGGGCCAGATTCAGGTAGCGCCGTGTATCTTTGTGCGGGCGTAGCGTATCCTATTTACGCCATGCCTCCGCAACTTTTACAGGCATGTGCTGTATTCACAAAGCACTTGCTCCGTAAGTTGCGGCGGCGTAGCTTAAATGTGCCGGTGTAAGTGCGCGTAATTCAAATTAGGCAGGTAGGGGGCGTTTTGTATTGAAATTAACCGTGATCCCACGTAAATGACGCGCCGAACGAACTGCGTAAAGTTACCCCTGCTATATGAGGCGCAGGCAATGTTAAGTATGGACAACGGGACAGCGTCGAATTGTACGTCGTTTACGTCGTTTGCCTAAGCCGATTCAGAATAGGGCTGGGCGTAACTTACGTTCACGTCGAAATCAATGACTATTTGCGACGTGATTTTGAGCATGCGCACTGGGATATGTCCACGGCCGGCGCATACTCAAAATCACGTCACAAATAGTCATTGATTTCGACATGAACGTAACTTACGCCCAGCCCTAAATCGGCTTACACAAACGACGTAAATGACGTACAAATCGACGCTGTCCCATCGTCCATACTTAACATTTCCTGCGCCTCATATAGCAGGGGTAACTTTACGCCGGTCCGACGCCTTATGTAAACGACGCAAATAGATACGCCGGCCGCAACTACTTTCGTGAATCGGCGTATCTACCTAATTTACATATTTGACGCGTAAAATCGTCGGAAGCGCCACCTAGCGGCCAGCGTAAATATGCAACTAAGATACAACGGCGTAGGAGACTTACGCCGCTCGTATCTTAGCAAAATTCCGGCGTATCTTGCTTTCTGAATACAGAAAAAAGATACGCCGGCGCATCCGAGAACTTACGCGGCGTATCAACAGTATCTGGCCCATAATGTACAATGTGTGTGCTTCTGTAATATAATTGCGGGAAAAAAAAGCTCAGGCGGGTCACAAAAGCGCAGAGCGGCGCTATAACAAAGGTATTTGGCACCACTATATTACAGAAACACACACATTGTACATGATATAATACTGTAATAGAGTGAATTATAGGATTTTACAAGCATTTTAATTTGGTTCACACTGGGGATTCCTGACAGGCAGGGAAAGAGGGGGGGGGGGGGAAGACGGCACATTACATGGTAACACCTACCCCAAAAATAAGCCCTACTGTGTCTTTTTTGCGAAAATTCATATAAGACCCCGGCTTATTTTCGGGGAAACACAGTACTAATTATCTGTAGGGATCAACACACAAGAGAGTAGAGATGGTTTTATGTTTCTTGAGCTTTAGAGAGTCTCCCAACTACCCTCTGTGATCCCTTTCCCCTACTGTTCTCAAACTAAACTTTGCCACAGGGCCAGTGCTACCACTAGGCAAACTAGGCAGCTGCCTAGAGCACCCGGCCACTGGTGTTCCTACTCTCTTCTCTCTGCAGCAAGCAACTAAGTCTCAGTATCAGCAGGCAGTCGCTGCTCCGTTGCACATAGTGTCAGAGGCGCATTGGCGGCTGTAACGAGACCCTTTCTTGCTCGGTTCCGCTCTCCCGACACTCCTCTGCTGCTATTGAATCAGATTGCAGATCGCAACGTCTGATGGTTCGGTCATCCAAGGCTCCAGGATCCAAACTACAGCTATGTGCCTTTCAAAATCCATTAAAACAAACACCAGGCAGGCTGTATGTAAGTTCAAACAGGAAGACTTTTATTGGAAGCACACAACACACTTTTATACAGAATTTGGAACATCCCACCCCCAACAACCGCTTTCCTATTGGTCAATTGTAAAGTACATGTAGTTCTCCATTAGGTCCTCTTAGCCATGCAAATGAGGACTTAAAAATTGGGTCAGCAGGGATTGGTCCGATAGCTTGAATAGAAGGACTGCTATGTGTAATGAGACAGAAGCCCCAGGGGGCAATCAATGTACACAAACAGCCAGACACAGAACAATGGAGCCGTCTGGAGGGGGGGGGGGTAGACTTAATACAGGGCAGAAGACCACTCACTGTGTAACAGATTTCAAGGAGAGACACTTCAGCATTCCAAGGTCCATGACAGCGCCTGAGGACTATGTCTGTGTCCCGACTCCAGAATTAATGCAAGCAAACATTCATTGAAGGCCACTGGTAGACTGCATTGATGGGCACTGGTAAGCTGCATTGATGGGCACTGGCGAGGCTGCATTGATGGGCACTGGTGAGGCTGCATTGATGGGCACTGGTGAGGCTGCATTGATGGGCACTGGTAGGCTGCATTGATGGGCACTGGTGAGGCTGCATTGATGGGCACTAGTGATGCTGCATTTGATGGGCACTGGTGAGGCTGTATTTGATGGACACTTCATTAAAAAGTTGGGGTATACATGAGTAGGACAAAATGAGGCTTGCACCAGTACTGCTTAGCCACAAATGTCTAGAATTGGACAGACGTCAGAAACATAACGAGGAAAGAAAAAGTTATGATGAGTGCTTTAATAAATACAGGGGCGGGGGCAGTAGGGGGAATCTGTGTTGAACAGGGTGATTATGGTGTGCCTGGGCACACCCTGTGCGCACACCTATGCCTGTCGCCATAGGATACAGTATACTCTGCCTTTGGTTTTCTCCTTACCTGCCTGTGATTTAAAGAGGCTGTAAACCCTTACATATACCCACTGAAGTCCCTGACCTCAAGTGATACATAGAGATGAAGCAAATCTCCCTACATAGGTTGTACATATTATTCTGCAGTATTCTCTTCTCTACAGCCATTCAAAGTCCAGAATTTATAAAGCTTGTCTGAACTTCTGTGTCTCACATCCTGTAGATGCCCCGGTTTGTGTTCCGGCCAGTCGAACCTTCAGAGCCCCATCATACCAGCAGGCAGGCCCGTCGGAACCCGTCAGGCAAAGCAAGCAATTGCCTGGGGCCCCAGCATGGAGGGCCCTTGCCGCATCGCTGCATCCTCCTGCAGTCCAGTCGGCCGTGTACCATAACCGCGCGGTACAGGAGATTCAGGTTCCTGTTCCCGGCCAGACTGACAGGAAGTGCACACACTGAGTGTTCACTTCCTTTCAGTCCGGCCCCTGGAACAGTAAGCTGATTCTCCTGTACCGCGCGGTTATGGTACACGGCCGACCGGACTGCAGGAGGATGCAGCGATGCGGCAAGGGCCCTCCCTGCTGGGGCCCCTGTGCGGACACCAACATATGCTATGCCGGCGTGTGAGGTGGAGGATAGAGGTAAGCCGCCAAACCCCCCCCCCCCGCTTCTCAAATTGAAAAGTCACTTTTTTTTGGGCCCCCTAATTTCTTCAAACGGCCCTGCAGGGATGCCATACAGCCAGCCATTCCTACCAAAAGGCCAGAATAGCGGTACCCCTACTGGACACTTATAAGAACAGATACTACACTTGATATTAGGCAAAAAATGGCCATGGAATGTTATATTTAAAGTGGGCCCCCTGCTGATCATGTGAAAGAGCCCATAGGGTTTCTGTTGAGGGATATATTCGCCATTTGATGAGCCCTGGTTTCAGGTTCAGTGACGGTACGTCCATAAAGGGCGCAGGAGCGCTGCCCCCCTCTCCTGTCACTCTCTCTCACCATAGATAGATCCATGCATTGCACCCGGTCACCCCCTATTAATGTGCCCAGCCCCTTGTCTGGTGCCAGGCATATAAATTACAGTGGCGGGTGTGTTTTGGAAGTGCCTGATTAGAGCCATAGGCTCTAATAGACTTTCTGATTAGAGCCTGTGGACTCTAATAGGCTTCCAAAAGGGTCGTTTGCTGACTACTCAGTGGTGTGTTAGGGAAACCGAATACATCGCTTCCCTAACACTGACCCGCCTCTCAGCCAATCATGCTGCTTAGGTCTAGTTACCTGTCACCTGATTGGCTGAAACAACAGGAGCTACTATTGGACGCCTGACAGGTGGAGAGGACGGGAAAAGAAGTGCAGGAACCCTGCTCGTCGCCATCACCTGCTGCCTCACAAGACAGGGTAAGTGCTGGGAAGAAGGCGAGCGGGCGGGAGGCACACTCACACTGGCACACTGGCAGAATTTGGCACAGTGGCAGCATTCGTTGGGCACACTGGAATCCTCTGATGGCCATAGTCATGATGGCACAGTCACAGCATTTGATGGACACACTTGCAGCGTTTGATGGTCATAGTCACAATGGCACAGTCGCAGCATTTGATGGGCACACTTGCAGCGTTTGATGGGCACAGTCATGATGGCACAGTCGCAGCATTTGAAGGCACAGTGGCTGCGTGTTGATGACACAGTGGCTGCAATTGATGGCACAGTGGCAGCGTTTGATGGGCAGAGTCGCAGCATTTGATGGGCACAGTGGCAGCGTTTGATGGCACATAAGCAGCGTTTGATGGGCACAGTGGCAGAATTTGATGGGCACAGTGGCTGCAATTGATGGCACAGTGGCAGAAATTTGATGGGCACAGTGGCTGCAATTGAGGGCACAGTGGCTGCAATTGATGGCAGAGTGGCAGCGTTTGATGGGCACAGTCACAGCATTTGATGGGCACAGTGGCAGCGTTTGATGGCACATAAGCAGCGTTTGATGGGCACAGTGGCAGCATTTGATGGGCACAGTGGCTGCAATAATGGCACAGTGGCTGCAATTGATGGCACAGTGGCTGCAATTGATGGCACAGTGGCTGCAATTGATGGGCACAGTGGCTGCAATTGATGGGCACAGTGGCTGCAATTGATGGCACAGTGGCTGCAATTGATGGCACAGTGGCTGCAATTGATGGGCACAGTGGCTGCAATTGATGGCACAGTGGCTGCAATTGATGGTCACAGTGGCTGCAATTGATGGCACAGTGGCTGCAATTGATGGGCACAGTGGCTGCAATTGATGGCACAGTGGCTGCAATTGATGGTCACAGTGGCTGCAATTGATGGCACAGTGGCTGCAATTGATGGGCACAGTGGCTGCAATTGATGTCTTTTATTTTTATTTTTTAGTTTAGTTTGTTTGACCCCCCCAAACTTTTTGAAAAGCTAGAACCAAACTGGAGACACAGAGGTGGAGCTCCTATTAGATGTAGGAAGCCTCTGGGTTGATTCAGTTCTACAACAACCAAGGAGATGTAAATTTGCAAATTGGAGTAGAGCGTCCATTGAAAGAAAATCTGTGAGGACAGACGGGTGGGGGGGGGGGGGGCAGTGACAGATTGACACTTTATTGGGTGTAGCTGACACGTGCTGGCAGTACCTGGGGGGGAGACAGGAGTCGACAGCTCATCTTGTTCACATGATTGAGAGGGCAGAAGTGTGCCGCAGATACTTAGCCCCACTACTGTATATCAGCAGCATGCAGATGGTACTTAACGACGGTTTATATCTCAGAGCCCAGATGTCCGCACTTCCTCCCAATCAGGTGTCTCGTAATCCTGCGCTTGGTGTGACTCAGGAATACACTACAATTAAACACTTTGAAGAGCGAGTAAGCCTTTTACTACGGCCATCACATGACCTCCATTGGAAGGAGTTGTCCATCTTTTGGACTTTCCTCCATCGCTCTTTGCTCCATGACTGTCCCCCTATATAGGGCCAGATTCAGGTAGATGGGACCATCTTTAATCTGGAGTAACGTTTCTCATTTACGTTACTCCGCCGAAACTTTAGGAGCAAGTACTGTTATTCACCAAGCACTTGCTCCTAAAGTTGCGACAGCGTAGCGAAAATGAGCCGGCGTTATTCAAATTGGGCGGGTACGGGGCGTGTATTATTTAAACTAGGCGCGATCCCGCGGCGAACGTACTGCGCATGCGTCGACTGTCAATGCATCCCAGTGCGCATGCTCCAAATTCTGTCAGTGAACGTCAATGACGTCAAATCCCCATTCATGGACGTTTTACGCAAGCAACGCGATTTTTATTTTTTTCGACGCGATGACGACGGCTATACTTAACATAGGATACTCCACTAGGGGGCTGCTTTATCTTTACGCCGCGTATCGCTTACGGAAACGTCGGAAAGTCACTGTGTCGCGCCCGAATACGATCGTGAATTGCCGATTCCCGCCGATTAACATATTTTCGGCGTTAATCAGCGGGAACGCCCCCGGCGCCATTTTTAAAATTGCAGTTGCAATGCGATGGCGAAATTCAATTACGCCGCTCGTATCGGAACTCCAACCCGGCGTTTCTTGTTTTCTGGTTACAGAAAACAAAAACGCCGGCTCAAAGTGACAGTTAGGCTGGAGTATCACTGATACCTGAATCTGGTCCATAGTATTCTTCCCTACATGAATGATTTATTTTCTGATCGATCTTTCCTGATAACAAACAATTCATATGCCACACATGGGGAAGTGGAACAGTTGGAAGGCCCACTCTGTTTCCACCAAGCAACTTCATAATCGATTGAAATACGGATTAATGCCGCATACACACGACCGTTTCTGGGGTTGTAAAAAATGACGTTTTTTTTTTTTAATGTCATTAAAAACGATCGTGTGTGGGCTCCACAGCATTTTTCACGATGTAAAAAATGGCCATTAAAAATTTTGAACATGCTCTAATTTTTCACTACATTTTTCATGTTGTAAAAAATGGTCGTGTGTGGGCTTTAACCACTTCCATACCGGGCACTTACGCACCTTCCCGCCCAAGCCAATTTTCAGCTTTCAGCACTGTCGCAATTTGAATGACAATTGCGCGGTCATGCTACACTGTACCCAAACAAAATTGGCGTCCTTTTTTCCCCACAAATAGAGCTTTCTTTTGGTGGTATTTGATTACCTCTGTGTTTTTTATTTTTTGCGCAACAACTAAAAAAATACCGAAATTTTTGAAAAAAAATAAGTTTTTATTTTTTTTCTGTTCTTTTTTTGTAAATAAGAACGTTTTCTTCTTCAATTATGGGCACTGATATGGCGGCACTGGTGGGCACCGATGAGGTGCCACTGGTGGGCACTGATGTGGTGCCACTGGTGGGCACTGATAGGCAGCACTGATGGGCACTGATAGGCGGCGCTGGTATGCGGCACTGATGGGCACTCATAGGCGGCACTGATGGGCACTCATAGGCGCACTGGGCACTCATAGGCAGGACTGATGGGCACTTATGGGCGGCACTGATGGGCACTCATGGGCGGCACTGATGGGCACTAATAGGTGGGCACTGGGCATAGATGGGCACTAAGGCCGCGTACACACGATGAGACATGTCCGCTCAAACATGTCCGACGGACCGTTTGCAGCGGACATGTCTCATCGGATTTTGGTCCGATGGCGTGTACACACCATCGGACGAAAATCCCCTCGGGCTGAGGACACGGCAGTGACGTTGACGCTGCCACGTCACCACTCCAGGAAGTAAAATACTTCCGCGCATGCGTCGAATCTATTCGACGCATGCGCGGACAGTTCTGTCCGCTGGTTAGTGTACTAACTAGAGGACATATCCGACGGACAGGTTTGTAGCGGACAAACCTGTCTGCTAGCCCGTACACACGATCGGAGATGTCTGCTGAAACGGTCCGTCGGACCAGTTTCAGCAGATAAATTAGATCCTGTGTACATGGGCTTAGAGGTGACACTGATGGACACTGGGTGGCACTGATGGACACTGGGTGGCACTGATGGATACTGGGTGGCACTGAGGGGTGATACTGATGGCATTGCTACAGTCAGTGCCCATATTGCCAGTCAATGCCCATTTGTGGGCACTGATTGGCATCAATTGCATTTTTTGCCAATTTTTTGCAAATTTGTTTTACTATTTGTGCACCCCGCAACAATGATCGCCGCGATGCGCGCCCCCAGGGGCGCACAGCGGCTCTATATCCTGATGACGTCATATGACGTCAAGTCAGGGTCTAGCAACCACTTTGCCACCGTCAATCTGTCATTGGCGGGCGGCAAGTGGTTAACGACGTGAAAAAAAACGTGCATGCTCAGAAGCAAGTTATGAGACGGGAGCGCTCGTTCTGGTAAAACTAGCGTTCGTAATGGAGATAGCACATTCATCACGCTGTAACAGACTGAAAAGCGCAAATCGTCTTTTACTAACACAAAATCAGCTAAAGCAGCCCCAAGGGTGGCGCCATCCGAATGGAACTTCCCCTTTATAGTGCTGTAGTACATGTTGTACATCACCGCGCTTTGCTCGAGAATTTTTTTTTTCACGATCGTGTGTAGGCAAGGCCGTTTTAACGTTCGGGTTGAAAACATTTTGTTTTTTCTAGACCATTAAAAATGTGTTTTTTTTACAACACGAAAAACAGTTGTGTGTACGCGGCATAACTCATCCCAGTGCTGTTGAACGAGCAATCATTTACTGCTCTGGCTGATCGATTCAGTTTGATCGAATTCAATCTAAACCGAGTCTAATGGTGATCATACACAGTTCGATAAATGATCAATTCATTTTCCAGTAGGGATTGATCGATAGTCGGCAACCCAATCAAGTGAAAGTGGAACTCAATAAATAGTTGAAAGATGCGATCATAAGTGATCCATCATATCGGTTTCCACCAGACAACTGCATAAACGATGGAATTTATGATCAAAGCATTTCAGTGCTGCCAAGTAATGCAAAGCGATCGAACATTTTCCACCCAGGCTGATCGACACAGTTTGATCAGTTCTGTTCTAAACAGAGTCTAATGCCCTGTACACATGATCGGTTCGTCTGATGAAAACGAACCGATGGATTTTTTCATCAGTCTTGCCAACGCGGTGACGTAAAACACTACGACGTGCTGAGAAAAATGAAGTTCAATGCTTCCGAGCATGCGTCGACTTGATTCTGAGCATGCGTGGATTTTTGACCGATGGATTTCCCGACAGACGATCATTTTTTTTCTATCGTTTTTTTTAACCATACGAAAAATTTAAAACATGTTCTATTTTTTTTCACCGATGGGAAAAAACTGATGGGGCCCACACACGATCGGATCGTCCGATGAAAACGGTCCATCGGTCCGTTTTCATCATTTGAACCGATCGTGTGTACAGGGCTTAATGTGTTAGATAAATGATCAATCTCTTTTTGGAAGGCTCTCTCATTACAGGAACTGATTGACAGGGCTTTTTTTTCAGCGGGAACACCTTCAATTTTTGTAATGGGAAGGGGTGCTGCAGGGTCTACTGATGCTGGCTGCTGGGAGATCTATTGTCGCTGGAAGGGATCTATTTTTGCTGGGTGTGTGGGGGGGGGGGGGGTGTATTGTTGCTTGAGAGGTCTATTGTTTCTGGTGGGGAATTTATTGTTGTTGGGGGGATCTACTGTTGAGGAAGGGGGTCTATTGATGCTGGCTGCCAGTAGATTTATTGTTGTTGCTGCCAGGAGTCTACTTTAGCTGGGTGGGTATTTTGTTGTGGGTGATCCACTGTTGCTGGGGGGGAGATCTATTGTTGCTGGCTGCAGGGGATCTATTTTTACTGCTTTTCTTGTTATCGTTAACAAATTTTATACAAGCGACGTAATACCACAAATGTTGCTTGGTTCTGTACTCTCTAAAAGGGGCAGTACTGGGAGGTGGGCAGGGGGTAGACATGTGCAATTCGTTTTTTTCCAAATTCTTTATTTTTTTATTTTGACAAATTCATTAAAGCAGAGTTTAAATTATTTAACCACTTAAGGACCGCCTCCTCCACATATATGTTGGCAGAATGGCACGGCTGGGCACAAGCACCTACCTGTACGTCCTCCTTAAGTGCCAAGCCGTGGGTCGCAGGCACGGGACCCGCGGACCCGATCGCCCCCGGAGTCCCGCGATCAGTCCCCGGAGCTGAAGAACGGGGAGAAAATAACGGGGAGTAAACACACCTTCCCTGTTCTTCACTGTGGCGCTGTCATTGATCATCAGTTCCCTGATATAGGGAAAGACGATCAATGACGTCACACGTCCAGCCCCGCCCCCCTACAGTTAGAAACACATATAAGGTCACACTTAATCCCCTCAGTGCCCCCTAGTGGTTAACTCTTAAACTGCAATTGTCATTTTCACAGTAATCAGTGCATTTTTATAGCATTTTTTGCTGTGAAAATGACTATGGTCCCAAAAACGTGTCAAAATTGTCCGATGTGTCCGCCATAATGTCGCAGTCACGAATTGCTGATCGCCGCCATTAGTAGCCAAACATTTTTTTTTTAATAAAAATGCAATAACCGTGCACCGTCATACTCCGCTCCCCATCACAGAATGCTGCGGAAGTGCTGTGGCGGCAAACTGCGCATGCGCGATGCGTTCCAATGCATTTACGACAGTGCACACCAGCGAAACCTCGTTCGGCATCCAGGCTCTTTCCTTAACATTCCCGTGGATTGGAGGATGTTAAAAAAAAGAGCCAGGAGGCCGAGCGAGCGGAGCGAAATGTCACTTCCGTAGCATTGTGTGATGGGGAGCTGAATATGACGTGTCACAGGGAGGCCTCCGGCCGAGCGCCCGCCGCGTCACACAGGTGCCGATGCGCATGCCTGGTGGCCGCGATGTCCGCCAGGCACCCGCGATCGGCAGTCACAGAGCCAGGGATGTGGAGCTCTGAGTGTAAACACAGAGCTCCACGTCCTGTTAGGGAGAGGAGACCGATGGTGTGTCCCTTGTACATAGGGACAACCATCGGTCACCTCCCCCAGTCAGTCCCCTCCCCCCACAGTAAGAATCACTCCCAGGTTACACATTTAACCCCTTCTCTGCCAGTCACATGTATACAGTAATCAGTGCACATTTATAGCACTGTTCGCTGTATAAATGTGAATTGTCCCAAAAATGTGTCAAAAGTGTCCGATGTGTCCTCCGTAATATCGCAGTCGTGACAAAAATCGCAGATCGCCGCCATTACTAGTAAAAAAATTAAAAAAATAAGTAAAAAAGCAATAATTCTATCCCCTATTTTGTAGGCATTAAAACATTTGCGCAAACCAATAACTATACGCTTATTGCGATTTCTTTACCAAAAATATGTAGAATACGTATCGGACTAAACTGAAAAATATATATATATATATTTTTAAATGTGATATTTATTATAGCAAAAAGTAAAAAATATTGGTCCAGATCCACAAAGATGGGACGCCCTCCCATTTACACTACGCCGCTGTAAGCCACAACGGCGTATTACGAATCCTCAATGAAATGCCGCTGTAGCTTACGGCGGCGTAGCGTAAATGGTCCGGCGTACGCGGGTGTAATTCAAATTTACTAGTGGGGGGCGTGGTTTAGTATAATTATGAATGACCCGACGCAAACAACGCTTTTTTTACACTGCGCATGCGCCGGCCGTGGACGTACCCTAGTGCGAATGCGTGAAATCACGTCGCAAATAGTCAATGAAAACGACGTGTACGTAATATACGCAATTCCCTATTTGCGAACGAGTTACGCAAACGATGTAAACGGCGTCCAATACGACGCAGTCCCGACGTCCATACTTAACATTGGCTGCGCCTCACTATAGCAGCTTTATCTTTACGCCGTACAGACGCTTACACAAACAACGTAAACACACTGCGCCGGGCGTACGTACGTTCGTGGATCGCCGTATCTACCTCATTTGCATATTTAACGCGGACGCACCCCTAGCGTCCAGCGTAAATATGCATCTAAGATACGACGGTGTAAGAAACTTACGCAAGTCGTATCTTAGCGTAAGTCCGGCGTATCTTGTTTTCTGGATAGAAAACAATGACACGCCGGCGGGAAATTCGAATTACGCCGGTGTATCTATAGATACACCCGCGTAATTCCTTTGTGGATCTGGACCATTGTGTTTTTTTCAAAATTGTCGCTCTATTTTTGTTTATAGTGCAAAAAATAAAAAGCGCAGAGGTGATCAAATACCACCAAAAGAAAGCTCTATTTGTGGGAAAAAAGGACCTCAATTTTGTTTGGGAGCCACGTCGCACGACCGCGCAATTGTCATTCAAATCGTGACAGTGCCGAAAGCTGAAATTTCGCCTGGGCAGGAAGGGGGTATATGTGCCCAGTAAGCAAGTGGTTAAGATATGCAAATTGAAATCCAAATGAAATAGAAAAAGAAAAACAATAGTTTCCCTGTTGCTAAAGGTGGCACGTCCCCCTTTGTTGCCTCCAGTCCGCCTGCAGTGGGCCCTGTGCGTTTGCGCTTCTGACATATCGAACACATTTAAATCCATTGTTCGCCATAATTTATAAGTTACCAATTCCTGATTCATTGTGTTCCCACAAAATGTTTCATATTAGGAAAGGCCTTGTCTAAATTTAACTTTATGGGAGAAGGGAAAAACATAATTAATGGTTTATAGAAATAAACAGAAACCACATGAAGCCAAGCGAGGCTTTGGCGAGGAATCTAACGGTAGTGTTCTGGTAGCAGAGCCATCTCCTCTGCACATGGCTGTCACTGGGGGGGGGGGGGGGAGGGGGGGGTGGGGCCTCCAGTAGAAGAAGACAATGCAAACCGCCAGTGCCAAAATTGTTTATTGAAGTTCCCTCTCCGGATCCTCAATGTGTCCATTCAACATTCACACTCACAGTTGTCAACAAGAACGTCTTGTATTTAAAGAGACGGGTTCCCTTTTTTGGGGCATGCCCTAATCCAGAGGTGGCAAACACAAGGCCCGCGGGCCGAATGCGGCCCTCCAGGCCATTTCATGCGGCCCTCGCACCTCTCCAGTCATCCTCCAGACCCTTACTTTCTGCTTTCAAACAATGCATCCAACTTCTTCCCAGCAGCAGCATAAGGAAAGGGGGGTGCACTGTGATGTAAGGGAGAGGGGGGACTCAACTTCTGATGGTAGGGGGGCCCTTGATACCTAATGTAAGGGTAAGGGATGCGCTGGACATCTAATCTTACAGATACAACCGGCCCTTGAGGGCAACCATAATGCTGATGCGGCCCACGATGAAATAGAGTTTGACACCCCTGCCCTAATCTATCAAGAGAACCTGTCATTTGCTTTGAATGGATTTTCTTTTAAGCTTAACTCCAGGTAAGTGTAAAGGCCCGTACACACGTTCGGATATTCCGACAACAATTGTGTAATGGAAGGGTTTTGTCGGATAATTCAACCGTCTGTATGCTCCATCGGACAATTGTTATTGGAATTTCCGACAACAAATGTTGGATGGTCATGCTCGCAAATTGTCCGATAACACATGTGTTCCGTCGGATTATCCAACAAAAACGCATACTCCGAACCAATGCTAACCATCAGACAACATTAGCAGAGGTTATCCAAAGGGTGGCGCTAAAGAGCTGAACAAGTTTTGTGTATGTTGGCTGAAAAAGTTCTGCCGTCTGTATGCAGAACAAGTTCATGGCCAACGCCCTTTGGACAAAAATCGACAGATTTGTCTGATGGAAATCCGATCGCGTGTACGAGGCTTAAAGTGACACCATAGGTTTAGTTTTTTTTTAAATAACAAACGTGTTATACATACCTTCACTGTGCCATTAGTTTTGCACAGAGTGGCCTCGATCCTCCTGTTCTGGGGTCCCACGGCGGCTCTTGCGGTGCAATAAATAACCCCGCTCGCCCGAGGGGATTACCTTGTGGGTGCCCTCCCGTGTGCTATAGCCGCCGAGTGCATGACTCGGCCCTGCCCCCCAGCGCCCACATCATTGGATTTCATTGACAGCAGTGGGAGCCAATAGCTGCACTGCTATTAATCTATCCAATGAAGAGCCGAGAAGCTGTGGAGAAAGCGACACAGGATCGCGCCCATGGAAATTCGGGTCTCAGGTAGGTACACTGAAGTTATGCATTAAGGTGAAAAAACACGAAGGTTTACAACCCCTTTAAGACTTGCAATGACTCCCAACCACCCTTTGCACTACAAGAGGGAACTGTTTGTTTTGTCAAGGGGGTAAAGGAACAAGCACAATATTTACTATATCCCTTGCTCCCCTGGCAGGCGGCACTCTTCTCCAGTCTCCAATGCTCCTAGTATATGGGGGGGGGCACAGTATCCTCATGTACAATGCAGGACCTCAGGGTGATGTAGACACTTCCTATTGGCTGTCTATTGGCAGGCCCTCCTAGGCTCCAGATGTCTACACAGTGGGCCAGATTCTTGTAGATTTCCCGGCGGCGTAGCGTAAGCCATTTACACTACGCCGCCGCAACTTAACAGAGCAAGTGCCGTATTCTCCAAGCACTTGCTCCGTAGTTTGCGGCGGCGTAGTGTAAATGGCCCGGCGTAAGTCTGCGTAATTCAAAGGGGGCAGCTTGTATTTAAATTAAGCGCGCCCCCGTGTCGATCGAACTGCGCATGCGCCTACTGCAAAAATAGCCCAGTGCGCATGCTCCAGCTCATCGAAAACGTGAATGAAACCGACGTGAGCGTCGTTTACGTAAATCCCTATTCGCGAACGACTTAGTAAAACAACGTAACCGACGGAAAAAGACGACACTGACCCGACGCCATACTTAACATGGCAACGACGGAACTTCGTAAACCTACCCCTCATAAAGCAGGGGTAGGTTTACGCTTACGGAAACGATGTAAACGACGAAGGGCGGCGTAAAAACGTTCGGGAATCGGCGTATTAGGCTCATTTGCATAGGCAAATGAGAAATCAACGTAAAGGCCACCTACCGGCCAGCGCAGTCATTACATCTGCGATCCGACGGTGTAATTGTTTTACACCTGTCGGATCTTCGCTGTATCTATGCGCAAATGATTCTATAAATCACACGCATAGATACCTAGTAAAAAAAACAGAGATACGACGGTGTTTCCTGCGATACACCGTCGTATCTCTTTTGAGAATCTGGCTCATTGTGTCTAAGTCCGAGGTGGGCTTTCAAGTTACCTTATACTAAACCCATTGGGGGGCAAAGCCACAGCTTCCGTTAAAAGTCCCTCCAGTACAGATATACACCATCTCTGTTCCCGCTGGAGCCCCATGAAGTAGCCATTCATTTTGGGCATTGGTGGACCCTTTCTACAAAGTGAGACCAATGGGCAGACCCAAATGATATTGTTAAGTGGTGGGAAAAGTTCTGAAGCCCTGTACACACGGTCGGACTTTTGCCCAACCAACATCAAAATCCGACACTTTTCGCATTTGTCCGACCGTCTGTACGTTCCATCGGACCAACTTTTTTGGCTTTCATCGGACAAAAAGTTGGGTCTGCGAACGGACCAACTTTCAGGCAACAAAAGTCCGATGGTGCAAAGTCCGATCGTGTGTACAGCAAACGGACTTTTGGACAAATTACAAATGCGCATGCTCAGAGCCAATGTTAAAATCAACCAACAATAGCAGAAGTTAACCAAAGGGTGGCAGTAAAGAGCAGAAAAACCACGTGATGATGGAAAAGTTTTAGAAAAGTTTGCAGAAAAGTCAGAGCGTGTGTATGCTATGGGTGTGATCGGACAAATCAATTAGGACAAAAATCCAAGGGAAATTTTGTTGGATGTCCTACCGTGTGTATGGGCCTTTAGTCCTCTAAGTTCTGAGCTCATACAGGGCTTTTCTTCTGGGGCTCCAACGAACAAATGGGTGTCAGGGGACTATAAGAATGGAAAGTATTAGTAGCAGAGGGTGCCTGTTACTTTTCTTAAAACAATTAGGCTGCATTCACACTATAACGCGGCATACGCGGCGTATTTTGCCGCGATTTGTAAACTTTTTTATTTTTTTTTCACAAAACATTTTACATTGATGTCTATGCCGAACGCCGAAAGACGCCTGAAAAAAAGGGTCCGGGACTTGTTTTCAGGCGGCAGGCGTACGGCGTTTCGGCGTTCGGCGTGAGATGTGAAACATCTTATAGACATCAATGTAAATTCGCCCCTCCAGCGGCACGAGCGTCGCGCTTCAGGCGTATATACGCCTAGGTGTGAATGCAGCCTTAGGGCTCTTTCACACAGGGTGGACCGTTTTCGGGCTGCGCTTTTCTCAGCGGGGATCACTCCGTCGAGCCGGCAGATGACAGGTCTGTCTCTGCACACTGTGCAGGGACCAATCTGTCAAAGCACCGCTCTCCCATATGGGGGATCGGATGACGACGGACGGTAGAGTCATCCGATCCGATCCGCCAGACAGATGGAAAATAGTGTTTTCCTCCGTCACACTTTGGCGGATCGGAGTGGGTCGGATTTGTTGGCCGGCATGTCACCGCTCCATAGAGGAGCACCCGTTCAGGCAGATCTGAACGGTCCACCCGTGTGAAAGAGCCCTTATTCTTATTTTTTATTTAAAGTCTGCAATGTCCTCAGGCAGTGAAAGGGGCACAAGTGGAAAAAAAGGTTTAATTAGACATGTTACTGTGTACTGTGCCGTGAAATCATAAATTGCCTCCCCCAGGTAATCAGTGTTTGTCTGGAGGGGGTTCATGTCACCTGCTACCCCCCCCCCCCCCCACCACCATTGTGGGCCCCTCATTTTATGGCCCTCTCAAGGCAAGTGCTGTGCAGTGGAAAAGCTGTCTCCAATTCATCAATCACTGTAATGTGACTGTTACTGTCTCTGGGATGACCTTAGAAGCCATTTGTAAATGACTGGCACACTTCACTGAAAGCAAGTGGCCAAGAGATCCAAAGGAAGAGTAAAATCTGTTCTGACCACAATATCCAATTAGAATTTTTTGTCCGTTTTCTAGAGCAGAACAAAAACTAAAAGTTCACATCCGACCAGCTGTCATTGGTAACATAGTCATCATCAAACTGCCCTCTTCATTTAAAATAAAAAAAAACATGAACTTCCATTATCCGCATAATTCAGCTGCACACAAAATTGTCACGTCTACCCCACCGCAGGTGGTCAGACACTATAGTTAGCTACTGTATGCTTCACCTATAGCAGGGGGTCTCCAAACTTTCTAAACAAAGGGCCGGATTACTGTCCTCCAGACTTTAAGGGGGTCGGACTGTGGCCATCAGAAGTACAAAATCCCCCATCATTGGTGTCATTGGACCCCATCATTGGTGTCATAGGGAGAAATTCTGCCCCATCACTGGGAGGAATTCTACCCCATCATTGTAAAGAATTCTGCCCCATCATTGTAAGGAATTTCGCCCATCATTGGTGTCATTGGGAGGAATCCTGTCCTATCATTGGGAGGAATTTTGCTCCATCATTGGGAGGAATTCTGCCCCATTAGTATCTGGAGATACGTCGGCGTAAGTGCTTTGTGAATCTGGGCCTATATACACACACATATATATACACACACACACACACATATATATATATATATATATATATATATATATATATATATATATATATATATATATATATATATATATATATATATATATATAACAGTGTTAGTAGGGCAGAGATTGGTGTCAATAGTTTATTTTAATTATTTGTTTATTTTTACTATTTTACAATTACATTTTTTATTATTATTTATTTAATTTTTTTATAATTTTTTTACAATTTTTTTTTATTTTATTTTTATTTTTTTATAGGAGCCTCATTGGGGGGCTTTGGTGAAATATCAGGGATCCAAACAGTCCCCTGATGTCTCACACAGAGAACGGGACTGAGGACAAAGATTCCCCAGTCTCTTTCTCTACAGCAAAGCAGCAGGGGGAAGCTGTGCAGCACAGGGTGATTAGGGTGTGCCCAGGCACACCTGGTACACCCTGTGCGCACGCCAATGATTCTATGGGTGTCGACTGAACAGGTGTGGCCAGTGGAGAAGAGAATCACAGATTGTCAAAGTTGTGGCCAGGAATGGTTGTGGGATGAAGGGACATGCTCATCTGTGGTAGGGCAGGGTGGGTTGATTTAGGTCTGGGGGGTTAGGAAAGGTAAGTGTTCTTATCCTTTAAGTACCACTGCCTCGTGAGATGTTACTCATTTTTATTTGGTAATTATTTGCTTTTTCATTAGATACAAATAAATCACATTTTCCCAATGAATGGTCAGAATAATTTAATGATAAACACGATTCAGCAATGATTTCACATTCATCATGTAGAGGTTACAAGGTTTGATGAATAAATGACTTATTTATATCCAATGTCGGTCGGGAATACTAAACATTTCTCATCAATGCCAGACACATTGATCATAATTATATTTAGCTTCACTTGCTAGTTGAAAGGCGATACCCACAAAAAATAGACCTGTTCCTAAAACTTTCAATATATTATCTTCTGTGCCTAAAAGCTAATGGAGCCTTCCTGACTCTTTTATGGCCAGAGGTCAGTGAAGCTTAAGCCAGCCATAGATGGATCGATTTCCGGCTGATTCAGCAGGGAACGGCTGGGATTCGATCTATCTATGGGCTGCCTGGTTGTCCTGAAGTCGAACCATCGACATTCCAGTGCTCTTTACTGCTATACCAATCATAGGTAGGGGCAGAGGCGGCTGGTGCTCAAAATCGGTCTCACTGTGCCCAAACGCAGCCACTGTGCCATGCTATCAAACGCAGCCACTGTGCCATCAATTCGCACCACTGTGCCATGCCATTAAACCAGCCACTGTGCCATCAATTGTCACCACTGTTCCATGCCATTAAACCAGCCACTGTGCCATCAATTGTCACCACGGTGCGATGCCATTAAACGCAGCCACTGTGCCATCAATTGTCACCACTGTTCCATGCCATTAAACCAGCCACTGTGCCATCAATTGTCACCATGGTGCGATGCCATTAAATGCAGCCACTGTGCCATCAATTGTCACCACTGTGCCCTTTAATGGTCGCCGCTGTGCCAATTGTCCCCACTGTGCCCTGTAAATTGCTCCCCCCTCCCCCTGCCCGGCACTTACCTTTACTGGAGTCAGGCATCCACGTCCCACGATGTCTTCTCCCGTCCTCGATGACTGACAGGCGTCTCAGCCAATCAGGTTACCGGTAGCCAGAACCGGCCAACCTGATTGGCTGAGACGCCTGTCATCTTATCCAAGGGGCGTACAGTCTGTGCGCTCCGAGAAAAAGCTTCCGGGATCCGAGGGCTGTACATGAAAGCCTATCAGAGCTGTTGGCTCTGATAGACATTTCCGTACAGCCAACCAGCTGGCGTTATTCAGATGGCCGGACATAAGCGCCGACCATCTGAATAACAGCGGCAGAGGCGATAATAACATATATTCGCGCAATGCATGAATCTATGTTATTAGACTCAGTGGCGGTGAGAGCCAGAGGGGGCGGCGCTCCAGCACCCTCTATGGATGAACAGCCACTGGGTAGGGGCAGTGACACACCCCCAGTTACCTGCCCTCTATCTACTCATCAGCATTTATGTGCCGCTATTGAGGAGACTTTAAAAGTTTAGTTAGGACTGCAGTACACAGAGAGCCTTGACGAGGCCTGCAGCTTAACCATGTATTTGCAAATGCATGCAACTAAGCCTCTGGGCCAGATTCTCAGAGGCGCTACGACGGGGTATCTCAGATACCCCGTCGTATCGCCGTTTTTTTGGCCGTGCATCTATGCGAGTGATTCCTTGAATCACTTACGCATAGATACCGGTGAAGATCCGACAAGTGTAATACAATTACACTTGCGGATCGTAGATGTAATGACAACTCCAGCCACTAGGTGGCCTTTACGTTGTTTTCTCATTTGCCTATGCAAATGAGGCTACTACGCAGATTCCCGAACGCTTTTACGCCGCCCCGTCGTCGCTTACGTAGTTTTCGTACGCGTAAGGTTACCTCTGCTAATATGTGGAGTAACCTTATGCAGTACTGTCGGATGCAGTCAGATGCCATGTTAAGTATGGCGTCGGGTCAGCGTCGTTTTTTTCCGTCGGTTATGTCGTTTTACTAAGTCGTTCGCGAATAGGGCATTGCGTAAATGACGATCACGTCGTTTTCACGTCGGTTTTTAACGACGCTTTCCGACGTGAGCTGGAGCATGCGCACTGGGCTTTTTCCCTGGGCCGGCGTATGCGCAGTTCGATCGACGCGGGGGCACGCTTAATTTAAATACAAGCCGCCCCCTTTGAATTACGCGGCCTTATGCTGGGCCATTTACACTACGCCGCCGCAAACTACGGAGCAAGTGCATGGAGAATACGGCACTTGCTCTGTCAAGTTGCGGCGGCGTAGTGTAAATGGCTTACGCTACGCCGCCGGAATTCTATGAGAATCTGGCCCTCTGTTTTTAATGCATACAGTTAGACAGTTGAATTTGGCCTGCTGTTTGGGTGGTAAGTTCGAGCCTGGTTATTATGTAAACAACTTTATTTATATTCACTTATTGCTTAAAACGCATCTCATTAAAATTTCCAAACAACCCCCCCCCTTTTTTTATCGATGGACTTCAGAAAATTGCATCATCTATGGCTTGCTTTAAATGTTCAGAATGGGGTAGATTCACATAGAGATCCGACGGTTTATCTACTGATACACCGTCGTATCTGTGAGATCCGACGCTCGGATCTATGCGGCTGATTCCTCGAATCAGGTTCCGCATAGATCTCCCTTAGAGCCGACTGGTGTGAGTTACACTGTCGGATCTTAGGCTGCAATCTTCCGCCGTCCGCTAGGTGGCGCTTCTGTTATTATACGCGACAAATATGCAAATGAGGAGAACCGCCGATTCAGAAACGAACGCCCGGCCGTCGCTTTTTTTTTACGTCGTTTGCGTTCGGCTTTTTCCGGCGGATCGTTACCCCTGCTATATGCGGGGTAAGTGCGGCGGATCCTATGTTAAGTATGGCCGTCGTTCCCGCGTCGAGTTTTGAATTTTTTACGTCGTTTACGTAAGTCGTTCGGAAATACGGCCATGCGTTAATAGCGTTAACGTCGAAAACAATGACGTCCTTGCGACGTCATTTAAAGCAATGCACGCTGGGAAATTTAGCCGGCGGCGCATGCGCAGTACGATCGGCGCTGGGACGCGAATGATTTAAATAGTAAACTCCCCCTAGCCGTGGAATTTGCATTCCGCCGGGGGATTTACGATCCGCCAGGGCAACTTACGAGGCAAGTGCTTTCTGAATACAGCACTTGCCTCAAAAACTGGCGCAGGCGGATCGTAAAAAAAAAAGATAGATCACGCGGATCAAAAGATCCGCTGATCTATGTGAATCTACCCCAATGTATTTAACATTGACTTTAGCTTTTTGACTAATTTCTCAGTTTCACAGCAGCGTCTAAAAAAGCGCACAGGTGTGCACTCCTAGTTCTCTGACGCAAGGATTAAAAGTGTACCTAAACTAGAAGATGGGTGAAGGAGCAGAACATCCAGTTTTTGGGCAGAACATCCAAATTCACTATTGCTAATATACACCACCAGCCAGGGCCGTCTTAATAGCATCATGGGCCCCTGGGCAAAGTAATGCTCTGGGGCCCCTACAATGATGATAGTGCAGGTAAACGGGCATCAAATAAATAGGTATGGGGCAGACTGCCTTCCCTGTGTATCTATCACTCTCAGTGCTATCATGGAGCCCCCAATTTCGGGGCGGCATGGGCTCAAGGACCAGATGCTTGGGGCAAAGTGCAGGGGCCCCCCATGCATCTGGGGCCGCTGGGCAGTGCCCAGGTGTGCCCTCTCATTAAGACAGCCCTGCCACCAGCTAACAATGTTTTGCATAAATTGTGTTCCTCTTTAAAATTGAGTATTGTGGTTGAGTGGTAAAAGTGGTTAAAGTGTATGTAAGCCCCAACAACTTCTCGTTTGCTCTATTTTGGTCTGATAAAGAAGGTGTTTTGTTATGTCTGTTTCGTAAGGGTAAAAAGAATACCTGTTGATCCTGCCAGAAACCTTGTGAACTGATCGCTTCCTCTGCTCTCTGCCTAGGCTATCTGTTATCAGTCACATTGTGCCCAGTTCTCACTATGAAAACAACCCACCCCAACCATAAATTAGATTATCAGTTAAAAAAAAAAGAGGAACAATGAAAAAGAAGGCAGCCACCACATCTACAGTGCCCTGAAATAGTATTCATATTGGGATTTTATGTGATAGACCAACACAAAGTGGCATATAATTGTGAAGTGGAAGGAAAATATTAAATGATTTTCAATTTTTTTTACAAATGAATATGTGAAAAGTGTGGGGTACATTTGTATAGCACCCCCCGGAGTCAATACTTTGTAGAACCTCCTTTGACTGCAATTGCAGCTGCAAGTCTTTCTGAGAATGTCTCTACCAGTTTTGTACATCTAGAGCAGGGGTGGCAAACACAAGGCCTGAATCCGGCCCGCCAGACCTTGCCATGTGGCCCGCGCATCCGTGATCCGAATGGGTCGATCCGCAGAGCGCACCGCTGCCTCGGCCTTAGGAAAGGCCGCGGCTTTGGCCTAGCTCCGGAGCGGTCGGCCATTTTGGTACACCCGGCGGTGGTGGCTACCTAGGTCCTGCCTTCTGGAGCCTGTAGCTCCTATTATGGACATCCCGGAGATGCCAATCCCAGGACCGCAGGACGAGTGACGCCCATCATAGGCGCCGCAGACTCCAGAAGGCGGCAATCACAAGCCTCCTCCAGTCCACACCATGCACTGTAAAGATCCCGCCTCGGGCAGGCGGCTCTCCTCTCCCCCCTCCTTTCTGGCTGGCTGGCTGCCGTGACACATGATGGGTGTATGTCAGGTAGGTGAAGTCATTGTGTATGTCAGGTAGGTCCATGTTACATGTATGTCAGGTAGGTGAAGTCATTGTGTATGTCAGGTAGGTCCATGTATGTCAGGTAGGTGAGGTCATTGTGTATGTCAGGTAGGTCTATGTATGTCAGGTAGTTGAGGTCAGTGTATGTCAGGTAGGTGAAGCCAGTGTATGTCAGGTAGGTCTATGTATGTCAGATAGGTGAGGTCAGTGTATGCCAGGTAGGTGAAGTCAGTGTATGTCAGGTAGGTCTATGTATGTCAGATAGGTGAGGTCAGTGTATGCCAGGTAGGTGAAGTCAGTGTATGTCAGGTAGGTCTATGTATGTCAGATAGGTGAGGTCAGTGTATGCCAGGTAGGTGAAGTCAGTGTATGTCAGGTAGGTCTATGTATGTCAGATAGGTGAGGTCAGTGTATGCCAGGTAGGTGAAGTCAGTGTATGTCAGGTAGGTGAAGCCAGTGTATGTCAGGTAGGTCTATGTATGTCAGATAGGTGAGGTCAGTGTATATCAGGTATGTGAAGTCAGTGTATGTCAGGTATAGGGCCGGACTTACCATTGGGCTTGACTGTGCTCAAGCCCATGGGCGGGGCCCATGGGCTTGAGCCCCTCTAAAAAAAAAAAAAGTTTTTTTATTTATTTTTTATAAAAAAAAAGTTTTTTTTATATATCTATATATATTTTTATTTTTATATTATCGTTATTTCTTCTTTTTTTTGTAAAGGCCCCCCCCTGCTGCTCAATTTGCGGCAGCCCCCCCGCTTCTCAATTTCAGGTGGAAGCACCCCCCCCCCCCCGGTTCTCTGCTCCAGGGGGCCCATGCCTTAAGCTGTGTAAGGGGCCCCAAAATTCCTGATGGCGGTCCTGCGCATACCTCCCAACACGCACGGATACTTTCCGCTTCTTCCTGCAGTCCCGCGAAAGGGTTAATTTTCCCGCACTGCAATAGGAGGTAGCACGGGAGCGGTGTGTGGAGGACTGTGGCTGCTGAAGGGAAGAAAGCCGACACATTCCGTGCACAGGTGAGAGTCCCCCCCCCCCCGCTCAACAACTTTAATGCTTTAATGCCCCCCCGCTCAACAACTTTAATGCCCCCCCCCCGGCTCAACAACTTTAATGTGCACCCCCCTGCTCAACAAAAATGATCCCCCCCCTCGCTCCAGGGGGCCTCTTCAACACTCAAGCCCATGGGCCCCCACCACCCTAAGTCCTGCCCTGGTCAGGTAGGTCTATGTATGCCAGGTAGGTGAAGTCAGTGTATGCCAGGTAGGTTAAGTCAGTGTATGTCAGGTAGGTCCATGTATGTCCGCTAGGTGAGATCAGTGTATGTCAGGTAGGTGAAGTCATTGTGTATGTCAGGTAGGTCCATGTATGTCAGGTAGCCCATCCCATCCTATCCCACCCCACCATATCCCATCTCATTCCATCCCATAATAAATAGTGGACACAGTCTTATAGATACAACCGGCCCTTTGAGGGCAACCATAATGCTAATGCGGCCCCCGATGAATTTGAGTTTGCCACCACTGATCTAGAGAGTGGCATTTTTGCTCATTCTTCTTTGCGAATTTGCTCAAGTTCTGTCAGATTGGATGGGGAGCGTCTGTAAACAGCAATTTTCAAGTCTTGCCACAGATGACTCAGATTGACTCCGGCCAATCACAGCGCCGGAGCCGCGATAACAGAAGTCACTCGGGTATCATGGAGGTGGCGGAGGAGAGGAACGAGAGTTGCTTTGGGGCTTCGATCTCAGGTAAGTAATTCATAATCAGCTACTGTAGTATGCTATGCATACTAGCTGATTATGCCTTTCTTTTGCATTTTTTTTTTTTTTATAAATGTTTTAGAGGGTTTTCTTCCTCTTTAACAACCTGCAGTGCAAAGCTGTGGTTTTGGCGCTGTGCATCGCCTGCAGACATCACAGTATCTGCTGGGATTCCCCTTTAAAAAGCCAAGTTTGCAGTGTGGGTTTCCCCCGTTTGCCCTTCCCAGAAGTGGCTCCTTTGATGTCTACATGTGTCTACATCTATCTCTGTATTAAATAAGTCCTGAATTTCTTGTGTTTGAACAGATCCGGTCACACTGCACAGCGCAGACCACCCGGGACAAATGCATTACAAGGATACTCAATCTCCCTCCCCGGACATCAAAGGGCCGGCTTCATCATCCAATTAGATGCCCTCCTGTCAGGACGCTGGTTTGTTTTGGTTCTTTATCCTTTTCCACCGCTGATCCGTTTAGTAATATTATAAAAACAAATATATTTGGTTAGAAACAAGTACCATAGAGTAACTCTAGACAATCGTTATTCCTTCGCTAAAAGCTAATGTAATTATAGACAGAAAAAAAAATCTGCAGCTTCTATCGGAGCCTGAGGTTTGTTATGTGCAAGCTGTTATTGGCTATCTGGGCAGTAGGAGCGAGGTTAGTCTTTGGGCCCTTTCACACTTTGTTGTGCATTATTTAATGTGCTTGGTGTCATGTGTTAGGCCCATTTGTTGCATTTTCATTCACATGGTGTGATGCACAAAAACACACGTGTTGTGGTTTTCCATAATAAAGATGGTGTCTGTTCCCATCTCAGCACTGCAGTGCATTTAGAAAAATAAGAATGTTGAGAGACCCATAGAAGTCAATGGCAGCACGTCAAAATGTACACCACGGCCTACCTGAGTATTGTTGGTGACCATGTCCATCCCTTTATGACTACAGTGTCCCCACCTTCTGATGGCTCCTTCCAGCAGGATAATGCACCATGTCACAAAGCTCCAATCATCTCACCACTGGACAATGAGGTCCCTGTACTCCAATGTATTCCTCCACAGTCACCACATCTCATCCAATAGATCACCTTTGGAATGTGGTGGAAGGGGATATTTGCATCATGGATGGGCAACCTATAAATCTTCAGCAACTGCGTGATGCTATCATATCACTATGGACTAAAATCTCTAAAGCCTCGTACACACGATCGGATATTTGATGGAATCTAATCTGATGGATTTTTTCGTTGGATATTCGATGAAGCTGACTTTCATCAGTCTTGCCTACACACCATCAGTCAAAAATCTGACCGTGTCAAAACACTGTGACGTAAAACACTATGACGTGCTGAGAAAAATTAAGTTCCATGCTTCCGAGCATGTGTCGACTTGATTCTGAGCATGCATGGATTTTTGACCGATGGACTTCCACACAGGCGTTTTTGATACCTCATCAGTATTTATATGCCTCCATTGAGGAAACTATAAAAGTTTAGTTAGGACTACAGAAACACAGAGAGCCTTGACGAGGCTTGTAGCTTATCCATATATTTGCAAATGTGTGCAACCAATCCTCTGCTTTTAACATACAAAGTTAGACAGTTGAATTTGGCTTGTTGTTTGGTTGGTAAGTTTGAGCTTGGTTATTACGTATTTAATTATTTTACCTACTGTTTGCATCAAAACGCATCTCATTTAAAGTCCCAAACCTCTTCTCTTTTTTAATTATCAGGGATGGAGACATGTGTTTTTCATATGCCTCATTCAAAGTCCCAACCCATGTTCTATTCGACTTCCACACAGATGATCGTTTTTTTTATCCATAGGAAAAATTTAAAACATGTTCTATTTTTTTTCACCGATGGGGCCCACACAATGCAGAATCATGTATATATACACTTGATCCTGTACACAGTGGCTGCATTGTAGCAGTATATCTTCAATTAATTATTCAAAATAAAATTATTCTGATAACAATGCTTTTTTCTTTTTTTTTGGTGATATTGTCTTGCAAAATATTATTTTATTTTTATGCAAATCACAAAACTTAAAGGCAAAAAGTAGCCAAACAAAAAAAGAAACACATTTCTTTCCTACTTTGATGAGTGTTTTTTTAAAAAAAGTTACAGTACTGTAGATGAAATGTATAAATGTATTTTACAATTTTCCCTGTTTAAAATGACACTAAAAATGTATGATTCTGGTAAAAAGTATTGCAAAGTTATTTACAATTGAAATAACGTTTTTTTTTTTTATCAATTTTGCACTTTAAAAAAAAAAATGTGATAGTAATTTTTTTTTTTTTTTAGAAAGTAGTTGGAGGAGAAAAATAGAGGTTATTGAGGGCTGATTAGGGAAAATCAAGGGTTAATAAGGGGTTAAATAAGAACACATTGTTATTTAACTGACATCATATGAAGACACTTTTGTTCTGCAGATGAATGTAACATACAAATGTAACCAATACTTTGTAGCTCTCTATCTGGCAGGTGGAGAGATAAACATGGTGTCAGCTGGTTCGATTTTTGACAGCAGTAACTTTAATAACTTCTGTATTAGCGCAGCAACTCCTGGCTGTCAAAATGCAAGGTGGAGGGGGGGAGGGCATCGGCAGGATTTTTTTTTAGGAATGTGTAGCACACCCATTCAAATTAGCTCTGGAACGCAGAGATGAGTTAAAATGACTGAAAAGAGTGGCGATAGACAGTTATGCCGCGTACACACGATCACTTTATGTGATGAAAAAAAACGACGTTTTTAAAAACGTCAATTTAAATGACCGTGTGTAGGGGAAAACGTTGTTTTATGTCTTGTGAAAAACGACAAAAAAAAAATTGAAGCATGCTTCAATTTTTTGTGTCGTTTTTCAAAACGTCGTTTTTTGTTTTACAAAAAATCACAGTGTGTACCAAAATACGTCTTTAAAATGACGTTTTTCAACCAGCGCATGCCCAGAAGCTAGTTATGAAGCGAGCTTCAATGGAAAAGAGCTAGAGCATTGTGAAAAAATGATGGTGTGTAGGCAACATCGTCTTTGAAAATTGAAGTTTCAAAAACGTTGTTTTTTACTTCACAGAAAACGTTGTTTTTTTCATCACATAAAGTGAGGGTGTGTAAGCGGCATTAGTGATGCTAATTAAGGCACTTTTTCCTTTTGGGCATGTGAGATCTCAGGCTCTCCACCCAGGATAACCTTGGACAAGCTATAGAGGATTTAAGTTTCTTTCCTGCAACCACAGGTTGCAGCAGTGGTGGCCCATCCATAAGGGGTGCAGGGCTGCCGCCCCCACATAATACATGCGCCCGGCCCCTAATCTCCATGCAAGGTGCCGGACGCATGGATTTCAATGTTTTTCTTTTTCGTTGGAAGCACATGATTAGAGCCTGAGGTTTTAATTGGCTTAAAAAAAGGATGGGCTTGGGGCGCAGAGCACTGCACCCTGAGCTCAACCAGTTGTGTGACTATAGCAAATTATTATTCGCTATTGTCTTCCTGATTCTCCTCCCGGCCAATCAGGAAGCAGGTCCTGAGACCCGATTGGCCAGGGAGTTTTAGGATGACGGGTCTCAGGACCTACTTTCTGTTCGGCCGGGAGGAGAAGCCCTGACTCTTCCCTCGGCTGGAGCGAGGAGCACTAGCCCCACGCTTCGTCCTCGATCCTTGTCATCTCCTAAGGTAGGGCTGCCTTCCGTCTGTCTCCTGGGTGGGGTGACGACGGTGCCAGTGAAGGGGGAGGTTATTTGCCCCTACCCCTTTCACACATACCATATATCCAGGTACTTCACTTGTGGGGTATCCTTTTTTGAGGGGCTGCAGTCCTATATACACTTCTTCCTAAGCGCACTTTCCCCATTTTTTAGGTTATTTGCCCCCCCTCCCAAAAATATTGAGCAGCAGCTGCCACTGGGTTGCAAAAAATAGAATCGCTGGATTCCTCCATCAAGAAAGTCAGTGTTTATGGGGGAATGCATTGCGCAGCACTATTGTGCTTTGCCAGCAGGGGGTAGTGTGCCTGGGGAGGGAGGGAGGTGTGCGGGTTGCCTCCCTGGCCAGCAGAACTTAATGATTACTGCTAGTGGCTATAGCCACCAACTGTTAAACACATGCCAAAAATCCGGCAGGCTGGTTGTACTGAAGTTGAACAATGGACCCATATATCCATACATGGATCGAACTTGGGCCAGTCCCTGCTGAACCGGCCAAGATTTGATCCATCTATGGCCAGTTTTACTCTTCAGTGGAAATGCCACTTTTAGCCCAGACATTCTTGGCTTGATAACAGCTTGTGAAAGAGCAGAGGTTACAACAAGCTTATACATTAAGTTTGCAAAACTCAGCAGGTTTCCATCATCTTTCTTGAAGCCTTTAATTAAAACCCCCTGCAGCTCCAATTTGGAGATGTTAAATAGAGACTAGAAGAGGAGTGATGACCGTCACTTCAAATGAGCTGCTAGCAGTCTTAGGCGGCGTACACACAGCCGAGATTCTCGGCAGAAACCAGCGAGAAGCTCGCTGGGATCCTCATTCTGCCGAGAACCTCGGCCGTGTGTACGGTTTCGGCGAGCATCCCGCCGGGAAAGCCGTGGAGCCAAAATAGAGAGCA
Organism: Rana kukunoris; assembly: GCA_029574335.1. Lineage (NCBI taxonomy): Eukaryota > Metazoa > Chordata > Amphibia > Anura > Ranidae > Rana > Rana kukunoris. The sequence continues at coordinate 583,135,804 of CM056050.1, forward strand.
GGTTCTCTATTTGCTCGATGGCCCGTTGGGATTAATGGCTCGTCGCTTTTCCCGACGGCTTGGTCGACGATTTTGACGGCCGGGCGAGAACCTCGACGGGCGGAACGATGTGTTTGGCCCGTCAAGGTTCTCGTACGTGTGTACGCGGCCTGAGTGAGAGGTAAAGGCTTTAGGACCATGTTACACGTTGCACCCAAAAGGGCCCTTCCCTGACAGCAGCTGTCGGCCTTGATGTGCCTAAACCAGCCTACACATCCACATCATGAATTCACAGAGATCTGTAAGTGAATAAACTACAAGTTCCATCTGCCATCTAGGCACACAGATTTGTAGTCCTCAATGGAATACAAGTGCAGTGATCACTTCCTCCAGCTCTCTAACTGAAAGTCCGTACAGAGGTACGGACAGGGAGCTGGCAGAAGAGTCTGCAGGAGTCTGGCATTGCACCTTAAATTCACTGATTACAGTTGCAATGCTTTGTAGGCTTATTTGCAAATAAAAAAAATGAATATGTAAAGAAAACAATAGTGATTCCATACCGTGCTAACACATAAATATGATGAATATGAAATTCCGAAATTATATAAAATTACTACAATATTAAAAGTCCAATAACCACCACCAAATTGTGCTAGTGCAGTCCGCTGATCATCAAACAAATTTGATTGTGATGTCTTCAAAATGTGCAAATTCTTCCACCAACGTTATGGTAAGTTTCGCCAGATAGGATTGAAACTTATTAGGCCGCGTACACGCGATCGAACATGTCCGCTGAAACTGGTCCGCAGACCAGTTTCAGCGGACATGTTCGATCGTGTGTACGGCCTAGCGGACAGTTTTCCAGCGGACAAAAGTTTCTAAACATGCTTAGAAACTTGTCCACTGGAAACCCGTCCCTCGGACATGTTCGCTGGTTAGTACGCCCAACCAGCGGACCAAAATCCTGCGCATGCGTCAAATTGATTCCTTTTGAACTTCCTTTTTTCAGCAGGTCGGTATGTTCTACGTTACCGCGTTCTGAGGGGATTTTGGTCCGATGGTGTGTACACACATCAGACCAAAATACCCCTTCAGACATGTCCGATGAAAACGGTCTGTCGAACCTGTTTCATCGGACATGTCTGATCTTGTGTACACGGCCTCACAGGTAGTCAACACCAGCAAACAGAGACCAGCAGCTCAGGAATAACACGACCGCCAGATGAGTGGTATGTATGTTTCAGGAGGAAAGGATAAAACTCCTCATGGTGTAGTATCGTTAAACAATTTTATATAAAACTACAGAATTACACTTACAAGATAAGATCGCACTCAAAAACAAAGCAGGGACACCATGTGCATTCCACCTGCGTTCCAAACTGTGGCGGAAGTGACGTTGCACATATCACAGGATCCTACGCGTTTTGTCAGCTGCGTCTGACGTCATCAGGGATCATTAAAAATGAATATAGTTACAATAAAAAAAAAAAATTCTGCAAAAAGAAATATTCCCTCCGCTCCGACCAGCACATGATCATCAGAAAGGGGCACAGATAATGGGTTACCAGGTAACTCTAACCTGGTAACCGTAAAAAAAAATTAAGATTTTTAGGTACCGTTGTTTGTCGCCATTCCACGAGTTGCGTGCAATTATAAAGCGTGACATGTTTGTTAACATCATCTTTTCACATTATACAAAAAAATTGGGCTAACTTAACTTTTTCATTTTTTTTATTCACGAAAGTACATTTTCCCCAAAAAGTTGCGTTTAAAACACCGCTGCACAAATACCGTGTGACATAAAATATTGCAACAATCGTCATTTTATTCTCTAGATTTTGTGCTAAATAAATATATATAATATTTTTGGGGGTTCTAAGTAATTTTCTAGCAAACAATACAGATTTTAACTTGTAAACACCAAATGTCAGAAATAGGCTTAGTCATGAAAGGGATAATAAATTATTATATTGCTTATATATTTCTTCATTTTATGATATTTAGTGATTGCCTCATTTAAAGTCCCACAGACATATTTCTCTCTTGTTTGCTACAATTAGGGATGGAGGCATTTGACTGTGTATGCTCCTGATCAGATTTGTTTGTCTTTTGTTGCCTCTTGAATGCCTGTTTTTGGCTGTTTGTAGTTTGTTTTATACATTTTTTTACAAACCAAAGAGGGATTTTGCATGGGAATACCATTTGGCTGTCAGTTGCGGCATGGTCCCATTGACTTTAATATATGGCGACCAGTTTTTTTAAAATAAAATCCGGGGACATATATTTTCTTTACTAGTAATGGCAACAATCAGCGACTCTCTGCCCATCGCCTCCCGCCTCACAGCCTCTCAAGTTTTACTCTTCGGACCCCGGCTACTACTGGATGGGGAGAGGAGGAAGATCACTCCGCCAGGGAAGGCAAGGAGATCGGCAGGTGGCTGGCCAGCATTTGAGCCAAGGCAGAAGAACATGCGAGCGAAGCTGAATGGGCACCCGAAACTGAAGAAATATTCCCTCCGCTTTGACCAGTGCATGATCATCAGAAAGGGGCACAGATAATGGGAAAAATATAACCGCCCTATGGTAGTAGGCACGGCAGAGCGAGGGGGGGGGGTCCAATTCTATTTTTTTTATTTTAATTCTGCACTGATTGTCTTTGAAATTGCCCCTGCCCCCTATTAAATCCAATCTGGGGACAAAACCAGGGACAGACTTGGTCCGGGGACAGTGTCCTCAATCAGGGGACTGTACCCTAAAACTGAGGATGTATGGTCACCCTACTTTTATAGGCACGTTTGATAGGTAACACAACCTGTCAGACTTGACATGCAGGTCCGATCCTAGGCAGGGTGCACAGGGTGCTTTGCAACCAGGCGCCTGCAGAGGTGGGGGCGCCAAAGTGGCAGAGTTCTCTCCTCCCTTCTCTCCTTGTTTGTGTCTGTCCAGAACTACAGTAGTGTGTGTGAGCATAGGTGTGTGTTCGTCCAGAACTCATGTGTCTCTGACCATCTCCTGTACTATGTCTGCAGTCTCTGACCATCTCCTTTACTATGTCTTCAGTCTCTGACCATCTCCTGTATTATGTCTGCAGTCTCTGATGGTCTCCTGTACTATGTCTTCAGTCTCTGACCATCTCCTGTATTATGTCTGCAGTCTCTGACATCTCCTGTACTATGTCTGTAGTCTCTGACCATTTTCTGTATTATGTCTGTAGTATGTCTGGGGGCTCTCTAACAGACTCTCTAATAAAAGCCCTCTCTGTGTCCATCACCTAGGCCCCCCTCCAGGTCCCAATAAAGTACTCTGCTTCTCTTCCTGTATTTTGTTTATTGTTAAGAGATCGTGTAAGGATCCCAGGGTAATGAAGACTTTGTGGCGGAGCATCTCTGTGGTTGAGTCATTGCCATAGAAACATGTGTAAAGGGGAGGAGTTAGTAATATGACCACGCCCACGTGGGGCGCCAAAAAAAATATTTCTGCACCCAGGCGCCTGTGATCCTAAGATCGGCCCTGTTGACATGCCAAGTTAAAATTGCATTGTGGGCCCAACATGTGTTTAGGGATGAGCCTCGCGTTCGATGCAAACGTATGTTCGACTCGAACATTGTCTGTTCGTACGTTCGACGAAATTCAAACAAAAGCGGTCGTTCGCGCCAAATTCGAGTGACGCGAAACGGCCCATAATTCACTGCCCCATTGCGCGCTGATGATTGGCCAAGCATGCTGTATGTCCCGCATGCTTGGCCAATCACAGCGCGCAAAAAACGAAGAGCCATAATTGGCCAAAGCCTGGGTGGCTTTGGCCAATTATGGCTCAGGGCTTTAGCACATGCCCCACACTATATAAGGCCGCCTGCTGGGCGGCCTCGTGTAGTGTGTTCCGGCTTGTTAGTGAGAGCAGTCAGAGAGACAGACAGATTGTCTTTTTATATAGCTAGATAGAGCAGGCAGGCAGGCTAGTCAGTTTAGCTTAATTTACAGTGTGTAGAGGATATATATACATCCCTAGGAGTTGTACATATATTTATACACTGTATAGCTTAGATAGATCAGTTCTTCCTAATTTACTGGCAGGCAGGTGATTGTGCTATTTAACCACTTGCCGCCCGCCAATGACAGATTGATGGCGCAAAGTGGTTGCTAGTTCCTGACTTGACGTCATATGACGTCGCCAGGATACTGAGCCGCTGCGCGCCCCACTGCGATCGGTGATGCGGGGTGTCAGTCTGACACCCTGCATCCCCGATCTCGGTAACGAGTCTCTGGCGGAGCCTCGTTACCACGTGATCAGCCATGTCCAATCACGGCTGATCACGATGTAAACAGGAAGAGCCGTTGACGGCTCTTCCTCACTCGCGTCTGATAGACGCGAGTACAGGAGAGCCGATCAGCGGCTCTCCTGACAGGGGGGGTTTGTGCTGATTGTTTATCAGCGCAGCCCCCCCTCGGATCACCACACGGACCACCAGGGAGTGCCCAAACTAGACCACCAGGGGAAAAAAAAAATCGAAAAATAAAAAATGACAGTAAAAAAACAAAGGATGCCAATCAGTGCCCACAAATGGGCACTGATTGGCAACATGGATGCACCAGTGCCATCCTTCAGTGTCCATCAGTGCCAATCCACAATGTCCATCAGTGCCACCCCACAGTGCCAATCCATGCCCAGTGCCCATCAGTGCCACCCATAATTACCCATCAGTACCCATCAGTGCCACCCATATGTGCCGCCCATGAGTGCCCATATGTGCCGCCTATAAGTGCCCATCAGTGCCGCCTATGATTGCCCATCAGTGCCGCCCATCAGTGCCCAACAGTGCCGCCTATGAGTGCCCATCAGTGCCGCCTATGAGTGCCCATCAGTGTCACATACCAGCGCCGCCTATCAGTGCCACCTCATCGGTGCCCATCAGTACTACCTTATCGGTGCCCATCAGTGCCACCTCATCAGTGCCGCCATATCAGTGCCCGTAATTGAATGAGAAAACTTACTTATTTAAAAAAAATTAACAGGAAAAAAAAACTTAATTTTTTTTCAAAATTTTCAGTCTTTTTTTAGTTGTTGCGCAAAAAAAAAATCGCAGAGGTGATCAAATACCACCAAAAGAAAGCTCTATTTGTGGGGAAAAAAAGGACGCCAATTTTGTATGGGAGCCACATCACACGACCGCGCAATTGTCATTCAAAGTGCGACATGGCTGAAAGCTGAAAATTGGCTTGGGCAGGAAGGTGCGTAAGTGCCTGGTATAGAAGTGGATAAAGATGTTATCACACGTATAGACACCCAGCAGGTATAATATTTTTATTTTTTATTTAAGCATCAATAAAATCAATGCTTCTGTAGCAGTGATTTTAATGATGCTTAAAGGGACACTAAAGTCAGGGCTTTTAAAAAAATAAAAATAACAAACATGTTATACTTACCTCCACTGTGCAGTTCGTTTTGCACAGAGTGGCCCGGAAAGCTGTCTTCTGGGGTCCCTCGGCGGCTGTCTGGGCTCCTCCTCGCAAAAGCTTTCCATCTTCATGCGAGGGCGCTCACACGGTGGAAAGCTTTTGCGAGCGCGCTCCCGTGATACAGCGGCGGCCATAGCCGCCGACTGTATCACTCGGCTCCCCCCCCCGGCGCGCCGCATCATCCGCTCTGATTGACAGCAGCGCTAGCAAATGGCTGCGCTGCTATCAATCCGCCCAGCCTGGCCAATCAACGGCCAGGCTGGGAACCGAAGAGGACGACGTGGACGCGCCCGGGAGATTCGACCGGTCAGGTAAGTACAACGCGGGCTCGGGGGGGGGGGGGATGCATTAAGGTAAAAAAACTTGTACATTTACAACCCCTTTAACTTAAAAAAAATAAAAATTCCTTTAGATATTGTACCTGCTGGGTGTCTATAGTTTGCCTGTGAAAACGTCTTTGAGAACCTGGGTCTTGCCGAGGGAACATGTATCAATAGAAAAAAAAGTTTTAAAAACGGTCATTTTTTCAGGAGTCCTGCTCCTGAAAAAAACGACTGTTTTTTAAACTTTTTTCCATTGATACATGTTCCCTGGGGCAAGACCCGGGTTCTCAAAGACGTTTTCCAACAATAACTTGAATATTGGTCTTTAAAATGATCGTTTTTGAATTCGAACGTTCGAGTCCTATAGACTTCAATGGGGTTCTAAATGTTCGCGCGAACGGTTGGTCTGTTCGACGGTTCTGGTGCGAACCGAACGCGGGGGTGTTCAGCTCATCCCTACATGTGTTGTGTATGCTCTCCTCTGGCTGGATTTAGTTGGACCAAATGCCTGTTTATACCACCCCTTTGCCGCTTGTGAGAATTATGTCTGTAAAATCTTCTCTGTAGCTTATTGCTAATAAGGTAACTGCCAGAAGTGGTTTAATCCCTCATTTAGGGATTAAGGGCTCATGAAGACTAGACAGGTGTTCTTGTCAAGTGCAGACTTTTCCAATGAAGAGCTGCAGTTCAATTGCACCCGATAGCATCTCCTGCGTCCAATGAAACGCACCGGAACTCAGGTGAAATTAAGCATTTGAACTTCCTTCTTCACTACAGTAAATTAGTGTTGAGCGGAATACGCCATATTCGATTTCGCGATATTGCACGAATATATAGAAGAATATTCGCGAATATTCGCTAATATCGAATATTCGTGATATTTTATCCAAAAAAATTTTTGGAAATGATTGCGAAATTCTCATAAACGAAGATCATTTCCTGTATTACTAAACTAATATGCACTAAACACTAACTCTACACTGAGGCCTTGTACACACGAGGGGATATTTCCGCTGAACATGGTCCGACGGACCATTTCAGCCGAAAAATCCCCTCGTCTGTAGGGGCAAACGGACGCTTTTTGCCGGATTCATCCGGCGGAAAAATTTCAAAGCATGCTTTGAAATAATTCCGCCGGATAGCTGGCCGTCAGATATGTCCGCTGGTTAGTACGGCAAACCAGCGGACATATCTTGCCGCACATGCGTCGTATCCTGTGAATGGATCCGACGCATGCGCGCGGAAGTGTTTACTTCCTGGTGCGGTGACGTGGCGGCGTCAACGTCACCGCCGCGTCACCGCGCTGTCCGTCGGCGGGGAATTTGATCCGATGGTGTGTACAGCCATCGGATCAAAACACCCCGGCGTAAATATACGCTGTAAACGGTCCGGGGACCGTTCACAGCGGATATATTCAGCCGTGTGTACAAGGCCTGACTCTACTTAAAAGAAAGGAGAATAAGGGGGCAAAAGAAGGGCGGACAAGATAATCGCGCAATATTCCTATTGCGCGATTATCTTCTCCGCCCTTCTTTTGCATCAGAGCCAATCAGAATAACTCGAATATTCGGCAAAAGGAATATCGCACAATATTTCTTTTGCCGAATATTTGAGTTATTCTGATTGGCTCTGATGCAAAAGAAGGGTCGAGTAGCTGATGCGATTCTTTTATGTTGCCGAAAATTCGCAATGCGGTCTCTCTCTAATCATACCAGCAATGCTTTTAGACGTCGATGGAGATCACTAGGATGTGATCTGTTTTAAAAATAAATTTGAAAAAATACGAATATTCGCCATAGCGAATATTCGCCGCAATATTCGAGTTATTCGCGAATACTCGAATATGCAATATTCGTAGCGAATATTCGCAATGCGAATATTCGTGAGCAACACTATTCACTATGTCATTGAAGTCAATAAAGAGTAAGAGAGAAGCAAAAAGAGAGAATAAAAGAAGAGCAAGTAGAGAAAGTCATCTATGGCCATTAGTCTTCCAAAGTGCTGTGTCTAGAGATTCTCTGAGGCCCCGTACACACGACCGGTTTTCTCGGCAGAATTCAGCAAGAAACTCGATGGGAGACGTATTCTGCCGAGAAACCGGTCGTGTGTACACTTTTCGCCGAGAAAACTGTCGAAGGGCAATGGGAAAATTTGGCTTGAGGAGTTTTTGACAGCCGAACAAGGAACTCGACGGGGAAAACTATGTGTTTCACCCGTCGAGTTTCTCGGTCGTGTGTACGCGGCCTTGAGTCTTTGAGAATCCCAGCAATGCCACTGTTTGAGATAACTTGATTTGCCATCATGCATATATAAAAACGTGGACTTGTCATCCATATTGAATGAATTCATTTAATTCAATTATTGAAATGGCCTAAAATGGCTAAGCACGCTCCATAAGAGGTGTTTATAAATGCCACAACGCCAATGGGGACAAAACAAGCGGCCTTAATGTAACATAACATGACTGAGATGGAAGCCTGAGGTCTCTGGTTGCAGCACGCTGTACAGGCTGTAATAAGGGACAATGTATTCATTGATCAGCTCAGAAGCCAATGCCATTCCCACCAACTCCCCGAAGATCGCTAAAATGTTACTGGGTGCATATTTAAGTAACGCTAAAGTGTGTTAATGACCATTCCGAGATGTGGTCTGAGGACGACCACTGGCCCCCCGCTCCTCCCTGGAAAATTATTGACAGCTATATTGCATATTCGTGTAGCGGTTATAAAATTAAATGACATTTTCCATATCGAGTAATTGCATTAAGAAACTACAGGGAACGGTTAGCTGGTACTTTATTCTACAGAGGTGTAGATTTTTTTTAAGAGTTTGAAACCAGTTTTGTAGATTAATATCCTTCACTTGTTTGCATAAATGGGTCACAAGAACAGCAAAAAATAATTAATTTGTCACATGAAAATGACCCAAATGAAATTTTTATCATTTTTTTTCCACAAACAGAGCTTTCTTTTGGTGGTATTTAATCACTGCTGGGTTTTTATTTTTTCCTAAAAAAATGAAAAAATACAGAAAATGTTTCATAGTTTGTTATAAAATTTTGCAAAGAGGTAATTTTTCTCCTTCATTGATGTGCTCTGATGAGGTGGCACTGATGAGGCGGCACTGATAGGTGGCACTGATGAGGAGGTACTGACGCATGTGTACAAGAAACCGCCCCCCCAATATTTATGCGAGAAAATAAAATACCACAACCCAATCGCGTTCTTCGATCCACTAATCAAAATAAACTACAAATCCCCAAGGCCTGCTACAAGACCAAAGGAGAACGAAGATTTGCAGTCCAAGGACCTCGACTGTGGAATGTATTAACAACTAATATCCGAACGGAAGTGAATCACCAGGCCCAGAGGCGATTCAGTTCGCATGTGCCGCGCTATATACGTTTTCATTCATTCATTCATTCATTTAGGAAAAAACTCAAGACCCATCTTTTCTGAAGGCTAAATAGAAGGAAATGGATACCAAGTGCTTTTAGGCGATTCAGTTTGCATTTGTAGCGCTATATAAGTTATTCACTCACTCACTGATAGGTGGCACTGAGAGGTGACACTGTTAGGTAGCACTGATAACTAAGCGGCAGTGATGGTCACTGGTACGTGACACTAATAGGCAGCACTGATCGTTGGCACTGATTATAAGGCACTGATTTGCATTGATTGGCAGCACTGGTGGGCGCTAATAGGTGGCACTGGTAGGTGGCAATGGTGGGAATTGATAGGTGGCACTGGTGGGCACTGGCAGATGGCACTGGTGTGCAAAGATGAGGCAGCCGCGGCTCTCTGTTAGGGATGAGCCAAACATACCCGCGTTCGGTTCGCACCAGAACGTTCGAACAGACCGCGGGTTCGCGCAAAAATTTAGAACCCCATTGAAGTCTATGGGACTCGAACGTTCGAATTCAAAAACGCTCATTTTAAAAGACCAATATTCAATTTAATGTTGGAAAACATCTTTCAGAACCCGGGTCTTGCCCCAGGGAACATGTATCAATGGAAAAAAAAGTTTTAAAAACGGTTGTTTTTTCCGGAGCAGCAATTTTAATGAAGTGAAAAAAAAAATCAAAAATTCCTTTAAATATCGTACCTGCTGGGTGTCTATAGTAGTGGCACATGTTTAGAAATGTCCCTGCACAACATGAGATTACTCTCAGAAAAAAGTGATTTAATACTGCTTGCGCCCGTGCTGTGTGGCAACAATATGTCGATTATTTTAGGGGTGGTGGGGGGTCATTACAATGCCAGATCTTGGCTCAATCAATAATTTTTTGTGAAAGAAAAATTGTAGAAAAAAAGGCACCCCTCAAAGATACTGTAATTGGAGCGCAACAAAGAGCCACGTGCAAATTACTGCATCAAAAATTGTTATTAGGCGGCCCTGTTAAACAGGGGCTGAAAAATTGGTCCTTAGGTACAACACTACACTGCAACCCCTCCCAATCACTCTAATTGGAGCACAACAAAGAGCTGATAGCTAGTAAGAACACAACACTGAACACAACACTGCAACCCCTCCCAATAACTCTAATTGGAGCACAACAAAGAACCACGTGCAAAGTATTGCATCAAAAATTGTTATTAGGCGGCCCTGTTAAACAGGGGCTGAAAAATTGGTCCTTAGGTACAACACTACACTGCAACCCCTCCCAATCACTCTAATTGGAGCACAACAAAGAGCCACGTGCAAAGTCTTGCATCAAAAATTGTTATTAGGCGCCCCTGTTAAACTGGGGCAGAAAAATTGTGCCTTAGGCACAACACAACACTGCAACCCCTCAAAGATACTGTAATTGGAGCGCAACAAAGAGCCACATGCAAAGTCTTGCATCAAAAATTGTTATTAGGCGTCCCTGTTAAACAGGGGCAGAAAAATTGGGCCTTAGGCACAACACAACAATGCAACCCCTCACAATAACTGTAATTGGAGCGCAACAAAGAGCAACGTGCAAAGTATTGTATCAAAATTTTTTATTAGACACCCTGTTAAACAGGGGCACAAAAATTTGGCCTTAGGCACTGGTGGCGGAGCCCAGAAACACAACATTTCTTACTAGCTATCAGCAAGAAAAGTGAGGAGGAGAAGAATATTCCATCAGCAGCATAACAGGACACTCACTCAACATCAGCATACGCAGTCTCAAAGGGATCCGACATTTCAACAAAAAAGTATTATTCAGTAACATCAGCATCAGGTGCTTGGTAGCTGGTGTTGATCCAAGCCTGATTCATTTTGATGAAGGTGATCAACAGAGTCGGTGGAGAGGCGTACCCTGTGATTGGTAACAAAGCCTCCAGCAGCACTGAATGTGCATTCTGAAAGAACACTGGATGCAGGGCAAGCCAGTAGCTCAATTGCGTACTGTGCAAGCTCTGGCCAGTGATCCATCCTCAAGACCCAGTAAGCCAGAGGATTTTCGGTGGGGAAGGAGTCCAAGTCGGATCTTGCCCCTAGGTATTCCCGGACCATGTAACCAGACGCTGGGGATGGTTGCTGGAACCGGTCAGACCTTGGGGCTGCGGACTAAAAAACTGTCTGAAGGCATCGGTCAGACGGCCACCTTCTCCACCGCTCTTTCTGTGACTCACCAAAGCCTCAGCAAGGCGTCCTCCAGAGCCAGGTTTTGGTAATCCCCCCGGTTCTGGGAACGCATTGCACAGACCCTTCTGCAAGGCCTCCCGCAGAAGTTTCATTTTCTGCTCCCTTTGCAATGGCAACATAAGGTCCGCAAGCTGACTCTTGTAATGTGGATCAAGGAGAGTCGCCAGCCAGTAATGATCCGTCTCCTTGATAGCACGTACACGAGGATCCTTACGCAGGCTTTGTAGGATCAGGGAGGCCATGCAGCGTAGGTTTGCAGAGGCATTCGGGGCACAGTCCTCTGGGTCACGGAGGACGACAGGATCCACAGGCACCTCATCCCAGCCACGTAAAAGTCCACGTGTTCCTTGGGACTGTAAATGATCCCTTGAAGACTGCTGCTGCTGATGCTGAGTGCTAGGCTCCACCTCCATGCTACTGATACAATCATCCTCCTCCACCTCTTCCTGTGTGCTAGGTGGGCAAGCAGGACCACTGTCTCTTCCTCCCTCTGTTCTGCCTCAAGGGCCCTGTCCATTATTCCACGTAGCGTGTGCTCCAACATGTGAATAAGAGGGACAGTCTCACTGATGCATGCACTGTCACTGCTCACCATCCTCGTGGCCTCCTCAAATGCTGACAGGACAGTGCATGCATCCCTGATAATGGTGTGGGAAAAAAAAACAAGCTCCCCTGACCCAGTTCTGCTGCCATATTGGCACAGGTACTCATTAATGGCCCGCTGCTGCGTGTGCAGCCGCTGCAGCATGGCCAACGTAGAGTTCCATCTGGTGGGCATGTCACAGATTAGGCGGTTCTTGGGGAGGTTGTATTCCCTTTGGAGGTCTGTCAGCTGAGCAGTGGCATTATATGACCTCCAGAAATGCACACAGACTTTTCTGGCCTGCTTCAGGACATCCTGTAAGCCCGGGTACCTGCCCAAGAACCGCTGCACCACCAAATTCAGGAAATGCGCAAAACAGGGCACATGAGTGAGTTTTCCCTGTCGCAGGGCAGAGAGGAGGTTGGTGCCATTATCACTGACCACCATTCCAGGCTTCAGCTGGCGTGGCGTCAACCACCTCTGAGTCTGCCCCTGCAGAGCTGACAAAACCTCTTCCCCAGTGTGGCTCCTGTCTCCCAAGCACACCAGCTCCAGCACCGCATGGCATCTCTTGGCCTGCATTCCTGCGTAGCCCCTCGTACGCCTACGGAGCACGGCTGGTTCTGAGTAAACATCACCACAGGAAGAGGCCACAGAGGAAGAAGAAGAGGAGGGGGTGGAGGAGAGAGGTGTGTCACAACCAGTAGTAGTGCTTTGGAGCCGTGGTGGCGGAACAACCTCCAAAACTCCAAAAGAAAGGGGGGTAAATTCTTTCGGGGCTGAGGTGGTTAAGGTTAAAAAGTTTAAGGCTTTAGGACCACTTTAACAATGAAGGAGAAATGGCATGGCAATGAGCCGGTCTAAGGGTGCCAAATGGGACACAGGAAAGGGGGAGGAATCCGAAAAGCGGAACTTCCATTTTTGGGTGGAACTCCGCTTTAATTGAACAAGCTGAAGTTAGAAGCTGATTGGCTACCAGGCACGGCTGCACCAGATTTTGCACTCTCCAGTTTTAGTAAATGTTTCCTCTGACTCTATAGTGGACATAAAGGCCCAGATTCACAGAGCAATTACGCCTGTCTAACTGGTGTTAGACAGGAGTAATTTCAAATTTTGCGCGCCGTATAACTAGTTTGAATCCTCAAACCATGATACGGCGGCTTCGGGCTTCGATCCGAGAGACTTACGTCTTCGTAAGCCTTCGGATCTACGCTGCGATATTTTTGCGGCCGCTGGGAGGAGTTTGCGTCGTTTTCCTGCGTCGGGATATGCAAATTAGTTTTTACGGCGATCCACGAAGGTACGAGTGTCCCTCGCAATCGCCTACGTCATTTTTTGGCTAGGTAATGTTAGAGGAGCTTTTTGCTGGTCTAACAGTGCGTAACCCATGTAAAGTATGGCCGTCGTTCCCGCGTCGATTTGAAATTATTATTTTTTTTTTAACGTAACTCGTTCGGGAATAGGAATGTACGTAAACGACGCTACTACGACGTAACGACGTGATTTCGCGCAATGCACGGCGGGAAATTTGCGAACGGAGCATGCGCAGTTCGATCGCCGCGGGAACGCGCCTACTTTAAATGCTTCACGCCCCCTACTCGCGCAGATGGATTGCGACGGGAGAAATACACTACGCCGCCGTCGTTTACTGGACAAAATCTACCTGGATTCCACGTAGAGCCAGGTAAAAAACGGCGGCGTAGTGTATTTCTGATACGCTACGAGAATCTAATTCTCTCTGAATCTGGGCCAAAGTCGGGATGTGTAGATACATTCATCTGGAGTCTGGACACTGACAGATCCAGCAAATATGTGATATTTTATTACCAGTCCTCTCTTCTTGGTAAAAGATTCCCTTTAAGAATTCAAGTAAAAAAAAAAAAAAAATCTTCAGAAGTGTTCCGTGTGAAGAATATGTAATTGTTTCAAGGTGGATGTCTGGCATCCCTTTAGGAGATATTCTTTAATTCGGGGACATTAGCATTTGCATGACAAGTGAGCAGACAAGCGGCGACATAAGGGGGGCGGAGAATGGAAGCATGTCCGACTCTCATCTACTTCTTAAACCAGTTAGAGTGTAGAGCTCCGGGGAGAGGATCTGAGCCGGGACATTCACCCCCCACTGTGCCCCCCTCCATGGCCACTCCAGCCTTTCATATGCTGATCAATTGGGGGCCATTGTTCATATAATGTACACAGCTCATCCGGGTAATAGAGCAATGGTCATCATTAAGTATTTATAGATAGACACACACCTCTCTCTATAATGTCCATCTATCTATCTATCTATCTATCTATCTATCTATCTATCTATCTATCTATCTATCTATCTATCTATCTATCTATCTATCTATCTATCTATCTATCTATCTATCTATCTGTCTCTAAAAATATTTTTGCCTCTTACCAATTGTTCTACCTATTATCAATATCTCTATAAGTCTTGGATATTTATCATTTGTCTATCACCACAGAAGTTAAATAGTATTACTTCATCAATCATCATAGATGTTGGGTACCGAGTGTTACTTCACCATAGAGGATGGATAATGCTGGAATGTGTTCAAAGTTACGTTACGTTTCAAGTGGTGATGAACCAAGATTTTCTTCATTGTTGTTATCCAAAATTCCTAGTATCGGATATATGTTGCATGTTACAGCGGAACTAAACTGTCTCAAACAACATTACCTATTTTTATTCCTTATACTGCTAGGCGTATAAAGTAGACAGGAAGGTACTGTACTGTCTGACAGAACACCACTCCTTTTATAATTTAACATGTAAACAGTCAGATACAAGTTAAATACTATATTTAACTGCTTGCCGTCCGCCGCACGCAGAAATACGTCTGCAGCATGGCATGGGCAGGCAGAAGGACGTATATATACGTCCCCTTTAAGAAGCGGTTGTTGCGGGTGCGCCGTGAATACGGCACCTCAAAGTTGCCACGGCGTAGTGTAAATCAGATACGTTACGCACGCACAAAGATAGGGTCCCTACGAGAATCTCCCCGTTCTGCCTAGCTGACACTTTAACTGATCGTGTTCCCTGTCATCAGGAACACGATCACTGACGTGTCACAGCAAGCCACGCCCCCTACAATTAGAACCACGCCTTAGGGAAAACACTTAACCGCTACAGCATCACCTAGTGGTTAACCCCTTCACTGCTAGTGTCATTTTCACAGTAATTAATGCATTTTTATAGCACTGATCACTGTGAAAATGACAATGGTCCCAAAAATGTGTCAAAAGTGTCCGATGTGTCCGCCATAATGTCGCAGTCACAATAAAAAATTGCTGATCGCCGCCATTACTAGTAAGAAAATAAAAAAATATTAATATTAACGCTATAACTTTTGCACAAACCAATCAACAAACACTTATTGCGATTTGTTAACCAAAAATATGTAGAAGAATATGTATCGGCCTAAACTGATGTTTTTTTATATGTTTTTGGGGAAATTTATTATAGTGCAAAAAATAAAAACCGCAGACGTGATCAAGTACCACCAAAAGAAAGCTCTAAAAAAGGAAAAAAAGGACATAAATTTTGTTTGGGGGCCACGTCGCACGACCGCGCAATTGTCAGTTAAAGTGACGCAGTGCCGAATCGCAAAAAGGGGCAAGGTCCTGGCCCTGTTTCCTGTTAAAAATACCTGTGAAATATACAACTCTGGTGGGTGGAACAAGATGTCTGCTTGCCCCTTCTTGGTGTATTCTTGGGCCGCGTACACACGATCAGACCGGTCTGCAGACCAGTTTCATCGGACCAGTTCGATGGTGTGTACTGCCCATCAGACTGTTGTCCGGCGGACCAAAGTTTTAAAACATGCTTCAAAATCTGTCCGATGGACACCTGTCTGGACAGGTTCGATGGTTAGTACGCAAAAGCATCGGACCAAAAACCCGCGCATGCTCAGAATCAAGTCGACGCATGCTTGAAAGCATTAAACTTCGTTTTTTCAGCACGTCGTTGTGTTCTACGTCACCGCGTTCTGGTCTGATCGGACCATCAGACCACTTCAGCCTGGTCCGATGAAAACGCTCCGTCAGACCAGTTTCATCGGACCTCACGCGGCCTTACTGTGGAGGAGTGCGGGGTGTAGCAAGATGGCGGCGATGAAACATCACTTCCGTTACCAATTCTGACAGGTCCCCTAATCTGACTGAACACCTGCATGTCTGTGCCAAGGGCACATAGATTTCAGGAAGTAAATGCTACATGATACCTCTGCCCTTACTCAAGATGGCCGCACCTAACAAAATAAAGCATGGAGTCATGCACCTTGTGGCTCACTTGAAAGGTACATCATTTCAGTCTTATCTCTTGGCAGGAGAGACTGAGGAAATGCTTCTCCAGCCTGCAGCAGACTTTCTGGTTTGCCCCTACAACCTGTATAATCTGTACTATCTTAAACATTTCTAAATAAAGAATGCAAAAAAAGTTGAGACCTGTCAGCATACAGAATGTTTAGCTTATGGGGAGTCATGTCTGTCACCTAGTTGTGTCCGTTTTACATAACCATGACATAACATACAACAGACCAAGGCACAACAAGAGCCGACAGATGAAACAAAAGAGGAACAAATAAGAAGAGGAAATGAAAATGGCTCCTCTAATAAGTTCTTTTCTCCTTCCTGACCCAATTATCAGATTTTGCATATAACTTTAAGACAGTAGATCAAACGGCTGGAACCCCTTTGTACTTGTGCCAGCAGAACATATGATATCTGTCAGCGACTCCGCTGCAAGCCAAGGCACTGTGCTTCTGCATTAGTTTGTTATGCATATGGTGCTGAGAAGAAAAAGACAAACCCCTGGCTGAATTCATCAAACAAGTCTGCCCAACAACACGATTCAAGATGTCTGGGTCTATGTAGGCACCAGGAAGCACAGGGAGATCTACCATTGCCTCCGTCTTCCAGGCGGAACAAGCTGAATCCAAGAGGAAAAAAAAGTTTGCTATTAACCACTTCCTTACTGGGCATGTATACCCCCTTCCTGACCAGGTGAAATTTCAGCTTGCGGGACTGCGTCGCTTTAACTGACAATTGCGCGGCCTTGTGACGTGGCTCCCAAACAAAATTGACGTCCTTTTTTCCCCACAAATAGAGCGTTCTTTTGGTGGTATTTGGTCACCTCTGCGGTTTTTATTTTTTGCGCTGTAAACAATAAAGTACGACAATTTTGAAAAAAATACAATATTTTTTACTTGTTGCTATAAAAAATAGCCCAATTAAAAAAAAAAAAAAAAATCAGTCTAGGCCGATACGTATTCTTCTACATATTTTTGGTAAAAAAAAAAAAATCGCAATAAGCGACTGGTTTGCGCAAAAGTTATAGGGCCAGATTCAGGTAGAGTTAGGCTGGAGTATCAGTGATACTCCAGCCTAACTGTCGCTTTAAGCCGGCGTTTTTGTTTTCTGTAACCAGAAAACAAGAAACGCCGGGTTGGAGTTCCGATGCGAGCAGCGTAATTGAATTTCGCCATCGCATCGTTACTTCAACTTAAAAATGGCGCCGGGGGCGTTCCTGCTGATTAACGCTGAAAAGATATGTTAATCAGCGGGAATCGGAAATTCACGATCGTTTTCGGGCGCGACGCAGTGACTTTACGACGTTTCCGGAAGCGATACGCGACGTAAAGATAAAGCAGGCCCCTAGTGGAGTATTCTATGTTAAGTATAGCCGTCGTCATTGCGTCGGGAAAAAAAAAAATCACGTCGCTTGCGTAAAACATTCATGAATGGGGATGTGACGTCATTGACGTTCACTGACAGAATTTGGAGCATGCGCACTGGGATGCATTGACACTCGACGCATGCGCAGTACGTTCGCCATGGGATCGCGCTTAGTTTAAATAATACACGCCCCGTACCCGCCCAATTTGAAATCCGCCGGCTCATTTTCGATACGCTGCCGCAACTTTAGGAGCAAGTGCTTGGCGAATAACAGCACTTGCTCCTAAAATTTCGGCAGAGTAACGTAAATGAGAAACGTTACTCCAGAGGAAAGATACTCCCATCTACCTGAATCTGGCCCATAGCGCCTACAAAATAAGGGACAGAATTATTATTATTTTTTATTATTTTTTTTTACTAGTAATGGCGGCGATCTGCGATTTTTATTGCGACTGCGACATTATGGCGGACACATCGGACACTTGACACATTTTTGGCGCCATTCACATTTATACTGCGATCAGTGCTATAAATATGCACTAATTACTGTATAAATGTGACGGGCAGGGAAGGGGTTAACACTAGGGGGTTGAGGAAGGGGTTAAATATGTTCCCTGTATAGTGTTCTAACTGTGGGGGGAGGGGGGTGACTGGGGGGTGACCGATCTGTGTCCCTATGTACAAGAGACACAGATCGTTCTCCTCTCTCCCTGACAGGACGCTGTCATTGTGAGAGCCGGCAATGAGAAATGATCTCATATGTTTACATATGAGATCATCTCTCATTCGCCGCACAGATCGCATCGCAAACGGCCACTCTGATTGGCCGTTCGTGACGATCTGTGATTGGCTGTGTCCAAGGGACACGGCCAGCACAGAAGTTCCCCGCTGCGCCCTCTGGAGCGCGCGCAGGGAACGACGAAAGGGGCCGCCGTGAAAACACGGCGCCCCAGAGAATTAGAACTACCCTGCGGCCATATATATCAGATATCAGTCCACCTATCTTCTACTTACCTTGGCCTGACTACCATAAGATTGCCTACTGTGGTCTGACATCGGGTGGGCAGACACCACCTCTCGCGGGCTTTGAACTCAACACAAAACTTGCTCTTTTCAACCACCGAATATATAGGGGAAGGGTTAGAACCTCTGCTGGGTTTTTACTAGGGGTGCAGCGAATGGAAATTTTGGTGCCAAAAGATATCGAAAATGAAGAATACACTAGGCCGAAAGCCGAAACCAATACAGAAAATATATAACGTTTTTTAAAAAATATTTAAATTTTTATATATTTTTATATTTAAAAAAAAAATTATAATTTTTTTTTATACCACATTGCTAATAATATTAGAAAAATTTCCATGTGGTGCACCTCTAGCAGATATGATACAGGAGATGATGAGAGACTGCAGACATAGTATAGGAGATGGTCAGAGACTGCAGACGTGGTACAGGAGATGGTCGGAGACTGCAGACGTGGTACAGGAGATGGTCAGAGATTGCAGACATAGTATAGGAGATGGTCAGAGACTGCAGACCTGGTACAGGAGATGGTCAGAGACTGCAGACGTGGTACAGGAGATGGTCGGAGACTGCAGACGTGGTACAGGAGATGGTCAGAGATTGCAGACATAGTATAGAAGATGGTCAGAGACTGCAGACCTGGTACAGGAGATGGTCAGAGACTGCAGACATGGTACAGGAGATGGTCAGAGATTGCAGACATAGTATAGGAGATGGTCAGAGACTGCAGACGTGGTACAGAAGATGGTCAGAGACTGCAGACGTGGTACAGGAGATGGTCGGAGATTGCAGACATAGTATAGGAGATGGTCAGAGACTGCAGACATGGTACAGGAGAGAGATGGTCAGAGACTGCAGATGTGGTACAGAAGATGGTCGGAGACTGCAGACATGGTACAAGAGATGGTCAGAGATTGCAAACATAGTATAGGAGATGGCCAGAGACTGTAGACCTGGTACAGGAGATGGTCAGAGACTGCAGACGTGGTACAGGAGATGGTCGGAGATTGCAGACATAGTATAGGAGATGGTCAGAGACTGCAGACGTGGTACAGGAGATGGTCAGAGACTGCAGATGTGGTACAGAAGATGGTCGGAGACTGCAGACGTGGTACAGGAGATGGTCAGAGACTACAGACATAGTATAGGAGATGGTCAGAGACTGCAGATGTGGTACAAGAGATGGTCGGAGACTGAAGACATGGTACAGGAGATGGTCAGAGATTGCAGACATAGTATAGGAGATGGTCAGAGACTGCAGACGTGGTACAGAAGATGGTCAGAGACTGCAGACGTGTTACAGGAGATGGTCGGAGATTGCAGACATAGTATAGGAGATGGTCAGAGACTGCAGACATGGTACAGGAGAGAGATGGTCAGAGACTGCAGATGTGGTACAGAAGATGGTCGGAGACTGCAGACGTGGTACAGGAGATGGTCAGAGACTACAGACATAGTATAGGAGATGGTCAGAGACTGCAGATGTGGTACAAGAGATGGTCGGAGACTGCAGACATGGTACAGGAGATGGCCAGAGATTGCAGACATAGTATAGGAGATGGTCAGAGACTGCAGACGTGGTACAGGAGATGGTCGGAGATTGCAGACATAGTATAGGAGATGGTCAGAGACTGCAGACGTGGTACAGGAGATGGTCAGAGACTGCAGATGTGGTACAGAAGATGGTCGGAGACTGCAGACGTGGTACAGGAGATGGTCAGAGACTACAGACATAGTATAGGAGATGGTCAGAGACTGCAGATGTGGTACAGGAGATGGTCGGAGACTGCAGACATGGTACAGGAGATGGTCAGAGATTGCAGACATAGTATAGGAGATGGTCAGAGACTGCAGACGTGGTACAGGAGATGGTCGGAGACTGCAGACGTGGTACAGGAGATGGTCAGAGATTGCAGACATAGTATAGGAGATGGTCAGAGACTGCAGACCTGGTACAGGAGATGGTCAGAGACTGCAGACGTGGTACAGAAGATGGTCGGAGACTGCAGACGTGGTACAGGAGATGGTCAGAGACTGCAGACATAGTATAGGAGATGGTCAGAGACTGCAGACGTGGTACAGGAGATGGTCAGAGACTGCAGACATGGTACAGGAGATGGTCGAAGACTGCAGACGTGGTACAGGACATGGTCAGAGACTGCAGACCTGGTACAGGAGATGGTCGGAGACTGCAGACGTGGTACAGGAGATGGTCAGAGACTGCAGACGTGGTACAGGAGATGGTCGGAGACTGCAGACCTGGTACAGGAGATGGTCAGAGATTGCAGACATAGTATAGGAGATGGTCAGAGACTGCAGACCTGGTACAGGAGATGGTCAGAGACTGCAGACGTGGTACAGGAGATGGTCGGAGACTGCAGACGTGGTACAGGAGATGGTCAGAGATTGCAAACATAGTACAGGAGATGGTCAGAGACTGCAGACGTGGTACAGGAGATGGTCGGAGATTGCAGACATAGTATAGAAGATGGTCAGAGACTGCAGACGTGGTACAGGAGATGGTCAGAGACTGCAGACGTGGTACAGAAGATGGTCGGAGACTGAGACTGCAGGAGATAGTCGGAGATTGTACATAGTATAGAAGATGGTCAGAGACTGCAGACGTGGTACAGAAGATGGTCGGAGACTGCAGACGTGGTACAGGAGATGGTCGGAGATTGCAGACATAGTATAGAAGATGGTCAGAGACTGCAGACGTGGTACAGGAGATGGTCAGAGACTGCAGACGTGGTACAGAAGATGGTCGGAGATTGCAGACATAGTATAGAAGATGGTCAGAGATGGTCGGAGACTGCAGACCTGGTACAGGAGATGGTCAGAGACTGCAGACATGGTACAGGAGATGGTCAGAGATTGCAGACTGAGACGTAGTACAGGAGATGGTCGGAGACGGCAGACGTGGTACAGGAGATGGTCAGAGACTGCAGACGTGGTACAGGTAGATGGTCGGAGATGGTCGGAGACTAGCAGATGGTACAGGAGATGGTACAGGAGATGGTCGGAGACTGCAGACATGGTACAGGAGATGGTCAGAGATTGCAGACATAGTATAGGAGATGGTCAGAGACTGCAGACGTGGTACAGGAGATGGTCAGAGACTGCAGACACGTAGTATAGGAGATGGTCAGAGACTGCAGACCATAGTATAGGAGATGGTCAGAGACTGCAGACGTGGTACAGAAGATGGTCGGAGACTGCAGACGTGGTACAGAAGATGGTCGGAGACAGTACAGGAGATGGTCAGAGACTGCAGACATAGTATAGGAGATGGTCAGAGACTGCAGACGTGGTACAGGAGATGGTCAGAGACTGCAGACATGGTACAGGAGATGGTCGAAGACTGCAGACGTGGTACAGGACATGGTCAGAGACTGCAGACCTGGTACAGGAGATGGTCGGAGACTGCAGACGTGGTACAGGAGATGGTCAGAGACTGCAGACGTGGTACAGGAGATGGTCGGAGACTGCAGACCTGGTACAGGAGATGGTCAGAGATTGCAGACATAGTATAGGAGATGGTCAGAGACTGCAGACCTGGTACAGGAGATGGTCAGAGACTGCAGACGTGGTACAGGAGATGGTCGGAGACTGCAGACGTGGTACAGGAGATGGTCAGAGATTGCAAACATAGTACAGGAGATGGTCAGAGACTGCAGACGTGGTACAGGAGATGGTCGGAGATTGCAGACATAGTATAGAAGATGGTCAGAGACTGCAGACGTGGTACAGGAGATGGTCAGAGACTGCAGACGTGGTACAGAAGATGGTCGGAGACTGCAGACATAGTATAGAAGATGGTCAGAGACTGCAGACCTGGTACAGGAGATGGTCAGAGACTGCAGACATGGTACAGGAGATGGTCAGAGATTGCAGACATAGTATAGGAGATGGTCAGAGACGGCAGACGTGGTACAGAAGATGGTCAGAGACTGCAGACGTGGTACAGGAGATGGTCGGAGATTGCAGACATAGTATAGGAGATGGTCAGAGACTGCAGACATGGTACAGGAGATGGTCAGAGACTGCAGACGTGGTACAGAAGATGGTCGGAGACTGCAGACATGGTACAGGAGATGGTCAGAGATTGCAAACATAGTACAGGAGATGGTCAGAGACTGCAGACGTGGTACAGGAGATGGTCAGAGACTACAGACATAGTATAGGAGATGGTCAGAGACTGCAGATGTGGTCCAGGAGATGGTCGGAGACTGCAGACATGGTACAGGAGATGGTCAGAGATT
The DNA here is from genome assembly GCA_029574335.1 of Rana kukunoris. Taxonomy (NCBI): domain Eukaryota; kingdom Metazoa; phylum Chordata; class Amphibia; order Anura; family Ranidae; genus Rana; species Rana kukunoris. The sequence continues at coordinate 583,158,732 of CM056050.1, forward strand.
GCAGACATAGTATAGGAGATGGTCAGAGACTGCAGACCTGGTACAGGAGATGGTCAGAGACTGCAGACGTGGTACAGGAGATGGTCGGAGATTGCAGACATAGTATAGGAGATGGTCGGAGACTGCAGACGTGGTACAGGAGATGGTCAGAGACTGCAGACGTGGTACAGGAGATGGTTAGAGACTGCAGACGTGGTACAGGTGATGGTCGGAGACTGCAGACCTGGTACAGGAGATGGTCAGAGACTGCAGACGTGGTACAGGAGATGGTCGGAGATTGCAGACATAGTATAGGAGATGGTCGGAGACTGCAGACGTGGTACAGGAGATGGTCAGAGACTGCAGACGTGGTACAGGAGATGGTCGGAGACTGCAGACGTGGTACAGAAGATGGCCAGAGACTGCAGACGTGGTACAGGAGATGGTTGGAGACTGCAGATGTGGTACAGGAGATGGTCAGAGACTGCAGACGTGGTACAGGAGATGGTCAGAGACTGCAGACGTGGTACAGAAGATGGTCGGAGACTGCAGACGTGGTACAGGAGATGGTCAGAGACTACAGACATAGTATAGGAGATGGTCAGAGACTGCAGATGTGGTACAGGAGATGGTCGGAGATTGCAGACATAGTATAGGAGATGGTCAGAGACTGCAGACCTGGTACAGGAGATGGTCAGAGACTGCAGACGTGGTACAGGAGATGGTCGGAGACTGCAGACGTGGTACAGGAGATGGTCAGAGATTGCAGACATAGTATAGAAGATGGTCAGAGACTGCAGACCTGGTACAGGAGATGGTCAGAGACTGCAGACATGGTACAGGAGATGGTCAGAGATTGCAGACATAGTATAGGAGATGGTCAGAGACTGCAGACGTGGTACAGAAGATGGTCAGAGACTGCAGACGTGGTACAGGAGATGGTCGGAGATTGCAGACATAGTATAGGAGATGGTCAGAGACTGCAGACATGGTACAGGAGATGGTCAGAGACTGCAGACGTGGTACAGAAGATGGTCGGGGACTGCAGACATGGTACAGGAGATGGTCAGAGATTGCAAACATAGTATAGGAGAAGGTCAGAGACTGTAGACCTGGTACAGAAGATGGTCAGAGACTGCAGACGTGGTACAGGAGATGGTCAGAGACTGCAGACGTGGTACAGAAGATGGTCGGAGACTGCAGACGTGGTACAGGAGATGGTCAGAGACTACAGACATAGTATAGGAGATGGTCAGAGACTGCAGATGTGGTCCAGGAGATGGTCGGAGACTGCAGACATGGTACAGGAGATGGTCAGAGATTGCAGACATAGTATAGGAGATGGTCAGAGACTGCAGACCTGGTACAGGAGATGGTCAGAGACTGCAGACGTGGTACAGGAGATGGTCGGAGATTGCAGACATAGTATAGGAGATGGTCGGAGACTGCAGACGTGGTACAGGAGATGGTCAGAGACTGCAGACGTGGTACAGGTGATGGTCGGAGACTGCAGACCTGGTACAGGAGATGGTCAGAGACTGCAGACGTGGTACAGGAGATGGTCGGAGATTGCAGACATAGTATTAGGAGATGGTCGGAGACTGCAGACGTGGTACAGGAGATGGTCAGAGACTGCAGACGTGGTACAGGAGATGGTCGGAGACTGCAGACGTGGTACAGAAGATGGCCAGAGACTGCAGACGTGGTACAGGAGATGGTTGGAGACTGCAGATGTGGTACAGGAGATGGTCAGAGACTGCAGACGTGGTACAGGAGATGGTCAGAGACTGCAGACGTGGTACAGGAGATGGTCGGAGATTGCAGACATAGTATTAGGAGATGGTCGGAGACTGCAGACGTGGTACAGGAGATGGTCAGAGACTGCAGACGTGGTACAGGAGATGGTCGGAGACTGCAGACGTGGTACAGAAGATGGCCAGAGACTGCAGACGTGGTACAGGAGATGGTTGGAGACTGCAGATGTGGTACAGGAGATGGTCAGAGACTGCAGACGTGGTACAGGAGATGGTCAGAGACTGCAGACGTGGTACAGAAGATGGTCGGAGACTGCAGACGTGGTACAGGAGATGGTCAGAGACTACAGACATAGTATAGGAGATGGTCAGAGACTGCAGATGTGGTACAGGAGATGGTCGGAGATTGCAGACATAGTATAGGAGATGGTCAGAGACTGCAGACCTGGTACAGGAGATGGTCAGAGACTGCAGACGTGGTAGAGGAGATGGTCAGAGACTACAGACATAGTATAGGAGATGGTCAGAGACTGCAGATGTGGTACAGGAGATGGTCGGAGACTGCAGACATGGTACAGGAGATGGTCAGAGATTGCATACATAGTATAGGAGATGGTCAGAGACTGCAGACCTGGTACAGGAGATGGTCAGAGACTGCAGACGTGGTAGAGGAGATGGTCGGAGATTGCAGACATAGTATAGGAGATGGTCGGAGACTGCAGACGTGGTACAGGAGATGGTCAGAGACTGCAGACGTGGTACAGGTGATGGTCGGAGACTGCAGACGTGGTACAGGAGATGGTTGGAGACTGTAGACATGGTACAGGTGATGTCTAAAGTCCGGCCCACCGATTTTGAATGGTGTGCCTAGTTATTTGGACATATATACTGTATATCTTTTGTGGCTCCTGATCTCCCAGCACCAGGGGCCACAAAAGATATATATGCTGGCTGCCTTGGAGGGGACAGGGAGGAGGCGGGACGAGTGCCGTACATACAGGAGGAGAATTTCCAGGTACGGGCGGCCTCCACAATAGGAAGTCCCGACCCTCATGCATGTTCACTTCATCAGGGGTGCTGGGGTGCGCTGCAGGGTCTATTGATTCTACCTAGAGGGAATCTATTATAGCGAGGGGGGGGGGGGGTTGGTCCATTTGCTGGTGAGGGATCTACTGTTGCTGGAGGTTGCATAGCTTAAATTGGAATTACAGTGATTTATTGGGAGAATTGGCATTGACAACAAAATCCATTTTTTATGAGCCTAATGAGTAAGATGGCAGGTGGTTTCCCTTGTAATATTAAACCAGTGGTCTCCAAACTGCAGCTCTTTTCTTTCTTTTTATCCAGTCCTTGGGGCACTATTTCATCCACTGATACTAACAATGAGGCATAATCCCTCACTCCCCATGAGACCAGTGAAGAGGCATTCATCCACTGATACTAACAATTGGGCAAAATGACACGAATGATGGGGCACCATTCCTCCCATTGACACTAAGGATGGGGCACAACTCCTCTCACCGACACCAACGAAGGAGCACCATTCCTCCCAATGACACCAACAGTTGGGCCCAATGACCAACAATGGGACACAATACCTCCCAATGACACAAACAGTTGGGCTCCCAATGACCAACAACTGGACACAATACCTCCCAATGACACAAACAGTTGGGTCCAATGACACCACGATCGGGTACAATTCTTCCCAATGACATCAACAATGGGGCACAATTATTCCCAATAACACCAACAAATGGGGCCAATATCACCAATAACGGGGAACAATTCCTCCCAATGACACCAAGGATTGGGAACAATTAATCCCAATAACACCAACAAATGGGCCCAATAATACCAATGACGGGGAACACTTCCTCCCAATGACACCAAGGGTGGGGCACAATTATTCCCAATAACACCAACAAATGGGCCCAATAACACCAATGATGGAAAAAAAATTCTCCCAATGACACCACGATCCGGCACAATTCCTCCCAATGACACCAACGATGGGGCTCAATTATTCCCAATAACACCAACAAATGGGCCCAATAACACCAATAAGGGGGAACAATTCCTTCCAATGACACCAAGGATTGGGAACAATTAATCCCAATAACACCAACAAATGGGCCCAATAACACCAATGATGGGGAAAAAATTCTCCCAATGACACCACAATTGGGCACAATTCCTCCCAATGACACCAGGGATGGGGCACAATTATTCCCAATAACACCAACAAATGGGCCCAATAACACCAATGATGGGGAAAAAATTCTCCCAATGACACCACGATTGGGCACAATTCCTCCCAATGACACCAAGGATGGGGCACAATTATTCCCAATAACACCAACAAATGGGCCCAATAACACCAATGATGGGGAAAAAATTCTCCCAATGACACCACGATTGGGCACAATTCCTCCCAATGACACCAAGGATGGGGCACAATTATTCCCAATAACACCAACAAATGGGCCCAATAACACCAATGATGGGGAAAAAATTCTCCCAATGACACCACGATTGGGCACAATTCCTCCCAATGACACCAGGGATGGGGCACAATTATTCCCAATAACACCAACAAATGGGCCCATTAACACCAATGATGGGGAAAAAATTCTCCCAATGACACCACGATTGGGCACAATTCCTCCCAATGACACCAAGGATGGGGCACAATTATTCCCAATAACACCAACAAATGGGCCCAATAACACCAATAAGGGGGAACAATTCCTTCCAATGACACCAAGGATTGGGAACAATTAATCCCAATAACACCAACAAATGGGCCCAATAACACCAATGATGGAAAAAAAATTCTCCCAATGACACCACGATTGGGCACAATTCCTCTCAATGACACCAAGGATGGGGTACAATTATTCCCAATAACACCAACAAATGGGCCAAATAACACCAATGATGGGGAAAAAATTCTCCCAATGACACCACGATTGGGCACAATTCCTCCCAATGACACCAGGGATGGGGCACAATTATTCCCAATAACACCAACAAATGGGCCCAATAACACCAATGATGGGGAAAAAATTCTCCCAATGACACAACGATTGGGCACAATTTCTCCCAATGACACCAGGGATGGGGCACAATTATTCCCAATAACACCAACAAATGGGCCCAATAACACCAATGATGGGGAAAAAATTCTCCCAATGACACCACGATTGGGCACAATTCCTCCCAATGACACCAAGGATGGGGCACAATTATTCCCAATAACACCAACAAATGGGCCCAATAACACCAATGACGGGGAACACTTCCTCCCAATGACACCAAGGATGGGGCACAATTAATCCCAATAACACCAACAAATGGGCCCAATAACACCAATGATGGGGAAAAAATTCTCCCAATGACACCACGATTGGGCACAATTCCTCTCAATGACACCAAGGATGGGGTACAATTATTCCCAATAACACCAACAAATGGGCCCAATAACACCAATGATGGGGAAAAAATTCTCCCAATGACACCACGATTGGGCACAATTCCTCCCAATGACACCAAGGATGGGGCACAATTATTCCCAATAACACCAACAAATGGGCCCAATAACACCAATGATGGGGAAAAAATTCTCCCAATGACACCACGATTGGGCACAATTCCTCCCAATGACACCAAGGATGGGGCACAATTATTCCCAATAACACCAACAAATGGGCCCAATAACAACAATGATGGGGAAAAAATTCTCCCAATGACACCACGATTGGGCACAATTCCTCCCAATGACACCAAGGATGGGGCACAATTATTCCCAATAACACCAACAAATGGGCCCAATAACACCAATGATGGGGAAAAAATTCTCCCAATGACACCACGATTGGGCACAATTCCTCCCAATGACACCAAGGATGGGGCACAATTATTCCCAATAACACCAACAAATGGGCCCAATAACACCAATGATGGGGAAAAAATTCTCCCAATGACACCACGATTGGGCACAATTCCTCCCAATGACACCAGGGATGGGGCACAATTATTCCCAATAACACCAACAAATGGGCCCATTAACACCAATGATGGGGAAAAAATTCTCCCAATGACACCACGATTGGGCACAATTCCTCCCAATGACACCAAGGATGGGGCACAATTATTCCCAATAACACCAACAAATGGGCCCAATAACACCAATAAGGGGGAACAATTCCTTCCAATGACACCAAGGATTGGGAACAATTAATCCCAATAACACCAACAAATGGGCCCAATAACACCAATGATGGAAAAAAAATTCTCCCAATGACACCACGATTGGGCACAATTCCTCTCAATGACACCAAGGATGGGGTACAATTATTCCCAATAACACCAACAAATGGGCCAAATAACACCAATGATGGGGAAAAAATTCTCCCAATGACACCACGATTGGGCACAATTCCTCCCAATGACACCAGGGATGGGGCACAATTATTCCCAATAACACCAACAAATGGGCCCAATAACACCAATGATGGGGAAAAAATTCTCCCAATGACACAACGATTGGGCACAATTTCTCCCAATGACACCAGGGATGGGGCACAATTATTCCCAATAACACCAACAAATGGGCCCAATAACACCAATGATGGGGAAAAAATTCTCCCAATGACACCACGATTGGGCACAATTCCTCCCAATGACACCAAGGATGGGGCACAATTATTCCCAATAACACCAACAAATGGGCCCAATAACACCAATGACGGGGAACACTTCCTCCCAATGACACCAAGGATGGGGCACAATTAATCCCAATAACACCAACAAATGGGCCCAATAACACCAATGATGGGGAAAAAATTCTCCCAATGACACCACGATTGGGCACAATTCCTCTCAATGACACCAAGGATGGGGTACAATTATTCCCAATAACACCAACAAATGGGCCCAATAACACCAATGATGGGGAAAAAATTCTCCCAATGACACCACGATTGGGCACAATTCCTCCCAATGACACCAAGGATGGGGCACAATTATTCCCAATAACACCAACAAATGGGCCCAATAACACCAATGATGGGGAAAAAATTCTCCCAATGACACCACGATTGGGCACAATTCCTCCCAATGACACCAAGGATGGGGCACAATTATTCCCAATAACACCAACAAATGGGCCCAATAACAACAATGATGGGGAAAAAATTCTCCCAATGACACCACGATTGGGCACAATTCCTCCCAATGACACCAAGGATGGGGCACAATTATTCCCAATAACACCAACAAATGGGCCCAATAACACCAATGATGGGGAAAAAATTCTCCCAATGACACCACGATTGGGCACAATTCCTCCCAATGACAGTAATTAACTGGAAAAAAAAAATGAAACAAAAAATAAAGCTGAATAAAAGCAATGAAAAACAACCGAAAATGTAAAAAACCTTACCTAAAAATCCATGCCACCATTACACACATGCGTATGTAAACAAGGAGGTAATATATATTGGGTTTCTCTGTGCACACCAAAGGGAGAGAAACTATTCTAGAGCAATTATTTATGATTAACTTTAAATGACCTGTAAAGAAATGTTATGGACAATATTGAGTATACTAATTTGTTGCCAATTAAGGGGCGCATACAATTTTTAGACTTGAGGGGCCAGATTCACGTACAGAGGCGTATCTTTGTGCGGGCGTAGCGTATCTCATTTACACTACGCCGCCACAACTTTGAGAGGCAGGTGCCGTATTCACAAAGAACTTGCGCCCAAAGTTACGGCGGCGTAGCGTAAATGGGCCGGCGTAACCGCGCGTAATTCAAAATAGGCAGGTAGGGGGCATGATCCATGTAAGTGAATCGTGACCCCCACGTATTTGACGCTCTTTACGAACGGCGCATGCGCCCTCCGTGGACGTATCCCAGTGCGCATGCTTCAAATTACGCCGCAAATACTCATTTGTTTTGACGTGAACGTAACTTACGCAAAGCCCTATTCGCAAAAGTTTTGCACAAACGACGGAAAATTCGACACTGACCCAACGTCCATACCTAACATTGCGTACGCCTCATATAGCAAGGGTAACTTTACGCCGGACCGGGCGCAAGTACGTTTGTGAATTGGCGTATCTAGCTCATTTGCATATTTGACGCATAAATCGACGGAAGCGCCACCTAGCGGCCAGCGTAGATATGCAACTAAGATACGACGGTGTAAGAGACTTACCCTGGGCGTATCTAAGAAATTCCTGCGTATCTTGCTTTCTGAATACAGAAAAAAGATACGCCGGCGCATTCTAGAAGTTACGCAGCGTATCTCGAGATACGCCGACGTAACTTCTTTGTGAATCTGGCCCGAGATGCCTCACATCTATTTTTTTGACAGTTTTATATTTTATATAAAAAAATATATATATTTCTGGATTTTATGAGCCAGATTCACAAAGATCTCCCGCTGGCGTAGCCTATCTTAGTTACACTACGCCGCTGTAAGTTACAGCGCCGTATCCTTATCCACAAACAATTACCGCTGTAACTTACGGCAGCGTAGCGTAAATAGGCCGGCGTTCGCGGGTGTAATTCAAATGAATAAGAGGTGGGTGTGTTTTATTAAAATTATGACCCGACGCAAACAATGTATTTTTTGAACTGTGCATGCGCTGGCCGTGGACGTATCCCAGTGCACATGTGTGAAATCACGTCGCAAATAGTCAATGAAAACGACGTGTACGTAGCTTATGCAATTCCCTATTCGCGAACGGGTTACGCAAACGGCGTGAACGACGGAAAATTCGATGCTGGCCCGACGTCCGAACGTAACATTGCGTATGACTCTATACAGCAGGGGTAACTTTACGCCGGACATACGCTTACGCAAACGACGTAAAAGGAATGTGCCGGCCGCTCGTACACTAGTTGATTGGCGTAACTCGCTCATTTGCACATTCAATGCGGAAAAACAACGGAAGCGCCCCTTGCGTCCAGCGTAAGTATGCAACTAAGATACAATGGTGTAATAACCTTACGCCCAGGGCCGTACAGGCAGTACACCTGTAAGGGGCCCGGAGGTCCCCAGGGGCCTGGATGGCAACCCCCCTTTTTATAATATTATTTTTTTATAAAATTTTTGTTTTTCATTTGTTTTTTATATATTTATTTATTTTGTTTTTATTAAAGGGCCCAGAGGTCCCCGGGTGGCAACCTCCCTTTTTTTATATATATTTTTAATATATATATATATTTAATATATATTTAAATATAAATATATAATATAATATTATAAATAATAATATAATATATATATATATATATATATATATATATACATACATATATATTAATATATATATATATATTTAATATATATTTAAATATAAATATATAATATAATATTATAAATAATAATAATAATATATATATATATATATATATATATATATATATATATATATATATTAATATATATATATATATTATATATATATATATACATATATATATATATATATATATATATTTAATATATATTTAAATATAAATATATAAATAATAATATAATATATAAATATAATATAAATATATAAATATAAATATATATTTAATATAAATATATATTTAATATAAATATATATTTAATATATATTTAATATATATTTTTAATATATTTTTTTGTAAGGGGCCCTGAGGTCCCAAGGGCAACCCCCCCTCCCCTGTTCGTCAGCACCCAAAGTCCCCCGACCTCAATTTGTGGCGGCAGCACCCCCCGCTTCTCAATCTGAGGCGGCAGCACCACCCCCCCTCTTCTCTGCCCCAGGGGGCACATCCCTGAAGCTGTGTAAGGGGCCCCATAATTCCTGATGGCGGCCCTGCTTACGCCAGTCGTATCTTAGCGTAATTCTGGCGTATCTTGTTTTGTGGAATTTGAAATTATGGCGGCGTATCTGGAGATATGCCGCCCTAATTCTTTGTGGATCTGGCCTAAAGATTTTATTGTGTTTGTGTTCACTAAATTACATTTTTGAGAACATTTTACCAAAAATATAGGGTTAATAGGCAGCTTTGCGTAAATCGTGCAACATCTTTTTATTTGACATGTCTTTTGTTTTTCTGACGATATGTAAAATTTCAGTGAGTTTTAAATTATTATGAGGTCAAACATGTGCATTTTATCTTGTGTAAAAAAAAAACAAAAAAAAACCCTGTCAGCAAAAGGGTCAAGCACACGTGAGCTTTAAATACTGTCCTGGGTCTGTTCTTATGCCAAAAATCAGCCCCTCGCTGTTGTGATTTCTTTTTTTTCTTACAGAAAGAAAAAAATTAAATAAGTGAAAAAAGTAAAACCTAAAGAGCATCAACACATTAAAAAAGATCAAATGTAAAACAAAACAAAAAAACAAAAACAAAATGCAAATAACACAATGAAATCTTCCTCGGTTGTCTGAATTGTATAGATATACACACACACACACACACACTCTATTGGGACGCCTCCCTTTACACGCACATGAGCTTTAATGACATCCCAGTCTTATGCCGCGTACACACGATCACTTTTTGTGATGAAAAAAAACGTCATTTTATCTGACGAAACAAAACAACGTTTTTCAAACTTCATTTTCAAAAACGACATTGCCTACACACCATCGTTTTTCCACAATGCTCTAGCAAAGCGCGGTTACGTAAGACACTTTTGACCGCACTCTGTTCCATTGAACCTCCCATCTCATAACTTGCTTCTAAGCATGCGCGGGTTTAAAAACGTTGTTTTAAACGTCGTTTTGCCCACACACGGTTACTTTTTATGACACAAAAAACGACATTTTGAAAAACGACACAAAAAATTCAAGCATGTTGGAATTTTTTTTTTGTCGTTTTTTTGAAGACATAAAACGACGTTTTGCCCACACACGATCATTTTAAATGACGTTTTAAAAAACAACGTTTTTTTTCATCGCAAAAAACGACCGTGTGTACGCGGCATTAGAGCCAGATCCACAAAGAAGTGCTGCTGGCATAGCTTATCTAAGTTACACTACGCCACTGTAAGGCTGCATTCACACCTAGGCGACCTGATCGCGGCGTTTTGTACAGCGAATCGCAGCGACAAATTGCAGCGTTTTGTACCCCGATTTGCGGCGACAAAACGCTGATATTTTAACCCCCATTTAACCCCCAGGTCCACATCTCCTATGCCGAACGCCGAAGCCGCCTGAAAAAAAGGGTCCGGGACTTGTTTTGAGCTTCAGGCGTACGGCGTTTCGGCGTTCGGCGTGGAGATGTGAACCATCTCCATAGAGGGCAATGTAAAATCACTCCTCCAGCGTATTAGGGGCTGCTGTGGCGTCGGGCTTCAGGCGTTAAAACGCCTAGGTGTGAATGCAGCCTTAGTTACAGCGGCGTATCCTTATCGACAAACAATTTCCGCTATAACTTTTGGCGGCGTAGTGTAATTGTTGCAGCGTAAGGCCGCACAATTTAAATCAGAAAGATGTGGGCGTGATTTAATGTAAATCAGCTTGACCCCACGTAAAGGGCGTTTTTTTAGAACGGTGCATGCGCCGTCCGTGGAGATATCCCAGTGCGTATGCCAGAAATCACATTGAAAATAGTCAATGAAAACGACGTGAACGTAACTTACGCAAATCCCTATTCGCGAATGGTTTACGCAAACGACGGAAAATTTGGTTCAAATATTTTTATTCGTTTTTCAAAACATACAATCACATATTGATGTAACAATTTGAATACACGTTTTTTACGTAAAGCTGTATTGTACAGTGGGAAATTATTCATGCCCTAAAAAGGGGAGAGGTATAGGCTCCATTCACATCTGAGCGACAAAACGCCGGTCGCCCGTCGCTCTTGTCGCTCGAGATGTGAAATAACATTGCGGTCTATGGAGATGGTTCACATCTCAACGCCTGTCGCCTGAAAAAAAGTCCCGGACCCTTTTTTTCAGGCGACATTGGCGTTCCCTCATAGACCGCAATGTTAAAGAAAGATTAAACTTTTTTTTTTTTTCTACAGGCGGCAAGATAAGCCGCGTACGCGGCGTATCGTGTCGCCTAGGTGTGAATGCAGCCATAAACAGGACATTGTCGTACACCTTAAACAAAGTGGAATATGACAAGGATACATTAGATATTCACTTAAAAGATAAGAACAGTAAAGAGTATAAAATTCTAGTAAATAAAGACCAATACAATTAGTCACTAAAGCTGTAAGATAGCTGGAATCAAGAAGATAATAAAAAAAAAAAAGAAAAGATAAATAAAAATAAAGAAATAAATGGATATATAAATAAGTAAACAAGGTGGATTGGTTCAAGATAACATTAGCCGTCCATTAAAACTCTAAATTCCCTAGACTTCGTAAAGTGCGACCAACATGCCCATCTGCTATGGAATTTCTCGGAGGAATCATGAGATTGGTGGATTAAATCCTCCATGTTTGCTATGTGTTGGACCTTTCGCAGCCAATCAGAGACAGAGGGGGGAGAAGGTTGAAGCCATTTAGCTGGAATGCAGAGCCTTGCAGCATTGATGAGGTGCAATATTATTGAATCTTTGTAAATAGAGTTAGGTAAGGATGAGTGATGCAACAAGTATTGTTGGGCGGTAAGATCTGGTGTAAATGTAGTAATCTCAGTTATTAGTTTGTGGATCGTTTCCCAGAAGGGTCTGATGTCACTACATTCCCACCATATATGGAGTAATGTTCCGGGAGCAGATTTGCAGCGCCAGCATAGAGAGGATACATTCGGGTTAAACGTATTAACAATATGAGGGGTCCTGTACCATCTTGAATACAATTTGTATCCGTTTTCCTGGGTCAGTACGTTCAAAGAACCTTTATGCAACCTTCGAAAGATAGTCTCCCATTGATCTGTTGAAATGGATATATTAAGATCCTCCTCCCATTTTAGATTTGTGGCGTCTGTTTTTAAATCAAAACCTGAATATAATAAAGTGTGTAGCGTGGAGATTAAGTCCCAGATTCAGATAGAATTAGACTATCGTAGAGTATCAGAAATACTCTACGCCGCCGTTTTTTACCTGGCTCTATGTGGAATCCAGGTAGATTTTGTCCAGTAAACGATGGCGGCGTAGTGTATTTCTCCCGTCGCAATCCATCTGCGCGAGTAGGGGGCGTGAATCATTTAAAATAGGCGCGTTCCCGCGGCGATCGAACTGCGCATGCTCCGTTCGCAAATTTCCCGCCGTGCATTGCGCGAAATCACGTCGTTACGTAATTTTTTCTTGAGTAGCGTCGTTTACGGAGATTCCTATTCCCGAACGAGTTACGTAAAAAAAAAAAAAAAAAAATTTAAATTCGACGCGGGAACGACGGCCATACTTAACATGGGCTACGCACCGTTAGACCAGCAAAAAGCTGGTCTAACAGTACGTATAAAAAAATAGATGAAAGCGATTGCGAAGACTGCTCGTATCTTCGTGGATCGCCGTAAAAACTCATTTGCATATCCCGACGCATGAAAACGACGCGAACTCCTCCCAGCGGCCGCAAAAATTTCGCAGCGTAGATCCGAAGACTTACGAAGACGTAAGCCTCTCGGATCGAAGCCCGAAGCCGCCGTATCATGGTTTGAGGATTCAAACTAGTGATACGGCGCGCAAAATTTGAAATTACTCCCGTCTAACACCAGTTAGACAGGCGTAATTGCTCTGTGAATCTGGGCCTATGTGTTTTTGGGGAACTGTTTTAAGACATAAATGTTCAAAAGGAGTCTTTGGTCTCTGCCAATCATAGCGCGAATTGGGTTTGTTCACGAACCTTGTAACAGTCTCAAAGTCACGCTGGGAGACATTAGTACTGGGGTTGTTAGCAGTAAAGGAATCATAAGTAATAGTGGAGCCTCGTTTGAAAAGTAAATTGACTCTCGGTACTTTCGAAACGACGGAAAATTTGACGCTGGCCCGACGTCCATACTTAACATTACGTATGCCTCTATACAGCAGGGGTAACTTTACGCCGGACCTACGCTTACGCAAACGATGTAAAAACACTGCACCGGCCGTACGTACGTTCATGGATCGGCGTATCTAGCTCATTTGCATATTTTACGTGGAACAACAACGGAAGCGCCCCTAGCGTCCAGCGTAAATATGCAACTAAGATACGTCGGCGTAATAGATTTACACCAGTCGTATTTTAGCGTAATTCCGGTGTATCTTGTTTTGTGGATACAAAACAAAGATACGCCAGCGCAAATTTGAAATTATGGCGGCGTATCTGGAGATACATCGTCGTAATGCTTAGTGGATCTGGCCCCTAGTCTGTAGGGTTCAATATTGAATTGGCCCACCCTTTGCTGCTATAACGGCTTCAACACTTCTGGGAAGGCCGTCCACAAGGTTTAGGAGTGTCTATGGGAATGTTTTACCATTCTTCCAGAAGAGCATTTGTGAGGTCAGGCACTGATGTTGGACAAGAAGGTCTGGATCGCAGTCTCCGCTCTAAGTCATAAGTCATTCTATTGGGTTGAGGTCAGGACTTTGTGCAGGCCAGTCAAGTTCCTCCACCCCAAACTCACTCACCCTTGTCTTTATGGGCCTTGCTCTGTGCACTGGTGTGCAGTCATGTTGGAACAGGAAGGGGCCATCCCCAAACTGTTCCCACAAAGTTCCCACAAAGTTGGGAGCATGAAATTTTCCAAAATGTCTTGGTATGATGATGCCTTAAGAGATCCCTTCACTGGAACTAAGGGGCCAAGCCCAACCCCTGAAAGAAAACCCCCACACCATAATCCCCCCTCCACCAAATGATTTGCACCAGTGTCCATAAAGACATGAATGAGAGAGTTTGGGGTGGAGGAACTTGACTGGCCTGCACAGAGTCCTTACCTCAACCCGATAGAACACCATTGGTATGAATTAGAGTACACCTTCAAATGACACTTAATTAAATAAATTATCCTGAATCCCCCCATAAAATCATCTAAATAAAGCAAAAAGGCTAAAAAAAAATATTTTTGTTGCAAAACCAATTTCACCAAAATCATTCTGCTTAACCCCAAAATCCAACCTGCTGAATTACTTTCTTTACTACTCCAAAAATAAATAAATAGCTAACTACATTGATCAGATTATTAAAATATTGCTTGAGTGACATTAGGAAGCGAATCATTTTCTGCTATCTCAAAGCCCAACACCAGCCAAAACGTTCTTTTAGGGACCAAGGAAGGGCTGAAATTTCCCTCAGGTTTCTATTTGCGTTTTGTGTCCCCGCCGGGGTGATTTCTCTTCACTTCCTCATACAACAATGTATGTAGTATGCACATCCAACCTTCAAGCAGCTAGCACCCAAGGTGTACAACCCTTGTAATCAATACAATCTAATAAATGTGCAGCGCTATAAAGAGTTACTACACTATTATAAAAAATAAATCTTTATATTGAAGCACAATATTAAAAAATGCAAATAAATATAGTTAAGAGCAGTGGCGGCCCGTCCATAGAGGGCGCCGCCCCCCAATCCATGCGTCTGGCCCACTGATCTACATATGAGGGTGCCGGACCATGGATTCCAATGCTGGGTGGGTGTCTTTTTGAATCACGTGATTAAATCCTGAGGCTCTAATAGGCTTCATAAAAGGGTGGGCTCGGGGCGCAGAGTACTGGGCTCTGGGTTCACCCAGTTGTGTGACCATAGTGAATGAATTTTCGCTATTTTCAAACTAAAGTTCCTCCCCGCCAATCAGGAGGCAAGCCGTGAGACCTCTTTTCCGGTTGGCCAAAGTGTGAGGCGACTCTATTGGATGCCAAGCACTTAGACGGAAGACAGATGAGACACACGGCAGAGGAAGCTGCTGGAGGAGCGGACACTGGAGCTGCTGCCTGTATCGCACGCATGGTGGGCGGTCCATGCTGGAGGAGACCACAGCCCGCTACCTAGATCGAATAAGTTCCCCACAGGGCCGTCTTTAATGTTGATTGGACCCCCCAATGCAATTTTGCTCTCCACCTGCTCTGAGACATACAAAAAATATCAGCTAGACTTGAAATCAGTTTACTGTATCAGATCAGGGAGTGATTGTGATTGGTTGCCAGAGGTTTCAGCATATCATTACCACTTACTGACTGGTTGCTAAAGGCTGCAGCACACATTATGGCTCACTGATTAGTTGCTAGAGGTTACATAACACATTACAGCTCACTGATTAATTGCTAGAGGTTACAGAACACATTATGGCTCACTAATTAGTTGCTAGAGGTTACACAACACATTACGACTCATTGATTAGTTGCTAGAGGTTAGAGAACACAATATGGCTCACTGATTAGTTGCTAGAGGTTGTAGAACACATTACAACTCACTGATTAGTTGCTAGAGGTTACACAATACATTACAGCTCACTGATTAGTTGCTAGAGGTTACACAACACATTACGGCTCACTGATTAGTTGCTAGAGGTTACAGCACATGATTTATTCTTGTTGATCGGTTGCTAGAGATTACTGTACAGTTATACTGCTCACTACTTGGTTGCTAGAGGTTACAGCACATCATCTCTTCACTGCAGAGGGGCATGATATACATATGAATACCGCCTTTATTTACATATCAATTCCTCCAGCCTCAGCTACTCTGTTTCCCTAAAAATAAGACCTACCCTGATAATAAGACCTAGCGTTATTTTCCAGGAGGGCTGCAATAAAAGCCCTACCCTGAAAATAAGCCCTAGTTAAAAATGCTTTTAAAATCCTATAATCCGCTCTATTACAGTATTATATAATGTACAATGTGTGTATTTCTGTAATATAAATGCGGAAAAGAGCGTTCTGGCAGGTAACAGAATCGCGGAGCGGCACTATAACAAATGTAATTGGCACAATTATATTACAAACACACACACATTGTATATAATATAATACTGTAATAGAGTGGATTATAGGATTTTACAAGCATTTTTAACTCAGTTCACAGTGGGGATTCCTGACAGGCAGGGAGGGAGAGGGGGAGAGAAAACATCACATTACATGGTAAGACCTACCCCGAAAATAAGCCCTACTGTGCCCTACTGGGAAACACAGTATTTACATATGTATGCTGTTGCTATTTGCATATAAATGCTCCTATTATTTGCATATGAATGGCCTGGTCGTGAAGGGGGGCAAATCTCCCAGAGCTGAAGTGGACAGTGTAGTAATTATTGACTATAGACATCCATAAAAGTATTATGACATAGTAAAACATAGGTAAGTGCACTTACAGTGGTGGTCGCCACTCAAAACGCAAATAGGCCCCTCCCAAAGCCTTTTGTGGCTTCTATAGACTAGCCCCGCCCTCAGAGGGTGTGTCACAGTGGTGGCCTGGGCTCTCAGGAGTGTGCTGCTTTAATGGCGCTCATAGAGAACATAGGGAGGTTATGGAGATGAGTTATGGAGATGAGTCACTGACCTGGAGCATGCAGCAAATAAAGACAGAAAGAAGGGTGTCCGGGGTGACAGATCTGATCCCTCTCATGACACCTTCCCCCTACAAACCTCCAGAGTTCACGATTCTTTGAAGTTTGTGTAAAATCTCAGGATGGCGGGTGTGCGGTTATACGGAGATCAGATGATTTATTTCCCTGCTCTCTATTTTCAGCTGTGTTTGCATTTTACATGAGGAGGGAACAGATGTGATGTGTAACACCTGTATACATGTATATATATATATACACGAGGCCTTTATCACCCAGCTTATCCTATAGTGTTCAACATTCACCAGGAAGGAAGAGTTCACCTTGTGAGTGGAGGTTCTGCCTACTTAACCACTTCAGCCCCGGACCATTTTGCTGCTAAAGGACCAGGCCACTTTTTGCGATTCGGCACTGCGTCGCTTTAACAGACAATTGCGCGGTAATGCGACGTGGTTCCCAAACAAAATTAGCGTCCTTTTTTTTCCCCACAAGTAGAGCTTTCTTTTGGTGGTATTTGATCACCTCTGCAGTTTTTATTTTTTGCGCTATAAACAAAAATAAAGCGACAATTTTGAAAAAAAATGCCATATTTTTAACTTTTTTCTATAATAAATATCCCCAAAAAAATATATAATTTTTTTTCCCTCAGTTTAGGCCGATACGTATTCTTCTACCTATTTTTGGTAAAAAAAAAAAAAAAAATCACAATAAGCGTTTATTGATTGGTTTGCGCAAAAGTTATAGGGCCTGATCCACAAAGCATTACGACGGCGTATCTCCAGATACGGCGCCATAATTTCAAATTTGCGCCGGCGTATCTCTGTTTTGTATCCACAAAACAAGATACGCCGGAATTACGATAAGATACGACTGACGTAAGTCTATTACACCGTCGTATCTTAGTTGCATATTTACGCTGGCTGCTAGGGGCGCTTCTGTAGATGTTCAGCATAAAATATGCAAATGAGATAGATACGCCGATCCACAAACGTACATACACCCGGTGCATTCTTTTTAAGTCGTTTGCGTAAGCGTATGTCCGACGTAAAGTTACCCCTGCTCTATAGAGGCATACGCAATGTTAAGTATGGACGTCGGGACAGCGTTGAATTTTCCGTCGTTTACGGAAAACGTTCGCCAATAGGGCTTTGCGTAAGTTACGTTCACGTCAAAAGCATTGACTATTTGCGACGTGATTTCGCGCATGCGCAGTGGGATACCTCCCCGGATGGCGCATGCGCAGTTTAAAAAAAATGTAATTTACGTCGGGTCACGAATAAATTAAATAAAACATGCCCACCTCTTCCCCATTTGAATTAGATGCGCGTACGCCGGCCCATTTACGCTACGCCGCCGTAACTTAGGACGCAAGTGCTTGTGTTCCTAACTTACGACGGCGTAGCGTAAAGAAGATACGCTACGCCGGAAAAAAGTTACGCCGGCCTTTGTGGATGCGGCCCATAGCGTCTACAAAATAGGGGATAGTTTTATGGCATTTGTATTAATAATTTGTTTTTACTAGTAATGGCGGAGATCAACGATTTTTATAGTGACTGCGACATTATGGCGGACACATCGGACACTTTTGACACCATTTTGGGACCATTATCATTTTTACAGCGATCAGTGCTATAGAAATGCACTGATTACTGTGAAAATGACACTGGCAGCGAAGGGGTTAACTTGTAGGGGGCACTGCAGGGGTTAAGTGTTCCCTAGGAAGTCATTCTTACTGTGTGGGGGCGTGGCTTGGCGTGTGACATCACTGATTGTCGTTCCCTATGACAGTGAACAGACTATCAGTGATGCTCTTACTAGGAAGAATGGGGGAAAGGTCTGTTTACACTTACCTCTCCCCGTTCTTCAGCTCTGTGACCTGATTGTGGGACACCAGCGGTGATCGGGTCCGCGGGTCCCACAAGCGCGGTCACAGAGCTCAGGACCAGGTCCTGAGTGCGCCGCCAGTGGTGAGCGTGATCCACGGTTAGGCATCTTAAAGGGGACGTACCTGTATGTCCTTTTGTCCAGCCGTGCCATTCTGCCGACATATATCGGCGTTAGACGGTCCTTAAGTGGTTAAAATCAATTTATGTTTTATTTGCTTAAATGATAAGTTCACCTTTACCTTTTTTTTTGCAAAAATGTCAAAGCTTTCCATAAAATTTACAGACACTTACCTTACTGTCTTCCATCCATGTTTCCAAACATATCTATTGCTTCTGTCTTACTTCCTTACAGACTGTAGGTCATGACACAGGAGGGAGTTGACCAGCTGACCTCATTAGCACACACCCTGCATCATCTACCCTCACTAAATACAGGGCCGTCTTTAAGGCAGGGCAAAAGAACAGCTGCCCTGGGCCCTGTCATTGCTGTGGGGCCCAAAGCAGCTGCCTCATACTTTCCAACTATGCCTTGTCCCTTGAAGCTTTAGTCCTGTGCTGTGTCCGGATATCTTAGTGTGAAGTGCTGCTACTAATGCTGCCCAGCTCTGCCCTATTGTTGTGTACAGATGACTTACCTGCAGACCCTGTGTTAACGGGAGCATTCATATGTAAATAGCAGAGGCATGTATATGTAAATAGCTGAGGTTGGCAACATTTAGATGTAAATAGCAGATGCATTCATATGTAATTGGGAGAGGTCGGCGGCATTTATATGTGCATCATGCCCCTCTGCAGTGAAAAGATGATGTGCTGTAATCTCTAGCAACCAACCAGTGAGCAGTATTACTGTACAGTAATCTCTAGCAACCAATCAACAAGAACAAATCATGTGCTGTAACCTCTAGCAACTAATCAATGAGCCATAATGTGTGCTGCAGCCTCTAGCAACCAGTCAGTAAGTGGTAATGATATGCTGTAACCTCTGGCAACCTCTGGCAACCAATCGCAATCACTGCCTGATCTGATACAGTAAACTGATTTTAAGTCTAGCTGATATTTATTGTATGTCTCAGAGCAGGTGGAGAGCAAAATTGCTCATTTTTGCCCAGGGTCCAATCAACATTAAAGACGGCCCTGCTTTTCATGCGATTTTGCTGTCCCAAGTCGCAAGACAAGTCGCACAAGTGTGTTGAGGGGGCATTCAAAATTGACCAGCACCGCAATGAGCTGATGCACGTAACATTGCTTTGGAAAGCACCTCTGCAGAAAAAATATGTCTGGCCCCTCAGGGATGAGATTAGACGTCAGATGTAGCGCCAATGTTTACTGCAGCGGCGAGACGAGAGAGATAACGCGGAATGATACATCTGCCGTCTGCCCTTTGCTTTCGTGAACATCGGAAGCCATCGGTAAACAATTTGTTTTTATTAGTGAAACATGGCCTTCCCCAATAGTAAAGCGGATCGTGTAACGTGCGTACAGCGATTCTTTGTCTGGCACGGCACTACGCTTCCTGATCGGAATCGCCAACCTGTTCTCTATTTGCTTCTCTCTTTCAGTAAGTCGGAGGCGAGCGGGGAAATTCCGATACTCGGGAACAGCTGGGCCAATTTAATTACAAAGGGGGGGGGGGGGGCTGATGTTCCTGCCAGTGCTGATAAAATAACAGCTGCTCGCTCCCGACTTTCATCTACCCAGAAGGAAAAAGCCGCTTTGATGATGTCACAATCGGCGTGCCATCGATTTCCTGCGACTCCACATGTTCTTTGATAAGTGTCACGGATCTAGACTGTAGACTGCGCTTCCAGAATAAAAGAAAATGGTGCAGACGTAACAAAACGGATGAAAGTTCCCCTTTGATAAACCCCTTTCTTCTTTTCTGTACCACCACAAAACGCTCAACGTCATTACCGCACCTTGGCGCCCTTTTTTAACACACATTCCATTAACTGTTTCAATACCGGGCACTTTCACCCCCTTCCTGCCAGGCCAATTGATACCTTTCAGGGCTGTCGCACTTTGAATGACAATTGCGCGGTCCGGCATAATTGCACCCAAATGAAATGTTTTAATGATTTTTCCCCCCCACACAAATAGAGCTTTCTTTTGGTGGAATTTAACCGCTTGCTGACCAGCCGCTGTCATTATACTGCGGCAGGTTGGCATGTCTGCGCGAATCGCCATAGGTGTACATTGGGCGCTTTAAAGCGGAGGTTCACCCAAAAACGACCCTCCGCTTTTCGGAACCCTCCCCCCCTCCGCTTTTCGGAACCCCCCCCCCTCCGGTGTCACATTTGACACCTTTCAGGGGGGAGGGGGTGCAACTACCTGTATAAAACAGGTATTTGCCCCACTTCCAGGTATAGACTCCCGCGGGAGTCTGGCCCCTCTGCGTCACCCTTCCCCCTTTGTGTTCTGGGGAACACTCAGCTCCCAGAACCATTGGGAACTGCACAGCATGACACGCGCATGCGCAGTAGGGAACCGGGCAGTGAAGCCGCTCGGCTTCAGTGGGCGACTTGGACAGGTAAGTCTTCGTTCTTTAAAAGTCAGCAGCTGCTGTATTTATAGCTGCTGACTTAAAAAAAAAAATTCAGGTAAACCCCTGCTTTAAGAGCTCTAGGGAGCGGCTGCGATTTGTCCCCTGGATTCCCGCGATTGCACCTCAGAGAGCCAGAACAGGGAACTGTCAATGTAAACAGACAGATCCCCATTCTGACAGGGAAGTAGAGAGAGATCTGCTGTTCTCAGTGATCAGAAATAGCGATCTCTCTCTATTCCCTGTCAGTCCCCTCCCCCCAACAGTAAAACCCCCCACACACTATTAGATTTTCTGCAGATTTTTGTCTTCAGATTTACCAAAATCATATGAGGTCAAACCTTAAAGGGGTTGTAAAGGTTTGTTTTTTATTTTCTAAATAGGTTCCTTTATGCTAGTGCATTGTTGGTTCACTTACCTTTTCCTTCCATTTTTCCCTTTGTCTGAATTTCTCACTTCCTGTTCCTCCTCAGGGACATTTATACACATTGGGCCAGATTCAGGTAGATGGGAGCATCTTTGCTCCAGAGTAACGCTTCTCATTTACGTTACTCTGCCGAAATTTTAGCAGCAAGTGCTGTCATTCACGAAGCACTTGCTCCTAAAGTTGCGGCAGCGTAACGAAAATGAGCCGGCGGAATTCAAATTGGGCGGGTACGGGGCGTGTAGTATTTAAACTAAGCGCGATCCCGCCGCGAACGTACTGCGCATGCGTCGAGTGTCAAAGCATCCCCGTGTGCATGCTCCAAATTCTGTGAATGAACGTCAATGACGTCACATTCCCATTCATGATCTTTTTACGCAAGCGACGTGATTTTTTTTTTTCCCGACGTGATGACGACGCCTATACCTAACATAGGATACTCCAACCCCATGTAGGTATATCTTCGCGCCGCGTATCGCTTCCGGAAACGTCGTACCGTCATTGCGTCGTGCCGGAATTCGCTCGTGAATTGCCGATTTCCGCTCATTAACATATTTTTTGAGCGGAAATCGGCGGGAACGCCCCCGGCGCCATTTTTAAGTTGAAGTAACGATGCGATGGCGAAACTCAGTTACGCTGATCGCATCGGAGCTTCAACCCGGCGTTTCTTGTTTTCTGGTTACAGAAAACAAAAACGCCGGCTCAAAGTGACAGTTAGGCTGGCGGATCACTGGATCCACCAGCCTAACTGTTCCTGAATCTGGCCCATTTTTACACACTCTGGGCCAGATTCAGGAAAGGTTACGCTGGCGGATCGAGTGATCCGCCAGCCTAACTGTGGCTTTGAGCCGGCGTTTCTGTTTTCTGTAACCAGAAAACAAGAAACGCCGGGTTGAAGTTCCGATGCGAGCAGCGTAACTGAGTTTCGCCATCGCATCGTTACTTCAACTTAAAAATGGCGCCGGGGGCGTTCCCGCCGATTTACGCTCAAAAAATATGTTAATGAGCGGAAATCGGCAATTCACGATCGAAATCCGGCGCGACGCAATGACGATACGACGTTTCCGGACGGGATACGCGGCGCATAGATATACCTACATGGGGTTGGAGTATCCTATGTTAGGTATAGGCGTCGTCATCGCGTCGGGAAAAAAAAAAACGTCGCTTGCGTAAAAC
Source organism: Rana kukunoris (assembly GCA_029574335.1). NCBI lineage: Eukaryota > Metazoa > Chordata > Amphibia > Anura > Ranidae > Rana > Rana kukunoris. The sequence continues at coordinate 583,181,912 of CM056050.1, forward strand.
GGTCATGAATGGGAATGTGACGTCATTGACGTTCATTCACAGATTTTGGAGCATGCGCACGGGGATGTTTTGACACTCGACGCATGCGCAGTACGTTGGCGGCGGGATCGCGCGTAGTTAGCATACTACACGCCCCGTACCCGCTACATTTGAATTCCGCCGGCTCATTTGTGATGCGCTGCCGCAACTTTAGGAGCAAGTGCTTCGTGAATGACAGCACTTGCTCCTAAAATTTCGGCAGCGCAACGCAAATCAGAAGCGTTACTCCAGAGCAAAGATGCTCTGGAATACGTGAATCTGGCCCTATGGGCCAGATTCAGGTAGAGTTAGGCTGGAGTATCAGTGATACTCCAGCCTAACTGTCACTTTAAGCCGGCGTTTCTGTTTTCTGTAACCAGAAAACAAGAAACGCCGGGTTGGAGTTCCGATGCGATCGGCGTAATTGAATTTCGCCATCGCATCGCAACTTTAATTTAAAAATGGCGCCGGGGGCGTTCCCGCTGATTAACGCTGAAAAAATATGTTAATCAGCGGGAGTCGGAAATTCACGATCGTATTCGGGCGCGACGCAGTGACTTTCTGACGTTTCCGTAAGCGATACGCGGCGTAAAGATAAAGCAGCCCCCTAGTGGAGTATCCTATGTTAAGTATAGGCGTCGTCATCGCGTCGAAAAAAAAAAATTTGCGTCGCTTGCGTAAAACATCCATGAATGGGGATTTGACGTCATTGACGTTCACTGACAGAATTTGGAGCATGCGCACTGGGATGCATTGACAGTCGACGCATGCGCAGTACGTTCGTCGCGGGATCGCGCTTAGTTTAAATAATACACGCCCCGTACCCGCCCAATTTGAATTCCGCCGGCTCATTTTCGATGCGCTGCCGCAATTTTAGGAGCAAGTGCTTCATGAATAACAGCACTTGCTCCTAAAATTTCGCCAGAGTAACGTAAATGAGAAACGTTACTCCAGAGCAAAGATGCTCCCATCTACCTGAATCTGGCCCTATGATGGCTAAAAGCAGTGAATTTTACTGCTTTAAGCAAACATTTTTACTGAATATAAGTGTGTATCCAGTATGTATTTTTGTAATTAGCTGTGATTTGCCACAGCTAATCGTATGGTACAAATGGGCTGTGATTGGCCTGTCTGTACCATGTGATCACTGTGACCAATCACAGTTAGCAATACAATTATACAAAATGACAAAATGACATGAAAGGAAGCCATCCATTGTTAACAATTGTCATGTGCTCTGCTCTGATTGGTCACAGTGATCACATAGTATAGGCAGCGGGCCAGTACAGTAATCTCTCATCGGCTGTGTCTGCTGCACACAGCGGGTAAAAGATCGCACAGGAGAGCAGCCTCGGCACGTTCTGTAGAGGACGTCACATGAGGTCCTCCCAAAACAATAGCTTTCTTTTGGTGGTATTTGATTACTTCTGCGTTTTTTATTTTTTGCGCTATAAACAAAAATAGAGCAATAATTTTGAAAAAAATGCAATATTTTTTACTTTTTGCTATAATAAATATCCCCAAAAAAGATAAAAAAAAAAAAAAAATTCCTCAGTTTAGGCCAACACGTATTCTTCTACTTATTTTTGGTAAAAAAAATCGCAATAAGTGTTTATTGATTGGTTTGCGCAAAATTTATAGCGTCTACCAAATAGGGGATAGTTTTATGGCATTTTTATTAATAATTAATCTTTTCTAGTAATGGCGGCGATCAACGATTTTTATCGTGACTACGATATTATGGCGGACACATCGGACACTTTTGACACTATTTTGGGACCATTGTAATTTTTACAGCGAACAGTGCTATAAAAATGCACTGGTTACTGTAAAAATGACACCGGCAGGGAAGGGGTTAACCAGGAGGGGGCGCTGTAGGGGTTAAGTGTACCCAGATAATTTATAGTACACACTTGTTTTTGTAGCATAATTATTAATGTGCAATGTATGCTCCTTGCTAAAGAACATTGGGGTAGATTCACATAGAATTAGATTAGCGTAGTAGAGTATCAGAAATACTCTACGCCGCCGTTTTTTACCTGGCTCTACGTGGAATCCAGGTAGATTTTGTCCTGTAAACTACGGCGGCGTAGTGTATTTCTCCCGGCGCAATCCATCTACGCGAGTAGGGGGCGTGAAGCATTTAAATTAGGCGCGTTCCCGCGGCGATCGAACTGCGCATGCTCCGTTCCGAAATTTCCCGCCGTGCATTGCGCGAAATCATGTCGTTACGTCATTTTTTTTTTGAGTAGCGTCGTTTACGGACATTCCTATTCCCGAACGAGTTACGTAAAAAATAAAATAAAAATTAAATTCGACGCGGGAACGACGGCCATACTTAACATGGGCTACGCACCGTTAGACCAGCAAATAGCTGGTCTAACAGTACGTAGCAAAAAAATTACGTAAGCGATTGCGAAGGCCACTCGTATCTTCGTGGATCGCCGTAAAAACTCATTTGCATTTCCCGACGCTGAAAACGACGCGGACTCCTCCCAGCGGCCAGTTAGACAGGCGTAATCGCTCTGTGAATCTGGGCCATTATCTTTTATCAAGTTCTTGTGGGTAAAGTTCTGCTTTAACTTAATGGCAAGATTAGCATATCAAATTATTGAGCCAAACAAATACACATGGATAGGCGGTGGATTCTTCTTCAATTCTTCAAGCCTACAAAAACGAAGCACTAAAAGTGAACAAAAAAGAATGCCCACTTAGGGTTTGTCTTTTAATCCCCTCCTGGAGAGGAAGGGCCCTTCCCTGCACCCCCTAGGCCAGTGATGGCGAACCTTGGCACCCCAGATGTTTTGGAACTACATTTCCCATAATGCTCTTGCACTCTGCAGTGTAGCTGAGCATCATGGGAAATATAGTCCCAAAACATCTGGGGTGCCAAGGTTCGCCATCACTGCCCTAGGCACAAAGAACAGCTAGCCAAAAAGCCTGGCAGACACCTCTCTCCTTGTGATTAATCAAAGCCAATGAATACTAGGTGAGGGAGCATTGGCTAGACTTTCTGGTCGATGTCATGGGTGGCCAAATATGTATTCAGGCCAATTTCTTTTCTTTTCTCAAAAGCTTTCCCCCTTTTCCCGTCCAATCAGTATTGCCAACCGTCAGTAAAAAATTGACACTTTTCTTCTGTCAGTAAATGCCGGTAAAGCCCTGTACACACAGCCCAGAATCTCGTCAGAAAAAAAAAACACTGTTTTTCCTGACGAGATTCTTGGCAAGATTCTTTTGCCGGCCGACACTCCATTCAAAAGAACCGCCGTTCTTTTGAATGGGACGAACGTGGTGACGTCATATTTAAAGCCGTTGGCGCCATCTTGCTTCACCCTAGATATGTCTTGGAACCTACCCCGCATGCGTCAAAGTCATTTCGAGCATGTGCGGGTTTCCATGAAGAGGTAAGTATACACACGCTCTGGTTTCTCGGCAGGAAAACACTGCCGAGAATCTCACAACGAGGAAATAGAGAGCAGGTTTTCTATTTTTCTCGTCGAGATTCTGGGCTGTTTTTTTGATGAGAAACCTCAAAGCCTCGTACACACGCTCGGTTTACTCTGCAAGAAAGCTCTGCCAGCAGATTTCTTGCCGAGAAAACCGTGCGTGTGTACGAAGCTTAAGAGGAAAAGGTTGCCAGTAAAATGCCTGCACATGCCTAGTTCTGGTCCAGAGGCGGCCGAGACCGTCCAAGTGCCTTCTACAGTGTGTTCAGTCAGTGCCGGCATGGGACGAGACCGGTGGAGGTGGTCCCTGAGGCCACGTACACATGATCAGTCCATCTGATGAGAACGGTTCTACCGATTAAAGGAACACTAAAGTCAGAAATATTTTTCTTTTTAAATAACAAACATGTTATACTTACCTCCACTGTGCAGCTCGTTTTGCACAGTGTCCCCGAACGCTGTCTTCTGGGGTCCCTCGGCGGCTGTCTTGGCTCCTCCTCGCAAAAGCTTTCTACCTTCATGCGAGCGAGCGAGCATGGTGGAAAGCTTTTGCGAGAGCGCTCCCGTGATACAGCGGCGGCCATAGCCGCCGACTGTATCACTCGTCTCCGCCCCCTGGCGCGCCGCGTCATCCGCTGTGATTGACAGCAGCGCCAGCCAATGGCTGCGCTGCTATTAATCTGCCCAGCCTAGCCAATTAACGGGCAGGCTGGGAACCGAAGAGGATGATGTGGACGCGCCCGGGAACTTCGAACGGTCCGGTAAGTAAAACGGGGGCTCGGGGGGGGGGGGGGGGGGGGGGGGGCGGTGCTGTCAGATTTTTTTACCTTAATGCATAGGATGCATTAAGGTAAAATTAAGGTAAAATAAACTTTTACCTTTACAACCCCTTTGTTGTAAAGGTAATGGTCTGATGGTCTGATGTGCGTACACACCATCGGTAAAAAAAAACGATCGTGTCAGAATGCAGTGACGCAAAACACAACAACGTGCTGAAAAAAACGAAGTTCAATGCTTCCAAGCATGCGTCGACTTGATTCTGAGCATGCACGTCTTTTTAAACCGATGCTTTTGCATACTAACGATCGGTTTTGGCCTATCGGTTAGCCGTCCATCGGTTACATTTTAAAGTTCTCTTTTTTTTTTGACCGAAGGATAACTGACCGTTGGGGCCCACACACGATCGGTTTTGACTGATAAGAACGGACCTTCAGTCCGTTTTGATCGGTTTTGACCGATCGTGTGTACGCAGCCTGAGAGTGTCGCAGGATGTCATGGTGCAAGTGGAGTGGCCGGAGCCTCGTTTGTGGATCTGAGGGATGGGAGCAAGGCAAGCCCGGAGCAGGACTGTCAATGCTGTTTGGAGTGGAGGGACCACCTAGTGTGGAGAGAGAATGTCACTGTGACTCCGGAGGGGACGTGTTGTGTTGGGGATCTGTGCTGCTGCACACTGCTGTCAGTGTCACTGTGAGAGTCGATTTCATGTTTGTGTGCCGCCCGTTCTAATTTCTTGCCCTCCTGAGTCCTGTCCCTGAGCTACCTACTTACCATATCGAAAAAAGAATATGTCTAATTGCATATTGTACTGATTTGTAGCCCAAATACGGAAATGTGTACTTAAAACTGTAATTTTGTAACTTTTGGAAATGGCAGTAAAAACTTGGCTGTGCCAGTAAATTTTGAATGTCGTGCCAGTAAATTTCAATCTGGTAGGTTGTCAACACTGCGTCCAATCATCGCCAAAAGTTGTCTTGAAAACAGCACTGTTAAGTTCAAGGGGCCAGATTTAGATACATTGGCGTATCTTTAGAGCGGCGTAGCGTATATTCTTTACGCTACGCCGCCGCAACTTAGAGAGGCAAGTGCAGTATTTACAAAGCACTTGCTCCGTAAGTTGCGGCGGCGTAGCATAAATTGGCCGGCGTGAGCCCGCCTAATTCAAAGTAGGTGGAAGGTGGGCGTGATCCAGAGGTGTATTTAGGTTTTATGCTGCCCTAGGCCTGACTAACTTGCGCACCCCCTAATTTAAATATGACCCACCTCTTCCTGTCAAAGCCACATCCCTGTCATATTCATGGGAAGAGGACAGAGGGATGCTGTGGGTGAAGGACAGAGGGACGCCCTGGGAGGAGGACAGAGGGTTGCCGTGGGTGACGAACAGAGGGACGCCGTGGGAAGAGGAGAGAGGGATGTCGTGGGAAGAGGACAGAGGGCCGCCCCCCAGAAAGTGCTGCCCTAGGCCTGGGCCTTGTTGGCCTAGGCCAGAATACATCCCTGGCGTGATCTATGTAAATGAACCGTGACCCTATGTAAATGAATGGCCGAACGAACGGCGCATGCGCGCGCATGCTCAGGATCACTTTGCATATACTCACTAAGATTTGTCGGCGCACTGCCTACGACGTAGTACTACGTAAACGGCGTACGCAACGTAAAATTTGCCGGCGTCGTTACCTGGCCCATACCTTTGCATTAGCTGCACCTGCTATATGAGGGATAACTTTACGCCGGACGTAAGCCTTACACAAATCGCGTATATGAATCCATCTGGCGCATCTAATTTCCTGAATCGGCGTATCTTACTCATTTGCATATTTATAATGGGAATGCCGAATGCATCCAGCGTTACTATGCGCCCACGATACGCCGGCGTAGGCAAGTTACATCGGACGGCTGAAGCCATGTTTTTTGGCGTATCTTGCTTAGTGAATCGGCGCAAAGATGCGACGGCGCACATTTGTACTTATCTTTTGATACGCCGGCGTAAAGTCTTTCTGAATCCGGGCCATATTGTACAACAAATTGAGAACTTGTGACCTATGGAATTAATGAATCAATGATTTCTAACAAGCTGGAGACCTTTGAAAATGTATTGCAGGGTCTATTGGGTTGTCCTGAGCTGCGGGAAGCCTACCATTGGCAATGATACTCCGTCCTGGTAAAAGCAAATCTGTTTTAAATGTACTTCACTGGAGGCTTTATTTATTGTGCATTAAAATTCTAGTTGAAGAATACCAGTAAGTCTATTAACGTTTTCTGGAAACAGTTAAAGGGTGTGAGCCAGACTCGTCTGCCACATTGCTGACAAGTACGAGGATGGCTGTGGTCACTGCTAGAGGATACTTTGTCTGGTCATATTACATTGAGTGTTATGCCCCGCATACACGATCACTTTTTGTGATGAAAAAAAACGTCATTTTATCTGACGAAAAAAAACGACGTTTTTCAAACTTCATTTTCAAAAACGACATTGCATACACACCATCGTTTTTCCACAATGCTCTTGCAAAGCGCGGTTACGTAAGACACTTTTGACCGCACTCTGTTCCATTGAAGCTCCCGTCTCCTAACTTGCTTCTAAGCATGCACGGGTTTAAAAACGTCGTTTTAAACGTCGTTTTGCCCACACACGGTCACTTTTTATGACACAAAAAACAACATTTTGAAAAACGACACAAAAAATTCAAGCATGTTGGAAATTTTTTTTGGTCGTTTTTTTGAAGACATAAAACAACGTTTTGCCCACACACGATCATTTTAAATGACGTTTTTTTAAAACGTCGTTTTTTTTCATCACAAAAAGTGATCGTGTGTACGCGGCATAACAGTGTCTTCTATGGGGAGGTTAATGGAGGCTTTTTATCATCCCAGAAGATGTTTGCCAATAATAAACCTCACACTGCTGGGTGGTTACAGTCTTTTTTTTAACAACACTATTTAAAAAGGTCATATTAGTAAAAAGAGAACCTGTATTCTACCCAAATGGGCCAAAGTAACAAGTCACTTCATCTTCTACTGATGCTTACCACAGGTGTGCCCCCCAAGAAAAACCATTGGTAAGTTACGGGCTGAAGACTACTCAAGGCTAATTGTTGTCCGGATGCAGTATTACTCAGTGATATGAAGCAGAACGCGTTGATTTAGCCACGGCTCTCAGCTTTGAGTTCATTAGCTACTGTGACAAATGCTAAGCCCTTTTTCGACCCCCAAAATGCTTTCGCTGACACTTAATGTATTTTTTGGCCTCCTACTGGCTAAAGATTTGTAACCAGCTACGCTCTACTTGGAGTACCCAAGGCTAATGGCCCTCCTTCTGGACTCTGTTTGATAACATTAGAGCCTGTCAACTCACCACCATATGGCAAGCCTTACATTGTGAAAGCCCCCCCCCCCCCCCCCCGAGCACAACGTGTTTCTTGGGGCTTTGGTGGATAAACGGGCATGGCACATGAGGCAGGTTGCAGGTTTTCTTTTAGAAGAGGGGGCAGAATATCATCAAACCTACTACTTGTCCTGAATAGGCAATGTACCAGTTAACTTTAAAGCAGATTTAAAGGGGTTGTAAAGACAAAAATATTTTCCTCTTAAATTAAAGTTTGACAGTAACTGATAAAGTAAAAAGTAATGTTTTGCATTAGAACTAGTTTGATACCTGTTGAAATCTAGCTGTTTTATTCACCTCCGTCACTCCTGAATCGTTATTCTCACTGACTTCCTGGTTTGCGGTGCACATTCATTCTTGCTACATCACGGCCTAATGGGAGCTACAGTTCCCATTAGGCTTAGCCTCCATGCCTGTGAGGGATACAAGAACATCTTCACGCAGGGCTGTAGTCATAGGGAGGGGGTGAGCACATTCTGCTTTCCACCATGCAAAACCGCTCAGGTGCTGGTGGAAAGCAAGAAGAGGAGAGACAGGAAATGGCATTTTCAAACCTGGATTACTGTATTTTGGAGGTCAAAAAAAAAAAAACGAGGTAAGTGATATTTAAATGCTCTAGCTTACAGCAATCAATTGATCTAATAAAAAAACAAACCTTTATGCCGCGTACACACGATCATTTTTTGTGATGAAAAAAAACGACGTTTTCTGTGAAGTAAAAAACGACGTTTTTGAAACGTCACTTTTCAAAGACGATGTTGCATACACACCATCGTTTTTTTCACAAAAAGCGAGGTTACGTTCACCACTCTTTTCCATTGAAGCTCGCTTCATAACTAGCTTCTGGGCATGCGCGGGTTGAAAAACGTTGTTTTAAACGACGTTTTTGCTACACACGGTGACTTTTTGTGAAACAAAAAACTATGTTTTGCCCACACACGATCAATTTAAATGACGTTTTTTTTTCATCGCAAAAAACGACCGTGTGTATGCGGCATTAGTGTTCCTTTAACATTCCACAGTGTGAAAGGCATACATCGGCTTTTCAGCCGTGTAGCTCTGACTGTACAAATTCCTTTCCATATGCATAGGTAAGGAAACACCTTTTTTTCTTCAGGTCCCTTCCCCTAAAGTGCTTGCAGTCTCATGCTCCTACCTCACATGCATACATATGCTTTTTATTTATTTATTTTTTGAGCTTCACAGTGCGGTGCTTGTTGAAACTCTGTGAACAAAAAAAGTTAAACCATAAAATCACAGCAGACAGAAAAAAAGAGCATGAGGGTACAGTACTGGCCTGACCTCTGAATCCTGGGACCCCCCCCCCCTCGCAGGGGTGCAAGGCTTCTTATTGGGGCAAGGTACTCTGGTATACCTAGGGCTGAAGCCAGGTGGACCACACTCCTTAGGGGCCTGTAGAAGCTGGTCCTCCAAGTAATTGTTGAGGGTTCTTCCAATGAGAGGCCTCCAGTTGGGAAGAGGACCTGAGGGCCACAGAACCTATCCTCATACATCAGGGCAGGACTCGAAAAACCTGCACCCTCTATCTCTGTGAGTGACAAAAATATGAAACCACATGTGCAATGTAAGTGCCCCTTAAAAATAACAAGTTGATGTGATCTACAATCAGTGAAGCTCAGTGGGGTCCCAAACCCATAGTGTTTTTCAGGCACTCCTGAGGCACATTACCAGGAGACCCTTGTGCATCCCAATCCCTGACCAGACACAAGATGCAGCTCCATTCCTGCCAGAAAGTCATTAGGACTTAAGGAGAGCCTGTCTACAACTGGGGACAAGCCTAGCGAACCAGGCCAGGTTCAACCAAGCACCCACCCAATTATATCAAAAATTACTAACTGGTGCCCTACCTTGGATAGATGCACCAGCGTTGTTACAGAAAACTGATAAGAACAGACACTCAACTTGATCTTAGCCAATCAGCAGAGAAGCGATGCATACATACACATACTAGGGCCAATTTAGACAGAAGCCAATTAACCTACCAGCATGTCTATTGAGTGCTGGAGGAAAGTAGAGCAAATCCACACAATCACATGGGGACCATGCGAACTCCATGCAATGGTAATGTCCTGGTTGGGATTCAAACCAAGGACCCTAGTACTACAATACCATTCAAACTTCATGCATTGATAATGTCCTGGTTGGGATTCAAACCAAGGACCCTAGTACTACAATACCATTCAAACTTCATGCATTGATAATGTCCTGGTTGGGATTCATACCAAGAAGCATAGTAATGCAGCCTAGGAGTGCTAAGCACTAATGACGGCCATAGACGGTTTGAATCTCGGTCGGTTCCTGCTCAAACCGTGTATGGGCAGGCTGAATGTACCAAGTTGATTGATCAATCAATCAATCAACTTGGGTAAAACCAGCCTACTGGATTTTACCTGCTATTATCGCTAGGAGCTGGAGAAGATAATGGTTCGGCTGGAGAAGACAATGGAGAAGACAATGGAGAAGACAATGAAAAGACACTGGCTTGGCAGAAGGGATTCCCGCATCAACACTGTGTTGATGGGGGAAATCAAGCTAATTTCTTTTTTGCAACCCGCGGTTTCAGGGAAGAATTTTGCACTGTGTATGGCCTGACATAGACTATGCCATTGAGTTGCGCCAGTATACTATATGGATCAGTTATGTATTTATAAAAGTTGAACATGTTCCGCCTTTATTGCCTCTTCTAAAAAAAAAGTACATATTTAGATGACTAATAGGACCTGCAGCCATATATGGATGGTAGATGGAAAGGGGAATAGCGATCAGGTTAGGAAACTTTGTCCAATCACTGTTGCATTTCCTTGAGGTAAGCGGATACATCTACATGCTCCTCCCAGCTCCATAGTATAGTAAGGTTTAAAAGTGAATCCTGCAAGGTTTTTGAACCATTGTAGAATGGACCTACAGCAGCCCTGAGGCACGGTAATGCCGCATACAGACGATCGGAGACTCCAACAACAAAACCGTCGATTTTTTTCCAACGGATTTTGGCTCAAACTTGTCTTGCATACATACGGTCACACAAATGTTGTCAAAAATTCGAAAGTCAAGAACGCGGTGATGTATAAAACGTACGACGGCACTAGAAAAGGAAAGTTCAATACCAGTCTTGTTAGTAGAAGTTTAGTAAGAGACGATTGGCGCTTTTAAAGGGTCACTAAAGGAAACATTTTTTTTTACTAAATAGCTTCCTTTACCCTAATGCAGTGCTGGTTTCATGTCCTTGTTGTTCGTTTTTGCTGTAATCCTTCTCTGTTCTGCACGCTTCCTGGTTATCTGTTTCCTTATGAAAAAAGTACTGGGAGATTCTCTCTGTGGTCTCTAATCAAGGAGGTGTGATCACTGTGTGTCTAAAACCCCTCAGAACCAATCAGTTTTATTTTAAAAACAAACACTGGCCTGTATTGGCTCTGTGTTTCTGTACTTCACACAAGCATGAAACTAGATGAAAAACTAACCTGAAACTAGAGGCACATTATATGATTGATTTTTATCTATTTTTAATCATTTTTAAAAGGAATCAGTTAACTATTATGTCTCTATACCCTGTAAACAGTAATTTCAGCAAAAAAAAAAATGTTCCTTTACAACTCCTTTAAGCCTCATGCTTTTCAGTCCGTTACAGCGTGACGAATGTGCTATCTCCATTACGAACGCTAGTTTTACCAGACCGAGCGCTTCCGTCTCGTACTTGATTCAGAGCATGCGTGGAATTCTGTGCGTCAGAATTGTCCACACACGATCGGAATTTACGAGAACGGATTTTGTTGTCGGAAAATTTGGGAACCAGCTCTCAAATTTTTGTTGTCAGAAATTCAGACAGAAAATGTCTGATGGAGCCTACACACGGACCAAAAGCTCCCATTGAACATTTGTTGTTGGAAATTCCAAGCGTGTGTACGGGGCAAAAGACTCCCCCATGGCGCCCCCTGTGGTTGTGTGAAATCTTCCTACGGCCCTCTCACCTCCAAACCAGCAGGTAAGCAGCGCATTGACAATCCCCCGAGTTCTCCAGCTCCTGTCCTGGGCTGCACCTCAGCCTGCAAGTGAGCAGCCCCCCTCTACACGCTGGCTGTTTGTGTTTGCCCTAAGTGCCGTCAAATTAATTTCCGTCCATGATTCCTCCTTGAAGTTCACTGCGAAGCTTTGATAGCTGGAAGGACATGAAATAATCTTTGTTTAGATCATGCAGACTGTCACACAAGACCACCCCCCGCTGTGAAAAGCTCAGGTCAGACAGACACATCATTGTTCGGTGAATCACGGCTTTAAAGATTCAATTAAATCCAGTTTAGTCTGCTTTGCAGCCTCCCGGAGAGCATATGAGTATTTTAACAAGTTAGAAAGACTGAGCCGTGTACTGCCGGAGAGCAGATCTGTGACACCGAGCCTGCCTATGAGAACTGGGGATTAGCACCGTCCCCAAACTAATAAGCCCAGTGCAGCTCCTCGCTCGTTAGGCCCAGAGTCATGTGCCTGCTGGAGATGTTCCATCCTAAGACCCTACCGGAGAGGAAGACTGGGAGGTCTAGCGGGTCACTGCTTCTGGGGACATGTAGCATTTCCACCAGGAGGCTTTCTTTGCCAATTATGAATCTCTCGGCAGCAAAGAGAAAGGCACCCAATGAGAAGATTCTAATTAAAGAATTCCATATTAAGCAAAAGCCTTAAATGACCGATTCTGGTGGCTCAACCATACAGCTTTCAAAGTGTCAATGTCATTTCACTGGATTTTATGTGACCACCTAGGTGGACATAGGACACAGAGCCCACTAGGAATGTGTTAAAGGACAACTTCTGCCAACATATTTTTTTTTTTTTTTTGGCATAGTGGGGAATGGTTTGGCTTTTTTGTGCTGTCTAAAACCTATTAAACATGATAAGAAAATCATATGAAAAATACTGCTTTCTAAGCGATCATACGATAATCTGATTGTCAGTACACAGCTTTCGAGAGTCAATCATGACAGTTCATGCAAAATTATCCAATGGGAGAAACACAAAAATGTTTTTTGCACGATTCCGAAAACGTACAATTTTCATTTAATCAGTACAATTTTCGTCCTAAAATACAATACAAATACAATACAATACACTGCATTACTTCCAAATTTTTATTTTGTCGTACAAGAATTTTCATAACTTTTGTAACCTCTTTTCGATATGGAGACTAGCATGCAAAAAAAAAAAAAAAAAAAAAGGATGATCATTCGTCCGATATTCTCATTGTGTGTACCAGGTTTAAGTCAGGCCATAGACAGTGTGAACTTCTTTCCGGCAACCACGTTTGCCTTTGGCGGCATTTTTCAGGGGAGCAGAAAGGACACTAGGAGCAGTGGTGTTGCTATGGGGGTGTGTACAGCACCTGGGTGACACCCACAGGTTGGAGCCCCGAGCTGTGATCATGCCTCAGCAGCCTCGCTACACACAGCTGGTATAAAGGAGCCAGTGGGCTGCGGGAGGGTGAGAGTTCGGTGTAGTTTTTTTGGGGGGAAGGGTGGGTGGGAGAACCTCCTGGTGTGTTGTATGGGGGATAGGGAAGCCCTCCTCTCTCACCCCATCTATCTCTCTTGCACCCCACCCCTCTCTCTAACCCCCTCTCTCTCTCCGCCATCTATTTCCCCAGCCCTCCCTTTTTCACCTCCTCTCTCTCTTCTCCTCTTCTCTCTCTCCTTCTGACCTCTTCACCTCTCTCTCTCTCTCTCTCTCTCTCTCTCTCTCACCTTCTCTCTTACCCCTTTCTCTTTCTCACCCACCCTCTCTCACCCACCATCTCTCTCACCCCTCTCTCTCCCTCTTGCTCTCTCGCCCACCCCCTCTCCCCCACCCCCTCTCCCCCACCTCTGAAGAGGCTGAGCTGCAATAGGAAGCAGTGGAGCCTAAAGAGTAAGGGGTAGAGTTTACAGATAAAAGAGTGTATCCTAAACAGGAAGGGGTGGGACAAACTTAGATGGTGGGGGGTGATTTTAGTCTTGCCAACGGCAGCACAAAACCAAAATACACCACTGGTTGTTGTGTGCATTGTGTTCCTAGGGTTACTATTCGAAATGAACAGCACTGTAATGCATTAAAGTGGTTGTAAACCCACTTTTTCGACTTTTACCTACAGGTAAGCCTATAATAAGGCTTACCTGTAGGTATAAAGAATATCTCCTAAACCTATACGGTTTAGGAGATATTACCCCCGCTGATTGCAGCGGCGCATGCGCAGGGGGGAATCTACGGCCAAAGGACCGGCCACCGCCGTCCTGGGCGGATTTAAATCTCCCGCGCGCACGCGCGGGAGTGACGTCATCGCCGCTCCAGCCAATCACAGCGCTGGAGCGGCGATACCCGGAAGACACGCCGAGTCAAGATGACATCTCGCTCGGCGTGCACCAGGTAAGTTCCCTACACCTCGTTCCGAGGTAAGTATTTCATAAAGAGCTAATATGCGGTGCATATTAGCTCATTATGGCTTTTCCCTTGCAGGTCTAAAAAAAATATATATATTTTTTTGCGGTTTACAACCGCTTTAACACACGTAATGTGCATAGCCACGCGTTGCAGTAACACAAGCCTTTACGTGCTCTTTTCCACAATGCATAAATGTGGCGGGGGGGGGGGGGGTGGAGAATGTGAGTATAAAGGGTGGCTAAAGGTGGGCTTTCAAGAGAACAGGTCTCTTTGCTATGAATAAAAAGTGAAATTGTCTATTTAATATTCAGCTGCAGTTATATAACACCTGCATATTATAGTATAGTATAATATATATATATAGGGCCAGATTCTCATATATTTTCGGCGGCGTAGCGTAAGCCATTTACACTACGCCGCCGCTGCGTACTAGAGCAAGTGCTTTATTCTCAAAGCACTTGCTCCGTAGTTTTCGCCGGCGTCTCGTAAATCGCCAAGCGTAAACCCGCGCAATTCAAATGGGGCGGCTTGTATTTAAATTAAGCGCGCCCCCGCGTCGAACGAACTGCGCATGCGCCGGCCGGGGAAAAAGCCCAGTGCGCATGCTCCAGCTCACGTCGGGAAGCGTCGTTGAAACCGACGTCTAAACGACGTGAGCGTCATTTACGCAAGTCCCTATTCGCGAACGAGTTAGTAAAACGACGTAAGCGACGGAAAAAGCCGACGCTGACCCGACGCCATACTTAACATGGCGTCCGACGGCACCCGACGGCATCCGACGGAACTTCGTAAGGTTACTCCACATAGAAGCTGGGGTAACCTTACGAGTCCGTAAACGACGTACGCGACGACGGGGCGGCGTAAAAGCGTTCGGGAATCGCCGTACTAGCCTCATTTGCATATGCAAATGAAAAAACAACGTGAAGGCCACCTATTGGCCGGAGTTGTCATTACACCTACGATCCGAAAGTGTAATGCTTTTACACTTGTCGGATGTAGAAGCGTATCTATGCAAAAGTGATGCTAAGCATCACTCGCATAGATACGAGGACAAAAAAAAGGCGATACGACGGGGTATCTGAGATACTCCGTCGTAACGCCTCTGAGAATCTGGCCCCCTGTATATTCTGTTATGAAATTTCCTTTATATTGTGCCAAAGTACTTACACAAAATTTTTCTTCACAGCCCTCATTATATTTGCAGGCTTATATGCTCACATCATCAGGTTTTCTTTATTTTTATTTTTTTTCTTTCCTGCATTAATTTGTGCCTTTTATACTTTTCTGGAGTTTAAATGGCTTCTGATGGTTACAGAAGCTCCATTCAATTCTCCTGGACCTGTTCTTGTTCTAAAAAAAAAACCAAAGTATGCACAGATCCTCCACTTCTTCCACTGACTCCAGAATATGCTCGGATAAGACAGAGGATTTGGAGTCAGGCTGCACATGCTCAGTCTAGTGTGTATTGCTAGAGAGTTTATTTTTTCTTGGGAGAGTGCATGTGATCAGCACATGGCCAATCAGCCCTGTCCCGACAGAGGGTCAGGGGTCCTGGATCCTGATAAGACAGCTCAGTGTAGTATGAAAACTCCTCCCACAAGCTTTACCAGAGACTGATAGATGTCACGAGACTACTATATACTGCTGATAAAAGGTATTTAGCAGTTTATATTTACTAAAATAATTGCATTTCCAAGTTCTGTATACTGTGGGAGACCAGCTATAGTGATTCCATGCTATTGGGTTAAGTAAAACTTTAACCTCATTACTTTTTGGCTTTCATTTTTCAGAAAAAGAAAAACGCATTCAGACAGTTGGAAAAAAATTACGTTGGTTGGTAGGAAGAATGCCACCCTTACAGACTGCTAAGGATAATTATGTCATGCTGCTGGTTTCGCCAAGTAGCAATAGCTTTGGAACTATGAAGGCACCATCAGATCGTAGGTCAATGAGCCACAATCCCTAGCGAACCTCTGGAGCAGCCTTTCTCAACCCTTTTACACCAGGGGAACTCTTGAAAGTAATTTTCAAATCTCAGGGAACCCCTGTTAAAACAAATTTAGATCAGAGATCAGTGGGAACAATGCCCCTACATTGGTAGTCAATAGGAAGATGGCTCCCTAACAGTGGTGGTCAAAGCACGCCACTAACAGACACTTGAAAAAATCATTGGTGTAAAACCACAGGCTCTGCCAAGTAGCACTGACTCCCAAACTATCTAGGCGCCGTCAGATGTAAGTTGAATCAGTCATAATTCAAGGAACCCATAGCAAAGTCTGGAGAAAACCTAGGGTTCCACGGAATCCTGCTTGATAATAGCTGCTCTGGAGGAATGTTGGCGTTCCAATGAAACCCTGGTTGAGAATGGCTGCTCTGGAGGAATGTTGAAGCTCCATGTGATCCTGGTTTAGAATGGCTGTTCTGGAGGAATGTTAGCATTCCAATGAAACCCTGGTTGAGAATGGCTGCTCTAGAGCAGGGGTCTCCAAACGTTTCAAACAAAGGGCCAGTTTATTGTTCTTCAGCCTTTAGGAGGGCCGGATTGTGACCAGTGGGGGCAGAAAAAGCCCGGACCCAGCATTGGTGAGAATAAATATGGCCTCAAAGTTTGCGATCAGTAGGATAAAGAGTAGTGCCCCTATTAGTAGGAGTAATTGTATCTCATCATTGGTATCAGTGGAAGAAAAAGTGCCCCCTTGTTGGAGTCAGTGGGAAGAATAGTGCCTCATATCAGTGGGAGGAATAAAACCCTGAGGGACGGATAAAGGCTAGCAAAGGGCCGCATCTGGCCCTCGGGCCGCAGTTTGAAGACCCCTGCTCCAGAGGATGGTTGGAGCTCCATGTGATCCCGGTTAAGAATGGCTGCTCTGGAGGAATGTTGGAGCTCCAAAAAAGGCTGGTGGAGAATAGCAGCTCTGAAGAAATGTTGGATTTCTATGAACCCCTGGTTCATAATGGCTGCTCTAGAGGAATGTTGAAGCTCCATGAAACCCTGGTGGAGAATGGTTGCTCTGGGAGAATGTTGGAGCTCCGTGGAACCCTGTTTGAGAATGGCTGCTCTAGAGGAACGTTGGAGTTCCATGTTATCCTGGTTTAGAATGGCTGCTCTGGAATAATGTTAGCGTTCCAATGACACCCTGGTTGAGAATGGCTGCTCTGGAGGAATGTGGGAGCTCCATGTGATCCTGGTTTAGAATGGCTGCTCTGGAGGAATGTTGGAGCTCCACAAAAGGCTAGTGGAGAATAGCAGCTCTGAAGAAATGTTGGATTTCTATGAACCCATCGTTGATAATGGCTGCTCTAGAGGAATGTTGAAGCTCCATGTAACCCTGGTGAAGAATGGTTGCTCTGGGAGAATGTTGGAGCTCCATGGAACCCTGTTTGAGAATGGCTGCTCTAGAGGAATGTTGGAGTTCCATGAAACCCCAGTGGAGCATGGTTGCTCTGAGAGAATGTTAGAGCTCCACTGAACCCTTGTGGAGAAGGGCTGCTCTGGAAGAATGTTGGACTTCCATGAAACCCTGGTTGAGAATGGCTGCTCTGGAGGAATGGTGGAGCTCCACAAAACCCTAGTGGAGAATAGCAGCTCTGAAGAATATTGGATTTCTATGAAACCCTGGTTGATAATGGCTGCTCTAGAGGAATGTTGAAGCTCCATTAAACCCTGGTGAAGAATGGTTGCTCTGGGAGAATGTTGGAGTTTCGTTGAACCCTGGTTGAGAATGGGTGCTCTGGAGGAGAGTTGGAGCTCCATGGAGCCCTGGTGGAGAATGGCTGCTCTGGAGGAATGTTGGAGCTCTGTGGAACACTGGTTGAGAATGGGTGCTCTGGAGGAATGTTGGAGCTCTGTGGAACACTGGTTGAGAATGGGTGCTCTGGAGGAATGTTGGAGCTCTGTGGAACACTGGTTGAGAATGGGTGCTCTGGAGGAATGTTGGAGCTCTGTGGAACACTGGTTGAGAATGGGTGCTCTGGAGGAATGTTGGAGCTCTGTGGAACACTGGTTGAGAATGGGTGCTCTGGAGGAATGTTGGAGCTCTGTGGAACACTGGTTGGGAATGCCTGCTCTGGAGGAATGTTGGAGCTCTGTGGAACACTGGTTGAGAATGGCTGCTCTGGAGGAATGTTGGAGCTCCATGGAACCCTGGAAAGAATGGTAGCTCTAAAGAAATGTTGGATTTCCAAATAACCTGGTTGATAATGGCAGCTCTAGAGGAATGTTGAAACTCCATGGAACCCTGATTGATCTAGATTATTTTACAACCAGGGCATGTAATTTTTTAAATAATAATTTAAAAATGAAATAAACCTAAATTACAGACAATAAACTGTAACATGCTGTATACCCTAACATTAGTTGTCGATGTAGAAATTACCCCATTCATTGGTGGACAGTGGGAAATTGCCATTGGTGAGCATGGGTGGTAAGTGTAGCAGAGGGGGAACCAAGTTTACTGATTAATGCTTAGAGGACTGCCAACAACCTTAGAAACCTTACAGTTTCATGGACGTCTGACTGAAAAAGGCACTATAAACACATGTTTCATTGATAATTTGTTCTATATTCAGATTACTCCCTGATAACTAGTCAGCATAACTGCTGGTGTGTTGGACAAGTCGGCTTATGAACAACACAAAGCGTGATTCACTAAAGAAACTTAAACAAGTCTCATTTCTACGTCCACACCTCTGCTTTTTCTCTCCCTGCCTGAACTAAACTGCGGCGGCGCCTCTGCCCAGCCTGTTCCCAGTGTGAAAATCCATTTTCCATATTATGGTTTGGTGGTCTCCCTGCAAATTACTGTATTTAGCATGGACACACGGGTAGCCAAACCCAAGCGATACAAACTAATACAGACACTATTCTGCAGCAGCCACACAGACAAGCCAGCTTTCGGCAGAGTGCCGCGTCCAGTCATTTGTGTGAAAGGCAAGCTCTTTAGTGAATGCCAGCATTGTGCAATGTTACAGAGAACAGGAGCAAAGGGCAAACCACAGTATCCCACTGCGACCAATAAACAATTGACTTTCAGTGACTTGATGGCTCTAAAACAATGAAAGATGAGGTCTCAGTAGCCACTAAAAAAATTCAGAAATTTGGATATCATCATGGTTATTTAGTAGAGAGGTCATTTGCCACTTTTTATCCACTGTCAGAAGATTTGCCATGTCTATGGATGACATTCACCATCCAAATTTGCCCTTTTAGGCAAAATATGCATTTTACGCTCTACGATGGAAAATCCAGCTTTTAGTAACATTGGCCATATTTATTACATGGCTATTGTTACAAGGCCATATTTATTACATGGCTATTGTTACAGCCGCTTACCCTAATGGCTTTTAAGGCTTGATCACACCAGCCCTATAGGCTGCATTGGATGCAGTCCTAATGAAGTCCCAATGCATAGGGAAGGCAATTTGACTTTTGTCCAATTGTTTCACTTCATACCAACGTGCCGTGTCTTCTGAAAAAAAAAAATAACCCTTACTACAGATTCCATAAATCAAATGCCACGTACACACGATCGGTTCGTCTGTTGAAAACGGAGCGTTTTCATCAGACGAACCGATTGTGTGTGGGCCCCATCGTTTTTTTTATCCATCGGTGAAAAAACTAGGAACTTGTTTTAAAATTATTTGATGGTTTAAAAACTGATAGAAAAAAAACGATCGTCTGTAGGCACGTCCATCGGTTAAAAATCCACGCATGCTCAGAATCAAGTCGACGCATGCTCGGAAGCATTGAACTTCATTTTTCTTAGCACGTCGTCGTGTTTTACGTCACTGTGTTCTGACACAAACGTTTTTTAACTGATGGTGTGTGGGTAAGACCGATGAAAGTCAGCTTCATCAGATATCCGATGAAAAAATACATCAGACCGTTTTCATCGGATGAACCGATCTTGTGTACAGGGCATAACAGGATCTATGATTGGTGGATGGGTCAATGATTGATAGGATCTATGATTGGAGGGGGGAAGCCTATCAATCATCCACCCATCCTCCATTCATAGATCCTGTTTTATACATGGAAGCTGTAGTAACGGCTTCTATGAATGGAGCATCTGGGTGAAAAGGGCAGGCATTTTTGGGCCTGTCAAGGGCCCCTTAGTTCTATTAACCCCGCTGAGGCGGAAAATTATGGCGGTATGGGTTGGCCTTGGATACATCATAATGAAAGTAAGTAATGTCCTTTGTGCTGTTTTTTTATTTTAGGTAAACTTAGAGGCAGAAAGTTTTTTCACCATTCTTTACATTAAAGGTATTGTAAAGGTTGTGTTTTTTCACCTTAATGCATCCTATACATTAAGGTGAAAAAACTTCTGGCAGTGACTGGCCCCCCAGCCCGCTGTTTCACTTACCTGAGCCCCGCATTTCCCTCGGCGGAGACACACTTTCCCTCTCTGCATGGGTTCCCGGGTTTTGATTGCGTAGATTGATAGCAGCGCAGTCATTGGCTCCCGCTGTTGTCAATCAAATCCAATGATGCAAGCGCTGGGGGGCGGGACTGAGTCTATGGATGCCGAATGCTGGACTCGGAGGCATGCCTGCAATGTAACCCCCTTATCCTAGGCAGCTATCTGATGCGAGGAGGAGCCGCTAGAGCTGCCGAGGGACGCCAGAAAAGGACAAACGGGGCCACTCTGCAAAACGAGCTGCACAGTTGAGGTAAGTATGACATGTTTGTTATTTTTAAAAAAAAACACTTTAAGGTAAAAGTATTCTGCATGCAGCCCTCCAAAGCCCCTGCCTAATCTCGATTAATCGCTCTGAATGAGAGCAGAAGCTCTCTCCCTCCTCATTGGCTCAGAGAAAGCAGCAGGAACCAGTGGTCGTCAATCACAGCCAGAGAGTAGGGAGCAGGGGTGTGGGGCTAAGCCACGGACAGTGTGTCTATGGACACTCTCAGGAGCAAGCACGCTAGTGCCCCATAGCAAGCTGCTTTATGGTTTGGTGGTCTCCCTGCAAATTACTGTATTTAGCATGGACACACAGGGTCCGAACTTATACAGACACTATTCTGCAGCAGCCACACAGACAAGCCAGCTTTCGGCAGGGTGCCGCGTCCAGTCATTTGTGTGAAAGGCAAGCTCAAAAAGAGGTGTAACAGGGGTGCTCTATTACACAGAGCGGGTAAGTATAAATTGATTGCTATTTAAAAAAAAAATGCAAACATGTACAGTTTTTGGTGGATTTTGGCACCTGTTACATGGGTAGTACCACCTGTCAGTTTTTCCGAAGTCTAGAAAATAAATGGAAGAGTTTTGCACCATTTTTAGTTTTTTGGACCTCAAAGTGACAGATCAGATTTACACCCGCCTGCCCAGAGACCTAACATGGGTCCAGGTTAGGGTAACCACATTTCCAAACTACCATTCAGGGACCAAAAATCATCTTGTGCTGTAACGAATCACAGCACAGTGTTTGGACACAAGAGGCGGGATTTATGATTTCTACAATCACCAGCAGGGGGCGGGATTGTGCTCCTCCAGGCATTCCCGGTGACTTGTCGGTATTTTTCCCTTATACAGATGGTTCCTGTAAGGACTGCGCAGGCGCAATCCTTGCCGACGGAAATTTCCAAACCTCGGCTGGCATCCAGGCTCATTCCTTAACATCCCCGTGGATTGGAGGATGTTAAAAGAAAAGGCAGGAGGCAGAGCGAGCGGAGCGAGCCGTCCAAGCGAAGCGAGGACGTGAGGCCGACTGGCTACTTACCTCAAATTCCACGTCGCCCTGGATGCCGGCTGAGATTTCCGTCGGCAAGGATTGCGCCTGCACAGCCCTTACAGGAACCATCCTGATAGTCGGAACCATATTGGCAGATCACTGGCCAAGACAAGTACTGTCAGTGAGTAAAGCAGTGATGTGGCAGACTTTTTTGGGGGCATAAGATTGGCCTGGGGGGTGGCTGTGTCAGTTTCATTCCGGGACACTGTATTGTCCAGGAATGAATGTGCCTTGGACAGACCTGCAAAATGCGGGACTGTCCCGGGCAATCCGGGACACGTGGTCAGTCTAGTCTAGGTTCAGGCTGGAGGAAATATCTGAATGGACATCGTTCATGAACCTCCTGCTGACCAGAACAGATGGCGCCTGTGTGAAAGGGCTCTCTTTAAAATGATACTGGTGATATTGGAAAATGTACAGTAACACGATTGGTCGCAGCTGTGGACCGACAATGTGTCTATCAGAGAAGTCCTGAGCTGCAGAAATGTAGCAACGGAGCAATACAACCCCCAAGAGTGGAAAATGTTCTACCTCCTCCTCTGACACATCTACAGATCGGTCATATCTGATTAATGTGGGAACAAGACATGAAATAATTTCACAATTAAACACAACTTGAGGAACGCCCTCATCGGGCGAGTCATGTGAATTTTTCTAGATTCTTATCACGGTCAATGAAAGATCTTATTTTATGTCTGAACAGCACAGAATGGGGGATAATCTGTAGCTGGTGAATGAGCACCAATGTAAGGGGGCCATTCATTCCACTGAGCACCAATGTAAAGGGGGCATTCTTCCTACTCAGCACCAATGTAAAGAGGGCATTCCTCCCACTGACCACCAATGTAAGGGGGGCATTCTTCCTACTCAGCACCAATGTAGGGGAGGCATTCCTCCCACTGACCACCAATGTAAGGGGGGCATTCTTCCTACTCAGCACCAATGTAGGGGAGGCATTCCTCCCACTGACCACCAATGTAAAGGGGGCATTCTTCCTACTCAGCACCAATGTAAGGGGGGCATTCTTCCTACTGAGCACCAATGTAAAGGGGGCATTCTTCCTACTCAGCACCAATGTAAAGAGGGCATTCCTCCCACTGACCACCAATGTAAAGGGGGTATTCTTCCTACTCAGCACCAATGTAGGGGAGGCATTCCTCCCACTGACCACCAATGTAAAGGGGGCATTCTTCCTACTCAGCACCAATGTAAGGGAGGCATTCTTCTTACTGAGCACCAATGTAAGGGGGGCATTCTTCCTACTCAGCACCAGTGTAATGGGGGGCATTCTTCCCACTGACCACCAATGTAAAGGGGGCATTCTTCCTACTCAGCACCAGTGTAAGGGAGGCATTCTTCTTACTGAGCACCAATGTAAGGGGGGCATTCTTCCTACTGAGCACCAATGTAAGGGGGGCATTCTTATTACTGAGCACCAATGTAAGGGAGACATTCTTCTTACTGAGCACCAATGTAAGGGGGGCATTCTTCTTACTGAGCACCAATGTAAGGGGGGCATTCTTCCTACTCAGCACCAATGTAAGGGGGGCATTCTTCCTACTGAGCACCAATGTAAGGGAGGCATTCTTCCTACTGAGCACCAATGTAAAGAGGGCATTCCTCCCACTGACCACCAATGTAAAGGGGGCATTCTTCCTACTCTGCACCAATGTAAATGGGGCATTATTCCTACTGAGCACCAATGTAAATGGGGCATTATTCCTACTGAGCACCAATGTAAATGGGGCATTATTCCTACTGAGCACCAATGTAAAGGGGGTATTCTTCCTACTCAGCACCAATGTAAAGAGGGCATTCCTCCCACTGACCACCAATGTAAAGGGGGTATTCTTCCTACTCAGCACCAATGTAGGGGAGGCATTCCTCCCGCTGACCACCAATGTAAAGGGGGCATTCTTCCTACTCAGCACCAATGTATGGAGGCATTCTTCTTACTGAGCACCAATGTAAGGGGGCATTCTTCCTACTCAGCACCAGTGTAAGGGGGGCATTCTTCCCACTGACCACCAATGTAAAGGGGGCATTCTTCCTACTCAGCACCAGTGTAAGGGAGGCATTCTTCTTACTGAGCACCAATGTAAGGGGGGCATTCTTCCTACTGAGCACCAATGTAAGGGGGGCATTCTTATTACTGAGCACCAATGTAAGGGAGACATTCTTCCTACTGAGCACCAATGTAAGGGGGGCATTCTTATTACTGAGCACCAATGTAAGGGAGACATTCTTCTTACTGAGCACCAATGTAAGGGGGGCATTCTTCCTATACTCAGCACCAATGTAAGGGGGGCATTCTTCCTACTGAGCACCAATGTAAGGGAGGCATTCTTCCTACTGAGCACCAATGTAAAGAGGGCATTCCTCCCACTGACCACCAATGTAAAGGGGGCATTCTTCCTACTCTGCACCAATGTAAATGGGGCATTATTCCTACTGAGCACCAATGTAAATGGGGCATTATTCCTACTGAGCACCAATGTAAATGGGGCATTATTCCTACTGAGCACCAATGTAAATGGGGCATTATTCCTACTGAGCACCAATGTAAATGGGGCATTCTTTCTACTGAAAACCAATGTGAGGGGATTTTGTTCCACTGACCACCAATGTAAGGGAGCCATTTATTTCCACTGACCACCAATGTAAGGGGGGCATTCTTCTAACAGCAGCATTAATTACAGCTGCTATATTTACACAGCAATGCCCTTCTGTCATTTTGACAGTTGGTAATTTCTGGCAAGTGCAAGGGGGCAGAAGGTCAAAGAACACTAGACACGTCCAGTGTACTTTCATTACATGTGTAGTTCATCCAGTGCCCACAGTTTTGCAATCAAACACCCCCCAACACTCACACACATACGCTTCCTTATGACAAGATCAGGGCCGATCCGCCCCCAAAGCTGCGGAGTGCCCCCAAATTACTAGAGGCCCTGCTTGATGAGAAATAATTTCCGGCCCCTCACCCCGCTTCTCAGCTCGGTGGCTGCATGGGAGAAGAGTTAAGAAGTCAACACCCCCCCTCTTCTTATTTTAATGTAAGATGTCATTTCCTACAGCAGAACACCCCCTCCCCCCACTTCTCAACTTTAATCTTTAAAGGGGAGTTCCACCCACAATTTAACTTTTTAAATATAAATACCCTTGTAATACACAAGCTTAATGTATTCTTAATGTATTCTAGTAAAGTTAGTCTGTAAACTAAGGTCCGTTTTGTTAGGTTGTTACAGCATTTAGATTTATAATCTAGAAATAGACCGTGGCCATCTTAAGTGTGGGCATCATGAAGCCAGACTGTATGACTTCCTGGATTTCAGCTTTGCACATCTCGCACATGCTCAGTGCTGCACAAGCAATGTAATAGGTTTCAGTCAGGTTTGCAAGGACTACTGGGAAACACGATGCCTATCCCAGAAACCCTTGCAAATAGCCTTGTGACTTAATAGCCTAGGCTAATAAGGAGGAGGAAGTAATGAAGGACTACAAAATAAAGGTATTTACAAGCAACAAAATAAATAAAAATTGTCCATTCTGAACACTATGAGATTAGGGCATGCAGCACAGACAAACATAAAAAAAATGGGTGGAACTCCACTTTAATGTGACATGTCCCTGTCGGCAGCGCCCCCCTGCTTCTCAACTTTAATGTGACATGTCATTTTGCTTAGGGCCCCAGGGAGGTCAGGATCGGCACTGGACAAGATCTTTACACAGCTATGTACTGTGCCTGTGCGCTTGGATATTAATTTGAACGGATTGTTTATGTTTGTCTTCATATTGCATAAAAACTGTATACAGATTGTACAATCAGATTGTCAAATTTTTGGCGACCTTAACACAGAAAATCACAGAAAAGTCCAGGGAAAGCCTATCACAAACTCAAGCCTGTCCCTGGAAATTAGCAACTGCTGGAAACTCTTCAATCTCAATATATATCTTCTGCTGCCTCCCATTGTGTAATGTGGGTTTTCCTGCAGGGAGCGAGGAGGAATATTACGGGAAAAGTGTGACTTCTCACACTAACCACAAAGAAATGCACTGCGCTTGGCAGGGTGATACAGACAATGGTTTATAGATTACAAGCTACATTTAAGTATTACATGCTTAGTCAGTTAAAAAGTAAATTTTTTTTTTTACATTTGTTTTCCCACAGTACACTCAAGAAACCGCTATATCACAGCCGAAAAATTTGTTTGGGGCCCACACAGTTTGGAACCTGTACAAGAAATTCTCACCCACCCCCAATTTTCAAAGAAATAAAAAATACCATAAAGCTGGGCTCCAGTTCTACCTTTAGCACCGATGTACAGGCTCCTCTCTTGTACTGAAATGGCTTACTCCAATGTCACTGCACACTGTGGGCCAGATTCTCGTACATCCCGCGCCGGCGTAGCGTAAGCCATTTACACTACGCCACCGCAACTTACTAGAGCAAGTGCCGTATTCTCAAAGCACTTGCTCCGTAACTTGCAGCGGCGTAGTGTAAATGGCCCGGCGTTAGGCCGCGTAAATCGAAGGGGGCGGCTTGTATTTAAATTAAGCGCGCCCTCAATGCCGAACAAACTGCGCATGCGCCGGCCGAAAAAAAAAAACAGTGTGCATGCTCCAACTCACGTCGGAAAACGTTGATGAAACCGACGTGAAAACGACGTGATCGTCACTTACGCAATGCCCTTTTCGCGAACGAGTTAGTTAAACGGCGTAAAAAGACAACGCTGTCCCGACGCCATACTTAACATGGCATACGACGGACCTTCGTAAACGTAAACGTACCTTTTGCATAAGCAAATGAGAAATCAACGTCAACGCCACCTAGCGGCCGGCGTAACATTACATTTAAGATCCGAC
The DNA here is from genome assembly GCA_029574335.1 of Rana kukunoris. Taxonomy (NCBI): domain Eukaryota; kingdom Metazoa; phylum Chordata; class Amphibia; order Anura; family Ranidae; genus Rana; species Rana kukunoris. The sequence goes on from CM056050.1 coordinate 583,208,555, forward strand.
GGTGTAAGATTATTACGCCAGTCAGATCCTAGCGTAATTCCGGCGTATCATGTTTTCAGAATAGAAAACAATGATACGCCGGCGGGAAATTCGAATTACGCCGGTGTATCTGTAGATACACCGGCGTAATTCTTTTGAGAATCTGGCCCTGTGAGTTTCTCACAATGTGCATCAGAAGCTGCAGAAAGTCAGATAAAGCCCCCCTCATTTCCTGGCTGGAGGACATCCAGCATCATCTAGCGCTTTGCTTCCTAACCTTAGCATTCCTGGCCTGCCCACATTATTCTTTGGATTTAATTCAGTGAACCTTTTCCCATTAGTGCTTGTCCCAGCCCCTGCCTTTCGGCGCCTCCCCGATGCTCTTGACTGAGTGTCCCGGGGGCCCAAAGCGCTTACTTTGAAAAAATTTGAGTGTTGAAAGCAGGCCGGTCACCTGAATACTTCAGCTAGGAATAATGGAATAGGACTCCGGTTCTATTTTGTTGGTTTTCGGAACTGGGGCCATGATTAACCACTTGAGACCCGTGCTATTGACAAAAGACGTCAACAGCGCGGCTCTCAAGTGCCAAGTTGACGTCTTTGGACGTGATTTTAAGTGCATTACCCGCGCGCGCCTCTGGGTGGCACGCGGTGGGTAAACACTGTCCCGCCATATCGCTGGGATGCCGATGCGTGTACCTGGCGGTCATGCGGTCATGCGGTACATGCGATCGGCGGGAACACAGCAGTTGACAGCAGAGACGTGGAGCTCTATGTGTAAACACAGAGATCCACGTGCTGTCAGAGGAGAGGAGACCGATCTGTGTCCCTTGTACATAGGGACACAGCATCGGTCACCTCCCCCAGTCAGTCCCCCTCCCCCACACAGTGAGAACACACCCAGGGAATACATTTAACCCCTTCTTCAACCCCCTAGTGTTAACCCTTTCCCTGCCAGTCACATTTATACAGTAATTAGTGCATTTTTATAGCACTAATCGCTGTATAAATGTGAATGGTCCCAAATTTGTGTCAAAAGTGTCCGATGTGTCCGCCGTAATGTCGCAGTCCCAATAAAAATCGCAGATCGCCACCATTACTAGTAAAAATAATAATAATTCTGTCCCCATTTTGTAGGCGCTATAACTTTTGCGCAAACCAGTCGCTTATTGCGATTTTTTTTTTTTTTACAAAAATACGTAGAAAAATACGTATCGGCCTTAACTGAGAGAAAAAAATAGTTTTTTTAAAAAAAAATGGGATATTTATTATAGCAACAAGTAAAAAATATATATATATTTTTTAAATTGTCGCTCTTTTTTTGTTTATAGCGCAAAGAATAAAAACCGCATAGGTGATCAAATACCACCAAAATAAAGCTCTATTTGTGGGGAAAAAAGGACATCAATTTTGTTTGGGAGCCACGCCGTACGACCGCGCAAATGTCAGTTAAAGCGACGCAGTGCCGGAAGCTGAAATTATTATTATTATGTGCCCAGTAACCAAGTGGTTAAGGAGGACGGCCGGGGCATTCGTATTGTGCCGCTAGAGGTGAAATTATTGAACCAACGCAAGACGAACCAAAGCAAAAGCATTTGCCAAGAATGTTTTCATCAGGAATGAAAGTTGGACGATCAGATACCACCGTAGTCTCGACCATAAACGATGCCGACTGGCGATCCCACGGCGTTATTCCTATCTACCACCTTGCTAATTATAGCTCCATCCAGCTTAAAGCAGTTGTAAAGGCAGAAGGTTTTTAAAAACCTTCTGCGTGTAGCAGGCTTCCCAGCACCCCCTAATTACTTACCTGAGCCCCATCTCTCTACAGCAATGTCCACGAGTGTCTTAGCCATCTGGGACACTCCACCTGATTGGCTGAGACACAGCAGCGGCGTCATTGGCTTTCGTAGCTGTCAATTAAAGTCAGTCAGCCAATCAGGGGAGAAACAGGCGGGGCCAGGGCAGGGCTTCATGTCTGAATGGATACACGGAGCTCTGACTTGGCTCAGGTGCCCCCATAGGAAGCTGCTTGCTGAGGGGGCACTCAATAGGAGGGAGGGGCATGGAGCAGAAAAGATGTACCCGAGAAAAGGAGCATCCGGGCTGCTCTGTGCAAAACCAACTGTACAGAGCAGGTAAGTATAACATGTTTGTTATTTTATTTTTTTAAATAACAAACGACACTTTACCGAACTGGGGCCAAAAACTGAACTGCATATTCCAGATGAGGTCTTACTAATGATTTGTACAGGGGCAAAATGATATCTCTATCTCTGGAGTCCATACCTTTCTTATACAAGAAAGGACTTTGCTTGCTTTGGAAAGCACAGCTTGGCATTGCATGCCATTATTGAGCTTATGATCAACTAAAACCCCCAGATCCTTCTCCACTACAGATCCCCCCCAGTTGTACTCCCCCTCGTATGTATGATGCATGCATATTCTTAGCCCCCAACCTTACATTTATCAACATTAAACCTCGTTTGACACATAGTCGCCCAATCAGACAGAGCATTGAGGTCGGCTTGTAAATTGGAGACATCCTGCAAGGACGTTATCCCACTGCATAGCTTGGTGTCATCTGCAAAGCCATATACGGTACTTTTAATCCCAGACCCTATATCCTTTATAAAGATATTAAAGGTAAGGGTCCCAACACTGAACCTTGGGGTACACCACTGATAACCTTAGACCATTCAGAGTAAGAATCACTAACATAGATGACAACTGTTGGCACAGTCCCGCATATTGAACCTTAGTCCTAAGGATGCTGTCATGGACAATGTCCCAGGATCACATTGTCTCTCCTATCCTAATTGAATTATTGCATATGTGCAGTAACTCCAAAGGCATTTATTACAGTCATAAGGGCCACGATAGGGAAGCCCAGAATATTTAGAATTGAGGTTTGGGTTGTCCACTTTGGTAAGTGCGTGGGGTCTAAGTAGGACTACCAAGTCACTGGATGGGCCTAAGGCCAACTGAGGCGGGGTAAGACTTATCCAAGGGCACGGAACTCAAATGTTGGTAAAGATGGATTACACAGGATGGGGAGATTTGTTGTATGTAGAAGATAGCTTGGAAAGAGGCATTCCTCCCACTGACTACTAATGTAAAGGTTATTTGTTCCCACTAACCACCAATACATAGAGGGCATTTTTGACGCTGACCACCAAACGCTGACTCATTCTTCCCACTGAATACCATTGTGGGTCATTCTTTTCACTGAACACCAATGTAAAGGGGGCATTCTTCCCACTGACCACCAATGTAAGGGTTATTCTTCCCACTGACCACCAATGTAAGGGATATTCTTCCCACTGACCACCAATGTAAGGGTTATTCTTCCCACTGACCACCAATGTAAGGGATATTCGTCCCACTGATCACCAATGTAAGGGTTATTCTTCCCACTGACCACCAATGTAAGGAATATTCTTCCCACTGATCACCAATGAAAGGGTTATTCTTCCCACTGACCACCAATGTAAGGGTTATTCTTCCCACTGATCACCAATGTAAGGGTTATTCTTCCCACTGACCACCAATGTAAGGGTTATTCTTCCCACTGACCACCAATGTAAGGGTTATTCTTCCCACTGATCACCAATGTAAGGGATATTCTTCCCACTTACCACCAACGTAAGGGAAGCAATTCTTCCCACTGACCACCAATGTGAGGTAGCATAATTCTAATGGGCAGAATAGTGGCTAAGTGGTTGGCACTTCTGCCTAGCAGCACTAGGAATGATGGCTCAAATCAAGTTAGAATTTTCTCCCTGTGCCTGTGTGGGTTTCTTCCAGGTACTCCAGTTTCCTCTCACACTCCAAAGACATGCTAATTGGCTCCTGTCTAAATTGGCCCTAATATTTGTATGAATGTGAGTTGGGTACCTTAGATTGTAAGCTCCTTGAAGGCAGGGACCAATGTGAATGGTCAATATATATGTAAAGCTTTGCGTAAATTGATGGCACTATATAAGTATCTTCATTTTTTTTTAACTGGTCAACAATTTAAGATGGGCATTCTTCCCACTGAACACCAGTTGAAGAAAGAGTATTTTTCCCATTGACCACCACTATAAGGGGGCTATTCTTCCCACTGACCACCACTATAAGGGGGCTTTTCTTCCCACTGACTAACACTATAAGGGGGCTATTCTTCCCACTGACCACCACTATAAAGGGGCTATTCCTCCCAATGACCACCACTATAAGGGGGCTTTTCTTCCCACTAACACTATAAGGGGGCTATTCTTCCCACTGACCACCACTATAAAGGGGCTATTCATCCCAATGACATCCACTATAAGTGGGCTATTGTTGCCACTGACCACCACTATAAGGGGGGCTATTGTTCCCACTGACCACCACTATAAGGGGGGCATTCTTTCCACTGATCACCACTATAAGGGAGCTATTCTTCCCACTGTAAGGCCACGTACACACGATCGAATATATCTGCTGAAACTGGTCCGCAAACCAGTTTCAGCGGACAGATTCAATCGTGTGTACGGGCTAGCAGACACGTTTTTCCAGCGGACAAATTTCAAAGCATGCTTTGAAATTTGTCCGCTGGAAACCTGTCCGTCGGACATGTCTGCTGGTTAGTACGCCTAACCAGCGGACATAAATCTCCCGCATGCGTCGAATGGATTTGACGCATGCGTGGAAGTATTTTACTTCCTGGAGTGGTGACGTGGCGGCGTCAACGTTACCGCCACGTCACCGCGTCCTCAGTCAGAGGGGATTTTTGTCCGATGGTGTGTACACGCCATCGGACCAAAATCCGAGGAGACATGTCCGCTGCAAATGGTCCGTCGGACATGTTTGAGCAGAGATGTCTCCTCGTCTGTACGCGGCCTCAGAGTGCAATTCTTCCCACTGACCACCACTGTAAGGTGGCTAATTTTTCCTTTGACCACCACAATAAGGGGGCTATTTTTCCCCTGACCACCAAAGTAAGGGGCATTATTCCTATTGACCCCCAATAAATTAAATTTAACAGGGGTTCCCTAAAAAAGGATGCTAAAGTCTTTAAAGTAGGGAAAAGTGGAGTTGGCTCTTCTAGGAAAGGTGAAAATAATAAAAATGATATTTATATCATAGGTTAGCCTCAAGGTGGTTGTACCAGTGGCGGCTGGTGATCCAAATTTTTTTTTGGGGGGGGGGCTGCAATCAAACAAAAAAAAAACAATTGCAGCCTCACTGTGCCCAACAATTGCAGCCTCACTGTGCCCAACAATTGCAGGCACTGTGCCCATCAAACGCAGCCACTGTGCCCTGCCATTGTCACCACTGTGCCCTGCCATTGTCACCACTGTGCTCTGCTATTGTCGCCACTGTGCCCTGCCATTGTCGCCACTGTACCCTGCCATTGTCACCACTGTGCCCTGCCATTGTCACCACTGTACCCTGCCATTGTCACCACTGTGCCCTGCCATTGTCACCACTGTGCCCTGCCATTGTCACCACTGTGCCCTGCCATTGTCACCACTGTGCCCTGCCATTGTTGCCACTGTGCCCTGCCATTGTCACCACTGTGCCCTGTCATTGTCACCACTGTGCCCTGCCATTGTCACCACTGTGCCCTGCCATTGTAGCCACTGTGCCCTGCCATTGTAGCCACTGTGCCCCGTAAAATGCTCCCCCCCCCCGGCACTTACCTGGGGTCAGCCGTGCTTCTTCTTCTGTCCCTCGATATGTTCTTCCGCCCTCGTTGACGCTTCAGCCAATCAGGTTACCGGTAACCTGATTGGCTGAGACGCCTGTCACGCTTATCCAAGGAACGCACATACCGTGCGTCCCGAGGATAAGCATCCGGAAGCCGACTACAGCCTGAGGGCCTGTAATCAGAAAGCTTATCAGAGCCACCGGCCATCTGAATATTCGGCGGCAATACATAGATTCATGCAATGTAATGCATGAATCTATGTATATTGTCAGTGGTGTCTACGGTAGCCAGAGGGGGCGGTGCTCCAGCGCCCTCTATGGACGCACGGCCACTGGGTTGTACACCCTTAATGCCGCGTACACACGACCATTTTTAATGGTCTAGAAAAAACAACATTTTTTTCGACCTGATTTTTGTCAAGCCTGCTTTGCCTACACACGATCGTGAAAAAAAAAAATGCTCGAGCAAAGCGCGGTGATGTACAACACGTAGGACGGCACTATAGGGGGAAGTTCTATTCGCATGGCGCCACCCTTGGGGCTGCTTTTGCTGATTTTGTGTTAGTAAATGTTAGGTGAGAGACGATTCGCACTTTTCAGTCTTCTTGCTTTTCAGTCTGTTACAGCGTGACGAATGTGCTATCTCCATTATAAACGGTAGTTTTACCAGAACGAGCGCTCCCGTCTCATAACTTGCTTCTGAGCATGCGTGTTTTTTTCACGTCTTTAAAGCCTACACACGAAAAACGACAACGTGAAAAACGATGTGAAAAAATAGAGCATGTTCTAAAGTTTTAATGCCCATTCTTCACGTCATGAAAAATAGTCTGGAGCCCACACACGATCGTTTTTAATGACATTTAAAACAAATTGAATTTTTCACATCATGAAAAACGGTCGTGTGTATGCGGCATCACCCTGCAAAGTGACTGGCCTCATAGGATACACAACGATAAAACAAATCCTCCTGCAAAAGCTGTACCTGTTTATCTGCAGTCTTCTCTATAGCCATTCAAAGCCCAGAAATGATAAAGCTTGTCTGAGCTGTCAGAAAAAAAGGGGGCGTAGAGCTGAAGCCACACTCTGCAGAGCTCAGTGAGAGCTGACTGGAGGGAAGGGACACCCCCCCCCCCATTCACACAGCTTACAGGAACAGAGCTGAAGCTGTCAATCAGCTGGAGATCCCTCCCTTGTCACCATTTTCCTCTTGGTGTCAGGAAAACTTGTCAGATTTGACTGAGGCGCCGTACACACGGCCGAGGTTCTCGCTGAAAACCAGCGAGAACCTCGCTGGAATGCACATTTCAGCGAGGACCTCGGCCGTGTGTACGGTCTCGGCGAGCTTCCCGTCGGGAAGCCCGTCGAGCCGAAATAGAGAGCACGCTCTCTATTTCCTCGACGGCCCGCCTGGAAGAATGGCTGGTTGCCATTCCCGACGGGCGGGTCGCCGAATTCGACGGCCGGGAGAGAACCTCGACGGGCGGAACGATGTGTTCTGCCCGTCGAGGTTCTCTGCCGTGTGTACGGCGCCTCATGCTGATAACAGAGGAATGAACCAGCAGACAGAAATGACATAACGCTTTGGATTGAGATAAGTACACACTATGGGCCAGATTCAGGTAGGAGAGCGGATCTTTATTCTGCGCCGGCGTAGCGAAAATGAGCCGGCAGAATTCAAATTGGGCGGGTAGGGGGCGTGTAGTATTTAAACTAGGCGCAATCCCGCGGCGAACGTACTGCGCATGCGTCGACTGTCAATGTATCCCAGTGCGCATGCTCAAAATTCTGTCAGTGTTTTTGTCGTGAACGTCAATGACGTCAATCCCCATTCACAGACGGGTTACGCAAACAACGTTAAACTTTTTCAATTCGACGCGATCACGACGGCCATACTTAACATAGGATACGCCACCTAGGGGGCATGTTTTTCTTTACGCTGCGTATCTCTTACGGAAACGTCGGAAAGTCACTGCGTAGGGCCTGCGTACGATCGTGAATTGCCGTATCTCGCTGATTTACATATTCTCGGCGTTAATCAGCGGGAACGCCCCGAGCGGCCATTTTAAAATTGCAGTTCCGATACGACGACGAAATACAATTACGCCGCTCGTATCTGAACTCAATCCCGGCGTATCTTGTTTTCTAAATACAGAAAACAGATACGACGGCGTAGGTTAGAAGTTACGCGGCTTATCTAGAGATAAGCCGCGTAACTTCTACCTGAATCTGGCCCTATAGAGGGATAGGCTTTGTTCCGATTTCATGTCTGAGGTTTACAACCACTTTATGTCAGCCCTGGATAATACTGACTCTTTCTAAGGAGCTGATCTCTGAAAATATCCATTGTTTGCAAATAAAGGATGTAGGAAAATTTCACGATGTTCACCAAACTGGTAAATAATTATGATATTTCATAAGTGACAGGTCACAGAGTCCTTTCCCAATTGGTTCCCGTCTATCCGCCAACAATGGGCTTGTTTAGCAAACAAGAGCTTTCTCGCCTGTGCTCATGGGCCTAATTAAAGCATGGTTTTCTAATGACCTCCTTATGAGGTGCCCACAGTCCACAACCGCACAATGGCCGCTGAATCAGTGTTCCCCTAAAACGCCAGACGGACGGTGACACGAGGAGACTGTGCTTTGTGCTGATTAGGACAGCCACAGTTTGTTGGATGCCCCAGGAGAACCGTTCCCCGCGTCCATGACTCAATTACTGAGTCACAAAACTTCGCTTTTCTTCTCTTACAAAAAAGTTTTTGATCTTCAAGACGAACAAATTGAAGTCAGTTCCAGCTATTTTTTTTTTTTACATCTTTAAAGAAAATGAGTCGTTATTACTCAAATTCACTTAGTGTGAGAAAAGCTGATTGCGGCACTGAGATCATCAACTACCTCACCATGTTCTTCTCAACTAAAGAAAAACGACAACAAAAGTCCAAAAAACGAATAAATGATTTCTATGGATGTACAGAATGTACCTTCCCAATTGCAGTCTACAGCAAGTCAACATACCCAGGAGGTGTTCTACTGTATCTAGAGCAGGGGACTCCAAACTGCGGCCCGAGGGCCAGATGCGGCCCTTTACTTGTCTTTGTCTGGCCCTTGGGCACTATTCCTCCCATTGATAGGAGTCACTATTCTGACATGTCAATAGAGCACCATTTCTCCCGCTGACAACACTAATGGGGCACTATTCCTCCCTATTATAACAATGATGGGGTACTATTCCTCCCCCTAATACCAGATATTTACCCCCACTGATGCCAGGAAATTTTCTACTCCCGCTAGCCAGTCTGGCCCTCTATAGAGTCCAAAGGACAATAAACCGGCCCTTTGTTTAGAATGTTTGGCGACCCCTGATCTAGAGCATTGCTTTTCAACCTTTTTGAGACCATGGCTTGGTAAATTTATCCAGAACCTTCCATGTTCAAACAGTAAAAAATAAAGTTTATACTCATACAATAAAAGTACGGCAAGGTAATAAAATGATGTAAGGCTCTGGATGGGGGTGGGTAGTACTGTGGGAGGGATGCGGGTTGTAGACTGGGTTAGGGGACATTATTGGAGGTTGGGGGCACTATGAAGGGCTAGAGGCTCTACAGCAGACTGGGTGTCATTGTGGGAGGTTGGGGGGTATTTGTAGAGGCTGAGGGCTCCCAAGAGGCCTGGAAGCACAGTGATTCACTATGGGTTGTTGGGGGCAATATTGGATGTTGGGGGGCACTGTAGAGGCTGAGGGCTCCCAGGGGGCTTTGGATCACAGTGGTTCCACTATGGAATGTTGGGGGCACTATGGAGGGCTAGAGGCTCTACAGCAGGCTGGGTGGCATTGTGAGAAGTTGGGGGTATTTGTGGAGGCTGAGGGCTCCCAAGGTGCTTGGAAGCACAGTAATTCACTATAGGAGGTTGAGGATACTATGGAGGGCTAGAGCCTCTGCAGCAGGCTGGGTGGCATTGTGGGAGGTTGGGGGATATTTGTGGAGGCTGAGGGCTCCCAAGGGGCTTGGAAGTACAGTGATTCAATATGGGATGTTGGGGGCAATATTGGATGTTGGAGGGCACATAGAGGCAAATGACTCCCAGGGGGCCTGGGGGCACTGTAGGCCACTATGGGATGTTGGGGGGCACTGTAGACGCTGAAGGCTTCCAGGGGGCTTGGAGTACAGTGATCCACTATTGGATGTTGGGGGCACTACTGAATGTTGTGAGGCACTGTAGAGGCTGAGGGCTCTCAAGGGGGCCTGGGGGCACTATGGAATGTTGGGGGCACTACTGGATGTTGCGGGGCACTGTTGAGGCTGAGGACCCGTAAGGGAGCCTGGGGGCAGTGTGGGCCACTATGGGATGTTGGGAGGCACTGTGGAGATTGAGGACTCTAAGAGTGCCTGGGGACAGAGGCAGAGGTACGTTGGACTGGTGGAGAGGGCACGGGCTCTGCGTTGTCCCTCCTTATTGGAACATACATCAAACTAAGGTGCGATATGGAACAACATGTTTTAGAGGAACTCTGTACATTTATTTCTGTATACAGGAGACACGGCTCATCTCTGGGTCAAGGAACTGGCACAATGTTTGATTTTCACATGAGCACGGTCTCCGCCTGGTCCCAGGCATTGATGAGCGCGTGCACGGAGATATGTACCCCCACATGCAGGAATTTGAAGCAAGGCTTTTGACCACCTAAACACACCAGAAATTTGTCATAAATGCCTTAATAAATCACCACCGGTGTCCCTTCTTGGTATGTAAACTCAGCTTGCAGAGCAACCCCATTTACTTGAATAGGTCACGCTGGGTGGGCGTTAGGGGTATAAAGCAAAGCACAGCATCCCGGCCCCGGCATGTGTACACCCCCAGCTGCTGCCTCTGCAGCTAAACGGGGGTTGCAACTGGGAATCAGTAATAGGGTGTGTTTTTTTCACCCCCCAACCTTACACGTAAAAGAGCCCTAAAGCACAAACTCATAAAACATATTAAAATATATATAAATGTACACAAACCGCAATATTCAACTTTAAACTCAATCAAAATAAATAATCATAAGGAAACACTTCTGTTCCATTTATGCTTCTATAGTTTATTTTCTGTTGTCGCAGTAGCCCAAACAAGCTCCCGCACTCACGCCAGGGTCCCCCCTCTGCCCACCGCCACCATCTATAGGATTATAGTCTTTCACGTTGACATTCATCTTGATAAATCATTCGCTCAATTAGGCAAAGACTTCTACAACAAACAGCCAGGCAGGAGCAATTGAAGTACAATGATGAATAGGCCTTTAAGTAGGGCCGGGTTCCCATGGCAAGATGGAGTTACACTGATATTAGGATGTCAAGGCGACGCGTTCACAAAAAGAGCTACAGCCAAAGAAAGGCCGGTGTAATGGAGAGGCAGATGTACGCATAGCGAGTCGTGTGTGCATTGAATAACAGCCAATTAGCAGCGGCTTCTAATTTTTGGCTTGTACAAGGGAACGCGGTGACACAGGAGAAACGCGATACGGGATAAGGAAAATATGACGCTTTCATAACCTCACGTCGGTGCTTCTGGGATGTCCTTTTTTTTCACAATGACCTAAATACCTGGGGAAATTATGACTTGTTGGAGCTTCTGTAACACTAGAGCCAGCGGGAAAGATGATGTTTCCGACAGGCAGCATCTGGTTTTATCATACGAACCCCTCATAAGACTCTCCAAGGGTGAGATCTGTCCGGGCGATAAAGGAAATTTGGATAGAGGAGCGAATTTAGTGACATCATGGCGCTTAGCGCAGTTTCGCTTGTCTTGGAAGAAGAGATGAAGTTGGCTTTAGTTCGGCTGGGGGAAGATTGACAGGTGGCTAAATGAAAATCAATGAAAAATGATAACAAGTGCAGGGAATATAAGGTTACCCTTATATAGGCAAAATTCGATCTTGGCAGAGTTTTGTCATCGCGGCTACACGCAGAGGCAGTTTTTTTTGGCTTTTTAAAGCTGAACTTCAGGAAAAAAAAGATCCATCCAATAGGGGCTCCATCAGCACAGTAAATGATCCTTTTGTATAGGGCAGGGGTCTCCAAACTTTCTAAACAAAGGGCCAGTTTACTGTCCTTCAGACTTTAGGAGGGCCAGACAGTGGCCATTGGAAGTAGAAAAGGTCCAAGCGTCTGTGTGAAAAAACAAGGCCCCATCTTTGGTGTCAGAGGGGGAGTTTTGCACCATCATTGGTTTTAGTGGAAGGGATTGCACTCCTTTCAAAATGCCATTGGAAGGAATTGTGTCCCATCATTGATGTCATTGGACAAAATTGTGTCCCATCAATGGTATCACTGGGCCCTATTGTTGGTGTTGTTGGGAGAAATTGTGCCCCATCATTGTGAGAAATGATGCCCCATCACTGGTGTAAGTGGGAGGAATTATGTCCTATTGTTGGTATCGTTGGGAGAAATTGTGCCCCATCATTGGGTTGAAAATTTGCCCCATCATTGGTGTCTTTGGGAGCAATTGTAACCGTTCATTGGTGTCAGCGGAGAGATTTGTGCCCCTTCATTGTTGTCAGTGGGTGGAACTTTGCCTCATTATTTGTATCAGTGAATGAAATAGTACCTCAAGGGCCAGATGAAAGCAAGCAAAGGGCCGCAGTTTAGAGACCACTGGTATAGGGGGATAGAAAAGGCAGACGGCGCTCTCCCAGCAGAGGGCGCTCTTCTCCTCTCTTCTCCACTTCCGGTTTACTTATGCCTGACCCATTGACTCTATGCTACTCGGCACAGCCATTTATCCTTGATTGGCCGGTTCCCTTTATGCGATCCTTGTGGGCACCGAATGACGCAGTGTTAGTCACCCTCCATCCGGCATTTATTTCACCCACTCTTCCAGTGTTTGGCATACTCCCTTCCCCTTTCACCGGCATTCCACCAGTGGGCTTAATGTGGTGGGACACGTCTGAGGGACAATCGGTATATTATGTGCCATACACCACCATTATGCCTTGCTCTTACACTGCCCTAAAGAAGGCATTTCTATATTCCGAAACATGTTGGGAATTTTCCTGCAAACTTTGTTTCTGGTATGGTCTTCAACCCCAAGAGACCAACCCTGTGTTCCAGATTATGATCTATAGGGTACTGGATTTATATTTGTATGGTTATCCTGATTTGTTAATAACTTTGTACCTTGTGACTGTGATCGCTATTTTATCATGTTTGAATAAAATATATTGATCTTATTACACTGTTTCGTTACTACCATTGCTGCCTACTGCCTCTAAAGTCCTGTTGGAGGAAAATGTCTTCTTTTTGTTCCACATTGTATATAGGGATACAGTCAGTCCTCTGACTTTTACAACACTGATCTATTTTTATTTATCCAGGGGTGTGTGTGGGTCCTCGACATCCTCACTCACAATGCAGGACTGGTGGTCCTACATGGTATGTAAACAGAGCAGGGCTGCTTTTAGAAATCATAGGGCCCAGTACAGCCTGCCTAACACAATATGGGGCCCAGTGAAGTTTTATTTAATTGCTGGGAGCCATGGCTCATGGTATTACTGTGCAAGCACCCAAAGATATTTAGTGTCCCCTCTCTGCCCTCATATCCCTTACTAAACTGATGGGGCTCTGTATAGGAGGGGCGGCACTACCCACCTATAAGCCGCCATGCATCACAGTGCCTGCGACTGACACAGCAGCAAAGGGAAGAAACTTTGGGGGACCAGTTGTGGAGTGAGACTTCCCAGCACTGCAAGGGTTAAACGGTCATAACGAGTATCATCTCTGCCTCAATATGTGCTGCAAATGGGGGTTGCACTTGGCGTGCCATTTATAGTCAATGGCACCCTAATCACGGGTAGCAGAGGTGTGTTTTGCCACACATTTGTCGTGTGACAAAATGCACTACAAGCCTGGTATAACATGCACTGAAAAAATGCTGGAGTCCTGGACTGTGGGCCGTTTGTCGCGTGTAGGACAGCCCATTCAAGCGTTTACACGTGAAACAGGCCGACGCTCAGGTGTCAATAGGGCCTTACTAGTGGTGCGCACCTTCACTGGGCTCACGATTCGTTTAGATTATCCTGTCAACGATTCAATTCGATTCTGCAATGCATCACGATTACTGCACAAGTGCACATGGTTAAAAACTTTTTATCCAAAAATTTAAGCAACTCAAAAATTCAATTTTTCTCCAGTGGCAGAGGGATGGTGGGATCAGTGGCAGAGGGATGGTGGGATCAGAGGCGCAGGGATGGTGGGATCAGAGGCGCCTGCCTTTACATGCACATGACATTTAATGGACTTTCCAGTCTTAGTCCGTACGGTTCAATATTGAGTTGATCCACCCTTTGCAGCTATAACAGCTTTAACTCTTCTGGGATGACTGACCACAAGGTTTAGGAGTGTCTATGGGAATGTTTGATCATTCTTCCAGAAGCACATTTGTGAGGACATCCAACATCAGTGCCTGACCTCACAAATGCGCTTCTGGAAGAATGGTCAAAAATTCCCATAGACACTCCTAAACCCTAAACCCAGAAGAATTGAAGCTGTTATAGCGGCAAAGAGTGGGCCAACTCAATATTAAACCCCACAGACTAATACTGGGGTGCCATTAAAGTTCACTTGAGTGTAAAGGCAGGTGTCCCAATACTTGTGACCAGAGCTTTTTTTCTCAGAAAAAAGGTGCAGGAACTCAACCACGACCCCGTTCAGATTTCACAAACAGTAGAAGGGTCTTAAAGGGGCATTAAATACCAGAATTGCACTACATACAGAGTGCAGAGTTCAGGGGGGTTACACACAGAGTGCAGAGCTGGCAATTGTAAACACAGAAACCAGACTTCTGTGTTTACAAGTGATTGTGGTGAGCAGGCACCAAAGGGTCTGAGCCAAAGGTGGTGGAACTGAGTTCCCCCAAGTTCCCCCAGAAAAAAAGCCCTGCTTGTGACAATCTATAGCCAGATTCGGTAAGACTTACGACGGCGTATCAGTAGATACGCCGTCGTAAGTCCAAATCCGCATCGTCGTATCTTTAAGCGTATTCTCAAACTGAGATACGCTTAACTGTTGCTAAGATGCGACCGGCGTAAGTCTCCTATGGCCGCTAGGGGATTTACGCCTAGAATATGTAAATTAGCTAGATACGCCTATTTACGAATGTATACACGGCTGTCGCAGTAAAATACGCCGTTTACGTAAGCACAGCCAATGTTAAGTATGTACGTCGAATTTCACGTCGTTTAGGTTGTTTGCGTAAGTCGATTCAGAATGGGGCTGGGCGTAGGATACGTTCACGTCGAAAGCATTGACTATTTGCGCATTACGCTTGCTTACGTCGGCCCATTTACGCTACGCCGCTGTAACTTAGGGAGCAAGTGCTTTGTGAATACTGCACTTGCCTCTTTAACTTGCGGCGGCGTAGCGTATATTTGTTTTTTTTTGGCATGTTAAGTACATGCAAAAATTCATTCTTAGACTGCTGCTCACCACGGCCAATTTGGATATGATGTCAGTAGCCCCAAAAGACTCAGAGCTATCACTCTATAGCAGGTGTAGGCAACATGGGGCCCTCCAGCTGTTACAGAACTACAAGTCCCATCATGCCTCTGGGAGTAATTGTAACTGCCAGCCTTGCAATGCCTCATGGCAAATATAGTTCTACAACAACTGGAGGGCCCCAGGTTGCCTACCCCTGCTCTATAGTATGCCCTTCACTCCTCCCCCTGCAGCTACATTGAAGGCTATGTAGAGGGCCAGCATAGACAGTAATTAGAAACTCTATTTTTTACTTTGGCGCAACTCATCTGGTGTATGTTTGGACCCCCCAAGAATACATTTTATAGCATGTCACCTATGGTAATACTCAATGTCTATCCTCTGCACGCACACCCTGGACAAACAATACGTCCCACAAGTATAGAATTTTCTTCTTTGGACGGCATTGTTGCGTGATGTACATATCCTTTACTAAATCCGGCATGTTGTGTATGGCAATATATTTATACACAGCACAGAGCATGTCATATCTATGATAGTTGTCGGTAAGCCTGTCGGGTCTATTGAGGTGCACAGAATGATTTGCTCCACATGAAGATTAGACTTCTCCTCACCGATACATTATTATTCCCGAACTTTAATGTGGGACACAATTTTATGTCCAATAAAAGCCGCAGGGGGACACAAAGGAGATCCGTGACATGAAAAGCCTAACGGACTCTGGTATGCAGCTGTCCTGTAATCCGAGCGCACCAAATCTTCACTTTCCTTCCATTGTTCCCTCTATTGGCTGCCTGTGGCAGGTGCTGACGGATTAAGCCAGTGGTTAAGCCGGCAATAAACTCCAAATTAGTGGTTTTGTCTTTAAAACAGGTGAACCTCAACTGTGTACAGACATGAGGAGCTATGGCAGAACTCCACACCTCTACATAGGTAGAAGGTGACTTCGCAGACTAAAGATGGGTGGTCGTGGGATGCAGGATTCCCAGAGCACACAAAAAAACGCACCTCCCTTTTTCAGACACGTGCCATGAATTCTTGATGGAGCTCCAAAGCACCTTGCTACGTGCATGTGAAAGCCTAAGCCAAAATGCATGGGTAAAAAATATTATGCGTTTTGGTGTGGTATGAAAAAAGAAGGGACATGCACTTCTTTGGTGTGATTTGGATGTGGTAGGCAGCCCATTCAAACAAATGGAATGGCCTATCTCAACACATAGCAATGTAGGGAAAAACTTTTTTGCATTGCATATGCTTTGTCACATGGGGTCCTAAGCCCATTTTTTATTGAAAAGCCTGTCGCGTGCAAAACACACCCAAAAAATTCCACCCGGTGCAGAAAAAATGTGCACACACATAAAGAGTGAAACACAAAAACGTGCAACGGGTGCTGTGTCAAACGGTCCTCCTCAAGGTAGACCCAGGCCCGTTGCAACAGGACAGGCAACACAAACAATCGCTTGGGGCCCCAAGCTGGCCTGGGGCCCCCAACTTCCCCTTCCCAGGTTGTAGCATGGCCAAGCTCTTTCCTTCCTCCTGGAGTCCTGTCAGTCCGGCCAGGTACCGCGCATGGTACAGGAGATTCAGTTTCCTGTTCCCGGCCGGACTGACAGGAAGTGCACACTGAGTGCTCACTTCCTGTCAGTCCGGCCAGGAACACAGGAAACTGAATCTCCTGTACCGTGCAGTACCCAGCACGGCCCGGGGACTGGGGACCCATAATGATAAAACACCGGACTGACAGGAGGAAGAGGAGCTTGGCCACGCTACAGCAGGGAAGAAGGGAGGTGAGAATAGAAAAACAGAGGGACTAGGGAGGGGGGAGGAGTAAGAACATGGGTGTAAAGAATTAGTGTAGCGCTAACGTAGGCTTTGCGTTCGGGGGGTGCTTGGGGGCCCCCATTTTGCTTGGGGCCCCCAAAATCCTTCAAACGGCCCTGGGTAGACTCCATGAGAGCAGGCAAACTAAGCCAGAAGGCCATGTCCACCCAATCCCAAAACGTTCAGGGCTGGCCCGTGGACCGGCACCCTTACATCACACTATGACAAACGTGACACCAAACAATAATAAAACATAAAAGTAACAAACAGAGGGTAAAATAAAAAAGAAAGTTGAGGAGAAGGAAAATGAGGAGAGTGAAACAGTGACCATTGTGCACTATGATGGCCGGCCCTCCGGCCAGGAATCAAACATTCCTCTGGTCCTAGCCAAAAGGCCCCGGCCCTAGAGGCAGGTGACGTGACCAAGGTCCCAAAAAGCAAAAGTGCCAGAAAACACTAGTGCAGTTACGGCACCCCTGGACTCAGGCCCGTCGGAACCCGACAGGCAAAGCAAGCATTAATTGTAATTGTATCGCTTCTCTGCCTTTTGGCTAAGATTTTGGCTACAAGTGTAGTATCTGTTCTTATCAGTTGCCAATAGGTGGTGCTAAACTGACTGTCCCCAGTACTCGGCGAGGGGGAAAGGGATGGCAGTCGGTGGACACTAAGCCTGTTGGTGTAGAGGCGAAAGCCTTCTGATCGGGGCAGAGAGGCATGAGGTCGAAGCTGAAGGGCCGGGACCCTGGCCTTTGGCCTGGATTCGGTCGTGTCTGCCCCAGTCAGTTGTTCGGTGAGGGAACCTTTGCTAATCCTTTCGGGGAGAGGCGGGTAGTACTTCCCGAATGTAATTAGGTGGGAGAGATGGGGGTTGGCTCTCCCCAACCTCTTCTCCTACCTTCCTGGCTGGGAAGGGTGCTGCCGGTCCGGACCGGGGGTCAGGGTCCTTAAAAAGCCTGTGGAGATAGTGCCCCTGGAGTGGCAGTCCAGGGGTGCCATACATTGCACTGAGTGTTTGAGGGGCACTCAATGTGTGGCACCTTAGGTCACTGATCTCCACATACACCTTTTTGACACCTGCCTCTAGGGCCGAGCCTTTTGGCTAGGACCAGAGGAATTTTTGTTCCTGGCCGGTGGGCCGGCCATGGTATTGCACGGTGGCCACTTTCCACTCACCATTCCCACCTTCCATTTCCCCCACTTTCTTTTTTATTTTACCCCCTGTTTGTCTTGTTTGTCACTTTTTCTGTTTGGTGCTGAGCACTTTATGTGTGGCGAGTAGGGTGCTAGTCTTCGGGCCTGACTCTGAAAGTCTTGGGAGTAGGTGGACATGGCCTTCTGGCTTAGTTCACGTGCTCTCATGGGGTCTCCCTTCGGGGGAGCCTCACCGAGGAGGGTTCTGTTTCGGCAGTCCCTCCGAGGATGTTAGGCCATGTGGTTTCGGCTGCATGGGCCTTAGTGGGGTCCTAGTGGTTTCGGCTGCTTGGACTCCTATACTCTTTTCCCTGCCAGGAGCCTAACGCCCCGGGCGATCAGAGCTGGGTCCTCTTCGGAGGACCATTGACGATGGCACCCGTCGCAGTTTTTTGTGTTTCACTCTTTATGTGTGTGCACATTTTTTCTATGGGCTTAGGACCGCTTCTCGGCCTTTTAGCTAAGTTCAAGTGTAGTATCTGTTCTTATCAGTTGCCAGTAGGTGGTGCTATGCTAACCGTCCCTAGTACACGGCGAGGTGGAAAGGGATGGCAGTTGGCAGATGCTAAACTTGCTGGCGTGGAGGTGGAGGCATTCTGATCTGGACGGAGAGGCATGCGGTCGAAGCTGGAGGGCTGGGCTCCTGGCCTGGATTTGATGCAGTTTCTAACCTGCCAATTTCTCGAAAGGGAATGTCAACCTCACCCTACTGTTAAGGGGGGGGGGGGCAGAAATTTGGCTAGTACTTCTCGGGTATAATTAGGTAGGGAGCGAAAGAGGTGAAGAGGGGTGATGTATTCTCTCCCTCTCTGAGCTTCCGGAGCTCTCGTTCCTTTCTTGTAGGGAAGGGGGCTGTGACTGTCCGGGCTGTGTGCCAGGGTCCGTTGAAAAGCCTATGGTGATGTGCCCCTGGAGTGACAGTCCAGGCAGGGCCATTTGAAGACATTTGGGGGCCCCAAGCAAAAAAAAAAGTGATATTTCAAGTTGAGAAGCGGGGGGGGGGGGGGATGTTGGCAGCTTACCCCTATCCTCCGCCTCATAGATGTTGGTGTCCGCACAGGGGCCCCAGCAGGGAGGGCCCTTGCCGCATCGCTGCGTCCTCCTGCAGTCCGGTCGGCCGTGTACCATAACCGTGCGGTACAGGAGATTCAGTTTGCTGTTCCCGGGGCCGGACTAAAAGGCAGTGAGCACTCAGTGTGTGCACTTCCTGTCAGTCCGTCCTGGAACAGGAACCTAATTCTACTGTACCGCGCGGTTATGGTACATGGCCGACCGGACTGCAGGAGGACGCAGCGGTGCAGCAAGGGCCCTCCCTGCTGGGGCCCCTGGCCAGCTCGGGGCCCCAGGCAAATGCTTGCTTTGCCTGTCGGGTTCCGACGGGCCTGAGTCCAGGGGTGCCGTAACTGCACTAGTGTTTTCTGGCACTTTTGCTTTTTGGCACCTTGGTCACGTCACCTGCCTCTAGGGTCGGGGCCTTTTGACTAGGACCAGAGGAATGTTTGATTCCTGGCCGGAGGGCCGGCCATCATATTGCACAATGGTCACTGTTTCACTCTCCTCATTTTCCTTCTCCTCCACTTTCTTTTTTATTTTACCCTCTGTTTGTTACTTTTATGTTTTATTATTGTTTGGTGTCACGTTTGCCATAGTGTGATGTAAGGGTGCCGGTCCTCGGGCCAGCCCTGAACGTTTTGGGATTGGGTGGACATGGCCTTCTGGCTTAGTTCGCCTGCTCTCATGGAGTCTACCCAGGGCCGTTTGAAGGATTTTGGGGGCCCCAAGCATAATGGGGGCCCCCCCAAGCACCCCCCGAACGCAAAGCCTACGTTAGCGCTACACTAATTCTTTACACCCATGTTCTTACTCCTCCCCCCTCCCTAGTCCCTCTGTTTTTCTATTCTCACCTCCCTTCTTCCCTGCTGTAGCGTGGCCAAGCTCCTCTTCCTCCTGTCAGTCCGGTGTTTTATCATTATGGATCCCCAGTCCCCTATCAGATAGTCCACGGGCCGTGCTGGGTACTGCACGGTACAGGAGATTCAGTTTCCTGTGTTCCCGGCCAGACTGACAGGAAGTGAGCACTCAGTGTGCACTTCCTGTCAGTCCGGCCAGGAACAGGAAACTGAATCTCCTGTACCATGCGCGGTACCTGGCCGGACTGACAAGACTCCAGGAGGAAGGAAGGAAGAAGAGCTTGGCCACGCTACAACCTGGGAAGGGGAAGTTTTGGGCCCCAGGCCAGCTTGGGGCCCCAAGCGATTGTTTGTGTTGCCTGTCCTGTTGCAACGGGCCTGGGTCTACCTTGAGGAGGACCGTTTGACACAGCACCCGTTGCACGTTTTTGTGTTTCACTCTTTATGTGTGTGCACATTTTTTCTGCACCGGGTGGAATTTTTTGGGTGTGTTTTGCACGCGACAGGCTTTTCAATAAAAAATGGGCTTAGGACCCCATGTGACAAAGCATATGCAATGCAAAAAAGTTTTTTCCTACATTGCTATGTGTTGAGATAGGCCATTCCATTTATTTGAATGGGCTGCCTACCACATCCAAATCACACCAAAGAAGTGCATGTCCCTTCTTTTTTCATACCACACCAAAACGCATGATATTTTTTACCCATGCATTTTGGCTTAGGCTTTCACATGCACGTAGCAAGGTGCTTTGGAGCTCCATCAAGAATTCATGGCACGTGCCTGAAAAGGGGAGGTGCATTTTTTTGTGTGCTCTGGGAATCCTGCATCCCACGACCACCCATCTTTAGTCTGCGAAGTCACCTTCTACCTATGTAGAGGTGTGGAGTTCTGCCATAGCTCCTCATGTCTGTACACAGTTGAGGTTCACCTGATTTAAAGACAAAACCAAGCAAGCAAGAGATTTTTTTTTTTGAAAAGCCTATGGCGTGTGAAACACACTCAAAAACTCCACCCGGTGCAGAAAAAATGTGCACACACATAAAGAGTGTTCACAAAAACGTGCAGACGGGTGCAACGTCAAGTGGTCCTTCTGTGCAGAAGGGACCCAAACCCTGATCCCCCGGGGCGTTAGGCTCCAGACGGGGACTGAGTTACTATGGTCCGAGCAACCGAAGCCGACTCGGACCCAACTTCCCTGGAGAGACTGCCGAAACAGAACCCTCCAAGTACTAGGTGGGACTCCCCCGAAGGGAGACCCCATGAGAGCAGGTGAACTAAGCCAAAAGGCCATGTCCACCCACTCCCAAGACGTTCAGGGCTGGCCCGAGGACCGGCACCCTACTAATCACACTGTGTACAAAACGTGCACAACAAAAAAAGACAAAAAGATGACAAACATAGGCTAATAAATTAAATAAAGTGGGGGAAAGGGATAGTGAAGAGGAGAGTGAAGAAGTGGTCATTGTGATGAACAATGACCAGGCCCTCCGGCCAGGAATAAAAAATTCCTCCGGTCCTGGCCAAAAGGCCCGGCCCAGGAGGCAGGTGCTAAAAAAGCGTGTAGCTGGTGCAGTGACCATGGTGTCGTTAAATCAAAGTGACCTTCACTCACAGTGATTCTCAGACACCCCTGGACTGCCACTCCAGGGGCACATGCACCATAGGCTTTTCTGTTCCAAATCTAACCCCCCGACCGGCCAGTGCAGCCCTCCACCCCTGCCAGAAAGAGAGCCCTTCCAGGTTTTCTTGGTAAGAAGCTGCCCCCATCTAGCAGCCTCCACCAATACTAACCCTTCCAGACTCCCTGTCAACCCAGCAGGATTTGCATGGCCCTACCCCGTCTCTCCATCAGGGCAGTTCCAGCTCCTCCTACCAGATCTCTGACAGGGACAGCACTTGCACCAGCCAGCCAGAAGGCCAGACTAGAACCCGGCAAAAAGACCAGACCAGGCACAGCCACCCATCCTCACCAGAAGCACCCTTCCAGGTGGCTCAGACGCAACCATTGGCCGGCCCCCAGTATCTGTCGGGCAGCACGGCATAGTCCCTGCTGAAACCACCCTTCCAGGTGCAATGACGCTATTGGATTGCATCCACCCTCCACAAATAGGAGTGCTTCAGCGCTCCTCTAGCAACTGACGAGAACGGATACCACACCTGATCTTAGCCAAAAGGCCGAGCAGTGGCAGGGATGACACCACGATCAGCTCAGCCGGAGTGCAATGGCCGAGCCTCGCCCTGGGAGAACCACCTTCATGATCATGGTGTCTCCCCTGCCAAGCAAGCAAGAGATACTGGGAGCATCCCCTGGGCCATGTGAAAATGCATCCCCTATGACATGCCTTAAAGAGGACCGCTGGCCCTAGACCATGGAGGAACTCGGGGACAGTGCTTGAAGTGTGGAAAGGGTAGGTAAAGAGTTGCAATATTTTTTTTTAAAGGGGGGTTAGAGAATCTCAAAATTAAAATAATAAAAACTTGAAATTTTACTGTAAGCATTAGGATTTTAATAAATATTTTTTCTCTAAAAATGGAGTTCTGCTTTAAATGCTATGTCACCTTGTAGGGGCTTCTGGGTAAGCATGATAAATGAGTGTCTAACTGAAACGGTGCAGCGAGGGCTTGGTGTGGTGAAAACAGGAAAGAGGTCCTGACTCTGGTGCGCGTACATAAATATATACTGGTACTTGTTCCATCTCCTTTCTATAATGAGGACGGAACTTCTGCAAAAGCTCCTTGGAGCTGTTATCAGTGCACTGCAGGCCTGCGGTTTTCAGGCTCTCGCAATAATTGTTATAACTGCCGCTTCTTCTCACAAACAGGACACGCCGTCCGAGAGCTCCAGTTTGAGCCACTGAAAGTGGGTTACAAGGCTCCACCCACTGCATTTTACTCTCAAGCAGAAATGTGAGCAAAATATTACTAAATGCTTTACAGGTAAACTCCACCTTTCCCCCCTCAGGAAACACAGAAATCACAGAAGCCTTTGATTTAATCATAATTTATTCTGATCCAGTGGCAGCTGGTGCTCAAAATTTGTGGGGGGGCGCAAACGAAAAAAAAAAAAAACAATTGCAGCCTCACTGTACCTTTCAAATGCAGCCACTATGCCATCAAACGCAGCCACTGTGCCATGCCATCAAACACAACCACTGTACCATCAATTGTCACCACTATGCCATGCCATCAAATGCAGTCACTGTGCCATCAAACACAACCACTTTGCCATGCCAACAAAGGCAGCCACCGTGCCATCAAAACGCAGCCACTGTGCCAGCCATCAAAACGCAGCCACCTGCCATCAAAACACAGCCACCGTTCATCAAAACGCAGCCACTGTGCCATGCCATCAAAACGCAGCCACTGTGCCATGCCATCGAACACAGTATTCTATGCCATCAAACACAACCACTGTGCCATCATTGTCACCACTGGCAGCCATCAAATGCAGTCACTGTGCTCAAACGCAAACCACTTTTGCCATCAAACGCAGCCACCGTGCAATGGCCACTGGCCATGCCATCAAAACGGCCACTGTGCCATCAAAACGCCACCATGCCATCAAAACGCAGCCACTGTGCCATGCCATCAAATTGCAGCCATTGCAGCCATCAAACACAGTCACTGTGCTATGCCATCAAACACAACCACTGTGCCTTCAATTTTCACCACTGTGCCATGCCATCAAATGCAGTCACTGTGCCATGCCATCAAACGCAGCCACCGTGCTATCAAAACGCAGCCACTGTGACATGCCATCAAAACGCAGCCACCATGCCATCAAAACGCAGCCACCGTGCCATGAAAATGCAGCCAATGTGCCATGCCATCAAAACGCAGGTACTGTGCCATGCCATCAAATGCAGTCACTGTGCAATGCCATCAAACGCAGCCACTGTGCCATCAATTGTCACCACTGTACCCCCACTTGTCGCCACTGTGCCATGCCATCAATTGTCCCACTATGCCATCAAACACAGCCACTGTGCCCCCAATTGTCACCACTGTGCCCCCAATTGTAGCCACTGTGCCCCCAATTGTCGCTACTGTGCCTAGTACCCCGCCTGGCACTTACCTTTCTGGCTTCTACCGTCCCTCGATGTCCCTCGTCCTGCCCTCGATGACGCTTTAGTCAATCAGGTTGGCTGAGACACCTGTCAGTCTTATCCTCGGAGCGCACGGCCGGTACGTTCCGAGGATAAGCTTCAGGAAGCCGACTACAGCCTCAGGGCTGTACTCGGAAAGCCTATCAGAGCCAGCGGCTCTGATGGGCACTTCCCCAGAGCCGGTCAGCTGAATAGTGGGCGGCAGCGACGAAAATATACAGATTTATACAGTGTATGAATCTGTATATTTTACTGTCTGTGAGCGATCCAGAGGGGGCGGCGCTCCAGCGTCCCTATGGACGCACCGCCACTGTTCTGATCTGAACCTGTTTCTTTTAGGGCCAGTTCACACCAGATGCAGTCTCGTACATTTTCGTGTGCATCTTTTTCTACACTAAAAATGCATGCAAAGTGTTTTCCATGTATTCCAATGGCTCTAGTTCACACCATGCAGTCAGTTTCCGGTGCTAAAACTGACCGGAAACTGACTGCATGGTGGGAACTAGACTGAGCCATTGGAATACATGGAAAACACTGTGCATGCATTTTGTGCAGAAAAAAGCACACAGAACTGCGTCTGATGTGAACTGGCCCTTAGGGCATTTACATTTGTGGGGTGCATCAATACATGTGTGTTAATGCATATAATCAAAACACAATCTTCCCAACGCATATCTTCCTGAAAATGGCTGTAAATGTAAGTGGGTGCTGCAGCACCAAAGACCTTCAAAGCAAGAAGTACAGTATGTCACCAGCACACCAAGGGTCTCCATTATGGAGCGCCATTATCCTTGGTGTTCTGGTGACAGTAAGCACAGGAAGAAATTGTCAGTCAACCCTGATGCACTTTTACACATTGCACATCTCCCTGTTTTTTAATTTTTTATTATTATTATTATTATTATTATTCTGGCTATAGCCTTGTGCACACGGGCAAGAATCTTGTCAGGAAAAAAATGTTGTTTTCTCTGACGAGATTCTCCTGCCGACCGAGTGTACATACAGACCTTTCAAAAGAATCGCTGTTCTCTTGAAAGGCAAGAACGCGGTGACATCATCTTGTACGACGAGCATGCGCTCGTCACATTTGATGCCGTCGCCCCCCGTCTTGCTTCACCTATGCTGTGGAAGCTACCACACATGCGTTAAAGTCATTTCGAGCATGCGCGATGGTTTCTACGGCGACAGGTAAGTATACACACTCTCGAGTTTCTCGTTCGGAAACAGGCCGTCAAGAATCTCGGTGAGAAAATAGAGAGCAGGATCGAGAAACCTGAAAGCCTCGTACACACGCTTGGTTTACTCGCTGGTTCTTGCTGAGAAAACCGAGCGTATATACGAGGCTTAAGAGATCACCTATTCTATTCCTCAGTGGTAAATATAGCACTACTATGTATATTTAATTTGGTGCATAATATAATACGTTGAAAGTCTGAGATTCTTTGAATGTATCCCTTTAGAGCAAACCATCCCCCAGAAGAAGACCACAACTGCACAGGTCGAAACGCGTCTATTTTTTTTCACACAGTCAAACATTATGTAATGGAACGATGTGTACATTTGTGTTTGCATTATTATATCATGGAACATGTATTGTATCCAATAGCCAGTATTTATATTTTAACTGTAACATGACATTGGAATTTCTTGGAATTTCATCTTTGACCTTGCTATATCGCTGCTAAAATAAACCTGGGGGGATTTTCCTATATGGTTCATTTCGGGGGGTGCAGCCTCCATATCTCTCTTATATGTGTCTTTCTCATTTAGTTTTTTTAACCTGTTGCACATTTACCCTTTCAAAGCTTTTTCACATGTGTTAGACGGGTTCTCCTCTAGTTACTACTCTGAAGAAGTCCATGTGTTTCTCTCTATTGTGGTGTGACAGTTACTGTATAATTGTAGTTTTGTTTAAAGTGGAACTCCAGGGAAGAAAAGTTTGTCTCCCCTCTGCACTGTAATGCTCACTTTGTCTAGGAGGTTAGGAATAAGCAGAAATACCTAATTTATTCCTCTCTCCTGCAGGCTTCTCTCTGCCTAAAGCCTCGTACACACGATTGGATATCTGATGGAATCTAATCTGATGAATTTTTTTGTCGGATATCCAATGAAGCTGACTTTCATCAGTCTTGCCTACACACCATCGCTCAAAAATCCGACCGTGTCCAAACGCAGTGACGTAAAACACTACAACGTGCTGAGAAAAATGAAGTTCCATGCTTCCGAGCATGCGTCGACTTAAATCTGAGCATGTGTGGATTTTTGACCAATGGACTTCCACACAGACGATCGTTTTTTTTCTATCGGTTTCTATGGATAATAGTAAAAATTTAAAACATGTTCTATTTTTTTTCACCGATTGAAAACAAACCGATGGGGCCCACACGCGATTGGTTTGTCCGATAAAAACAGTCCATTGGTCTGATTTCATCGGAGAAACCAATCGTGTGTACAGGGCTTGAAGGGAGATACTGAGGGTCTATATTATATCTTATTTCTATGTACATAGACACATGACGTTACACCATGAAGGTTGGTGATTAGTTGTGTGTCATTTATCTAATTGCAATCTCATTGTATATTTTATTTGTGTTTCTTTTGTAGATCATTTTCTGACATAATATACTCCTGAGCAAACGGGCAACTGGAACTGGAAGAATAGTTTCCATGTGTAATACTGCGGAACTACTTTGTACATCAAATTTTTCCAAATTGCCTCAGAAAAGTGAGTGCTCCACATATAGTAGCGTCTGTTGTCTAGTATCTAATTATTTATGGTTTTAATGATGTATGTTTTTGTACAATAAATTTATATTTTTGTAATCTTACTTTATAAGTCTATACCGTACCATGAAAGTCCATATTGCCTCCATAACTAATGGGACAAACGTACATAACAGGGCTCAAGTCCTGCGGGAACGCGTGGGAACGAAGTTCCTGCACTTTTTTCACAGCAGAAACTCAGTTCCCTTTGCAGAACAGCCAATCCTTCACTAAGCAGCGATGCCCAGCTCGAGTCACTGTCAGGGGCAGGCGAACCTTAGTAATCCTTTATGTTACTGGCCGCTTCCTGTATATGGATTTATCAGGTAGTGTGCGGATATTCCGTCACTTTCTCGATGCCGCAATGTCTCCTGGGAGCTTTTGTCATTGTTCCCAGAAGAAGTTCTTTCTAAATCCCGCGATAACTTGCGGCAGACCTCCGCAATGTCTCCTGGGAACAATGACAAAAGCTCCCAGGAGACATTGCGGCATCGAGGAAGTGACGGAATACCAGCACACTACCCGATAAATCCATATACAGGGATCGGCCAGTAACATAAAGGATTACTAAGGTACAGTGGTTCGGAAAAAAAACACGCGGTTTAGTAATTATGCATATGAGTGTATCATTTATTTTTTTGGGTGGGGGAGTGGATCTTGGGTGGGAGTTCCCACACTTTTTTTTCCCCCAGGACTTGACCCCTGGTACATAATATTTTTCTTATCAAGTAGTTTTTTTCATAGAACTCTGAGAATGGCGACATATGTGTGGTGAGGTGTATATAGTTCTTCTTCCAAACAACCCAATAAGCAAAGTTTAGGGTCTAATTTAGGAGTGATTCCAAATTCTATTACGTAATCCAGGGGTGTCAAACTCAATTTCATTGTGGGCCACATCAGCATTATGATTGCCCTGAAAAGGGCCGGTTGTATCTGTAAAATTAAATTTCGGGGGCATCCCTTCCCCATATATTAGATGTCAAGAGCCACCCCACCATCAGAAGTTGAGTCCCTCACTCTCCCTTACATCACAGTGCACCCCCCTTTCCCTTATGCTGCTGCTGGGAAGAAGTTGGATGCATTGCTTGAAAGCATAAAGTAAGGGTCTGGAGGAGGACCAGAGGTTAGCTGGAGGTGCGAGGGCCACATGAAATGGCCTGGAGGGCCGGATTTGGCCCGCGGGCCTTGTGTTTGCCACCTGTGACGTAATAGAAAGGCAACTCATGTTTTTGGTAAGACACAATACCATACACAATAGCATAAAAAAATGTTATTTTCAATGCGGTGCACCACAATGCATGGTAGTGCATTATTGTGCATTGTGTCTCGCTGCTATGCGGGTGTGTTATTTGAGTGCATAGTCACAAAGCAGTGTGTGAAGTCAGCCTAACGCAGAATTTGAAAGACAGAGTGCACTCAGATGTTGGCTGATGATGATGACATGGTACAGCACAGCAACTCCTCCACATGTGGCCAGTTGACACCAGCCACAAAACAACTGCAAAGACAAGATCTAATTTTAGAGGAAGACTTGGGGAAAGGTTAATGAGGATGTAAAAGGTTACTCTTCCAGTAAGCAGACAGCCTGAAACACGATCTCCGAATTATAACACTCAATGGAATTTTTATTGAATGGCCGTAACACAATTGGGGGAAGGAAGATGAGGGGGTTGTGGTAGGGTAAACGGCAAGGTTAGTTAAAGCGGAGGTTCACCCAAAAATCAACTTTCTGACATTAGATCCAGCATACTGCTAACATCTGCAGTATGCTGGGGTTTTAAAAATTTTTTTGTAATTATCGTTTTATGAGCCGTTGTTATCCGGCTCTGAGCGGGGAATCCTGCGGGGAATGGGCATTCCTAAGCTAAGAGGAGTCGATTGACGGGCTGCTAAGGCGAGTCACGCCTTCCGAAAATACCCGAGTGTCACTTTGGGTATTTCCGGAAGGCGTGACACGCCTTAGCAGCCGGTCAATCAACTCCTCTTGGCTTAGGAACGCCCATTCCCCGCAGGATTCCCCGCTCGGAGCCGGATAACAACGGCTCATAAAACGATAAGTACAACATTTTTTTAAAAACCCCAGCATACTGCAGATGTTAGCAGTATGCTGGATCTAATGTCAGAAAGTTGATTTTTGGGTGAACCTCCGCTTTAAGGAGAAAGGTGATGGCAAGCAATAGGCTTAATTCCATATTTCCAGGAGTAATGTTCTAGGTGTAGTAACCCAAAGCAACCAATTAGAGTTCTTATTTTATTGGTTAATGAACCCAAAACTGGTTGCTTTAGTTGACTTAACTTACTAAGTTAGTCTGGTTTAAAAAAAAGATACAAGTCCATTCAGTTCAACCCACAGAGAAAACACACACACACAAATCAAAAACTTAAATATACACAATCCTATACCCACAGTTGATCCAGAGGAAGGCAAAAAACAAACAATAAAGGAAGGCAAAAAACAAACAATAAAGCTATAAATATGATCTATGTTGTGCATTTGAAATAATTTCTTTAAAAAAATAATAATAATAATAATAATTTACAGAGCTGGCCAAAACCAGTTGTTGAGGGAGTCTATTCCATTTTTTCACATCTCTTACATACTCTAATCTTTCCTCCATGCCTCTTATCAGTTTGGTTGCCCTTCTCTGTGCTTTCTTCAGTTCCCTGATATCCTTTTTGAGAACTGAAGACGAACTGCATATTCCAAGAGGTCTTACAATTTTACAGGGGCTAAAATATTCCCCTGGAGTCCATACCTCTTTTAAGACCACTTTTGGTCTTAGCACTGACATCTTGAACTAGCATTATGTCATCTTGATGGGTTGGTGCCAAATATTCATCAGGAAGTCTCCAACAGTGACAGCAGTGAGGCTGATGTGTATGAGTACTATGAATCAAGTGGAAACACTGGCTATACATGTGAAGATGCTTATAGATTTGATTGTTTCAAACCCTAACCTTCCGCACAAAAACAATTGTTTAACACAAAGAAAAGAATAGAAATTTGATGGAATTCGGTTGGATTTTGTGACAAGTCCAATCATTCCTTTTTTCAATTAGAACTATTTTTTTTTATTTAACTGCCAAATTTTTCAAACAATTGTTTTAAAAATGTGCACAAATCCCTTTTACACAGGGCAGAATATGATTTGCCTCCGTATGCTACGGGGAGTTTATCCCTCTGAGCTGGTGGCGGTGCCCTGTCTTTTCCCCGCTCATCAGTGTGCATGGCAGAAATCCCTTACAGATTAAATCTGCGTCCTCATTGGCTGTACACCAGTAGAATTTGGTAAAAAAAAAACATGTTTTGGGAACACATCGCGTCCTTCATGTATGTCCCTTTTTTTCAAATAACGTGTGAAGGGGCCTTAGCAATTTTAATGAAAAAGCCAATAAACTCCAAAGCTCATTAACATAAAAAAAAGTTAACAATCATTTTTTAACTGCAGTGATGAGGAAAATCGAAGCAGATAGATGGAAAACTTTTCTCGAATGGACAAAATTCTAGTAACTCCCGGGTGACATTGTGGTTTTAAAAACAAAATTGTAAATTATAATATAATAAATAATTCTTATTATAATGCCTATATGCCTTCCAAAACTTGAATGTAGAATACAAAACATTGGCATGGCAACTGAACAAAAATTTTCAGGGTTTTCAACCAAAATTGGCTGATTCTATAATAGGACGATTGAATACTCGATAGTTCTGAATCTCTGTACAAATGTTCAAACGGATGAGAGAATAGAGATAACAAGATGCTTCATTGACCTATCTCTCCTTGGTTCTCTTACTGAGACCCCTTCTTTGAGGCCGTGGAAAGGAAATATAAAAATGTTCTTATTTATCCAACCAAAAAAAAAGTTTAATCCCAAAGATAGAATTGAAAAAAAAATGGATACAAAAATATTAAACATGAAAGTTCCAGGGTGACTTTCCTGCTTAAACTTCCCTCCTCTTCCCTGGAATTTCTGGCTGATGCCATCTTCATGGGCTGGTGCCACACATCGAAGGAAGACTTACAGATAAACAGCTGTGGTAACGATGTACTTCTATCTGCCAAGATTTCACAGTACCCATTAAAAAGTAATGGCATTTCACGCTATGCTGCAACATGTGCCACTGTTGTAATGTAATTGATTGATCTAGTTAACATAACAGCTCCCAAAACCCACCAGTGCTAACGGGCTTATCATTTGCATTTTTGGCCTTTGGACAAACAGCAAAGCTTGGGTGTTGCAAGTCGATTGTACAGCAGTTCCGTTGGTTAGTCCAGCAGTCACTTAGGGGGAATTTACTAAAACTGGAGAGTGCAAAACCTGTTGCAAGTCTGCAGAGAAACCAATCAGCTTCCAAGCTTTAGTTAGAAGCTGATTGGCTACTATGCACAGCTGCACCATATTTTACACTCTCCAGTTTTAGCATGATTCATATTTGCCTGTATAATAATGTACATTGCATTGCATGGCCTATTAGTTTTTCCATAGGCCCTAAAAGTACGTCCACAAATCAAAAAATCTACCCGACTTTGTTTTTTCCAGTACAGCACAATGCTTGTATAGGTCCTTTACAATATGCAACACTTAAAGGTCCTTTACATTTGGTCACTGCAAATTTCATGGCAAAAAAATGTAAAAAAATGCCTCCATATTGGTATTTTTACATTGGTATATTCAATTAATCAGTAGATTAATTAGTAGTTTTGTAAATATTAAAAATCTTTTAAAATATATGTTCAAAAGGTATATTTAAAAAAAATATACTTTGCACTTTCTGTGCACTCAAAAAACTATAACGGAGCTTTTACAGAGAAAATACATAAAATGTTTCCCCTTTTTTTGTAGTTTTTAATGGTGGCTAAAAAATATACCTCATAAGTATATAAAAATGTAAAAAAAAAAAAATCATGAACATATAAAAATGTAAAATCTATCTATCTATCTATCTATCTATCTATCTATCTATCTATCTATCTATCTATCTATCTATCTATCTATCTATCTATCTATCTATCTTATATCTATCTATCTATCTATCTATAGATAGATATGATGTACATATATACTTAATTTTGCACTATATATATATATATATATATATATATATATATATATATATATATATATATATATATATAAATAAATGCATTTAGTATATGTAGCAAGAGAAAACAAGCACAAAAAAAACCCCATAAGGCTTAAATCTAGTTTAGGAAATCGCAAATGAATAGCAGAATATTTGGTCATCTCATACTTACGTACCACCATCAGTCTATAATAATCGGAAACATGAATTTCTGTAAACCATAAAACATTGTATTGTACGCAGTGGTGATCTGACATAAAACCCTTGGAAAATCTACAGCTACTACTTGTTTTTTCTTTCCCCACCCACAATCGTGTTATAATGATACCACTTGTCCCAATATGAAGGAAATTCAATTAAATTAATTTAAAAACCTAAAGCAAACATACACACTCAATGTTTAAGAAAAAAATCCATGAATTGAGCAGTTTAAGTTTTCCGCTTAAATCCACAATCTAAACCAATTTAGACATATCAAATTACTTTGACTTACTTACAGTGCTGTCTAAACCCCTGTGTAAGCTTTACCTAGTAGGCTTTTCCAGGACCTGAACAAATAAATAAGTGGATTGGGAGTATAAGGAGTTTGTGGAAGGAATGTACTAAAGATGTAACACAGCTTTCCAGTCTTAAACAAGAAATAAATAAGAGGAAAAATGGGAGAAGAGGTGAAAGAAAGAATAAAAAAAAAGATTTCATAGGACCAAAAAAAAAAAAAAAAAGGAATAAGAGAAAAAGAAAGAAAGGAGAGAAGGAAAGTAGGAAGAGAGTAAAGAAGAAGAGGAGGTAAGAGTGAAGGCAGAAAAAAAAGAAACAGAAAATTTGGGAATAATAAGAACATAAAAAAAAAGAGTTAAAAAAAGGAAAGAAGGAATAAGAGAAAAAGAAATAAAGGAGAGAAGTAGGAAGAGAGAAAATAGGAGGAGGTAAGAGTGAAGCCAGAAAAAAAAAAGAAAAAGAAACAAATTAGGGAATAATAAGAAAATAAGAAAATTAGTTAAAAAAAGAAATGAAGGAATAAGATAAAAAGAAAAAAAGGAGAGAAGGAATTTAGGAAGAGAGTAAAGAAGAAAAGGAGGTAAGAGTGAAGGCGGAAAAGAAGAAAAAGGAACAAATTAGGGAATAATAAGAAAATAAGAAAATTTGTTTAAAATACAAGAAAGAGAGGAGTCAAGAAGAAGAGAAGGTGAGTAAGAAATAAGAAAGGGAGTAACGAAAAAAAGGAAGATTGAAGGAAGGTAGTAAAGAAGGAGAGGGAGAAACGGATTCAAAAACAAAGGGATATAAGGAGTGGAGGAACGAAGGAAGCGTGTAATAAAGATGCATAGTTAAGAAGGAAGAGTGTAAAAAAGAGAGTAGGAAAAAAGGAGATAAGGAAAGAAGATAAAGAAAAAAAAGATGGAAATAATAAAATAAATAATGATAAGAGAAGAAATTAAGAAAATGTGTAAACAAGTAAGAAGAAAATAAGGACAGGAGTAAACAAGAAGAGCAGGAAAAGAAGAAATAAGGAAGGAAATAGCCAGAGAAAAAGGAGGACCGGAAGAAGGGAGTGAAGAAGGAGAGGAGTTAAGAAGGAAGGGTGTAAAAAAAGAGAGTAAAGAAAAGGGAGAGGAGGAAAAAAGAAGAGATGGAAAGGACGAACAAAGGAGGGTAGTAACCAGACAAAAGCAGGATTGGTGGAAGGGAGTAAAGATCAGAGGAAGGAGAAGAAAAATGATTAAAGAAGGAGATGAGGGAAGAAGGACGAGTGTACATAAGGAGGGGGGCAAAAAAAGATGGACATAATAAGAAGAAGAGAAGGAAAGGAAGAAATAAGGAAGGAAATAACCAGATAAAAAGGAGGATTTGAGGAAGGGAGTAAAAAAGGCGGGGAAGGAGGAAGAAAATGATTAATGAAGGAGAAGTGAAAGAAGGAGAGGAGCAAAGAAGGAAGGGTGTTTAAAAAGGGAGAGTAGGAAAAAAGAAGAGAGGAAAGAAGAAAAAAGAAAAAAAAGAAGAAAAAAGAAAGAAAATAAAAAAATAAATGATAGGAGGGATGAAGAAAATTTGTACAAAAAGAGAGAAGAAATGAAGAATAGAAGGAGAGAAGGGAATAACTAAAAGGAAGAGGAAGGTCAAAGGAAGGGAGTAAAGGAGGAGAGAAAGAACTAAACAGACTAAAAAAGAAGAAATTAATAAACGGTGTAAAGAAGAAGAGTAGGAAAGAAGGAACAGAGTAAAGAAGGAAAAAAAAGACAGGAGGAAAATGGAGAGGAGGAAAGAAAAAAGGAGAGGAAAAAAGAATAAGGGAGAAATTAGAAAGAGAGGGAGAAGGAAGGAAGGAAGGATGAAGGAAAAGAAAGAAAGAAACAAGATGTATGTTTTTCTACTACTACTTTCTACTACTGCTGTAGCTTATTAGACAGTCCACTTAATGATTGTAAGTTTCCGAGCATCAGGTCAATATGAGACATGTGTGGTTAGTGGTAAGCTGATATTTCACAGTACGCAACCAAGTGATACAACACAAGGCCTCTGGTTGAAGCTGTGTCTTTCATTCAGAAAATTAGCCGTTGTTACTTGTTGACATCTGCACACCAGAGTTCCATGGCTGGTCACTGACCACGTGTTATTTTATAGATGGGTTTATTGCCCACTAAATAATCAATACAAGATGGCAATTATGAGACACAGACACATGCCAAATAAGCATTTTCCTTTCCAGTAGGTTGTATAATTTAAGTAGAGTTAGTTAACGCTTAAAACTTCACTTGCGTCAACAGATGGCCTATGTATAGGTGACGCCATCAGGTGTCTCTGTAGAAATAAATGACTGTAAAGTCTGGGACTAACAGGATTCACATACAGCGCTATTAAGTTTTGTGATCTTAGTAGGTCTCCTCCAAAACAGTGGATGGTTGTCTTTTCTGGTTGTATCTAGCTTAGATGGACTTTGTATCTGAGACACAAGAGTTCCCGTAACACAACGTGTGGTTGTGTATACTGGTGTTATACAGATAAACGGTGACTTTATGAAAAGACCATGTTTTTGTAGAGGACACATCTATGGCTCCCCCATCTCAAGTCAGAATTGTCCGTGTAACTACACACTGGATGAGCCAATATTGTTATTCTGAGTAGTTATAGCTGCTACAATAAGGCCTCGTACACACGACTGTTTTCCTCGACAGAATCCATCAAGAAACTTGGTGGCAGAGCTTTTTTGCCAAGTTTTTTTGCTGAGGAAAACGGTCGTGTGTATGTTTTTCATCGAGAAAACTGTCGTGGAACTCAACGAGAAAAAAGAGAACTCTTTTTCCTTGTTGGGAGTCTCAATTTCCTCGTAAACCAGCCCGACGAGAAACACATTCATGTTTATGCTTAGAAACCTGCGCATGCTCAGAATAAAGTATGAGACGGGAGTGCACATCAATTGCTGACACTGTGTCCATCAATTGCTGCCAGTGTGCCCATTATTTGCTGCAGTGTGCCGATTAATTGCCGCTACTGTGAACATGGACTTCTGCTACTGTGCCCACCAACTGCTGCCAGTGTGCCCATCAATTGCCACTACTGTGCCCACCAATTGCTGCCAGTGTGCCCATCAATTGCCGCTACTGTGCCCATCAAATGCTGCTAATGTGCCCATCAAATGTTGCCAGTGTGCATCCCTCCGCCTGCCCGGCACTTACCCTGTCTCGTGGTGCAGAGGGTCACGTCGGCAATGTCCTCCACACTCCTCAATGTCCTCTCCCATTCAATCACAGTGCCTGTCGTTTCAGCCAAATTAAGTTACAGGTAACAGACCCGAGCACCTGATTGGCTGAGAGGCAGTTCAGTGTTAGCCTACCGCTCTAATCAGGTGCTTCCAAAAAATACCCGCCGCTGTAATTCAGGTGCCCGGCACCCAAAAAGGGGTTGGGCACCTGAATAGGGTGTGTCAGCGGCGACCATAGAAATTTATGCAATGCATGAATCTTTGCATGGTTGAGGTGGCAGGAGAGAGGGGGCAGCGCCCATGTGCCCCTTATGGACGCACCGCCACTGCTTGGATGTCATACGTTGCACTAGTAAATACAGCTGGATAAAACAAAAACTGTGTCTATCTTCATTTTATTTTCTGAGCTTTCTGATCTTGCCTGATGAAAGTCTTATTATTGTCGTGAATAGTACAGAAAACATTCTCCTGGGCGTGTATACAGTTTTACGTAGAAAACTTGGTGGAGCAGGTCATGGTCTCGTCTGATAGGGTCGGAGATCCTTTGTGGTAGACCGCATACAATTCATATTTCAGACTGGCTGACAACCAACCCCTGTACTGCAAGGCTTGTTTACGTCCTGACAGTTCCCAGCTGAAAGCGGCAGCTCAGTATAATGCAAAGACCCCCCCCCCCCATACATGCTATAATGATAGTAGAGGAACGCGCTTCCTCCAGTGACAACTGCTCAGCCTGATAAAGGTGGCAGCAGAGAACAAAACAAAATTGTTATTTTGGCCTCTCTGCTGCTTTCTAGTAGCGAAAGGGCCGTAAATTTTATTGGGTGAAATGTTTCTTTTCTTGGCCCGGCCTGAGTCAACAATGAGCCCTATCATTGTGGGTGAGAACAGAGTGAAGTGGAAGCCAACTATTTTTCTGACCTCAGATTTTTCGGCGGCTTTTGTTTGGTGCTATTTTTTTGTTGTTGTTTGCAAATGACCTGTATAGGTCAGCAACTGATTGCAAAATGCTCAACTTTTGACCTTAACCAACACTGTCCATTGTGTGACTCGAAAAATGATTGTCTCTCTGGAATAGCAGTATTCAGATTTGACATAGCGTTTTTTTTTCTATTGGTGCTGCAGTGTTTGCACAGCCTGCATGGACAGCAAGGGCTCAAAATACTATCCGTCTCTGAAAAGTGATCTGCAGTGGATTTCTTTTCAGAGGGCGGTTGACAGGTGGCTAGAATGTGAATATGTGACTTGCTTGCTGCCTGTTTTGACCCTGAAATGTCCACACCACTGTGCTGCAACAATTTGCATGGCATTGGGCTATTGTTCACTTCAAGCAGATTTCTCATTCCCATACAATTCAAATCAACCTGTCAATAAATTCTGAATCAGAAGTGTCTTAAAGTGGTTGTAAAGGCCCAAGTAGTGGAGGCTGGAGCTCAATTTTTGGGGGGGCCCTATGGGAGATGGGCCATGCTTGGGGGTGGTGCGGGCCCATGGCTCCCTTGCTTGCAGTAACACCCCCAACCCCCTGTCCCCCCCTGCCCACCTAGACGGGTCGGACAGAAGACAGCTATCCGTATCCTATTCTAAGAAGGTGGTACTGGATCCAGAGTAGGGCACCTGGAATGTGTCCCTCATCCGCCCCGCCACCTGCTGCAACTTGCCGAGGGAAGAGCCAAGCCGTTGCTTCTCCTACTGACCAAACAGGAAGTGGGTCCTGAGACCCGATTGGCCAGGAGTCCTAAGACTGGGTCTCAGGAGCCACTTCCTGATTGGCCAGGAAGAGAAGCAGGAAGATATTAGCGAATATTAATTAACTAGTGTCACACAACTGGGTGAGCTCTGGGCGCAGTGCTCTGTGCCTGGGCCCACTCTTTTTTTAAGTCAATTAATGCCTCAGTCTCTAATCATGTGCTTCAAAAAAAAAAGAACATTAAAATCCATGCATCCGCACCCTGAATGTAGATTAGGAGCCGCGCAAATGGATTAGGGGGGCTGCATCCCTACGCCCCTAATGGAGCGGCCGCCACTGGGCTCAAAGTTATTTTTTTTACATTCTATGAATGAAGGTAGAAAATCTTTTTTTTTGTAGCAGCCGCCATTGCCCCCTAATACTTAGCTGAGCCCAATTTCAATCCATGAGAGCAGTGGCGGTCTTTTCCTAGAAGGCGCATGGGCGCTGCCTCCCCTATTCATGCGTCCGGCTCCCTGATCTCCCTGATCTCCCTGATCTACATATCAGTTTTGCTGGACCATGGATTTCAATGCGGCGGGGTGTTTTTTTGAAGCACCAGATTAGAGTCAGAAGCTCTAATAGGCTTCAAAAAAGGGTCTGCTCGGAGAGCAGAGCATTGCGCTCTGAGCCCACCCAGTTGTGTTTGAATGAATTTTCGCTATTATCACACTAAAGTTCCTTCTTACCAATCAGGAGGCAGGTCTGTGAGACATATTTCCTAATTGGCCAAAGCATCAGGAGATCCTATTGGAGGCCTAGCGCTTTTGCGGAAGAGGAGAGGGCGGTGGAAGCTGGAGGAGTGGACCCTGGAGCCGCCG
The DNA here is from genome assembly GCA_029574335.1 of Rana kukunoris. Classification (NCBI taxonomy): domain Eukaryota; kingdom Metazoa; phylum Chordata; class Amphibia; order Anura; family Ranidae; genus Rana; species Rana kukunoris. The sequence continues at coordinate 583,246,805 of CM056050.1, forward strand.
CGGCTGTTGCCCTCACTCCAGGAGAGAACCCCGCTGCCCCGCTACATGAGAGGGTAAGTGCTGGACCGCCCGCACGTGGGGGGTGCGGATAGGGGTGTTCTGTTTCAATGCCACACCGCCAGGTGTGGGGTGTTGTTTGATTGCCGCCCCCAACAGAAGAACCCACCAACTGCCACTGCATTAGAGTCTGAGCTCTCGGGGGACAGCCCCTCCTCATCGGATGAGACGCTGCTGTCAGTGAGCTAATGAGAAGAGAGAGGAATCTAAATGGACACGCAAAGCAGTGGCTTGGGAGCGAGCTTGCTTGGGTGTCCCCACAGCAAGCTGCTTGCTATGGGGGCACTTGGCAGGAGGGTAGAGCCAGGAGCGCTGGCGGGGGACCTGAGAAAAGGAGTACCGGGAGCTGCTCTGTGCAAAACCATTACACAGAGCAGGTAAGTATAACATGTTATTTTATTAAAAAAACCTTGACTTTAATATCACTTTAACCTGGTCATAGATGGATCACAATTCAGCCAAGTTTAGCAGGGACTGGCTGGATTTCGACCTATCTATGGACATTCCTGCGAGAAATGTTGGATCTAATGTTTGACTTCTGTCGAATGGGAATATTGGAAAACTTTTGATCAGCTGCTGTGACTAATGAAGCCGGAAGTGACGATGATTTCACCACTTACAGCTTTAGAGCTGTCATTCCCTGGCCAAATATGCAAGCAGGATCTGAACTTGATTAGCTTCATTGGAAGGCAGGAAAGAAAAATGGGGGGTCTCTGATCTCTCCATAAAGAGTACCGTCCACCTGGCTAAGAGCAATGTTGGCCCTCTTTAGATGACAGTAAATAGGGATGAGCCGAACGACCCCCAGTTCAGTTCGGTTTGCATCAGAACATGTGAACAGGCAATAAATTTGTTCGAACATCCGAATACCGTTAAACTCTATGGGACACGAACATGAAAAATCTAAAGTGCTAATTTTAAAGGCTTATATGCATTGCCTCCTGATTGGTAAGGAGGAGCTTTAGTGTGATAATAGCGAAAATTCATTTATGACAATAACTTGCATATAAGCTTTTAAATATGGTTTGGAGACCTGTGTTCTGCCCTCAGTTTTTTCGGGAGCAGTGATTTTATTAATGCTTAAAGTGAAATAATAAAAGTGAAATATTCCTTTAAATTTCGTACCTGGGGGGTGTGTAAGTATACCTTTAAAGTAGCACTTGTTTCCCGTGCTTAGGACTGTCCCTGCACAAAGTGTAATTTCTGAAGGAAAAAAAGTAATTTAAAAGTACTCGTGGCTATAATAAATTGTCGGCTCCCAACAATACAGAGAAAAGTTATTGAAAGTCATTGATAAAAAAAAAAGTGTGGGGGTCCCCCCAAATTCAATTACCAGGCCCTTCAGGTCTGGTATGGATTAAAGGGAACCCTGCACCAAATTTTTAAAAAAATACAAAAATCCACACCAGACCCTTATCCGAGCACGCAACCTGGCGGGCCGTAGGAAAAGAGGGGGAGACGAGAGAGCACCTCCCTGCCTGAACCTGCGTTACATCAGAAAGGGGTTGTGCCACCCGTACGTCATAGCACAACAGCTGATTTGACAATCAGCGGGGCTGACGTAACCCATGCACACATCGTAGGAGGTATCTCTCGATGGGAGATACCATTTTAAAAGCACAATTTAAACCTATACAAACAGTGGGGGGGGGTGGGGACCATAGTTCTCAGATTGTGCATCGCTGCTGCTGAAAGGTGGCTAACAGCAAAGCACAATGTAAGAACTACGGTCTCCCTCCGCTGCTTGTATAGGTTTCAATTGTGCACGTGAAATGGTATCTTCCCATCGAGAGATACCTCCTACAATGTGCGCTTGCACTGGTCACATCACTCCAGCTGATCCGCAACTCGGGCACTATTCGATAGGGGGCACTTCTCGACAGAACACCTGCCCTTTACCAAGTGATCAGCTGGCAACCAATGACAGCCAATCACATGATGTAAACAGAAGCCGCTAATCGGCTTTTTTTCCCCTCTTGCTGACAGTGCAAGGAGAAAAAAATAAGCTGATACCGGCTTGTGTAAATGAAACATCGTTCCCACACACTGACAACCACTGCTGCTAAACAGTGCCCACCAGTGCCACCTACCAATGCCCACCAGTACCCATCAAAACTGCAAAGCAGTGTCCACCAGTGCCACCTATCAGTGCCCATCAGTGCTGCCAGTGAATGCCCATCAGTGCCTCATCATCAGTGTCCCCCATCAGTGCCATCCATCGTTGCCCATCAGTACTGCCTATCAGTGCCCTATAATAGCCAAAGTCGCAGAAAGCGATCTATCTTGGTTCTCCTCTTTTTTGGAAAACCGATCACAAATAGTGAAGCTAGGACCATTCACTTCGGAACAACGCACATTATCGTGCGGGGTCCCTCAGGGATCTCCCCTGTCGCCGATGTTATTCAACATCAATCTGCGTCCTCTTTTTGAAATCATCAGCAGCCAAAAACTGCTATATCACTCTTACGCAGACGACACGCAACTGTACTTCCGCATTTGCAATAAAAAGGATCACCACCTCAACCTAGAGACATGTCTCTCTTTGATAGAGGACTGGATGACAAAGAGTTATCTCAAACTCAACGGAGCGAAAACAGAACTTCTTCTGTTTCACGCCAAGCGTAGGAATCAACCGACAACAACTTGGATCCCCCCGCCCATTCTGGGCAAAGTCATCACCCCTAGCGCCAAAGTCAAAAGTCTTGGGGTCATCTTTGACTCCGACATGACAATGAACGCACAAATAGGGGCAGTAGTCAGCGGATCTCACTATCTGCTGCGCCTACTACGCAGACTCACGCCTTTTATTCCCAAGAAAGACATAGCGGTCGTGGTGGGAGCGATTGTAAACTCCAGATTGGACTATGCAAATGCCCTTTACCTCGGACTCCCCAAGTACCAAATCGCTCGTCTTCAAGTCGTTCAAAATACGGCCGCCAGACTTGTGACTGGGAAAAAACCCTGGGAATCAATCTCACCTTCGTTGAGATCCCTTCACTGGCTACCAGTCAAAGACAGAATCACCTTTAAAGCACTCTGTCTAACGCATAGATGTATCCATGGGAATGCTCCCCATTATCTATGCGAAAAATTAAAAATTTACAATCCCAATCGTATTCTACGATCCACCAATCAAAATCGGCTTCAGATACAGAAAGCCAGATACAAGTCCAAAGGAGACAGGAGATTCGCTGTCCAAGGTCCCAGACTATGGAACGCCTTACCAGCCTGCATTCGGCTGGAGGAGAACTACTTAGTCTTCAGGAGAAAGATTAAGACTCATCTCTTTTGATCTCAAAGGAGACAGGAACAACAAGCGCCCAGAGGCGATTTACTTCGCATGTGCTGCGCTATACAAGTTCTTCATTCATTCATTCATTCAGTGCCACCCATCAGTGCCACCTATCAGTGCAGCCTCATCAGTGCCTCCTGATCAGTACCCACCAGTGCTGCCTCTTCAGTGCCCATCTGTGCCACCTATTAGTGCCCATCAGTGCTGCCCTATTAGTGTCTATCAGTGCCTCATCAGTATACGTCAATAAAGGAGAAAAATTACCTGTATGCAACATTTTGTAACAAACTATTAAAATGTTTTTTTTTTCTTCAAAATTTTCAGTAGTGATTAAATACCCCCAAAAGAAAGCTCTATTTGTGCGGGAAAAAAAATGTAATTTATGTTCAGTGTAGCATGACCGCACAACTGTCATTCAAAGTGCGACAGCACTGAAAGCTGAAAATTGGCCTGGGCAGGAAGCGGGTAAAAGTGCCCAGTAAACAAGTGGTTAATAGCTGATTCCCACCAGGAGGTGCGTCATGTTTTCGGGCAGACTGTTAAAATGAATGGGCTGCCCTATGCATGAAAAATGTGAAAAAAAATGCGGCGGTGCGATTTTTGAAAGCACACCGCAGCAAAACGCATGACACAAATGCTTGTTTGATAGCAGCGTTAGTGTGCCTTTAAAAATGAATGGTACCTGCGCACATCTGCAAAAGGTGCAGCGTGTTTTTGTGCGGCACAAAAAAATGTGATTTTTGCGCATGATTTTGCGCATATTCCCACGCCACGCCCGGTGTGATCGAACCCTAAAAAAATACTTTCTTTGGCTTCTACACTTCCATGAATAGATGGACAGCACCCATTCTTTCTGTCCTGGTACAAATGACACATCCACCTTGTAATGTACGTCCCCCTCCATGGGGGGGGGGGGGGTTTATTAAGCCTGCGGGGTCCTGGAAGCTGTTAACAAACTGTGAACAGAGCTTCACCTTTTCATTGGGGCTGACGGCCCTCCTGAAGAATGCGCGAGTCACACAAATCTGCGTGATTCAGTTTAGCTAAATCCGGCTCTAAGGCTTATACAAGCCATTTTTATTTGCAGCGTAGAACGTGCAAACACTGTGTACCCCCCCTGCTCTGTGTACCCTAACAGGCCCCCTATTCAGCCCCAGCCGGAGATCAGCGTCCGTGATTCAGACCAGGGTGACAAAGCAGCTGACTTTCACTGCACATTTGCTATGCTGGTTAATAATACATCTTGACTAAGACACATGTCATCCAGAGGCTGAGTGACATCTGTTATGGCAAAGTGCCTGAGCAACCGCGTCCAGAACCCCCTACATAATAAAAAATAATAATTGTAACACATGAAAATTATTCCAGTCATTAATACCTGAGATTTACGAAAGCTTCTTACATCTCGGGATTAGCTTTAGGTTCAGGATGAATGTAAATTTGACCAAAACCCCCTTAATAGCTTAACAAAGTGCTGAAAAAAATGGCCAGATTTGCTAGGACAAAGTTCTGTGCTAGGATGGGGGGCTTTGTCTGCCCCCGCTTGCAAGGTACTCTCTAAATATTGACAGGTTAGGCATGGGGGGGGGGGGGGGTTTGGGTTGGCACTAAGGATGAGCCGAACACCCCCCTATTCGGTTCGCACCAGAACCTGCGAACAGACTAAAAGTTTGTGTGAACTTTAGAACCCTGTTAAAGTCTATGGGACGCGAACGCTTGAAATCTAAAGTGCTAATTTTAAAGGCTAATATGCAAGTTATTGTCCAAAAATGTGTTTGGGGACCCGGGTCCTGCCCCAGGGGAGTGTTTGGGGACCCGGGTCCTGCCCCAGGGGACATGTATCAATGCAAAAAAAAGTTTTAAAAACTGTTGTTTTTTCGGGAGCAGTGATTTTAAATGACTTTTTATCCTTCAGAAATTACACTTTGTGCAGGGACAGTTATAAGCACGGGAAACAAGCGCTGCTTACAGGCATACTATAGACACCCCCAGGTACAAAATTTTAAACAATAATATATTTCACTTTTATTGTTGCACTTTAAGCATTATTAAAATCACTGCTCCCAAAAAAACGGCCATTTTTTAAAACTTTTTTTTGCTTTGATACATGTCCCCTGGGGCAGGACCCGGGTCCCCAAACACTTTTTATGACAATAACTTGCATATAAGCCTTTATAATTAGCACTTTAGATTTCTTCCATAGAGACTTTTCGGCGAACAGGCAATGTTCGAGTCAAACATGAGTTTGACTCGAAGCTCATCCCTAGTTGGCACACGCTCGCTGCCATCGCTATCGTGGTCACCAAGGTTACATGCCTAAAAAAGGGTCTAATAAGGATTTTAAGGGGAACACCAAGCCATTTGTCCTCTAAATGTCACTCTTAAGGCCGGGTTCACATATGTGTGAATTGGATGCGGTCTTCGCTGCATCCAGTTCACACAACATGCAAGTGTAACTGTCTCTCAATGGAGCCGGTTAATACATGGCCGGGACGGCTGCAGTGCAGATTCGAAAAGAGTCCTCTGCATTTTTGAGTCCAGATCAATTGTGAATTTGGGCGAAAATTTGGAACTGAATCCAGTGGCGGCAGGTCCACAAGGGGCGCCCCCCAGCCCGTGTGGCATCGCCCCCTCCCCCCCAGATTGCACCATTTGTGTGGTCATGCGAAAGGTTTCTACCAGGTCCGTCACCCCCTCACAGGCATGTGACCACATCATGGGGCCCCAGTTTTATATTGTCCTCAGGGCATAGTAGCTATGCCAGCGAATCGGCTTCCTGGGCCATTCGATACCCGAAAAGAAGACCGGGTGAATACAGAAGCTGCTGTGTCGGGGGAGTTCCGCCGTAGGGTGAGTTCGGACCTGGAGGGGGCTGCGTGCACCCCCCCAAAATCCTCTTGCAGAAGCTACCTGAATCGCACCTGAAAAAGCATGAGTGCATTCAGTTGGGCAGTCTTTTCCCTGGGTTTGTTGTGAACTGTTACTGCACTACTTCAATGTAAGTTTATTATTACATCTGACTGTGTGAGTTATTGACACTACACCACGCTGCACCCCACTTGCACTATATTACCAAAAGTATTGGGACGCCTGCCTTTACATGCACATGAACTTTAATGGCACTCCAGTCTACAGTCGACTCAATATTGAGTTGGACCTCCCTTTGCAATTATAACAGCTTCAACTCTTCTGGGAAGGCTCCACAAGGTTTTGGAGCGTCTATGGGAATGTTTGACCATTCTTCCAGAAGAGCATTTGTGAGGTCAGGCACTGATGTTGGACAAGAAGGCCTGGCTCACAGTCTGCACTCTAATTCATCCCAAAGGTGTTCTATCGGGTTGAGGTCAGGACTAGTCAAGTTCCTCCACCTCAAACTTGCTAATCCATGTCTTTATGGACCTTGCTTTGTACACTGGTGTGCAGTCATGTTGGAACAGGAAGGGGTCGTCCCCAAACAAAGTTGGGAGCATGAAATTGTCCAAAATGTCTTGGTATGCTGACGTCTTAAAGTGGGGGTACACCCCAACAAATTTTTTTAACATTATATTCAGCCGAGTTGTGAGATAGAGATTATGGCAATGAAATAAAAAAAAAACAGCGTACATACCGTATTTTCACCGCGGCCTCCAGGTATGTAATCTGTGGCACTGGGCGTTCCTAATTGATTGACATCCTTCTGACCGGCGCATACAGCCGAACGTCGGTGCGGATTTATACAGCACCTGCGCACCGACGTTCGGCTTTTTTCGGCAACTCGTGACACGCTGTATGCGCCGGTCAGAAGGATGTCAATCAATTAGGAACGCCCAGTGCCGCAGATTACATACCTGGAAGCCGCGGTGAAAATACGGTATGTACGCTGTTTTTTTTTTAATTTCATTGCCGTAATCTTTATCTCACAACTCGGCTGAATATAATGTTAAAAAAATTTTTTTTGGGTGAACCCCCACTTTAAGGACACTTTACTAGAACTAAGGGGCCAAACCCAACCTCTGAAAAACAACCCTACACCATAATCCCCCCTCCACCAAATGCTTTGAACCAGTGCACAAAGCAAGGTCCATAAAGACATGGATAAGCGAATTTGGGGTGGAGGAACTTGGCTGGCCTGCACAGAGTCCTGACCTCACCCTAATAGATCACCTTTGGGATAAATTGGAGTGAAGACTGTGAGACAGGCCTTCACGTCCAACATCAGTGCCTGACCTCACAAATGCGCTCCTGGAGGAATGGTCAAACATTCCCATAGACACTCCGAAAACCTTGTGGACAGCCTTCCCAGAAGAGTTGAAGCCGTTATAGCTGCGAAGGGTGGGCCAACTCAATATTGAACACTACGGACAAAGACTGGGATGATATTAAAGTTCATGTGTGTGTAAAGGCAGGCGTCCCAATACTTTTGGTAGTATAGTGTATCACTGAAGACAAAACTTTTTTTTTTTAGTTTTGTATGAAGTAGAGGTATGAGAATACCTGTCAGGTTTTTATTGCTGTCTGTGCCCCCCATTAAGGAGATTCGCCCACTCTGTTTGTCCTGTTTACCATTATCACTAAAAGTGAAACTATAAGAAAATTACACATTTTAGGTTGTCATCAAAACAGGAATAGAGGGTAAATCTTTCAATGGGGACACTAGTTCTCGTGACAACAAGCCCTCTTTCTCTTACTTCCTGTTTTGGCTATGGGGCAGGAAGTGAAGAAAAATGTCTCGAATGGGACACAGAGGGCAGAAAAAAGCTGACCAGGGTTATAACCCTTCCCTACTCTTAGAAAATGAAGTATATATATATTTGCCTTTAGTTCTACTTTAAACTCCTCAACAGTTTCTCATATATTTGTTGGTGAAATCTCTTCGCTGACTTCTTGGATAGTTCCCTTGCTGTGGCCATTTTGAGGGGCTCCCATCATCTCTGCTAGATATACATACCTCCCAACTTTTTGAGATGGGAATGAGGAACACCTATCAACAAAAGTATGCAGGCACAGGGATGCACTGGCCATCAGGATTACCGGGAGTTTCCCGGTGGGCCGATGGCTCAGTGGGGCGGCTTCAGTGACAGTGGACCGCCGCCCCCCTCCGCTCCTCTGTTTCTCCCTCCCTGCATCGCTCACCTCCTATTCCTCCCCGAAGTGCTCATCTGGGGGGGGGGCGACAGAGAAGCATGTGGAGGAACAGAGAAGCAGGGGGAGGACCAGAGGAGCATGGGGGGGGGGGGGGGGCAGAATAAGCATGGGGAGGGGACAGACAGCTGACTCAACAGCTATGGCCTGGGAGTTTTTCACTTCTGCCTAATCTTGTCCAATTAGGGGGGCACCGAACTGATTATTTTTCCCAGGTGAAATAATGTCTAGCTTCCCCACTGGTACTGCCTATAAGAGTACCAGTACAAGCCATTCTACTCTAATTAAGTATAACGGCTAATGACTAGTGAAGGGGGAGAGGGGGCTTGGGTGGCCATCAGGGTTGGCTGGCCGGTGATGGGAGGGGCAGGTTTGTCCGGCCGTCATGAGAGAGACCTGCCAAAGTGGGCCAGTCTGGATGAAGTAAAGGGGCCAAATGTTGTCCCAGTCCAGCCCTGTGCAGGCATATGACACACCCATTGCCATGCCCACTTAAAGGAGAATTGTACAGAAAAACAAGATTGGGTAAAGCCACAAGATCTTATTTTACCACTACTATTTCTTTATATTGTTTTTTAGAGTTTACAAATGCAGTCATTTTGAAATCATGTGCGTGTAAAGGTAGGTGTCCCAATACTTTTGGTAATATAGTGTACATGCTTCTACAGGCCACCAAGATCAGTCCCTCCACAATTCGAGCAGCCAGTTGGAAACACCTCCTACTTTTATTCCAAAAGTTCCACACTTCAGGAGAATTCCAAAAAGGCACCCTACCACACGTCGTGCACCTCCTCATACAAAAATAATGTCAGGAAAACTTTGCAGAACAATTTGCTAACAACTCAGAAGTGGACCTGCCAAAGGACCATCAGCCATACTTGACAACAGTGTTATTACTAGTGAAAGCACACATACTAAACAATCCCGGGACGGTGATCAGAGGGACTCAATGCTCTCCAGTTTTTAAGAGAGGTGGCTTTCCATTTCAAGTGTTTGCTTATGACCACAGCATTTGGAAACATCAGTATTACCTTACACAATGTATGTCAGTGAAACAGCAGGTGATACACATAACATAACGGAAACCAGGACTGAAAAAAACGCCCTTATTTCTGCACTTCTATACTTTTGCACCTACATTTTGAACATGTTTTTAAAGGGTCGGTACAAACAAGCAGTGACATTTTTGTTATAGGGTCAGTCTAGTGGGTGAGTAATTCCAGGCGTGGTTCCTGTCCACCTGGGAGATTTGGGTGATCCTATCGTACTTTGTTTATTTCAACTTCTACTTTTATACTCTCAAAAATAACAACATATATCCATATCTCCCAACTGTCCCTGATTTCGAGGCACTGTCCCTGATTTGGAGCAATGTCCCTCTGTCCCTCATTCCTCCTCATCTATCCCTCATTTTGGTCTGATCTATATAGAACAGGGCTCAAGTCCTGCGGGAACGCATGGGAACGGAGTTCCTGCACTTTTTTCACAGCAGGAACTCAGTTCCCTTTGCTGGAGTCACTGTCAGGGACTGGCGAACCTTAGTAATCCTTTATGTTACTGGCCGCTTCCTGTATATGGATTCATCAGGTAGTGTGCGGGTATTCCGTCACTTACTCGATGCCGCAATGTCTCCTGGGATCTTTTGTCATTGTTCCCAGGAGACATTGTGGAGGTCTGCCGCAAGTTATCGCGGGGTTTAGAAAGAACTTGCTACTAAGGCACAGTGGATCAAAAAAATAAAAACATGCGGTTTAGTAATTATGCATATGAGCATATCATTTTGTTTTTGGTGGGGGAGTGGATCTTGGGTGGGAGTTCCCACACTTTTTTCCCCAGGACTTGACCCCTGATATAGATGTATATAAAATTCACTTTTTATCCATCAAAACATGTTTCACAGAGCTAAATCTTTCATCTGATTTCTAAATGACTGCATTTGTAAACTCTAAAAGACAATATAAAGAAATAGTAGTGGTAAAATAAGATCTTGTGGCTTTAACCAATCTTGTTTTTTTTGTACAATTCTCCTTTAAGTGGGCATGGCAATGGGTGTGTCATATGCCTGCACAGGGCAGGACTGGGACAAAATTTTGCCCCTTAACTTCATCCAAACTGGCCCACTTTGGCAGGTCTCTCTCATGGCGGCCAGACAAACCCGCCCCTCCCATCACCGGCCAGCCAACCCTGATGGCCACCCAAGCCCCCTCTCCCCCTTCACTAGCCATTAGCCGTTATACTTAATTAGAGCAGAATGGCTTTTTTCCTGGTACTCTTATAGGCAGTAGTGGTGGGAAAGCTAGACATTATTTCACCCGGGAAAAATAATCAGTTCGGTGCCCCCCCATGGGACAAGATTAGGCAAAAGTGAGAAACTCCCAGGCCATAGCTGTTGAGTCAGCTGTCTGTCCCCTCCCCATGCTTATTCTGCCCCCCACCATACTCCTCTGGTCCTCCCCCTCCTTCTCTGTTCCCCCACATGCTTCTCTGTCGCCCCCCCCCCCCAGATGAGCACTTCGGGGAGGAATAGGAGGTGAGCGATGCAGGGAGGGAGTAACAGAGGAGCGGAGGGGGGCGGCGGTCCACTGTCACTGAAGCCGCCCCACTGAGCCATCGGCCCACCGGGAAACTCCCAGTAATCCTGATGGCCAGTGCATCTCTGTGCCTGCATACTTTTGTTGATAGGTGTTCCTCATTCCCATCTCAAAAAGTTGGGAGGTATGTATATCTAGCAGAGATGATGGGAGCCCCTCAAAATGGCCACAGCAAGGGAACTATCCAAGAAGTCAGCGAAGAGATTTTACCAACAAACATATGAGAAACTGTTGAGGAGTTTAACCACTTGCATACTGGGCACTTACACCCCCCTCCTGCCCAGGTGAAATTTCAGCTTCCGGCACTGCGTCGCTTTAACTGACAATTGCGCCGTCGTGCGACGTGTCTCCCAAACAAAATTTACGTCCTTTTTTCCCCACAAGTACAGTAGAGCTTTCTTTTGGTGGTAATTGATCGCCTGTGCGATTTTTATTTTTTGCGCTATAAACAAAAAAGAGCGACAATTTTGAAGAAAAATACAATATTTTTTACTTGTTGCTATAATAAATATCCCAATTAAAAAAAAAAACACATTTTTTTTCTCAGTTTAGGGCGATACGTATTCTTCTACATATTTTTGGTAAAAAAAAAAAAAAAATATCGCAATAAGCGATTGGTTTGCGCAAAAGTTATAGCGCTTACAAAATAGGGGAGAGAATTATTATTTTTTATTATTTTTTTTTTACTAGAAATGGCGGCGATCTGCGATTTTTATTGGTACTGCGATGTTATGGCGGACACATCGGACACTTTTGACACATTTTTGGCGCCATTCACATTTATACTGCGATCAGTGCTATAAATATGCACTAATTACAGTATAAATGTGACTGGCATTGAAGGGGTTAACGCTAGGGGGTGAGGAAGGGGTTAAATGTGTATGCTAGGTGTGTTCTAACTGTAGGGGGAGGGGGGGGGTGACCGATCTGTGTCCCTATGTAGGAAGGAACACAGATCGGGCTCCTCCCCTCCAGAGACAGGACATTGTCTCTGTGTGAGCCGGCAATGAGAGATGATCTATGAGAGATCATCTCTCATTGGCCCACAGATCGCATCGCAAACGGCCGCTCTGATTGGCCGTTTGCCGCGATCTGTGATTGGCCGTGTCCAAGGGACACGGACAACACAGGGCTTCCCCGCAGCGCGCACTACAGCGCGCGCTGGGAACGCCAGAAAGACATGCCGTCAAATGACGGCATGTTGGCTATTCAGGCCCGCGCTGTTGCCGTCATCCGACGGTAGCGCGGGCCTCAAGTGGTTAAAGTAGAACTAAAGGCAAATATATATATATTTCATTTTCTAAGAGTAGGGAAGGGTTATAACCCTGGTCAGCTTTTTTTCTGCCCTCTGTGTCCCATTCGAGACATTTTTCTTCACTTCCTGCCCCATAGCCAAAACAGAAAGTAAGAGAAAGGGGCTTGTTGTCACGAGAACTAGTGTCCCCATTGAAAGATTTACCCTCTATTCCTGTTTTGATGACAACCTAAAATGTGTAATTTTCTTATAGTTTCACTTTTAGTGATAATGGTAAACAGGACAAACAGAGTGGGCGAATCTCCTTAATGGGGGGCACAGACAGCAATAAAAACCTGACAGGTATTCTCATACCTCTACTTCATACAAAGCTAAAAAAAAAGTTTTGTCTTCAGTGATACACTATACTACCAAAAGTATTGGGACACCTGCCTTTACACACACATGAACTTTAATATCATCCCAGTCTTAGTCTGTTGGGTTCAATATTGTGTTGGCCCGCCCTTTGCAGCTATAACAGCTTTAACTCTTCTGGGAAGACTGTCCACAAGGTTTAGGAGTGTCTATGGGAATGTTTGACCATTCTTCCAGGAGCGCATATGTGCGGTCAAGAACTGATGTGGCAAGAAGGGCTGGCTTACAGGCTCCGCTCTAATTTATCCCAAAGGTGTTCTATCAAGTTGAGGTCAGGCCAGTCAAGTTCCTTCACTCCAAACTCGCTCATCCATGTCTTTATAGACTTTGCTTTGTGCACTGGTCCTAATCATTTGAGGGGGGATTATGGTGTGGGGTTTTCTTTCAGGGGTTGGGTTTGGCCCCTTTGTTCCAGTGAAGGGAACTCCTTAGGCATCAGCATACCAAGACATTTTGGAAAATTTCACGCTCCCAACTTTGTTTGGGGACGCCCCCTTCCTGTTCCAACATGACTGAGCACCAGTGCACAAAGCAAGATCCATAAAGACATGGATGAGTGAGTTTGGGGTGGAGGAACTTGACTGGCCTGTACAGAATCCCAACCTCAACCCAATAGAACACCTTTGGAATGAATTAGAGAGGAAACTGCAAGCCAGGCAAACTTAATATTGACTAGGATTCCATTAACCACTATGGTACCGCACGCCGTCAAATGACGGCGGGCGGGATACCCTGTTGTTCTGACAGGACGTCATATGACGTCCTGTCATTCAAAGCCGCTAGGGGGCGCGCGCGTGCACCCGTCGCGTTACTGGGAACACATTGCGCGTGCCCGGCGGCCGCGCTGGCCGCCGGGCACCTGCGATTGCCCAGTAACTGAGCGGGGACGTGGAGCTCTGTGTGTAAACACAGAGCTCCTAGTCCTTTAGGGAGAGAGGAGACCGATCTGTGTACCTTGTACATAGGGACACAATCGTGCACCTCCCCCAGTCACCCCCCCTCCACCTACAGTTAGAACACTCACTAGGACAAACATTTAACCCCTTCCCCACCCCCTAGTGGTTAACCCCTTCACTGACAGTCACATTTATACAGTAATCAATGCATATTTATAGCACTGTTCACTGTATAAATGTGAAAGGCCCCAAAAATGTGTCAAAAATGTCCGATGTGTCCGATATAATGTCGCATTCCCCCCAGAAAAAAAAACGCAGATCGCCGCCATTCCTAGTAAAAAAAAAAAAAAAAAAAAAACATAATTATGTCACCTATTTTGTAGGCAATATAACTTTTGCGCAAACCAGTCACTATACGGTTATTGCGATTTTTTTTTTTTTTTTTTTTACCAAAAATATGTAGAAGAATACGTATCGGCCTAAACTGAGATAAAAATATATATATATTTTAAATGGGATATTTATTATAGCAAAAAGCAAAAAATATTGGGCCAGATTCAGGTAGAATTAGATTGCCGCAGAGTATCAGAGATACTCTACGCCGCCGTATTTTACCTGCCTCTACGAGGAATTCAGAGAGATTTTGGCCTGTAAGGTACGGCGGCGTAGTGTATTTCTCCCGGCGGAATCAAACTACGCGATTAGGGGGCGTGAGGCATTTAAATTAGGCGCGTTCCCACGGCGAATGAACTGCGCATGCTCCGTTCAGAAATTTTCTGCCGTGCATTGCGCGAAATCACGTCGTTACGTCATTTTTTGTTTGAGTAGTGTAGTTTACGTACATTCCTATTCCCGAACGACTTACGTAAAAAATAAAAAATAAATTGAAAGTTGACGCGGGAACAACGGCCATACTTAACATGGGCTGCGTAACGTTACACCAGCTAATAGCTGGTTTAACTTTACGCAGCAAAAAAATGACATAAGCGATTGCGAACGACGCTCGTAACTTCGTGGATTGCCGGAAAAAGCTCATTTGAACCCCGACGCTGAAAACGACGCGAACTCCACCCAGCGGGTGCAAAAAGATTGCAGCGTAGATCCGAAGGCTTACGAAGACGTAAGCCTGTCAGATCGAAGCCCAACTCCGCCGTATCATGGTTTGAGGATTCAAACTAGTGATAAGGCGCGCGTAATTCGAAAGTACTCCAGTCTAACACCAGTTAGACAGGAGTTACGGGTCTCTGAATATGGCCCCTTGTGTCTTTTTTCAAAATTAAGCTATATTTTTGTTTATAGACCAAAAAATAAAAACGCACAGGCGATCAAATACCACCAAAAGAAAGCTCTATTTGTGGGAAAAAAAGGACGTTGATTTTGTTTGGGAGCCACGTCGCACGACCGCGCAATTGTCAGTTAAAGCGAAGCAGTGCCGGAAGCTAAAATTTCGTCTGGGCAGGAAGGGGGTGTAGGTGCACAGTAGGCAAGTGGTTAAAGTTCATGTGTGTGTAAAGGCACCACATGCTTTCTGAATGACACCCTAGTGAGCGTGATGCACTACCACCTGCCACCACCACTTGCTCTGCAGTGCAGTGCGGAATTTTCTGCATGCATAATTTTTTTTTTTTGTCCATTGTGGTACATTGAGCAGCCCATTCCAATGCATTTAAAGCACCACAATGGACCTAAGTGGAGTGATTGTTCTTTATGGAAGGATGCAACCCTCAAAAGTCCTTCACGTGACTCATCCAAAAATAATCCACATTGACTCAGCAATTGTATGTTAGACATTGGCCAGTTAACCACAAACAGATCTTCTAGATGACTAAGACAAAAGTCTCAATCCACAATGCTTTAACAGTTGCCTAAGACACTTTATTTTATGCCATGTGACTGTGTTTTTGAAGGTTCATTTGACCTAATTGAAAATAACTGTCACTTTAAAAAAAAAGCTGTCCATACACTCCTAGATGTTTTTCTTCAGCCTATAGGCTCCATAGAGTGCAGATTGTACAGCCCCTCATACAGCGCGGATTGTTATTGGTTGAATCTCCTAATGTGCCACCCGAATAACTGAGCAGCCACTGTTCGGTCAACAATTTTCTGCCAAATTTTACAATCAAAGGATGTTGGGATGGGGGGTTCCAACAAAGCAGAGTTCAGCAGCTATTGGCCAAAATGTACTTCTTTCACTGTATGGCTAATTAAAGCACTCTTTTCAGTCTGTAATTTTCAAATTCCATTGATCTCAGCTGAAAATAACTGTCACTATTCACTGTATGAAAATTAAGATACTTATCCCGGTGTGGTAGCTTTGTGAATTGAGCGTAAAGGAGAATTAACAATTATATTAAAGTGAATGTAAACCCGATTCATGAAATTTGAGCTGGGCACATATATCTGCAGTATTTTGTTATCTCTCTTCAATGAGCCAAGTCCCATAGCTCTCTCCTGACCTGTTCCTCTGTTATCAGCCTGATAACTCCTGACAAATTCTCACACAAAAGCAGCCTAAATCTTCAGTCCGGGGAGGTTGCTAAAATAAATTAGCAGGGAGCTGGTCCTATTACAAAAAAACTCTGAGAGTCTCTGTCTATGATGAGAGGGGGTGTGTGCCTTTCCTCCATTTAGCAATTTTAGCTACTGTATTTTCCGGCGTATAAGACGACCTTTTACACCGGATGAAGCAGCTGCTCTATTGATATCAGCCCGCAAGGTGCTCTGTAAGGCTGTATGTATTCTGTATTCTGCGCCGCTCAGCCAATCCCGATGCACTCTGTTAAAGACAGAGCATGCTAAGCCTGCCCCACTTCCTGCTTCCGCCGAGGGGCTGGTTAGGCGATTAAGCTTAATCGCCTACAGCAGCCCCTCCCTGTAGGCGATCGCATGGGACACTGACAGGTCCCATGCGATCTCCTGTCCAATCAGCGGCGGGCAGCGCGGCTCGCGGCCCGCCGGCCCGAAGGCTGTCACGGTCGGGTGCCCACACTTAGGATGAAGACGCCAGCTGGGGAGGAGGGGAGAGGAGCGCACCCCCCGGCTGGCGTCTTCATCCTAAGTGTGGGCACCCGACCGTGACAGCCTTCGGCTTCACGGCCGGGCACCCACTGCCCATGCGCGAGCGGCACTGCGCATGCGCGAGCGGCACTGCGCATGCGCGAGCAGCGCGCCCCGCCGCTGATTGGACAGGAGATCGCATGGGACCTGTCAGTGTCCCATGCGATCGCCTACAGGGAGGGGCTGCTAACCAGCCCCTCGGCGGAAGCAGGAAGTGGGACAGGAAGTCCCACTCCTCCTGAAGCCCCCACTCCCCCCCAAAAAAAATTACATGACAAATGTGGCATGTAAGGGGGAGGGGAGTGGATTGAGCGGAAGTTCCAATTTTGGGTGGAACTCCGCTTTAATGAAGGTACAACATTTAGCAACTTATTGCTACACTTAGAGGAGTCCCTCTTCTCTTTTATACTCTGTAGCTCTGCTGGATTTTGTTTCTAATCCCCTTGTGGAGGCTTCCATTTGTGGATGGACATTTTATGGTTACACAACCGATCACATTGCTATAATCTTTTTATATGGACTATAAACTGAAGGACTTATAAATAAATGGTTGTGGAATGAATCATTTGAGTTTCCATAATTTCTTATGGGGAAATTCGCTTTGATATACAAGTGCTTTGGATTACAAGCATGTTTATGGAACTAATTTTGCTCGCAATCCAAGATTTTACAGTTTTTGCCTTTAGGAAATCAACCCCTGAAACTTCACTTTGCAAAGAATGCCCAATCACATGCAAGGGAAAAAAATGCATTTTTGCTTGCACATGATTGGATGATGGAAGTCAGCAGCGATTCCCCCCGCGTTTACTAAGCTCTGGAGCAACTGCCCTTGCAGATGGCAGCTGCACTTACAAAGTGCACAGTCTATATGCCTTTAGTAAATCCACCCCAAAGCTTTTAAAAGATATAAGAAGCCCGACCTGATGATATCCACTCAAAACTGAAATATCTGGGTTGTGCAACTTAGGAATGGGGTTCATTTACTGACTGCAAAATGATTGTGAACTCTGCAAATGCAGGTGCTCCCGTGCTTAATAAATGAGTAGAAGTTCTGTTGACATTTATCATCCAATCATGTGCAAGCAAAAATGCTTTTTTTTTTGTTAACTTGCACGTGATTGGGTATTCTTTGCAAAGTGAAGCTTTAACTCAACTACTAAGCTCTGGAGCACCTGCACTTGCAGAGTGCACGGTTCATTTGCCTTTAGTAAATGCAGTTGCTCCAGAGCTTAGTAAATGAGTAGAAGCTCTGTTGACTTTTATCATCCAATCATGTGCAAGCTAAAATGTTTTGTTTTTTTGTTAACTTGCATGTGATTGGATATTCTTTGCAAAGTGAAGCTTACTAAGCTCTGGAGCAACTGCACTTGCAGAGTTCACGGTCTATTTGCCTTTAGTAAATGTGTTACTTTGCAGTGAAAAATAGTAAACAGTACAGATAAGTGATTCACTCACCTCTTATGAAACACGACGGGTACAGAGGAAAGGTTTCGAAGATGCTGTTTGAAGCCATGGAGGTTTTTCTTTCTTCCACTTCCTGATTTTTTTTTTTCGTCTGAAAGATCAATTACAATTTTTTTTTTACTTCCAAAAATAAAAGCGCAGTGCCCCCATCTTTGTGAATTCTGCCCTCTCGCCTTCTACAAGCCCCACAGCCCCCGTCCACCCCATTCCTGCCCTCTGCAACAGCGAGATTCAAAAATCACTCAAATGTCCTCGGATTGGTTGTGGCTTTTTGTGATGCTTACCGGCCCGTGGAAATGCGGTTTTCCGATAATAAAAAAAAAGAGTTGCGTCCTCTTTTGCTGACCGATATGTTGTATTCAGTCTTGTGTGACTTTTTGTTTTGCCTTCGGTTTGCGGTTCTGTGGTTGGGGCCCAAAGACGTGTTTCACCAAACCAAAAAAAAAAAATAAGTTCCCCTTTTTTCTTTCCTTAATCAGCGCTCATTGGCTCATCTCGACCATGTGATGGCGGTGATGAAGTGGAGCTGTGTTTTCTCTTCAATGTAAGTTAGCAAAGATCTTTCTGCAACCACCTGCCTGCTTTCAGTTTAAACTACAAAATACCAAAGCAAAGACGGATGTGTGTAAAAAGAGAGAAAAAAACGTGAGTCAGGCTCCTATTATGCAAATAGCTTGGGCTGATGTAGTACGGTTTGGCTTCTGTTGGTGATACTTGTGGTTTATGAAATGACAATTTATTCTGATAAGCTTCATTGATGAAACAAAAGCCACATTGGGTTCAGAGTAGATGTGTGCAATTAGCCATAATCCCCGTGGAGAGCAACATGGACAACTGGACGGGGAGAGTAGGCACCATGCAAATAAACAAATAGTAAACTACAACCTGCAGGCTCATTTTTAGATCCTCATAACAGGCATGTCAAACTTGCGGGTGGGACCTCTGGCCAGCAGTTTCATTTTACTTTGGGTTCTGAGTTGTTTCCAACACATGTGGCCCCTGCCAGTTTAATGGGTTTATACAGCATTTTTCCTAAGGCCTCGTTCACAGCGTATGCCAAGGCAGGGCAAAAGGGGAAGCTGCCCTGGGCCCTGTCATTATTGTGGGGCCCATAGTAGCTGCCTCATACTTGCCAACTATCCCAGTTTAAATTCCCTTGTCCCTTGAAGGTTTAGTCCTGTGCTGTGTCCTGACATCTCAGTGTGAAGTGCTGCTACTAATGCTGCCCAGCTCTGCCCTATTGTTGTGTACAGGTGACTCACCTGCAGACCCTGTGTTTACATGTAAATAGCCACCATTCATACAGTATGTAAATAGAGGGAGCATTCATCTGTAAATAACGGGAGCATTACTATGTAAATAAATGGAGCATTCATATGTAAATATTGGCAGGATTCATATGTAAATAGCTGAGGCCGTCGGTGGCATTCATATGTAAAAAAAGGCGGCATTCATATGTATATCATGCCTCTCTGCAGTGAAGAGATCATGTGCTGTAACCTATAGCTACCAATCAGTGAGCAGTCTTACTGTACAGTAATCTTTAGCAACCAATCAACAAGAAGAAATCAATCATGTGCTGTAACCTCTAGCTACCAATCAGTGAGCAGTATTACTGTACAGTAATCTCTAACAACCAATCAACAAGAAGAAATCATGTGCTGTAACCTCTAGCAACTAATCAGTGAGCCGTAATGTGTGCTGTAACCTCTAGCAACCAATCGCAATCGCTGCCTGATCTGATACAGTAAACTGTAAATTTTAATTCTAGCTGATATTTATTGTATGTCTCAGAGCAGGTGGAGAGCAAAATTGCATGGAGGGGGCCCCAGGAATTTTTTTGCCCAGGGTCCAATGAACATTAAAGATGGCCCTGTGCCCAGGTAAGGGCCATGTTTACCCGCACGGGGATGCACAGGTATTCCGCACACTGTCTGCGTTCTGGGCCGCACACGCGCGCATATCAAATTTGGAGGAGCAGCTGTTGCCTCCCATCTGACATGAATGGGACTGCCTCCACGGGGATCTCCCCTTTAGAGATAGATTGATGTGATGGAGACCATATCCTACCTCTCGCTTCTACATTTAGTGATCCTTTGAGGCTGACTTCCTAAAGTGGGATTTCCCCAGAGGTTCCAGCGTGCGCCCAGGGAATTGCGATGCTGAATGAATGAATGAATAAAAACTTATATAGCGCAGCACATGCGAACTGAATCGCCTCTGGGCGCTTGTTGTTCCTGTCTCCTTTGGTATCAAAAGAGATGAGTCTTGATATTTCTCCTGAATGCTAGGTGGTTCTCCTCCAACCGAATACTGGTTGGTAAAGCGTTCCATAGTCTGGGACCTTGGACCGCGAATCTTCTATCTCCTTTGGACTTGTAGTTGGCTTTCGGTATCTGGAGCAGGTTTTGATTGGGGGATCGCAGAACGCGATTGGGGTTATGAGCTTTTATTTTTTTCGCATAGATAATGGGGAGGATTCCCATGGATACATCTATGCGTTAGACAGAGAGCTTTAAGGCCTCATTCACACTGGTACCATCAGTTTAGCCACGTTAAAAACGTATCAGTTTTTATCCGATTTTTCATCCGTCATCCATTCCGTTAATATCCGTTTACATCCGTCTATCGATCCGTTTACGTCCGTTGTCATCCGTTTTCCGATCCGTTTATATCCGTTTACATCCGCAAATGTATCAGTTTTCATCCGTTTTTTCGTCCGTTTCCATCCGTTCACAGACATTTCTGTGGCTTTGATGACACTACTGCTCCTCCCATGCTGCATTGCAGTTTTCAGTGAGTGACTTGTCCTTGCTGTGTCCTTCCTTTGTCCTGTTGTGTACTGCATTGTGCGATGGATTCCAACAATTTTTGGGACATTATGACATTGTTTGTCGTATTTGCCAATATGAGGAGAATGGAGAGCAAGAAAAAGAAGATTGTGGCTAGGAGACGTCGATTCTGGAGATTATGGAGATTTTTAAGTACTGACGTTTGGCGCAATTCCATGAGTGTGCGCAATTTAAGCTTGACATGTTAGTTATCTATTTAGTTGGCGTAACTTCATCTTTCACATTATACAAAAAAAAATCCCCCAAAAAAAGGTGTTTGATACTTTATTTCTCAAATACAGTACGAGATAAAAAGTTGCAATGACCGGCATTTTATTCCCTAGGGTGTCTGCTAAAAAAAAATATATAGTGTTTGGGGGTTATGAGTGCATATGTGCAAAGGGGATTTGCCTTTAGTAAATAATCCCCAGAGTGCCACATTTTTTGCTCTGCTGCAGCGGAGGACACAACAGTACATTACTCACATGTGTCCATAATCTCATGATTACATAAAAACACTGACAAGAAAGCATGCTGCAGTTAGGCAACACTTACCACATTGATGACGCTGTTTCGGAGTCATGGTGGACCAATTTGGTGTCAGAAGTTGAAATATTTCTTCCCACAGTTGCTGGGTCTTAACCCTATCACTGTGGTCTCGGCAGGTTGAGTCCCACAAGCCTGGCCTTTCATGGACCAGGTTGATGAGGTCCTCATGGGGCACATCTCTGGCCATGTTTCTCCTTCTTTCTCCTTGGGGATGATATCCTGGTGATGCACTTCCTATTGTCCAACTACTGCCTTGGTCATAGGTTAAGTTCATTTACTAAAAAAAAAAAAGAAATTCTTCAAAACGGATCTAAACTGATCGGATGTAGACGGACATCATCAGTTAACGTCAGTTATTATATTTTTTCACGGATTTGGACGTAGCCTTGGTACGTTCAAAAAAACGGATACGATCTGATGCGGAGGTTAACGGATGGTAACTGATGGTCATCCGTTCGCCCATAGGAATGCATTGTTGTCCGTTGACGGATGGCATAAAAACGGATATGTGTGAATGAGGCCTAAAAGTAATTCTGTCTTTTACTGGCAACCAATGAAGGGATCTCAGTGAGGGTGAGATTGATTCCCAGGGTTTTTTCCCAGTCACAAGTCTGGCGGCCGTGTTCTGAACGACTTGCAGACGAGCGGTTCGTTACTTGGGGAGTCTGAGGTAAAGGGCATTTGCATAGTCCAATCTTGAGTTTACAATTGCTCCCGCCACGACCGCTATATCTTCTTTGGGAATAAAAGGAATAAGTCTGCGTAGTAGGCACAGCAGATGGTGAGATCCGCTGACTACTGACCCTATTTATGCGTCCATTGTCATGTAGGAGTCGAAGATGACCCCAAGACTTTTGACTTTGGCGCTAGGGGTGATGATTTTGCCCAGAATGGGCGGGGGAGTCCAAGTTGTTGCCGGTTGATTCATACGCTTGGCGTGAAACAGGAGAAGTTCTGTTTTCGCTCCGTTGAGTTTAAGATAACTCTTTGTTATCCAGTTCACTATCATAGAGAGACATGTCTCTAGATTGAGGTGATGATCTTTCTTATTGCAAATGCGGAAGTACAGTTGCGTGTCGTCTGCATATGAGTGATAAAGCAGTTTTTGACTGCTGATGATTTCAAAAAGAGGACGAAGATAGATGTTGATTAACACCGGCGACAAAGGGGATCCTTGAGGGACTCCGCATGTAACTGTGCGTTTTTCAGAAGTGAAACTTCACTATTTGCGATCGGTTTTCCAGAAAAGAGGAGAACCAAGATAAATCGCCTTCTGCGACTACCTAGCCGAGTCAATAAAAGCTTGTGGTCTACTGTGTCGAATGCTGCGCTTAGGTCCAACAGAACCAGAAGACAAGATTCTCCTTCGTCTGCGGCCTCGAGAGCGTCGTCCCATATCTTGAGCAATGCGGTTTCCGTCCCGTGTCCGGGCCGGAATCCCAATTGAAATGGATCAAGTAGGTTGTGGGTATCTAGATGCTGTTGCAGCTGTTGTACCACTACTTTCTCCATTACTTTTGAGAGTACATTTAGGCCTGTTATGGGACGGCGGTGAAGTGGGTCCTTGGGGTCCAGGGTGGGTTTCTTCAAGATGGGTCGAATTATGCCCTCTTTCATGCTGATTATTGCTTTCTGCTCAGGTGGGTCCCACTCGGTAGAATGACCAGAAGGGGTGTTGGATGTATATACACACTGTATAAATATGTGAATAGTATATAAATGTTATTGTCTTCTCCTAAATGAGTGCTGTATTGTGTTCATGAGCCCTGATGAAGCAAATCTGGGCGAAACATGTCAGCGCATGAAGACCTATTATTATTATTATTATTATTTCAGGTACTTATATAGCGCCGTCAATTTACACAGCGCTTTACATATACATTGTACATTCATATCAGTCCCTACCCTCAAGGAGCTTACAATCTAAGGTCCCTAACTCACATTCATACATGTGCTAGGGTCAATTTAGACAGGATCTGATCAACCTCCCACCTATTGTATCAGTATTCATTTTTCTTGTTTCAAAAAAAAGAGAAAAAATTTGGGCCAAATAAGATTTTCCCGGTACTGCAAAGAGACTTTACAACATAGTAGTTAAAATAAAGTTTATTTACATATCAACAACATACGTGTATAAATACTAAACATTGCGAAATCCACGGTGGTCAAACCTCCTCTATTGGATTCCCACCGAGAGTGTAATACTGTTTCCAAAAATCATTAGGGATCAAGCTCCCAACATGTTTCGCTGATTATCTGCTTCTTCAGGGGAGCATAAATGGAAGAACAGGAAGACTAAATAATCAAGAAAAAAAAAATGTTAATATACATACAATCAGCACTATAATGGAGCAATAGTACAAATCCCATATCTTCTATGGGCATTAGTAAACATTGGAGATGGAGTAGATACCTTGTTGGTTTGACTGACAACCTAATGAGGACTATTGAGGTCACACCCAACCTTGGGCGTAACCTCGAAAAACGTACCTTGTTTGGTATTTGAATGTATACAGATAATTATATCAGCACTCTCATTGTTTTAAATTATCCAGATGCATACACATTGTAGGATTTTTTAACATTGGTTATTTAATTAAATGTAATAATTTACAATATAGATTGTTTTGCACCTCCTGTGGGCTGTACAGTCCCGAACTCTTTTTCTTTTTTCTATATGTAAATTACAACTTGCAGGATCATTTTAGATCCTCTATGGCAGACATCTCAAACTTGTGGGTGGGACCTCTGGCCAGCAGTTTAATTTTACTTGGGATTCATTCCGGGTTGTTTCCAATACATGCCAGTTTAATGGGTTCATACCCAATACACCTCAAATGATGCCAATAGAAAAGGAAAGAAGAAAACAATAATGTGTAGCTGCTCCCTTAAGTGTGGATAACAGGATTAGGTAAGACAGTAAGAAGAGGTTGATTTACTAAAGGCAAATAAACTGTGCACTTACGCTAGATCTGAGGGGAAGCTCTGCTGATTTCTATCATTCAATCATGTGCATGCAAAAATGCTGTTTTTGTATTTTCCTTGCTTGTTCCCCTAGATCTAGAGCAGGCATGTCCAAAGTCCGGGACGCGGGCCAATTGCGGGCCGCTTTCCAGTTTAATATGGCCCCCCTGGTAATTTGGATATATATTTTTTGAGACCCCCCAGGGCCACAAAATATACTCTATCAGATTTCATACAGGAGAATCTCTTGTTTACCTGGCTGCATCTGTAATAGGGAGTCCAGTCTCCTTGGCTGCCATTGGATGACTGTTCTGTCTATGACTGGAGGCGGAACTTTGTATTAAAGAGGCCGCCATGTAATCAGGAGATTCTCCTGTATGTAATCTGTTGGCGCTCTTCCTGTCCCCTCCGAGGCTGCAGATGGGCATCGATCAGGCTGCACTGATGGCAATGTTGAGGTTGCATTCATGGCACATGTGAGGCTGCATTGATGGGCACTGAACCTTATTTTGCTTCCCAGTTCTTTATTTATTTAAAATACATTTTTCGGGAAACTGCGCTTAAAAAAATGGTACATGTTATACGCAGATAAATATGGTACATCCAAATAACACACCCGAGCTCAACCTTAGTCCTGAGCAACGCTCTTGTCACAAGCATGAATCAGAGGTACAACAACATATAAATGAATAAGAAGGCTTTTATTGAAAACCAAACAGCAAGGTAAAAGTCCAAACGGATGATCAAACAGCCAGCAGAGTCTTCAACCGGAGCCAGGATCGATAGCCAGGAATGGGAGTCAGCCAAGCCGGAGTCTGTAGCCAGAGAGATGGTGGAACGAAGCCGGGGATCAGGAGCCAGAAGGAACGTCCGTAGGAGCCGGGTCGGTAACCAAGAACAAGCAGCACGATCACAGAAGGGTGTCAGACAAGAGGCCCAAGGAAGGAAATGCTGCAGCTGCCGTCATATATATATGCTGAGCATCCAGCTCCTCCCAGTGGGAAGGAGGAGCCGCAGGGTGTGGTAGGTTATAAGAACCCCATGAAGCAAGATGGCTGCCATCACATGTCAGAGATAAGAAGCCAGCAAGGAGCTAAGACCATGACAGCTCTGGGATTAGTTGGGGTCACAATAGATATCTATCGCCACAAAGGCAAGAGTATTCTTGTTGGGCAGTGTATTAGTGCTTGGATATACACACTGAATTTTAACGGTTATAAGAATATCAGGCAAAATGGTCGGCCCTCACGCACGTTCACTTCATAAAATCTGTCCCTCTTTGAAAAAAGTTTAGACACCCCTGATCTAGAGCAACTGCACTTGCAGTAAACATACTATTAGCATTTAGTAAATAAACCCAAGTTATGTCATGAGGACGCCCACATGGCGAAACACGCTGAGATGGGGTTTTGTCGTTATTTTGGATGCGGTGGTGACATCACATCTGGGTACGTCTTTTATAGTAATTAGAGCGCTTGGTCTTGCAGAATTAATACATTAATCGGCTGTATATATTGGTGCCGGGTGTTGGCACAGAGCAATGTAAGTGTGATTCTACATGTAGTGTGTGTTTTATATTGAATACATATACTACACTATCAGCTCTTCTTGGTACATGTGGATCTGTTTTTAAAAGTGAGAGAGTAGAGAATGGTACTACCTGATTTTTGTCCATGTTGTTGGGGACATCGGATGCACGGAGTGCTTTGTGACGT
This sequence comes from Rana kukunoris, assembly GCA_029574335.1. Classification (NCBI taxonomy): domain Eukaryota; kingdom Metazoa; phylum Chordata; class Amphibia; order Anura; family Ranidae; genus Rana; species Rana kukunoris. The sequence continues at coordinate 583,273,011 of CM056050.1, forward strand.
ATTCGGCCTGAGCCTGTGAACAAACGCATGTTGGCCTTCTGAATAAAGGCTGAGTGAGCTAGGAAAACCCAGTGAGACCGATCTGAGTGACCAGAGACATGAGCACTGGTGCTGCTGGAAAGAGAGTCAGGTGGCTCTGCATTTTCTTTTGCAGTTTGCCAACTTGGAATCTCCTGGGTGGGAAACAGGTGTTGCACTTTTTTTTCCGCTTTCAATAAAAGTGAGCAGCCAAGCTCTGAACCACAATTAGGACTGCCATGAAATTATTAAAACGCATCTACCACTAAGTTTGACTAGCCATATCACAGTCAGTCCCGTATTTACCCTCTTGCCAACCACCCAACGCAGCAGTGCAGGTGGGCCTCAAGACCAGCGTGCCACATATATGAGTTTATGGTGCACCATTGGTGTTTGCTTAGAATACACCTCCGTTACTTAGACGAAACGCGTCGGTGGGGCTTTTTGCTCCTTTTTACTTTTGTGATCACAAATTTTTATTACTACGGATGCCAATTGGTTTGTATTTAATAGACATGTGCAAAAGGAAAACATTTATTTTGTTTAGTTTTGTTTTAATTTGTTATTTAATTACTTTCGTTAAGTTAAATTTGTTAAATTTGTTAAATTCGTTTTCGGAATTCGATCGTTTTCGATGAAAATCCGAAAAAACCTGGTCAAATTTGATAATTTTCGACCGAATCAAAAAAAAAAAAAACGGTCGAATTCGAAAACATTTCTACCGGATTTGATAATATTTCTACCGGATTCAAATTCGATCATATTTTGATCGGATTCGAAAATATTTCAACAGAATTCAATAATATTTCATCCGCTATCATTAATATTTCAACCAAATTCGATGATATTTTAACCGAATTTGAAATAATTTCAACCGAATTTGAAATAATTTCAACCGAATTTGAAATTATTTCAACCAAATTTGAAATTATTTCCACCGAATTTGAAATTATTTCTACCGAATTTGAAATTATTTCAAGCGAATTTGAAATAATTTCAACTGGATTTGATTGTATGTATTTGTATTTGTATTATTGTATTTGATTACATTCTATTAAATTCTATTCTGTTCTTTACTATTCTTTGATTTTCATTCTATTGTTTTATTATTTTATATTCTATTTTATTGTATTCTTTTTTGGAAATCGATTTATATTTTTTACATTTTGATTCAAACTTGCTTTAAATTTTCATTTGAATTTGTTTTCGATTCAAATTGTTTTCCAATTCAATTCGAATAGAATTTGTTTTCGAATTCGATTCAAATTCTAATTTCGTTTGCGTTTTTTCTAATTTGTTTAAATTCGTTAATTTTGTAATTCGGAAATTCGGATGCATCCGAATTTCCGAATAATGAAAAATTCGTCCGAATTCGAATTCGGAACGAAACGAAATGCACATGTCTAGTATTTAATAAAACCTATCCTTTTTGACCTATACCATGTGGGGACCTTCTTTTTTCTCTTTACATCTTCCTCAAGGAAAGTTTTTTTTTGGCCCTTCCAATCCGGCTGTTTCAACTTGGTTTCTCAACCTTGCGGCATATGGTCTGAGCACTGACAGGCCAACCCCTCACCCTTCAACCTCTGCAGCAATGCTGGAAGCACTCATACGTCTATTTCTCAAAGATAACCTCTGGATATAACTCTGAGCACGTGCGCTCAATGTCTTTGGTCGACCACGGCAAGGCCTGTACTGAGTGGAACCTGTGCTGTTAAACCTCTGTATGGTCTTGGCCACCATGCTGCAGCTCAGTTTCGGGGTCTTGGCAATCTTCTTATAGCCTAGGCCATCTTTATGTAGAGCAACAATAATTTTTTTCAGATCCTCAGTGAGTTCTTTGCCATGAGGTGCCATGTTGAACTTCCAGTGACCAGTATGAGAGAGTGAGAGCGATAACACCAAATTTATCACACCTGCTCCCCATTCACACCTGAGACCCTGTAACACTAAAGAGTCACATGACACCGGGGAGGGAAAATGGCTAATTTGGCCCAATTTGGAAATTTTCACTTAGGGGTGTACTCACTTTTGTTGCTAGCGGTTTAGACATTAATGGCTGTGTTGAGTTATTTTGAGGGGGCAGCAAATGTACACTGTTATACAAGCTGTACACTCACTACACAACATTGTAGCAAAGTGTAATTTCTTCAGTGTTGTTACATGAAAAGATACAATAAAATATTTTTCAAAGATGTGAGGGTTGTACTCACTTTTGTGAGATACTGTATTTGTTTGATAATTTAAACCAGTTTATTGATATTATAGTCCCAATTTTGACTGTAAATTATCTGGGCATCTCATAAGTTTGCTACAGGGATATATATATATACACAGAGCTTTTTTTCTCAGAAAATAGGTGCATGAAACTCAACCACGACCTGTTCAGATTTCACAAACAGTAGAAGGATCTTAAAGGGGCATTAAATACCAGAATTGCATTACATACAGAGTGCAGAGTTCAGGGGGCTACAAAGCTATCACTTGTAAACACAGAAACCAGACTTCTGTGTTTACAAGTGATTGTGGTGAGCAGGCACCAAAGGGTCTAAGCCAGAGGTGGTGGAACTGAGTTCCCCCAAGTTCCCCCTGAAAAAAAGGCCTGTATATATATATATACATATATATATATATATATATATATAAAATACTTTTCCTATATATTAACATGCTGTATATAATAATAATAATAATAATAATAATAATAATAATAGACTACAGTATATATATATAGGGCCAGATTCAGGTACACGCAAATTTGCGCCGTATTTTACCAGGCTCTACATCGAATTCTGGTAGATTTTTGCCCGTACGATACAGCGGCGTAGTCTATTTCTCGCCGCGTTATCGAAATACGCGATTAGGGGGCGTGAAGCATTTAAATTAGGCGCGTCCCCACGGCGATTGAATTGCGCATGCTCCGTTCCGAAATTTCCCGCCGTGCATTGCGCGAAATCACGTCGTTACGTCATTTTTTGTTTGAGTAGCGTCGTTTACGGACATTTCTATTCCCGGACGACTTACGTAAAAAATAATAAAAGACGTCGGGAAACGTTGAAATTCGACGCGGGAACGACGGCCATACTTAACATGGGCTGTTAGAGCAGCAAAAAGCTGGTATAGTGTTACGCAAAAAAAAGATGAATAAAGATGCCGTAAGAGATTGCGATTGAAGATCGTAATTTCGGGGATCGCCGGCAAAAGCTCATTAGCATACCCCGACGCGGAAAACGACGGGAAGTCCACCCAGTGTCCGCAATTTTATTGCAGCGTAGATCCGAAGGCGTACGAACACGTAATCCAGTCGAATTGAAGCCCGCAGCCGTCTTTTCATGGTTTAAGGTTTCAGACTAGCTAAAAAACACGCGTAATTCGAAAGTACTCCAGTCTAACACCAGTAAGACAGGAGTTACGGGTCTCTGAATCTGGCCCATAGTTTTTTTCTCTGATATACTGTATTATATTATTATATGTTAATATATATACATACTGTATATGGTATATATATATATATATATATATATATATATATATTACTGTATATAATAATATAATACAGTATACTGATAGGCTTTTATATATATATATATATATATTTATATATACATGTATTATATTATTATACAGTAGAAGCATACATATCATAATATATGATGGCACATACTGTATATGGCATAATAATAATAATACATAATAATAATAATTTATTATACAATGGCATGGCACAACAATTGATTGCACATGTTATATATATATATATATATATATATATATATATATATATATTCTATGATATAGCACATATTATGGCACAGTGATGCATATGATGGCATATTGGTAATAATAATATACAGTGACAAATATATATATATAAAAATTTGATATATATATATATATATATATATGCATATACATATATATATATATACACACCGTATTTATCAGCGTATACCGCACACTTTTTTCCCCTTAGAATCAGGGGAAAATCGTGGGTGCACGATATACGCCGATCCCCGCTTCCCACGCTGTGTTTGAACCCCGCCGCCGACATATACCGATCGCAGTACACTCGTGTACACTCGGCCAGGCTCGGCTCCCCTTGCGGTCACGCCCTGTGGGCCGCTTCCTAGCCTTTATGCGAGAGGAGCCGAGCATGGCCGAGCATGCACGAGTGTACTGCGCTCGGTATATGTCGGCGGCGGCGTTCAAACACAGCACAGATGGACGCCGGACCGGACAAGGCCGCAGATGGACGCTGGGCAAGACACCGACGAAGGGCATTCAAACTATACGTTTTTTTTCCTGAAATTTCCCTTCCAGGTTGGGGGTGCGCGCAATACGTCGGTGCACGCTATAAATACATATATATATACATATATACTGTATATATACACTGTATTCCATTATTATTATTATATACAGCATGTTAAGGCTCCATGCACACTGAAGCTGATAAACTGCAGTTTATTGACGTTTTGGCTTTTTTTTTAAAGCCCATAAACTGAACTCTATGTTAGCCTATGTGCCCATGCACACCTGGGCGTTTTTCAGTGTTAATGAGCTTTGGAGTTTATTGGCTTTTTCCTGAACGGCCGAAATTTGCGTTCAAAGTGACGTTTTTCAGCTTGAAAAAACGCGAAACGCCGAAAAACGCAAAAAAATGCCGAAAAACTCCAGCGTTTTTTTAGCGTTTTTTTATCCATTGAAAAAAAAAAAGCTGATAAAAGCTACACTAAAAAACGCTGATTAAAGCTATTGCAAAAATGCTAAAAAACTTTGCAAGGCTCCCTGCAAAGCTACTGCCGTTTTTTTTTATAGCTTTTATCAGCTTCAGTGTGCATGGAGCCTAATATATAGGAAAATGTTGTCATAATAACTAACAAAATACACTTTTTCTTCTAATTGGAAAAAAGTTGCAAATCTGACAAGGTATGTGTGCACACAGGAATGGCGCAGACAGCTTGGCAGGTGATTGGCATTAACTGGCAGTTAAGGGCCATACAATAAAGCGTTATTATGTGATCTCATGGCGTGATTCCGCTATGGGAGACAATAAAAGTACCAGGTACAAGCAGATCGTTTTCCCCGGCCGAGATGGGAGAAGAGAGGGATTTCCATTGTTGGCCTTTTCCTGAAAAGCCCCGGATAGTAATTGCTGGTTATAGTATGAAATGAGGCGGTAAGCAGCTGTGGACAAATGCGGAGGAAAGGTGTACTTTTCATATTGTCATCTATCACATTGTTTTGTACTCTTCCATCTGCTCCTCCACTTCTTATCATTACCTGGCCAAAAAAGACAAACACACATCAATGGGAAATATATAAACATAGGATCAGTATCAGCTTGGCTTGGTATCACCTGGACCAGTAGGGCTTTTGTGCTAAATCTAAAGCCTACATTTTTGGTATTGGTTTGGATAGAACTTTGTTTTCTTTTTTTGTGGTTTGTTACCCATTGGGGAGATTTTTCTTCAGTTTCTGACTGGTTGACACAACAGGAAGTGAGAGAAAATCCTCTCTTATGGCTAGTTGTTCCTGAATAGATTTTCCTGGAATATCTGTTCCCATGAGATAACGGTCACCAGGACAGATGCAGCGGTTGAAAAGACAGAGGCCCAGATTCAGAGAGAATTCGATTCTCGTAGAGTATCAGAAATACACTACGCCGCCGTTTTTTACCTGGCTCTACGTGGAATCCAGGTAGATTTTGTCCAGTAAACGACGGCGGCGTAGTGTATTTCTCCCGTCGCAATCCATCTGCGCGAGTAGGGGGCGTGAAGCATTTAAAATAGGCGCGTTCCCGCGGCGATCGAACTGCGCATGCTCCGTTCGCAAATTTCCCGCCGTGCATTGCGCGAACTCACGTCGTTACGTCGTAGTAGCGTCGTTTACGTACATTCCTATTCCCGAACGAGTTACGTTAAAAAAATAAAAGTAATTTCAAATCGACGCGGGAACGACGGCCATACTTTACATGGGTTACGCACTGTTAGACCAGCAAAAAGCTCCTCTAACATTACGTAGCCAAAAAATGACGTAGGCGATTGCGAGGGACACTCGTACCTTCGTGGATCTCCGTAAAAACGAATTTGCATACCCCGACGGTAAAAACGACGCGGACTACACCCAGCGGCCGCAAAAATACCGCAACGTAGATCCGAGGGCTTACGAGGACGTAAGCCTCTCGGATCGAAGCCCGAAGCCGCCGTATCATGGTTTGAGGATTCAAACTAGTGATACGGCGCGCGAAATTTGAAATTACTCCTGTCTAACACCAGTTAGACAGGCGTAATTGCTTTATGAATCTGGGCCAGAGACAGTAATAAAAACAGGGGTTCTACTCTTCCCTACTCCATCCATAACCAAATCGTTTTTGGGGGGCTTTAGGTATTATTTTTCGGCAAATAGTAACCACTGTACAGCACTGCAAAGTGGGAAGTGCAGACCACATATGTAATGAGCAAGTATGACAGCCTCCTTGTACACATACAGTCTGATTACCAACTAAACAATGAGTTTGCCACTACCTCAAGGTCTATAGTGGAGGAAGACCCCCAAAGTTGCATGTAGGCCGGTGCAGTCTCTTTTCTCCACTGCAGGTGGAACTCTTCCACATTGCAAATGGGGAGAAAGTCAGGGGGGATATGGTTTCCTCAGTCACAGAGAGGTAGCTTTCTAAATTGGACTGGGATTTTGGTGGTCATCTTGGGTCAGGCAGAGTCCATTTAAGACTCTGGCTCCTGGTTTAGGAGTGCATTTTTGGGAGTGGCAGTGTAGGAACAGGATATCCATCTGTCAGGGACAGTGCTTAGCATCAGGGAAAGGTTCTGGGAAACGCCATGCCTCCTAGAGACCTCCCCCATTTGGGTTTGGACCAGCCAGTCTGCATTCTGTTTCTACTGTCCAGTTGGAGTGAAAATGCAAAGTTTTACCACACAAGGTGTGGTTAATTGCATAACAGAGTACCAGCTAGTCATCTATAGAACCTTCATTCGTAAAAAGGAGGTAGGCCAAGGACAATCAGGGTGGTGGAGAAAAGGTCTAGACCAGTGGTCACCAAACTGCGGCCCCGGTGGCCAGATATGGCCCTTGCTTCCCTTTATCTGGCCATTAGGACATTGTTTCTTATACTGTCACCAACAATGGGGACATAATTCTTGCCACTGGCACCAACAATAGGGCACTATTCCTCCCACCGTCACCAATGAAGGGACACTATTCCTCCCACTGTCATTTATAATGGGCATTATTCCTCCCACTGTCATTAGTGATGGGGCATTATTCCTCCCACTGGAATGGCATTGTTTACTCCCACTGACACCAGGACATTTTTTACTACCACTGGCCTCACTCCGGCCCCCATAAACTCTGAAGGACAGTAAACTGCCCCCCTGTCTAGACCCGTCTGGTGTATTTCACTCCTAGACCTCATTCCAGTTTACTCAAGAGCATCTAGTAACAGATGTTGGGGCGCTGCACACTGAAAACCACCAAATCGTGCAAACGCAGCCACTGTGCCCATCAAAGGCACCCATTTCGCTCATCAAACGCAGCCACTGTGCCATCAAACGCAGCCACTGTGCCCATCAAACGCAGCCACTGTGCCCATCAAACGCAGCCACTGTGCCCATCAAAAGCAGCCACTGTGCCCATCAAACGCAGCCACTGTGCCCATCAAATGCAGCCACTGTGCCCATCAAAAGCAGCCACTGTGCCCATCAAAAGCAGCCACTGTGCCCATCAAACGCAGCCACTGTGCCTATCAAACGCAGCCACTGTGCCCATCAAAAGCAGCCACTGTGCCCATCAAAAGCAGCCACTGTGCAAATCAAAGGCAGCCACTGTGCCCATCAAGAGCAGCCACTGCACCCATCAAATGCAGGCACTGTGCCAATCAAACGCAGCCACTGTGCCCATCAACCGCAGTCACTGTGCAATCAAATGCAGCCACTATACCCATAAATTGCCGCCACTGTCCCATCAAACGCAGCTACTGTACCCATCAATTGCTGCCACTGTGCCTATCAATTTCTGCCACTGTGCCTATCAATTTCTGCCACTGTGTCCCATAAATTGCTGCCAGTGTGCCCATCAATTGCTGCCAGTGTGCCCATCAATTGCTGCCACTGTGCCCATCAATTGCCGCTACTGTGCCCCATCAATTGCCGCTATTATGCACCATCAATTGTTGCCAGTGTGCATCCCCTGCCCGGCACTTACCCTCGGGTCATGGCGCTGTCCTCCAAGCTCCAAGTCCTCAAAGTGTCTTCTCCCATCCTCTGCTATGATTGGATGCCTGATAGGTGACAGGTAACCAGACCTTAGCACCTGATTGGCTGAGAGGCAGGTCAGTGTTAGCAAAGCGATTTATTTGCTTCCCTAACACAACACTGCGTAAACAGCGAACGCACAGCATCGTGCCTACTGTGTACGATTTTGGAAGCCTATTAGAGCCTACGGCTCTAATCAGGCACTTCCAAAAACAGCCCCACCACTGTTATTCAGATGCCTGGTGCCTGACAAGGGGGCGGACACCTGAATAGGGTAAGGTGACCAGATTTTCAAAATGAAATTTGGGGACATATTTTTTCTTTACTAGTAATGGCGGCAATCAGCGACTCTCTGCCTGCCTCACAGCCTCTCAAGTCTTACTCTCTGGGTCCCGGTACTACTGGATGGGGAGCGAAGGAAGATCACTCCCCCAGGGAAGGCAAGGAGATAGGCAGGTGGCTGGCCAGGATTTGAGCCAAGGCAGAAGAACATGCGAGCGGAGCTGAATGGGCATGCGCCCGAAACTGAAGAAATATTCCATCCGCTCCGACCAGCACATGATCATCAGAAAGGGGCACAGATAATGGGGAAAATACCACCCCCCCCCTATGCTAGTAGGCACGGCAGAGCGGGGGGGGGGGGGGGTGTAATTCTAATTTTTTTATTTAAATTCTGCACTGACTGTCTTTGAAATTGCCCCTGCCCCCTATTAAATCCAATCTGGGGACAAAACCAGGGACAGACTTGGTCCAGGGACAGTGTCCTCAATCAGGGGACTGTCCCCTAAAACTGGGGATGTCTGGTCACCCTAGAATAGGGGGCGGCAGTGGCGACCATAGATAGATTCATGCAATGCATGAATCTATCTATTGGTGATAGAGGGGTGACAGGAGAGAGTGGGCGGCGCTCCTGTGCCCTTTATGGATGCACCGCCACCAGGTAAGTATGACAGGTTTGTTATGTTTAAAGGGAAAAAGTCTTTAGTATCACTTTAAGTCCTGTGAGCAAGGTGAAACGCGTCAGCAGATGTGGCCTGAGAGGAGACGGGCTGAAGACATTTTTCTTTCACAGATGTAGCTGTCTTTGGTGTACGGCATCCCACCTTCTGTTACTAGGATCACAAGTTATTGTTTTAATGAAAAATGAAGATTTAAAAGGAATGAAAATGACTTGAATTTGCATTAGCATGTTTAAACTTAGATAAGATTTCAGTGTTTGGGTTTAGATCTCCTCTTATGTCTGGAGGGATTAAATCTTACAGAGACGTACGCTGACACCAATAATCGGAATTACGCTCCTCGCAGCTCTGCGCTGGGTATAAAGACTTCCTGCAGATTGCCTTTAATATTTATTAGGCCATTAGAACTTCGCTGGCCCGTCTCCTCTGCAGAATTGATTTGTGTAATTCATAACGTGACGCTATGATGTATTCGCTGTAATGAGATAATATCACATAAAGACCTTTTAAGTGAGTTTCCAGAGCGCGGATCACAGAGCTCCCGGCCCGTTGCAGGATGTCTTAACCTCAGAAGCTGGAAGGGAAGGCAGCAAAATGGTAAAGATTTGGCACTCGGACCAAAAACAGGCTTTGTTCCGCCTGCCAGAAAGATGAGACAAAGTCCATATGAGCGCCTGGAGAGGAGGAAGATATGATGAAGTATCAAACCCCAAGCACACTGTTCATTCACACTTGTGCTGCAAAGACAAGAACCGTTTTCTATGGCCGGGAACACACAGGGAACTGTTCTCAGCTCTGATTACTTTGTTCTTCTGCAGACCTCATACTGGGCCTGATTTACTAAGCTGAAGTGAGGTGAGGTGAACCCACGTAGGCTTAAAAATCCCAATTATGTAAATGAAAGCTCTGTGTCAGGGATGTCTGAGTATCAGCAAGGGTGGTCGTCCCAATCACAGTCGGTCTTCTGGATTGCGGCGTAAAGTAGTTGACTGTTTTCTGGTCCTTGCAGAGCTTTCCTTTGGTGGGTTTCTCTGCTGGACCCTCCTGTACTGATCCAGCATTCCCTTTGTGCCCTTAGGCCGCGTACACACGACCGAGAAACTCGTCGGGCGAAACACATCGTTTTCCCCATCGAGTTCCTTGTTCGGCAGTCAAAAAACTCATCGAGCCAAATTTTCCCATTGCCCAACGAGGAAATAGAGAACATGCTCTCTTTTTGGCTCGACGAATTCCTCGACAGTTTTCTCGGCGAAAAGTGTACACACGACCGGTTTCCTCGGCAGAATACGTCTCCCATCGAGATTCTTGCTGAATTCTGCAGAGGAAACCGGTCGTGTGTACGCCGCCTTAGATGCCCTTTCAACTAGCAGGGGCATAACTTAGCACACCAGTTAGTTGAGTGAGTGAGTAGCCATTAATCAGTGTGATAATTAGGAATGAACACCGGTTTGGTCTGGACTTGGGTTTGGACCCAACCCAGAAGGAAGCTGTCACTTCTGCCCATGGCTGGGGTTCAGTGTTGCAATGCCAACTTACCAGATTGAAATTTACTGACACTACACCCAAAATTTACTGGCACAGTCAAGTTTTTACTGGCATATCGAAAAGTTACAAAATTACAAAATTTAAAGTGGTACTATACTCTATACTACCACTTAAAAGTAAAACGCTATGGGCCAGATTCAGGTAGAGTTAGGCTGGAGTATCAGTGATACTCCAGCCTAACTGTCACTTTAAGCCAGCGTTTCTGTTTTCTGTAACCAGAAAACAAGAAACGCCGGGTTGGAGTTCCGATGCGATCGGCGCAATTGAATTTCGCCATCGCATCGCAACTTTAATTTAAAAATGGCGCCGGGGGCGTTCCCGCTGATTTACGCTGAAAAAATATGTTAATCAGCGGGAATCGTCAATTCACGATCGTATTCGGGCGCGACGCAGTGACTTTCCGACGTTTCCGTAAGCGATACGCGGCGTAAAGATAAAGCAGCCCCCTAGTGGAGTATCCTATGTTAAGTATAGCCGTCGTCATCGCGTCAAAAAAAAAAAATCGCTTCGCTTGCGTAAAACGTCCATGAATGCGCACTGGGATGCATTGACAGTCGACGCATGCGCAGTACGTTCGCCGCGGGATCGCGCTTAGTTTAAATAATACACGCCCCGTACCCGCCCAATTTGAATTCCGCCGGCTCATTTGCGATACGCTGCCGCAACTTTAGGAGCAAGTGCTTCATGAATAACAGCACTTGCTCCTAAAATTTCGCCAGCGTAACGTAAATGAGAAACGTTACTCCAGAGCAAAGATGCTCCAATCTACCTGAATCTGGCCCTATGTGTGGTGTAAAACTAACACTGCACATCACCCTGAACACACCATCCCCACCGTGAACCATGGTGGTGGCAGCATCATGTTCTGTAGATGCTTTTCTTCAGCAGGGACAGGGAAGCTGGTCAGAGTTGATGGGAAGATGGATGGAGCCAAATACAGGACAATCTTATGCCGCGTACACACGGTCGTTTTTTTGCGATGAAAAAAAACCTTGTTTTTTAAAAACGTCATTTAAATTGATCGTGTGTGGGCAAAACTTTGTTTTTTGTCTTAAAAAAAACGACCAAAAAAAAATTCCAACATGCTTGAATTTTTTTGTGTCGTTTTTCAAAACGTCGTTTTTTGTTTCACAAAAAGTCACCGTGTGTAGCAAAAACGGTTGTTTAAAACGACGTTTTTCAACCCGCGCATGCCCAGAAGCTAGTTATGAAGCGAGCTTCAATGGAAAAGTGTGTTGAACGTAACCTCGCTTTTTGTGAAAAAAACGATGGTGTGTATGCAACATCGTCTTTGAAAAGTGACGTTTCAAAAATGTCGTTTTTTACTTCACAGAAAACGTCGTTTTTTTTCATCACAAAAAATGATCGTGTGTACGCGGCATTAGAAGGAAACCTATTAGTCTGAAAAAAGACTTGAGACTGGGGAGGAGGTTCACCTTCCAGCAGGACAACGACCCTAAACATACAGCCAGAGCTACAATGGAATGGTTTACATTAAAGCATATTCATGTGTCAAAGTCCAGACCTAAATCCAATTGACAATCTGTGGCAAGACTTGAAATTTCTGTTCACAGACGCTCTCCATCCAATCTGACAGAGCTTGAGATATTTTGCAAAGAAGAATGGGCAAAAATGTCCCTCTCTAGATGTGCAAAGCTGGTAGAGAACCCCCCAAAAAGACATTCAGCTGTAATTGCAGTGAAAGGAGGTTCTACAAAGTATTGACTTACCACAAATGCACAAATGCACACCACACTTTTCACAAAACACATTGAAAACCATTTATTATTTTCCCTCTACTTCAATTATGTGACACTTTGTGTTGATCTATCACATAAAATCCCAATAAAATAAATTCATGTTTTTGGTTGTAACATGACAAAATTTGGAAAATGTCAAAGGGTATGAATACTTTTTCAAGGCACTGTAGAGCCTTCCCAGCAACAATGGACTCTGACAACAATGACAGCAACAACAGATTTCCAAGCAGCCAGCCCAGACTCTCCAGCAGCCAGCAACATTAGGCCGCACCCACAACTGTAGATCCCTTCCAGCAACAATCGACCCCCTGGTAACCTAAGCCCAACCAGCAACAATAGATTCCCCACCAGCAACATTAGACTGCCACGGAAAAATAGATGCCCTCCAGCAACATTAGATCCCCCAGCAGCCAGAAAAAAGAAACTCCTCCCTCAACAGTGGATCTCTTCCAGCAACAATAATATATCTTCCCAGCACTAATAGACCCCACAGTAAAAATAGACGCCCTCCAGCAACAATAGATCCCCCAGCAGCAAGCAACAACTGACCCCTCCCTCATCATTTCTATTCTAGCAAACATTGAGCCCCAGCAACAATAGATCCCCCACCAGCAACAATAATAGACCTTCCAAGCAACAATTGATTCCCCCAGCAACAATGGACCCTAACAACAATAAAAGCAACAACAGATTTCCCAGCAGCTAGCCCAGCATCAATAGACTCTCCTACAGCCAGCAACAATATACCCTGCCCTCAACAGTAGATCCCTTCCAGAAAAAATGTACCCCCTTGCAACCTAAGCCCAACCAGCAACAATAGTTCCCCCTCCAGCAACATTAGACTGCCATGTAAAAATAGATGCCCTCCAACAACAATACATCCCCCAGCAGCCAGCAACAATAAACTCCTGCTTCAACAGTAGATCTCTTCCAGCAACAATTGACCCCCTCCAGCAACAATAGATACCCACCAGAAACAATAGATCCCTCATCAGCCAGAAACAATAGACCCCTCACTCATGAGTAGATCTCTTCCAGCAACAATTGACACCCTCCAGCAACAATAGATACCCACCAGAAACAATAGATCCCTCAGCAGCCAGCAACAATAGACCCCTCCCTCATCAGTAGATCTCTTCCAGCAATAATTCACCCTCCCAGCAAAATACCCCCCAGCAACAATAGTTCCCCCAGCAGCCAGAAACAATAGACCCCTCCCTTATCAGTAGATCTCTTCTAGCAACAATTGACCCCCCCAGAAACATAAGCTCCCCCCACCAACAATATATCCCCCACCAGCAACAATAATAGACCTCCCAGCAACAATAGACATGTACAAATAGATCTCCCCTAGGAACAATAGATCCCCCAGCAGCCATCAACAATAGACCCCTCCCTTATTAGTAGATCTCTTACAGCAACAATTGACCCCCAGCAACAATAGTTCCCCTCAGCAACAATAGATCCCCTTCCATATGAGTAGATCTCTTCCAGCAACACTTGAACCCCCAGAAACATAACCTCCTTCAACAACAATATATCCTCCACCAGCAACAATAACATACCTCCCCAGTAATAATAGACCCCCATGTAAAAGTAGATCCCATTTAGGAACAATAGATCCCACAGCAGCATCATTAGATCCTCAGCAACAATAGACCCATCCCTTATCAGTAGATCTCCACCAGCAACAATTGAACCCCCCCAGAAACATAAGCTTACCCCAGCAACAATAGATCCCCCACCAGCAACAATAATAGACCTTCCAGCAACAATAGACCGCCATGTAAAAATAGATCTCTTCTAGGAACAATAGATCCCCAGTAGCCAGCAACAATAGACCCCTCCCTTATCAGTAGATCTCTTCCAGCAACAATTGAACTCCCCCCCAGAAACATAAGCTTACCCCAGCAACAATAGATCCCCAACCAGCAACAATAATAGATCTCCCAAGCAACAATAGACTGCCATGTAAAATAGATCTCCTCCAGGAACAATAGATCCTCCAGAAGCCAGCAACAGTAGACCCCTCCCTTATCAGTACATCTCTTCCAGCAACAATTAACCCCTCCTCCAGAAACATAAGCTTACCCCAGCAACAATAGATCCCCCCCAGCAACAATAATAGACCTCCTCAGCAACAATAGACCGCCATGTAAAAATAGATCTCCCCTAGGAATAATAAATCCCCCAGAAGCCAGCAACAATAGACCCCTCCCTTATCAGTAGATCTCTTACAGCAACAATTGACCCCCAACAACAATAGTTCCCTCAGCAACAATAGATCCCCTTCCTTATGGGTAGATCTCTTCCAGCAACAATTGACCCCCCAGAAACAAAAGCTCCTTCAGCAACAAAAGATCCCCCACCAGCAACAATAACAGACCCCCCAGGAATAATAGACCGCCATGTAAAAGTAGATCTCATCTAAGAACAATAGATCCCCCACCAGCAAAAATAACAGACCCCCCAGGAATAATAGACCCCCATGTAAAAGTAGATCTCATCTAAGAACAATAGATCCCCCAGCAGCCAGCAACAATAGACCCCTCCCTTATCAGTAGATCTCTTATAGCAACAATTGCCCCCGAGCAACAAAAGTTCCCCTCAGCAACAATAGATCCCCACTCTTATGAGTAGATCTCTTCCATACATACATTCAGTGCTGGAGGTGCCAGAACTGCGTGTTCCTGCTGAACACAAGCCGTGCGTCTACTCGATCTCAGTAAGGGACACACTTGGGATTGTATGAATGTAAACAGTAAGCAAACAAGTTTACTAAAATGCCTTCTGCATGTGATCGTCCTTTTAGGAACTGGAACATTTAAATAATCTAAAAAAAAAGTTATTTTTAAATAGAATCTTTCCCAACCAGAGACAACGACAGTTAAGTCCATTTTCTTCCATATTTTTTATTTATTTTCATTTGTTTGGCGCCAGAGTAATAAGAATCAGTTGATTCTGTGGCATCGGAAGAAGACAGAGGCAGAGAGCGGAGGCGTTTCCTTGTGTCCCGTGGAAGCGGAGCTGGCAGCGACGCAGGCCCAAAGAACATTTAATTCAACAGTAAATTACTCCCAGTCCCTCTCATGGCTCCCGTCCAATGAGGATGCAGCTCTGAATAACTTGAAAGCAAATGAATTTGCTGTGGAAACATTATGGGAGCTCGGGAGCCAATGTGTGCGTGACTGTTTGAGGCCGAAGAAAAAAAAAAATTCGAAATCCGATTCCAAAAATCTTTTGTGAATGAAGTTATCTCTGTCTTTTATGTCGGCCGCGAGACACGCCATAGGTCAGCGTCTGCCATCGCAGGAATCCGCCGCATTAGAACATTGGCCGGTCAGTGCTTTGTGTCAGATGTATGGCTCCGATGCAAAGGACGGGACGTGGCCGCGATGAAAGATCTGAGACACACATTATTCATCTCTCTTGTGTTCTGCAGAGAGTTCCGTATTCTTTTAAAAGTTTTTATATTGCACATGTGAAAAAAAGATCTTATCAAAGTTTATTAACCACTTAAGCCCCGAACCATTATGAAGGTAAAGGACCTGGCCAGTTTTTGCGATTCGGCACGGCGTCGCTTTAACTGACAATTGCGCGGTCGTGCGACGTGGCTCCCAAACAAAATCGGCATCCTTTTTTCCCCACAAATAGAGCTTTATTTTGGTGGTATTTGATCACCTCTGCGGTTTTTATTTTTCGTGCTATAAACAAAAATAGAGCGACAATTTTGAAAAAAAATTCAATATTTTTTTACTTTTTATAAATATCCCCCAAAAAAAGATATATAAAAAACATTTTTTTTCCTCAGTTTAGGCCGTTATGTATTCTTCCACATATTTTTGGTAAAAAAAAATCGCAAAAAGCGTTTGATTGGTTTGTGCAAAATTTATAGCGTTTACAAAATAGGGGATAGTTTTATGGCATTTTTATTAATATTTTTTTTTTACTACTAATGGGGGTGATCAGCAATTTTTTCGTGACTGTGACATTCTGGTGGACACTTCGGTCTATTTTGCGAAAAGTGCTATAAAAATGCACTGATTATTGTAAAAATGACAATTGCAGTTTAGGAGTTAACCATTAGGGGGCGCTGAAGGGGTTAAGTTTGACCTTATTTGTGTTTCTAACTGTAGGGGTGCGGGGCTGGACGTGTGACATCAGTGATCGTCTTTCCATATATCAGGGAACACACGATCACTAACATTGCTACAGTGAAGAACGGAGAAGGTGTGTTTACATACACCTCTCCCCGTTCTTCAGCTCCTGTGACCGATCGCGGGACACCAGCGGCGATCGGATCCGCGGGTAATGCGGGCATGGTAACGGAGCTTTGGACCGGGTCACGTGCGCGCATCGGCTGTGCGAGTGTGCGACCCGCCAGCGTATATCGGCGTTAGGTGGTCCTTAATAGTGTTGAGCGGAATATGCCATATTCGATTTCGCGATATTGCGCGAATATATAGAAGAATATTCGCGAATATTCGCTAATATTGAATATTTGGGATATTTTATCCAAAAAAAATTTAAAAGAAAGGAGAATAAGGGGGAAAAGAAGGGCGGAGAAGATAATTGCGCAATATTCCTATTGCGCGATTATCTTCTCCGCCCTTCTTTTGCATCAGAGCCAATCAGAATAACTTGAATATTCGGCAAAAGGAATATCGCGCAATATTCCTTTTGCCGAATATTCGAGTTATTCTGATTGGCTCTGATGCAAAAGAAGGGCCGAGTAGCTGATGCGATTCTTTTATGTTGCTGAAAATTCGCAATGCGAATTTTCGGCAACATAAAAGAATCGCATCAGCTACTCGGCCCAGGGTCTCTCTCTAATCATACCAGCAATGCTTTTAGACGTCAATGGAGATCACTAGGATGTGATCTGTTTTAAAAATAAATTTGAAAAAATACGAATATTCGCCATAGCGAATATTCGCCGCAATATTCGAGTTATTCGCGAATACTCGAATATGCAATATTCGTAGCGAATATTCGCAATGCGAATATTCGTGAGCAACACTAGTCCTTAAGTGGTTAACTACTATAATACTGGTATGCACAAAGAGGAAAAAAGTTGGGACTTTAAAAGTGCTGAAAACCTCCCTTTGGAATAACTAGTCGTATACCATATAAAAATGTAACATTCTTTTATTAAAATGGTTAAAATGTGTCTCAAAATCGATGCCCACGTTCTCCTCCATAAAAAAAATTGTCTCAAAATCGATGGCTGCTTTCTCCACCAAAAAAAAAATAAATGTGTCTAAAAATGAATGCCCGCATTCTCCACCATAAAAAATGTGTCTCAAAATCGATCCACCAAAAATAAAAATAAAAAAAATGTGTCTCAAAATCGATGCCCGCATTCTCCACCATAAAAAAAATTCTCAATATCGATGCCCGCATTCTCCACCATAAACAAAATTCTCAAAATCGATGCCTGCATTCTCCACCAAAAAATCTAATAAAAAATGTGTCTCAAAATTGATGCCCGCATTCTCCACCAAAAAAAAATCTCAAAATTGATGCCTGTATTCTACACCAAAAAATCTAATAAAAAATGTGTCTCAAAATTGATGCCCACATTATCCTGTCAATAAATTTTTATTGAGTTTATGGATAAGGTTACAGCAAGTACATAAGAGTCAGAAATTACAAAAGCCCCAAGGGGCGATGCACACAATTTTACAAACAAAGCAAAGAATATAATGAAAACAATAATAACCTATAATGGAGAGGTAATTCAAATACTATGACTGCCTGGAAAAGCGTCTGATTGGGATATATTAGAGCTTTAACAAATGTGGAGCTTCATTACCTTGTAGAAAAAGCCCGGACCCAAGGGCAATCCGAAACCCACACCCTCAGCACCCCTCTTGGGAACATGCTGCGCCAAGAGCAAGGTCCCCGACTCCCCCAGCGCCCGTCCCGATCCCATACTACCCTTACTGATGTGGGTAAGAAAGATATATTATTGTAGGGGTTACACAAGGAATACCCCCACCCCCCCCCCAACAAATAAACTATTTGAAAATAGAAACCATGCAACAATCGCTTATGTAGATTGTTAAAAATACAAAAACAAACAGGGATAGTAAGAGAGGCAAAGAAAGAAGGAAAGGAGAGGAAGAAGAGGGGGTACAGGGGTAAGGGGAGGAGGGGAAGCATAGTGCCTAACTCCAATCAAAAATTCAGTCAAACGCCATTAGGTTCAGGGGCAAGGTGAATACCAACATATTCAGCCCAAGGAGCCCAAATCTCACGGAACATCACGGTGGTATCAGCCAGAATGCTGGATAATTTTTCTTGAGTCATGATCCATGAGATTTTCTTTTTAACAACCGAAATGAGCGGCTTGGCTATTTCCAAGATTTGGCAATGGCAATTTTGGTGCCAAGTAAAATAAAGTGGATCAGCTTTTGTGTAGTTCTAGAAAGCTGTGGGATATGGGCATTCAATAAGGCTACATCGGGGGTCCTTGGGATCCGACATCCGGTCCTCCGTAAATCATGTTGAAGATGATTCTCCAGAAGGAGCGGATCCTGGGGCACTCCCACCAGATGTGGGCCATGGTGCCCGAAGCTGGCAACCCCTAAAGCAAAGGGGATCTGCATTAGGAAACATGGATTCCCGCATTCTCCACCAAAAAAATGTGTCTCAAAATTGATGCCCGCATTCTCCACCAAAAAAAATGTGTCTCAAAATTGATGCCCGCATTCTCCACCAAAAAAATGTGTCTCAAAATTGATGCCCGCATTCTCCCCTCAAAAAATCGATCTCTGCATTCTCCACCAAAAAAATAAATGAAAAAATGTGTCTCAAAATCAATGCCCGCATTCTCCACCCAAATAAAACTGTGTCTCAAAATCGATGCCCACTTTCTCCTCCATAAAAAAAATTGTCTCAAAATCGATGGCAGCTTTCTCAACCAAAAAAAAAAAAATGTGTCTAAAAATGAATGCCCGCATTCTCCACTATAAACAAAATTCTCAAAATCAATGCCTGCATTCTCCACCAAAATAAAACTGTGTCTCAAAATTGATGCCCGCATTCTCCATCAAAAAATAATGTGTCTCAAATTTGATGCCCACATTCTCCACCAAAAAAAATGTTTCTCAAAATTGATGCCTGCATTCTCCACCAAAAAAAATGTGTCTCAAAATCGATCCAACAAAAAATAAAATAAAAAAATGTGTCTCAAAATCGATGCCCGCATTCTCCACCATAAAAAAAATCTCAAAATTGATGCCTGCATTCTCCACCAAAATAAAACTGTGTCTCAAAATCGATGCCCACGTTCTCCTCCATAAAAAAAATTGTCTCAAAATCGATGGCAGCTTTCTCAACCAAAAAAAAAAAAATGTGTCTAAAAATGAATGCCCGCATTCTCCACTATAAACAAAATTCTCAAAATCAATGCCCGCATTCTCCACCAAAATAAAACTGTGTCTCAAAATTGATGCCTGCATTCTCCACCAAAAAATCTAATAAAACATGTATCTCTAAAACTGATGCCCGCATTCTCCACCAAAATAAAACTGTGTCTCAAAATTCATGCCCGCATTCTCCACCAAAAAAAAGTGTCTCAAAATTGATGCCCGCATTCTCCACCAAAAAAAATGTGTCTCAGAATTGATGCCTGCATTCTCCCATAAAAAATCAAACAAATAAAGGTGTCTTAAAATCGATCTCTGCATTCTCCACCAAAAAATAAAATGAAAACATGTGTCCCAAAATTGATGTCCACCATAAAAAAATTCTCAAAATCGATGCCCGCATTCCCCACCAAAAAAAAAATGTGTCTTAAAATTGATGCCCGTATTCTCCTCCAAAAAAGAAAAAAAAAAGGTGTCTCAAAATCGATGCCTGCATTTTCCAAAAAAACTTATCTCAAAAAACATAAGACACTACATTAAAGGATCACTAAAGTTAAATTTCTTTTTTCTTTTAAATAACAAACATGTTATACTTACCTCCACTGTGCAGTTCGTTTTACACAGAGTGGCCCCGATCCACGTCTTCTGGGGTCCCTCGGTGGCTGTCTCTGCTCTTCCTTCAAGGACTCAACACCTTAATGTGAGCTTGCATGGTGTTGAGTTGCGGGTGCGCTCCCATGATACAGCCGGAGGCCATAGCCGCCGACTGTATGACTCGCCCCCGCCTCCGGTGCATCACGTCATTGGATGTGATTGACAGCAGCGCGAGCCAATGCCCGCGCTGCTTTCAATCAACCAATGAATGAGTCGGGAAGACGGCCGAGAAGCCTGCGTGTTCACAGGGTGGGACTTTCGAGGGGTCAGGTAAGTAAATAGGGGGTTCAGGGGGCCTCTAATCCGCAGATGTTTTTTCACCTTAATGCACAGAATGCATTTAAGTGAATTTTTTTTTACCTTTACAACCCCTTTAAAATATAATGTACCAACATCATACTATTTTGCCCCATACATCCCCCCTTGTCTCCAAAAGGTATAAGCCCTCTAATAACTGATCAGATATAACATAAATATCAAAAGTAGCAACAGTCAGAGGAAACTGAAACCAAAAATACAACCTCAACCGAGCGCGTTTCGCCTTGTCAGCTTCTTCAGGGTTTTTGATGGAGGGCAGATGGCTAAGTTACATCGTTACATAGTAGGTGAGGTTGAAAAAAGACACAAGTCCAACCTATGTGTGTGATTATATGTCAGTATTACATTGTATATCCCTGTATGTTGTGGTCGTTCAGGTGCTTATCTAATAGTTTCTTGAAACCATCGATGCTCCTCACTGAGAACACCGCCAGTGGAAAGGAATTCCACATCCTTGTCGCTCTTACAGTAAAGAACCCTCTACGCCAGGGGTCTCCAAACTTTCTATACAAAGGATATAAAAAGCCGCGCCACATAAATGATCATCAGAATTTGTTACACCAGTATCAGTGGTTATAGAACATTAAGCCACTAGAGTCTATTTAAAGTCCATAGTGATATTAGAATATTTCCCAAAGGAGATCCTCTGTTTGCTGTCACCAAACGATCAAACTCCAAAGGTGCACCCACCACCAAGTGAATGAGCAGCTTACCAGAGGTCAAACATAAACCAGCGTCTGACTATAACCCAGTCACGGCCTTTGGTATCCCTGTGGTTCCCAGGATCTTCCAGAGTTAGTGTTGAACAGGACGGAACACCTCTTGAACTCAGGACAAAGAAAAGGCGCACATAGCATAATTCCGTTGACGAAATTTAATAAGATAATAAAAATTGTACTTACACAGCACACATAATAAACGAGCGTAAAAACAAGTGTTGCCGGCCGGCATGTAGGAGCCCTCCTCCTCAACGTGGTGACGTCACTGCGTCGCCTCCCATTCGCGTTTCGTCACTAGAAGGACGTTCTCAATGTGAAGGACGTTCCCCCATTGAGAACGTCCTTCTAGTGACGAAACGCGTATGGGACCCAAGTGTTTTATTTTTTGCGCTATAAACAAAAATAGAGCGACAATTTTAAAAAAAATGCAATATTTTTTACTTTTTGCTATAATAAATATCCCCCAAAAATATATAAAAAAACATTTTTTTTCCTCAGTTTAGGCCGATACGTATTCTTCTACGTATTTTTGGTGAAAAAAAAATCGCAATAAGCGTTTATCGGTTGGTTTTCGCAAAATTTATAGCGTCTACAAAATAAGGGATAGTTTTATTGCATTTTTATAATTTTTTTTTTTTTTTACTACTAATAGCGGCGATCAGCGATTTTTTTCGTGACTGCGACAATATGGCGGACACTTCGGACAATTTTGACAAATTTTTGGGACAATTGTCATTTTCACAGCAAAAAATGCATTTAAATTGCATTGTTTACTTGTGGAAATGACAGTTGCAGTTTGGGAGTTAACCACAGGTGGCGCTGTAGGGGATGTGTGACCTATGTGTTTGTTTACAACTGTAGGGGGGTGTGGCTGTAGGTGTGACGTCATCGATCGCGTCCCCCTATTACAGGGATCACGCGATCGATGCTACGGCCACAGAGAAGCACGGGGAAGCCGTGTTTACACACGGCTTTCCCCGTTCTTCCGCTCCAGGGACGGATCGCCGCACTGCAGCGGCGATCGGGTCCGCGAATCCCGCGGTCCCGGTCCTGGAGCTTCGGACCGGGTCGCGGGCGCGCGCCCGCGACCCACGGCTGGGTACTAAAATCAACGTATATATACGTTGATGTGCCCAGCCGTGCCATTCTGCCGACGTAAATGTGCAGTAGGCGGTCCTTAAGTGGTTAAAGAGGGAGACATTTGTTATGGCAACAGCTAGCTGCCATAACCCCGGTATCCTCCTCTTCAGCCGGTGTTCCGGTTTCCGATAATGATGGTCTCTGTTGCGGATTCACCGCAAGATCACTTTTATCGGCTGCGGCGATCGGGTCCTTCTAGCGGCTGGATATGGAGACGAGTGAGGGGGGGGGGATGGCCCTTGCCCATCTCCATACCATAGCAGAGCGGAAGCAATGTCAAAACTTCACTTCCACCCATAACTCTCAAATGTCAAATTTATTTATTTATTTATGTTACTGCATTTTAGTGTAAATATAAGATCTGAGGTCTTTTTGACCACAGATCTCATATTTAAGAGGTCCTGTCATGCTTTTTTATTTATTTTTTAATAAAAAGAACAATGTAAAAAATCAAAGGTAAAATAAATACGAAAACAATTAAAACATTTTTTAAACGCGCCCTATCCCGCCGAGCTCACACGCAGAAGTTAACACATACTTGAGTAGCGCCCACATATGAAAAGGGTATTCAAACCACACGTGTGAGATATCACCTCGATCGTTAAAGTGAGAGCAATAATTCTATAGACCTAGGGCCAGATTCTCAGCTGAGATACGACGGTGTATCTCAGATACACCATCGTATCTCAGTTTTTTTCAATGGGTATCTATGCGTGTGATTCCTAGAATCACTTACGCATAGATACACTAAAGTTCCGACAGGTGTAAAACAATTACACCGTCGGATCGTAGATGTAATGACAACGCCGGCCGCTAGGTGGCCTTTACGTTGTTTTCTCATTTGCCTATGCAAATGAGCCTAATACGCCGATTCCCGTACGTTATTACACCACCCCGTCGTCGTTTACGTCGTTTCCGTAAGGTTTTTCCGGCGTAAAGATAAAGCAGGCCAAAGATGGCGCATCCTATGTTAAGTATGGACGCCGTGACCGCGGCAAATTTGAAAGTTTTGACGTTGTTTGCGTAACTCGTCCGTGAATGGGGATTTACGTCGATTACGTTCACGTCGAAAACACAGTCATAATTTGGAGCATGCGCACTGCGATTTTACTATGGCCGGTGCATGCGTAGTACGTTCGGCGCGGGGGAGCGCTTAATTTAAATACAAGCCGCCCCCTTCGATTTACGCGGGGATATGCCGGGCTGTCACGTACCTTACCAGAGGCCAAAGTGCCGAGAGGGCTTCCCTTGCGACTCGAGTGCAGAACGCCCCCTGGAGGTGAGACAGGGGACACTATGCCCAGGGGTGCAGGAGTTGCCGGATGAGACTTGCTGGAGTGATGCCAGGGAACAGATGTGCACCAGGATATGTAGTCCGGCAGGTGTACCACGGAAGTACCAGTAGGTTGGCAGGAAACCCAGGGGCGGAGTCAGGAGCCGAGCCGAGGTCATACACAGGAAGCAGGAAGTAACTGGAGCAGGTCAGAAGGCAAGCCAAGGTCATACACAGGAATCAGGAAGTAACTGGAACAGGTCAGAGGACAAGCCAAGGTCATACACGTGAAGCAGGAAGTGACTGGAACAGGTCAGAAGGCAAGCCGAGGTCATACACAGGAATCAGGAACAAGGAATCAGTATCAGGTCAAGGACTGAAGATCATGCAGCAGTTTGGTAACTGCTGCAACCAGGTTTAAATAGGCACTGACGCCTGGAGTCCCGTCCGTATTGCGTGCGTAACGGTGTGCGCGCGCGTGCACAGTAAAGAACAGCGTATTCACTGTGTTGTTGCCCGTATGCGCGCGCACATGCGCCTGGTGCTCGTATTTGCGGGCATTATGCTCGTATTTGCACGCATGCGCCTTGTGCTCGTATTTGCGGGCAATGTGCTCGTATTTGCGCGCATGCGCCTTGTGCCCGTATTTGCGGGCATTGTGCTCGTATGTGCGCGCATGACCGGTCTGCCAGTTCTTTCACGGCCAATTCTCTGACACGGGCCATTTACACTACGCCGCCGCAAACTACGGAGCATGTGCTTTGAGAATACAGCACTTGCTCTAGTAAGTTGCGGTGGCGTAGTGTAAATGGCTTGCGCTACGCCGGCGCGGGATCTACGAGAATCTGTAACTCAAAACATGCAACCTGTAGAATTTTTTAAACGTTGCCTATGGAGATTTATAAAATCCATTCCACGAGCGGATGCAATTTTAAAGCATTTTGGGTATCATTTTACTCGGCGTAACATTATCTTTCACAATATATAAAAAAAAAAATTGGGCTAACTTTACTGTTGTCTTATTTTTTAATACAAAAAAGTGCGCTTGTAAGACCGCTGCGCAAATACGGTGTGACAGAAAGTATTGCAACAACCGCCATTTTATTCTCTAGGGTGTTAGAAAAAAAATGAATATCGTTTGGGGGTTCTAAGTAATTTTTTAGCATACAAAAACAGTTTGTAACTTGTAAACAGCAAATCTCAGTCCTTAAGTGGTTAAAAGAAAGAGTGGAGTTTTACTTTACAACATATGAAATTAGAAAAGGGAAAGTTCTGGCCGTAGAATCCCCCGCCATTCATGTGACATGAAGTTGCAGTTAAACCACGGCTCTTCCTCTTTCTCAATTTGTTTAATGACATTCCGTGGCTTTGCCGTGGTGTACAGAATATTATCCCGCCACATTTAATGTAACAAGCGGTTAGTATCCACAATGGGAAAGAGATTAGGCCAATAAAAGCATTCTTTTATGTTTCAGAGGAAAAATAAATCCTACAAAAGCAGAATCGCAAATTCCAAACTTTGCTAAGTTTGGGGAAAGCAGTCAAGCAAAACAAAAATTGTAACCGTGAATATTTATGAAATCAAAAAATCGAAATAATCAGTTAAAATAAATGTACCGTATATACTCGAGTATAAGCCGAGTTTTTCAGCACATTTTTTGTGTGCTGAAAATGCCTCCCTTGGCTTATACTCGAGTCACCTTTTTGTGCCTGATCTCCCGGACTTTGGGGACCCGGGACCGGCATCGGTGCTTCCACCAGCCGTAGGTCCTCCGGACAACAAACTTGGCACGCATGTAGCCCCACCCTTTCTCTACAAGTGTGCAAAGTTTGTTGTTTGGAAAACCTACGGCCGGGGAGCACCGATTTTTCAAAGCTGGGCACCCCTTCTATAGACTCCCATGTTAAACGTCAGTCTAGTCATGGGCACATTGAGGCATGGGCATAGTGAGGCATGGACACAGTGAGGCATGGACACAGTGAGGCATGGGCACAGTGAGGCATGGGCAGAGTGAGGCATTGACACAGTGAGGCAAAGTGAGGCACAGTGAGGCATGGGCACAGGGAGGCATTGACACAGTGAGACAAAGTAAGGCACAGTGAGGCATGGGCACAGGGAGGCATTGACACAGTGAGGCATGGACACAGTGAGGCATGGGCACAGTGAGGCATGGGCACAGTGAGGCATTGACACAGTGAGGCAAAGTGAGGCACAGTGAGGCATGGGCACAGGGAGGCATTGACACAGTGAGGCACAGTGAGGCGTGGGCACAGGGAGGCATTGACACAGTGAGGCAAAGTGAGGCACAGTGAGGCATGCAGATGGACACTCTAGGCTTATATTCCAAGTCAATACGTTTTCCCATTTTTTTGTGGTAAAATTAGGTGCCTTCGCTTATATTCGGGTCGGCTTATACTCGAGTATATACAGTAATCTCTAACTAAGATTGGAGAATGGGATGTGTGTAGGTGTAACAAAGACTCACCTGAAGGTGAGGCACTAAAGAAACCGGGAATCACGGACAGCATCCAAGTCATGGACCTTGCCTTTATGGACTCTTGCCTCATGGAGGTATGCCTGGAGCTCTACATTACATTCGTTAGAATCAGGGACAGGATGTTATTAGACATGTGCACTGCCGAAAAAATGTGGTCGTTTTCACTTCATGTGTGCCCCTATTTGTATTACCCCTCTTTTGGTCATTTGGATGCTTTTATAAAAACGTTGTAGCATTGGCCTTAATGTGTTGTCTATGAACAACAATATTTAATAAAATGTGATACTTTTTTGATAACTTAATTGACGACCGCTCAGTTCTTTATCCTTACTTATAAACCAGTCTCCCAATTTAAAAGTCCCACCGAGGAAATACACTCCACCTCTGGGGTATACAAATCAGTTTTAATTTAGGGATGTGGTGAGACTAGGGTTTGCTTTGCTAATTGCGTAGAGGACATCTCAATCCTTCCTTTTCACTTCAATCGTCTTGTTTTTTTTGTCATTTTTCGGGTCATTAGTTAATATCGCAATTCGTAAATTAGAAAATTTGTAAATTCTAAAATCCAAAAATCTGAAAATAACAAAGAAAATCCAAAGATTCGAAAGAACGAAAATCCAAACATTCAAAATAACTAACTAACTAACTAACTAACTAACTAACTAACTAACTAACTAACTAATAACTATTAAATTATAAGTACAGTGGAACTTTGGATTACGAGCATAATCCGTTCCAGGAGAATGCTTTTTTTAAATGTGTCCCCAAATGCAGCCATGTCCCCCCACATATATCCAGCCATGTCCCCCCACATATATCCAGCCATGTCCCCCCACATATATCCAGCCATGTCCCCCCACATATATCCAGCCATGTCCCCCCACATATATCCAGCAAATATATGTTGCAGCCATGTCCCCCCACATATATCCAGCCATGTCCCCCCACATATATCCAGTCCCCCCCATATGTCCCCCCAC
The DNA here is from genome assembly GCA_029574335.1 of Rana kukunoris. Lineage (NCBI taxonomy): Eukaryota > Metazoa > Chordata > Amphibia > Anura > Ranidae > Rana > Rana kukunoris. The sequence goes on from CM056050.1 coordinate 583,300,518, forward strand.
ATATATCCAGCCATGTCCCCCCACATATATCCAGCCATGTCTCCCCACATACTGCAGCCATGTCCCCCCACATATATCCAGCCAGCCATGTCCCCCACATATATCATATATTGCAGCCATGTCCCCCCACATATATTGCAGCCTCATATATTGCAGCCATGTCCCCCCCCCAGCCATGTACATATTGCAGCCATGTCCCCCCACATATATCCAGCCATGTCCCCCCACATATATTGCAGCCATGTCCCCCCAGCCATATATTGCAGCCATGTCCCCCCACATACATATATTGCAGCCATGTCCCCATATATTGCCCATGTCCCCCCATATTGCAGCCATGTCCCCCCACATATATCCAGCCATGTCCCCCCCCCCACATATATTGCAGCCATGTCCCCCCACATATATCCAGCCATGTCCCCCCACATATATCCAGCCATGTCCCCCCACATATATTCCCCCCACATATCCAGCCATGTCCCCCCACATATATCCAGCCATGTCCCCCCACATATGCAGCCATGTCCCCCCACATATGCAGCCATGTCCCCCCACATATTGCAGCCATGTCCCCCCACATATATCCAGCCATGTCCCCCCACATATGCAGCCATGTCCCCCCACATATTGCAGCCATGTCCCCCCACATATATCCAGCCATCCCCCCCACAATGCAGCCATGTCCCCCCACATATTGCAGCCCCCCCCCATATATCCAGCCATGTCCCCCCACATATATCCAGCCATGTCCCCCCACATATTGCAGCCATGTCCCCCCACATATTGCAGCCATGTCCCCCCACATATATCCAGCCATGTCCCCCCACATATATCCAGCCATGTCCCCCCACATATATCCAGCCATGTTCCCCCACATATATCCAGCCATGTCCCCCCACATATATCCAGCCATGTCCCCCCCATTGCAGCCATCCCCGCACATTGCAGCCATGTCCCCCCCATATATCCAGCCATGTCCCCCCACATATGCAGCCATGTCCCCCCACATATGCAGCCATGTCCCCCCACATATATCCAGCCATGTCCCCCCACATATGCAGCATGTCCCCCCACATATTGCAGCCAGTCCCCCCCATATATGTTCCCCCACATATATCCAGCCATGTCCCCCCACATATATCCAGCCATGTTCCCCCACATATATCCAGCCATGTCCCCCACATATATCAGCCATGTCCCCCCACATATGCAGCCATCCCCGCACATATGCAGCCATGTCCCCCCACATATATCCAGCCATGTCCCCCCACATATATCCAGCCATGTCCCCCCACATATATCCAGCCATGTTCCCCCACATATATCCAGCCATGTCCCCCCACATATATCCAGCCATGTCCCCCCACATATTGCAGCCATGTCCCCGCACATATGCAGCCATGTCCCCCCACATATATCCAGCCATGTCCCCCCACATATGCAGCCATGTCCCCCCACATATTGCAGCCATGTCCCCCCACATATATCCAGCCATGTCCCCCCACATATATCCAGCCATGTCCCCCCACATATATCCAGTCTTGTTCCCCCACATATATCCAGCCATGTCCCCCCACATATTGCAGCCATGTCCCCGCACATATGCAGCCATGTCCCCCCACATATGCAGCCATGTCCCCCACATTGCAGCCATGTCCCCCACATATGCAGCCATGTCCCCCACATATGCAGCCATGTTCCCCCACATATATCCAGCCATGTCCCCCCACATATGCAGCCATGTCCCCCACATATGCAGCCATGTCCCCCCCCACATTGCAGCCATGTCCCCCCACATATTGCAGCCATGTCCCCCCACATATTGCAGCCATGTCCCCCCACATATGCAGCCATGTCCTCCATACCTAGTAGATGATGATGATGATGCCGCCGCAAATACTCGGTATCGGTCCCAATACCGATACTGGTATCGTTATCGGGACAACCCTACTTGTAATTCAAAGCACTCGCATATCAAAGCCAGTTTCCTCAAAGAAGTTAATGGAAACAAAAATAATTAGTTCCACATTGACTTTAATGGCATGCAATACCGCATGTGGCCAGAGGTGTGGGGGGTCTGGTCCGGAGACCCTCGGAAACACTCGGAAAGGCCCGAAGACAGCTCGGCTGAACTCGGAAAGGCTCTGGAACAGAGTATTTCAGAGGCTTTCCGAGTGCTTCCGATCGGCTCCAGTGCCCCCCCCCCCCACATCATGAAAGCGCGGTACTTGAATCCTGCTTGTTTTGCAAAACAACACTCGCAAATCGAGGATTTTTCTAAAAACAGTGCTCGTATTGCGAAACGCTTGTTAACCGCGTTACTCGCAATCCGAGGTTTCACTGTATTGGAATTTCCTTTCAAATTTGGTTGTTAATGAACAAATAGGAATTTATCTGAAGTTACGAATTATCCGAAATAACGAATGCCACACATAAACAAATGGAACAGAACGCATTTAATAATAAATAATAATATTAAAAAGTTTATTATTATTAATAATGTTATTTATTATTATTAATTTGTTACACTCCATTCTTTTAGATACGGCATTCGTTATTTTGGATAATTCGTAACTTCGGATACATTTGTATTCGTTATGTTCACTAATGCCGTGTACACACGATCGTTTTTTTCCGATGAAAATGTCTGAAAAACAGTCGTGTGTACACAGCATAAGAGTTTCAATTTGTATGTAATCAGGCAGGCCCTTGCACTACGTGGTTTTGGTAAATCTGAAGAGAAAAACCTGCAGGAAAAGTGCGTATGGGACTTTACACACCAAACTGAGCATGTGCAGAGTGCCTCCAAGGCTCTGTACTATCAGGAGATGGATTGGGGACAGTGGAAGAAAGGGAGGATCAGAAAAGACTGGATTTTTTACACAATGCAGAGGATTAACCCCTTAAGTTCCACAGTGAGTATAACACGCATGCTTTACCGTATATATACACACTGATTGTTCTGTTGTGGGTTTAGTAACACTTAACCTGAACTTGACACATCCATAATGTACAACTAGCTATATCCTTGTATTACCCAGATACTAGCACTCTCAGGTTCCAGTCCACATCCCCGGAACCCTGGCACTTGTGCCTTTTCATCACCTCTGCAGACCCTGTCTAAGCTACCAAGGGTGCTTGGACAGGAACTTTGTTAGGCTCGGTTCACACTAGTGCGTTCCGGTTTTTCGGGTGCGAATATAACATCAATCCCTGCACCTGCAACCAGGGGCGGACTGACCATTTGGGCACTGCCCGAGGGCCCCAAGCCACTAGGGGACCCCATCAGGGTTGCCAGCCTCAGTAAAACCAGGGACAGGATGTAAACATTTTTTTTTACATCTGTCCCTGAAATGTCCCTTACCGACATCCTTTTGGTCTAAAAATCCCAAGATTATAGCTGTCCCACCTCTCCAGTACCTTTTCAGTGTGTGTGTGTATACTGGGTGTGTATACTGTATGTGTGTGTATACTGTATGGCCCCATAATCTTTTGCCTGGGGGCCCCATAATCTCCTATTGCCTGAAGGCCCCATAATCTCCTATTGCCCAGGGCCCCATCATCTCCTATTGCCAAGGGCCCCATAATCTCCTATTGCCCGGGGGCCCCATAATCTCCTATTGCCCGGGGGCCCCATCATTTCCTATTGTTTGGGGGCCCCATAATCTCCTGTTGCCCAGGGGCCCCATAATCTCCTATTGCCCAGGGGCCCCATAATCTCCTATTTCCTGGGAGCCCCATAATCTCCTGTTGCCCGGGAGCCCCATAATCTGTTGCCCTGGGGCCCCATAATCTCATGTTGCCCAGGGGCCCCATAATCTCCTATTGCCTGGGAGCCCCATAATCTCCTATTGCCTGGGGGCCCCATAATCTCCTATTGCCCAGGGGCCCCATAATCTCCTATTTTTTGGGAGCCCCATAATATCCTATTGCCTGGGAGCCCCATAATCTCCTATTGCCTGGGGGCCCCATAATCTCCTATTGCCCAGGGGCCCCATAATCTCCTATTTTTTGGGAGCCCCATAATATCCTATTGCCTGGGAGCCCCATAATCTCCTATTGCCTGGGGGCCCCATAATCTCCTATTGCCCAGGGGCCCCATAATCTCCTATTGCCCAGGGGCCCCATAATCTCCTATTTCCTGGGAGCCCCATAATCTCTCGTTGCCCGGGAGCCCCATAATCTCCTGTTGCCCCACTGGCCCCATAATCTCATGTTGCCCAGGGGCCCCATAATCTCCTATTGCCTGGGAGCCCCATAATCTCCTATTGCCTGGGGGCCCCATAATCTCCTATTGCCCAGGGGCCCCATAATCTCATGTTGCCCAGGGGCCCCATAATCTCCTATTGCCTGGGAGCCCCATAATCTCCTATTGCCCAGGGGCCCCATAATCTCCTATTGCCCAGGGGCCCCATAATCTCCTATTTTCTGGGAGCCCCATAATCTCCTATTGCCTGGGAGCCCCATAATCTCCTATTGCCTGGGGGCCCCATAATCTCCTATTGCCCGGGGGCCCCCATAATCTCCTATTGCCTGGGGGCCCATAATCTCCTATTGCCTGGGGGCCCCATAATCTTCTATTGTCCAGGGGCCCCATAATCTCCTATTGCCTGGGGGCCCCATAATCTCCTATTGCCTGGGGGCCCCATAATCTCCTATTGCCTGGGGGCCCCATAATCTCCTATTGCCTGGGGGCCCATAATCTCCTATTGCCTGGGGGCCCCATAATCTTCTATTGTCCAGGGGCCCCATGAGTTGTCAGTCCGCCCCTGCCCGCAACCTCCCGCAGCCCGAATCACATTACTCTTGCAAGATGCAAAGAATTGCCATTAATTCTGAAGGGCACCCCCACACATCTAAACCCGCAGAGAAATCATGGGTGCAGGAACCGCAAAGGCAACCGTATTGGTCAAAAAGACCATGCGGTTTCCCTGCGGCTGCGTTTATAATGGCGCATTCACCTTTTTTTGTGTGTTTCACGTTGCACAGCAGCTCATTCAAACAAATAGGCTGCTGAGGCGAACAAACACGGGACGCACGACCCTCACTAATATGAACCAAACCTAAGAGGCCACCCCCGTTATCTCAACCTTCTCATAAAAGTGCGAGACAGTTTACTATAATGTGCTAGCTAATATACGGTGCATACTAGCACATTACTAGCAAAACTCCTGGGAGGTTCATTCGGCTTTAAGCCCCGGTGAAAGTTTGTAGCAGCGTCTTGAGATTCCTCTGGAGGTGCTCCAGCTCCCGGCACTGTTTGTTTGAAGAGTATCTGCCATCCTAATCACTAAATTAGCTGGCGAGCCGTCCTCTTCCATTCATCATGCTGCGCCTACATCTGGACTGCTGCAGATACGTTCCCTGTGATGACTCACATATGATAAATTGAAAGCTCCTTTTCCCTTCTTCAAAGTGGCCGCCGCTAATTGTTGCTATTCTGAGTGAGGGGCAGCACAGGTGAGACATATGTTCTACATGCACTCTAATTACACCGTGTCAGGAGAACGCAGCCGCCAGGTGGGCCTGCAGTGGGCTGAGGGGTCTAATGTACACCAGGTGAGGGGGGGTATAATGTATATTTGGGGGGTCTAATATACACTAGGTGAGGGGGGTATAATGTACACTAGAATGGGGGATAGGTATAATGTATAGTGGTGAGGGTGGGGGGGGGGGTAATGTACACCAGGTGAGGGGGGTATAATGTACACCAGAATGGGGCATAGGTATAATGTATAGTGGATGGGGGGGGGGTAATGTACACCAGGTGAGGGGGGTATAATGTACACCAGAATGGGGCATAGGTATAATGTATAGTGGATGGGGGGGGGGGTAATGTACACCAGGTGAGGGGGGTATAATGTACATTAGAATGGGGGATAGGTATAATGTATAGTGGTGAGGGTGGGGGGGGGGTAATGTACACCAGGTGAGGGGGGTATAATGTACACCAGAATGGGGCATAGGTATAATGTATAGTGGATGGGGGGGTAATGTACACCAGGTGAGGGGGGTATAATGTATACTAGAATGGGGGATATGTATAATGTATAGTTGGGGGGGGGTAATGTACACCAGGTGAGGGGGGTATAATGTATAGTTGGGGGGGGGGGGTAATGTACACCAGGTGAGGGGGGTATAATGTACACCAGGAATGGGGGATAGGTATAATGTATAGTGGGGGGGGGGGGGTAATGTACACCAGGTGGGGAGGGTATAATATACATCATCAGAATGGGGGATAGGTATAATGTATAGTGTGGGGGGGGGGGGGGTAATGTACACTAGGTGAGGGGGGTATAATGTACACTAGAATGGGGGATAGGTATAATGTATAGTGAAGGGGGGGGGTAATGTACACTAGGTAAGTGGGGTATAATGTACACTAGAATGGGGGATAGGTATAATGTATAGTGGAGGGGGGTAATATACACTAGGTAAGGGGGTATAATGTACACCAGAATGGGGGATAGGTATAATGTATAGTGTTGGGGGGGGGGTAATGTACACCAGGTGGGAAGGGTATAATATACATCAGAATGGGGGATAGGTATAATGTATAGTGGGGGGGGGGGGGTAATGTACACTAGGTGAGGGGGGTATAATGTACACTAGAATGGGGGATAGGTATAATGTATAGTGAAGGGGGGGGGGGGGTAATGTACACTAGGTGAGGGGGGTATAATGTACACCAGAATGGGGGAAAGGTATAATGTATAGTGGGGGGAGGGGGGTAATGTACACTAGGTGAGGGGGGTATAATGTACACTAGAATGGGGGATAGGTATAATGTATAGTGAAGGGGGGGGGTAATGTACACCAGGTGAGGGAGGTATAATGTACACCAGAAAGGGGGAAAAGTATAATGTATAGTGTGGGGGCGTATAATGTACACCAGGTGAGGGGGGTATAATGTACATTATTCTAATCCCCTATACATTATACCTCCCTCACCTGGTGTACCTCACCCGAATATATAGGCTCTCCCAGCAGGCCAAGGGATTCAACAAAATCGCTGCCCATTGGCTGAGAGACCCCATAATCGGACCTGAAGCGGTGAACCAGGATGCACCGGACTCCTGCTATGAACCCAGCCTGAAGGGTGGAGGTCAGTCTGGAGAAGTGGGTGTTTCCAGGCATGCAGACCGCCCTGGTTAAGGCGATGCCTTTATTATGGCATCGCAACTGTGGCACGGTTTTGCCACAATTGTCACCGGATATATTGCGCTGCAATCGTGGCAAATCACAGCACACGATGCTGTCGCTCAAAGTTCCTGCTTCTTTTTGAGCACCAAGCGCCATGCTTTGCTGCGATTGAAATGTGATTTACCGGGTGACAATTGTGGGAAAATCGTTTAAATAAGAAGTAACGGCACTGTACAAGCGTCCTGAGATTTTCCCTGATTTGAAATTGTGGGAAGAATCGCGGCGATTCAGAGCGCTCAGGTGTGAACGGAGCCTTATGCCTTATACACATGATCGCACCGCTGTGCCATCACTTGCCACCTGCCACCACTGTGCCATCACTTTCCCACCACTGTGCCATCACTTGCCACCTGCCACCACTTTGCCATCACTTTCCCACCACTGTGCCATCACTTTGCCACCACTGTGCCATCACTTTGCCACCACTGTGCCACTTGCCACCACTGTGCCATCACTTTGCCACCACTGTGCCATCACTTTGCCACCACTGTGCCATCACTTTGCCACCACTGTGCCATCACCGTGCCATCACTTGCCACCACTGTGCCACCACTTGCCCCCACTGTGCCATCACTTTTCCACCACTGTGCTATCACTTGCCCACCACTGTGCCATCTCTTGCCCACCACTGTGCCACTTGCCACCACTGTGCCACTTGCCACCACTGTGCCACTTGCCACCACTGTGCCATCACTTTGCCACCACTGTGCCATCATCTTGCCACCACTGTGCTATCACTGTGCCATCACTTGCCACCACTGTGCCATCACTTTGCCACCACTGTGCCATCACTTTGCCACCACTGTGCCATCACCTTGCCACCACTGTGCCATCACTTTGCCACCACTGTGCCATCACTTGCCACCTGCCACCACTGTGCCATCACTTTGTCATCACTGTGCCACTGTGCCACCACTGTGTAATGCCACACTGTGCCATCATCACCATGCCTGTGTGCCATCACTGTGTCACTTGTGCCATCACTTGCCACCACTGTGCCATCACTTGCCACTGTGCCATCACTGTGTGCCATCACTTTGCCACCACTGTGCCATCACTTGCCATCACTCACTTTCACCCACCACTGTGCCATCACTTGCCACCACTGTGCCATCACTTGCCACCACTGTGCCATCACTTTGCCACCACTGTGCCATCACTTGCCACCTGCCACCACTGTGCCATCACTTTGCCACCACTGTGCCACTTGCCACCGCTGTGCCATCACTTTGCCACCACTGTGCCATCACTTGCCACCACTGTGCCATCACTTGCCACTACTGTGCCATCACTTGCCACTACTGTGCCATCACTTGCCACCACTGTGCCATCACTTTGCCACCACTGTGCCATCACCTTGCCATCACTTTCCCACCACTGTGCCATCACTTTCCCACCACTGTGCCATCACTTTGCCACCACTGTGCCATCACTTTGCCACCACTGTGCCATCACTTTGCCACCACTGTGCCACTTGCCACCACTGTGCCATCACTTTGCCACCACTGTGCCATCACTTGCCACTACTGTGCCATCACTGTGCTACTTGCCACCACTGTGCCATCACTTTGCCACCACTGTGCCATCACTTGCCACCACTTTCCCCCCACTGTGCCATCACTTGTCACCACTGTGCCACTTGCCATCACTTACCCCCACTGTGCCATCAGTTTCCGTGAGGCTGATGATTTAAAAAACGCGCCTTCTCCTCAGACTGTTCCCTGATAGGCGGAACACAAATTTTCCCAGCAGGGCCTCTGTTCAGTGTTCCACCTATCACGCATGTCCTCTCGTCCGAGGATGAGAAGGCATCCGTGATAGGCGGAACACTGAACAGAGGCCCAGCTGGGAAAATTTGTGTTCCGCCTATCACGGAACAGTCTGAAGACAAGGCGCGGTTTTTGAGGCGGTGGCGCGGCGCGGCTTTTAAATCATCAGCCTGACGGAAACTATAGATTTCCCGTGGAACCCCTGGGGACTTCCCGCGGAACCCCAGGGTTCCGTGGAACCCCAGTTGAGAAACACTGTTTTAGACAGATACGTATTCTTCTACATATTTTTGGTAAAAAAAAATCGCAATAAGTGTATATTTATTGGTTTGTGCAAAAGTAATTGAATTATGGCATTTTTATTCTTATTATTATTTTTACTAGTAATGGTGGCGATCTGCGATTTTTATCAGGACTGCGATATCACAGTGGACACATCAAACACTTTTGACAAATTTTTGGGACCATTGTCATTTATACAGTGACCAGTGTTATAAAAATGCACTGATTACTGTAAAAATGTCACTGGCAGGGAAGGCGTTAACACTATGGGGGCGATCAAGGGGTTAATTGTGTTCCCTCTGCATGTTCTAAATGAAGGGGGGGGGGGGTGGAATTTACTAGGGGAAGAGAGAGATCGCTGTTCATACTAAGTATGAACAGACGATCAGTCATTTCTCCCCTGAGAGAACCAGGATCTGTGTGTTCACACACACAGATCCGATTCTCGCTGTGTCACGAGCGATCGCAGGTGCCCGGCGGTCATCGCATGCTCATGCCTCAGGTGGTGCGTGCGTGCCCCTAGTGGCCACGTAAACGGACTTAGAATGGGGCCCTATGGGAGCGGATCCATTAGCGGATGATGCATCCGCTAACGTCCGCCTACGATCCGCGTCCGTCTGGATCCGTTTTGCGGATGGAAGAAAACCCTATTTTTTTTCCGTCCGGTGGATCGGATCGGATGCAAACGGACAGACGGTCCGTTTCCATCCGATTCCCCATAGGGGATAGCGTAGGAGAGACAGGGCGGTCCCTGCACAGTGTGCGGGGACCGCGCTGTCCACCGACAGCTGAGCGGGACCCCCCGCTGAGCCGACGGACACACACGGAGCGGACCGAAAAACGGTCCGCACCGTGTGAAAGGGCCCTTACTTGTAAAATAAAAAATGTACACTGTATACAAATAATTATAAACAACATAAAACATTTGTTTATAAACATGTAACCTTCCCAGAGAAGATTAAATCAAAACTTTCTCTTTATACAAACAAATTCTACACCCCCCCTCCTCCGTCCCTTCCATGACTTCTTTTTTTTCTTTTGTAATTAATTATTTAAAACATGTGTTTGATAAAGGGAATCATACATGACGTGTTCTGGGGAAGCTGTAATCAAGATGTATCAAAATCGGCCAGAAATGATTACAGACAAATAAAGCCGGTCTAGGAGATCCGGGGGGCATCAGAGGTCACCGGGACTCCGACACCATTCCTTATCGCTGATTAAACTCCAAAGATAGTTGTGTTCATTGTGGCTCCAAAAAATATTACCTGGCCATTGGTGGCTTCAAAGAAATGTCCTTTTTCGTACTGCTACATACACCTGGAGGAAGTACACTAGACATGTGCACTGCCGAAAAAAATTGTTTGTTTTTTCAGGTCATTCGTTATGACCGCAATTCATAAATTTGTAAATTAGAACATTCGTATATTTGTAAATTTTATAAATTCATAAATTCGAAAATTTTAAAATTTGGAAACTAGAAAATATGAAAATAAGAAGATTCAAAAGAATGAAATTCAATAATTCTAAAAAATAACTAACTAACTAACTAATAATAACTAACTACTTGCCGACCGCCACCTGTACATTTATGTCGACAGAATGGCACATCTGCGCAAAGGGACGTACCTGTACGTCCCTTTTTATTTGCAGCCGTGCAGGCGTGCGCGTGCCCCTGCCGCGTGCTCAGTGAGTGTGCCCACAGGATCCGCGGACTCGATGTCCGTGGATGTCCCGCAACCGTTTCAGGGAGAGGCAGAACGGGTAAATGAGGCATTTCCCTGTTTGGCCTAGTGACAGGACACTGATCTACTGCTCCTTGTGATCGGGAGCCGTGATCTTTTTCGTGTCACACAAAGCCCATCCCCCCCACAGTTAGAATCACTCCCTAGGACACACTTAACCCCTTCATTGCCCCCTAGTGTTTAACCCCTTCCCTGTCAGTGTCATTTACACAGTAATCAGTGCATTTTTATAGCACTGATCGCTGTATAAAAGACAATGGTCCCAAAATAGCTTAAAAAGTGTCCGATGTGTTCGCCATAATGTCGCAGTCACGATAAAAAATGCAGATCACCGCCATTACTAGTAAAAAATATATATGTTAATAAAAATGCCATATGTCTATTCCCTATTTTGTTGATGCTATAACTTCTGCGCGAACCAATCAATATTGCGATTTTCACCAGTAGAAGAATAAACTGAGGACATTTGTTATATATATTTTTGGGGATATTTATTATAACAAAAACTGCCAAACACGGTCGATAACACCTGACTCGAATAGTATATCTGTCACCTTCCTCTCTGTTTTAGTTTTAGTTCACGTCTGGGTTGTCGGGACTTGGAATGCTACGGGACCTTCTCTTTCCTTTTCATATCACTCTTTATGTTACCCTCCCGCCCACAGTTTTGTTCCCTTTAGGGGTGGGTGTACGTTGGGTTAGCACTCTCCGGTCCATCAACTTCACATTTACGCAGTAGAGTACCCTACCTCTCCACCCCTATTTTCAGAGTTTACTGACCAGCACAGTTTTTGCCTTTACCTTTTATGCCCCCTGTGTGGGGTCGAGATTGACTGTATAATTGACTATATCTTGTCATGTTTATCTTATCTCTTTGAAATGTTAACTTGAACTTTTGCAATGTGTACTTTATACCATTCCTGTACTTGATGAAAACTTTAAAAAGTTTTATTCTAACAAAAAGTTAAAAATATTGCATTTTTTTTCAAAATTGACGCTCTTTTTTTGTTTATAGCGCAAAAAATTACAACGTCGTACGACTACGCAATTGTCAGTTAAAGCGACGCAGTGCCGAATCGCAAACAATGGCCCGGTCATTGGGCAGCCAAATCCTCCGGGGCTGAAGTGGTTAATGGTACTGGAATTTCTTTAAAATTTGGCTGTTAGTAAATGCATACTAATTTATCTGAAGTTACACATTTTCTGAAATAAAGAATGGAAACAAATGTAACAGAATCAATAAATAATAAATAATAATAATAAAAGTTTTTTTTTAATTAATATTATTATTTTATTTATTATCATTATTATTATTATTACTATAATTATTATAAACGCATTACGTTCCATTCTTTTAGATACAGTAGTTTGTTATTTCGTGTAAATTAGTAACTTCAGATAAAATCGTATTCGTTACATTCACTAACAGACAAATTTAAAAGGAAATTCCTATACCTATAATTTAAATGTTAGTAATTATTTCAGATTTTCGAATTTTCGGATATTGGAAATTTCGAATTTACGAATCTACGAATTTACAAATATTCGTTAAATGAATTTGTCGAAATCCGTTAAAAAATGAATTCAGGACAAAGCGAACTGCACATGTCTAAGCACAACCCCTTGCTCTATGATGTAGCACACATAAAACACAAAGTAACCCTTTCCATAGTAAAGTAGAACTAAAGGCGAAACTTTTTCTATTCATTTTGGATAGCATTAACCCCTATACACACGATCAGAAAATCGCACAAAAAATACCGCTTTTGAAGTGATCTACGATATTCTGATAGTTAGTACACAGCTGTGATTTAGGTCTTCAACTGCCTACCCCCCCAAATGTGAAGTCTCTGTGACCTCAGGTCGTCGAGCTACAACCCCCGAAGTCAATCTTTTTTTTTAAGATTTTTTTTTGGGGGGTGCCTATCTTGAGAAAGGGGCCTGGAGCTGCAGCTCCAATAGCTTCTATGTTAATCCGGCACTGCCTGATTATAGCCAGAGGCTCTAATAGGCTTCAAAATAGGTTGAGCTTGTGGCGCAGAGAATTGTGCCAAGAGCCCACCCAGACAACACTGATCCTCCACCTGGCCAATCGGGAAGCGGGTCTGATGCCTATCACCCGGATGGCTGAAAGGAAAAGCAATCATATTGGATGCCTAGGAGGAGGGGAGGAGGCTCACAGTGGAAGTGAGGAGGAGGGAGGCGGAGAAGTCACAGGAGCTGCTACCCGATGCCCGCCGCAGCCTGATGTCTGCTGCTGCCCGATCCCCGCCGCTGTCCGATGCCGGCTGCCTAAATGGGGTAAGTGGACTGACTGGCAGACAGCAAACTTGAGGGGGAGGTGCTTGTTTGCCATCCCCCAAACAAAAAACACCCCCTTGGCACACAGTTAAGCCTTTGATCGCCCCTGATGTTAACACCTTCACAGTCAGTGTTATTAGTACAGTGACAGTGCATATTTTTAGCACTGATCATTGTATTAGTGTCACTGTTTCCCAAAAAAGTGTCAAAAGTGTCAGTTAGGTGTCTCATTTGTCTGCTACAATATATTAGTCGCATATCACCACCATTACAAGTAAAAAAAAAAATCTATTAATACAGTATCTCAAAAAAGTGAGTACACCCCTCACATTCATGTGACAACACTGAAGAAATGACACTTTGCTACAATGTTGTGTAGTGAGTGTACAGCTTGTATAACAGTGTAAATTTGCTGTCCCCTCAAAATAACTCAACACACAGCCATTAATGTCTAAACCGCTGGCAACAAAAGTGAGTAAAAAGAAAAAGGATGAGACAGAGGTCTGAAATAATGTCCAGGTGTCAAGTGACTCTTTAGGTCTCAGGTGTAAATGGGGAGCAGGTGTGTTAAATTTGGTGTTATCGTTCTCACTGTCTCATACTGGTCACTGGAAGTTTAACATGGCACCTCTTGGCAAAGAACTCTGAGGATCTGAAAAAAAAAAAATGATGCTCTACATCAGGGGTGTCAAACACAAGGCCCGCGGGCCATTTCATACGGCCCTCGCACCGTTCCAGCAGCAGCAGGAGAGCTCTAGACCCTGTACTTTTTTGCTTTCAAGCAATGCATCCAGCTTCTTCCCAGCAGCAGCCTAAGGAAAGTGTGGTGCACTGTGATGTAAGGGAGGGTGGGGGACTCGACGGTGGTGGGGGGGCTATTAACATCTAATGTAAGGGGAAGGGATGCGCTCGACATCTAATCATACAGATACAACCGGCCCTTTTGAGGGCAATCATAATGCTGATGCGGCCCACCATGAAATTTAGTTTGACACCCCTGCTCTACATAAAGGTGGCCTAGGCTATAAGAAGATTGCCAAGACTCTGAGACTGAGCTGCAGCACAATGGCCAAGACCATACAGCGGATTAATAGGACAGGTTCCACCCAGAACAGGCCTTGCCATGGTTAACCAAATAAGTTGAGTGCACGTACTCAGTGTCATATCCAGAGGTTGTGTTTGGGAAATGGATGTATGAGTGCTGCCAGCATTGCTGCAGGGGTTTAAAAGGGTGGGGGGGTCAGCCTGTCAGTGATCAGACCATACTCCGCACACTGCATCAAATTGGTCTGCATGACTGTAGTCCCAGAAGGAAGCCTCTTCTAAAGATGATGCACAAGAAAGATTGCAAACAGTTTGCTGAAGACAAGCAGACTAAGGACATGGATTACTGTAACCATGTCCTGTGGTCTGATGAGACCAAGATAAACGTATTTGGTATATGGTACAAAGACAAGTGTGTCTTGTCTACAGTCAAGCATGGCTACACCTAGCCTCATCAAGCCAAATCTCATTCATTCTCAATGGCCCTGTTCACATTTTGAGCATAAAACGTGCAACATACAACACGCTTGGCTCGAGTGCCTAAAAGGTACTTGAGCTACTTTGGCGTGTTTGTTGTGCATATGGCAGCCCATTCAAGTGAATAGTCTGCCCTATAGGGGAGATTTTCCTTTACTCCCCATAGCTAAAAGAGAAAGTGCGAGGAAATCCCTGCAAATTAAGGGATTTCTGGGACTAAGGCCCATGAGTAAATGCGCTGGGGGTGTGGTCTGGCGGGGGGTCCAGGCTGAGACTGTCATTCACTATCATACAGCAAATCTTGACTTGATGTGCGGCTCCTGGGACATCTATCCACCATTGCCTGGAGCATAGACAAGCTCTTTTCCCGGCCAACACTCACAGCGGTGGGCACAGGACTTCATTATCATACAGCCTAAAAAATACTTAGTCCTGAGGTTTATGTGTGTCTGTGAGGATGGCATTGGCAACATCTGTTGCTGTATAAAACTAGATGGTTCTGGCTATATTTATCCATGTTTGTCTGTGTTCCTGCTGGAGATTTCCCCTCACTTCCTGTCTGGTTTAACCACTAGGACAGGAAATAAGGGAAAATGTCTCCATCAGAGCCCCACTTTATACAAAACTAAAAAAGAAAAAAAAAATGTTTGTGCTGGACAATTCACTTTAATATACTGTCACTGCAGTAGTTTGTTACCTCTTTGTGTGTCTCCTTTGATGTCGGCTTCTGTATTTATAAGATAAACTGCATGGGGTAGATCTGCATTTCCCAAAATTCCCCAGGAGGTCATTATATGTGAATACACAATGGGGGGTCTTTTACAATTCCTTTTCATGAAGTAAGTAAGAAAGGGCCAGTTGAAATCATTACAAATTGAGGCTGATGGCTAAGCAGGCTTTGCCTCATCCTCCGTGAGTAAGTGTGTCAATATAAGTCACAGATGTTGAAGAGACAATAAGATACTAACAGGCAATGCTCATTTAAAAAAAAATAAGAAAATCTCTTGAAGAGCTTACTTTTTGTAGGCTTACATTAAGGGGGAGCCAAAAAGGATCTCACTTAGCCACCAATGTAAGTGGTTAAAAAGGTTATTCAGCCTTTAAAAGAAAAAAAATGAAATCAATAGCTATGACTACTGTAACTATTGACTTTTAATAAAAGGACACTTACCTGTCCAAGGATGCAGCGCCGTCCTCACTCGGGCCAGTTCTGGCATATTAGATGTGGGAAGCCGGCTGTGACTTATTGCGGCTGCACAGCTGGCTTCCCACTGAGCATACCTGAACCATGCTGCACTTGATGAATGGTCCCGCTGCCTGCTGGGGCCGGCTGCAACATGTCCCAGACAGTTGAGGGCAGGGAGGAGGGGGGGGGGAAGAAACAAACATACATGGAGAAGTGTATCTTACATTGGTAGTCAGTGGAGAAGGGCATCTTACATTGTTGCTCTGTGAAGAAAGGCATCTTACCTTGGTGGTTGGTCGAAAAGGGCATCTAACATTATTGGCTGGAAGAGAAGGGCATCTTACATTGGTGTTCAGTGGAGAAGTGCATCTTACATTGTTGCTATGTTAAGAAGGGAATCTTACCTTGGTGGTTGGTTAAAAGGGGCATCTTACATTGGTGGCCAGTGGAAAAGGGCATCTTACATTATTGGCTGGTGGAGAAGAGCATCTTACATTGGTGGTCAGTGGAGAACGGCATCTTGAACTGGTGGCTAATGAAGAAGGACATCTTATAATAGTGGTTGGTGGAGAAAGGCAATTTACATTGGTGGTCTGAGAAGACGTCATCTTAAATTGGTGGTCAGTGGAAAAAGGGCCCATTGTATTTGTGGTCAGCAGAAGAACGCCCCTCTAATATTAGCCACCAGAGGAAAGAGTCTAACCTCTTACACTGGCTACCAGTGGGAGAAGGACCCCACTTCCATTGGTGGTCAGAGGGAAGTCAGTAGAATGAATGCTTTGTTACAGTTAGCAGAAGACTATCCCATTTACACTGGGGATCAGTGGTAGAAATGTACCCCAATGTACTATATATATATATATATATATATATATATATATATATATGTACTGTATATAAAGGTCTTTGACGTTAGTGGATACTTATTTGAAGTCAAGAGTGGAGGCTCCAGTGGTCCCATGTTGCTTTTCAAGTGACCAAGTGACACCAGCTCTGGAACTACAGTGGGGATCGAAAGTGTGGGCACCTCAGGTAAAAATGTGTATTAATGTGCATAACGAAGCCAAGGAAAGATGGAAACATTTCCAAAAGGCATCAAATTACAGATTAGACATTCTTAAACATTTTTTCCATCATTTACACTTTCAAAATTACAGAAAACAAAAAAATGGTCTGCAAAAGTTTGGGCACCCTGCAGAATTTATAACATGCACTGCCCCCTTTGCAAAGCTAAGACCTGCCAGTGTCATGGATTGTTCTCAATCATCGTCTGGGAAGACCAGGTGATGCCAATCTCAAAGGTTTTAAATGCCCAGACTCATCTGACCTTGCCCCAACAATCAGCACCATGGGTTCTTCTAAGCAGTTGTCTAGAAAACTGAAACTGAAAATAGTTGACACTCACAAAGCTGGAGAAGGCTATAAGAAGATAGCAAAGCGTTTTCAGATGTCAATATCCTCTGTTCGGATTGTAATTAAGAAATGGCAGTCATCAGGAACAGTGGAAGTTAAAGCAAGATCTGGAAGACCAAGAAAAATATCAGACAGAACAGCTTGCAGGATTGTGAGAAAAGCAATTCAAAACCCATGCTTGACTGCACAATCCCTCCAGAAAGATCTGGCAGACACTGGAGTTGTGGTACACTATTCCACTATAAAGAGATACTTGTACAAATATGGTCCTCATGGAAGAGTCATCAGAAGAAAACCTCTTCTACGTCCTCACCAACAAAATCAACTTTGCAAATGAACATATAGACAAGCCTGATGCATTTTGGAAACAAGTTCTGTGGACCGATGAGGTGAAAATAGAACTGAATGAGCAAAGGTACGTTTGGAGAAGAAAGGGCACAGAATTGAATGAAAACAACCTCTGTCCAACTGTTAAGCATGGGGGGTGGATCAATCATGCTTTGGGGTTGTATTGCAGCCAGTGGGAACATTTCACGAGTAGAAGGAAAAATGGATTCAATAAAATGTCAGCAAATTTTAGATGGTAACTTGATGCCATCTGTGAAAAAGCTGAAGTTAAAGAGAGGATGGCTTCTACAAATGATTAATGATCCTAAACACACCTCACAATCCACGGAGGATTACATCAAGAGGTGTAAACTGAAGGTTTTGCCATGGCCTTCACAATCTCCTGACCTCAACATAATTGAAAATCTATGGATAGACCTTAAAAGAGCAGTGCGTGACAGACAGCCCAGTAATCTCAAAGAACTGGAAGACTTTTGTAAGGAGGAATGGGCAAAGATACCTCAAACAAGAATTGAAAGACTCGTGGCTGGCTACAAAAATGTGTTTACAAGCTGTGATACTTGCCAAAGGGGGCAGTACAACATATTAACTCTGTAGGGTGCCCAAACTTTTGCAGATGCCATTTTTTTGTTTTCTGTAAATTTAAAAGTGTAAATGATGGAAATAAAATCTAAGGGCCAGATTCAGGTAGATCGGCGTAATGTTATGCGGGCGTAGCATATCTCAGATACGCTACGCCGCCGTAAATTAGAGAGGCAAGTGCTCTATTCACAAAGCTAATTTACAGGGGTGTAGCGTAAATGGGCCGGCGTAAGTCTGCCGAATTCAAATGTGTTTGATGTGGGCGTGTTTTATTTAAAATAAGTGTGACTCCACGTAAATTACTTTTTTTTAAACTGCACATGCGCCGGCCGTGAACGTATCCCAGTGCGCATGCTCCAAATGACGTCGCAAAGAGTCATTGAAAATGACGTGAACGTAATTTATGTCCAGCTCCATTCACGGATGAGTTACGCAAACGATGTAAAATTTGAAAAATTTGACGCGGTCCCGACGTCCATACTTAACATTGGCTGCGCCATCTTTTTGTTGGAATATCTTTACGCCTGAAAACGCCTTACGTAAACAGCGTATCTGTGCTGCAACGGCTGGGCTTACGTTCGTGAATCGGTGTATCTAGCTAATTTACATATTCTACGCATAAATCGACGGAAGCGCCACCTAGGGGCTAGCGTAAATATGCAACTAAGATACGACGGCGTAGGAGACTTACGCCGGTCGTATCTTAGCAAGATTTAAGCGTATCTTGTTTTGAGAATACGCTTAAAGAAACCACGGCTCAGATTCTGAGTTACGACGGCGCATCTACTGATACTTCGGCGTAATTCTACATGAATCTGGCCCTAACTTTTTTTGACATATTATAAGAATGTCTAATCTGTAATTTGATGCCTTTTGGAGGTTTTCCATCTTTTCTTGGCTTCATTATGCACATTAATACAAATTTTTACCTGGGGTGCCCAAACTTTCGATCCCCACTGTACAGTACATGGGTATCATCGGGTGGGAGAATAATTTGCCACAGCTCAAGGAATTCCTACTAACATCTGATAGAGCCCCAGCTGGGAACCGTAGCCTGGCTTAACTCTCTGTTCTTTTTTTATCTTGTGAAAAGGTAGAGATGAGCTGGACCTCTAATGCTGCGTACATTCCAGCCAACAAAACCCTGAATTTTTTTCTGACGGATGTTGGCTCAAACTTGTCTTGCATACACACGGTCACACAAATGTTATCGGAAATTGCGAACGTCAAGCCAGTGCGGCTCTTCTGCTTGATTCCGAGCATTCGTGGAATTTTTTACATCGGAATTGTGTACACACGCTCGGCATTTCCGACAGCAAGCTTTGTTGCCGGAAAATGTGAGAACCAGCTTTCAAATTTTTGCTGTCTGAAATTCCAACAGCAAATGTCCGATGGAGCCTATACACGGCCAGACTTTCCGACAACAAGCTCCCATTGAACATTTGTTGTCGAAAATTCTGACCGTGTGTACGCCACATAAGTGTAACTAAAATCCTGGCTCAGTGTTTTTTTATATGTGTGAATCTCCAGATAGCTCTCTACTAAGTAGGCTCTTATAAAAACATAGGATAAAGGTAAAAGGTTAGAGCACCAATCCACTGATGTCTGTCCAAATTGATTTTCATTTTTGTTGCATGTGTAGTACTCTCTAGTGTGCTAGATGTAAATAGGTTAGTTGTTAGAGTAGGCAAATTGGCTTGACTCAGAGGGTGTAAATCTGGGTCTGGGTTCAGTGACTCAGGAAGGCTGGATAACTCATTCAGACAACTCTTCTGGTGCCTCCCCCTATTTTCTGGAACGTTGGAGAAGGTTCTAGATGTAGTGGGTGGAAGCTAGGAGGGGCTGTTTGGAATGTTTATGAGGGTCTCAGACAATCCCCAGTAAAAGGCTGACAGGGGACAGGCCACCTCATAAATAGGCATGAGTCATGCCAGCAGGGGCAGTTGGGTGGAAGATGAAGATGAAGTGTTGAGGAGGCTGTCAGAGGCCCCTTGGCAATGCCTAGTCTGGGGGTATGTCACAGACCCGAGGGGTGACCTCAGATCTGGGGCTCAGGTGCTGGAGGGATCCTCCATGGCATGCAGAGCAGACCCTGACCATCTCTTGTATCACTTCTGCAGTCCCTGACCATCTCCTGTACTATGATTGCAGTCTCTGACTGTCTCTTGTATTATGTCTGCAGTCTCTGACCATCTCCTGTATTATGTCTGCAGTTTCTGACCATCTGCTGTACTGTACTACAGTATGTCTGCAGTCTCTGACCATCTTTTGTATCATGTCTGCAGTCTCTGACCATCTCCTGTTTTATGTCTGTTGTCTCTGACCATTTCCTGTACAAAAGTCTGCAGCCTCTGATCATCTCCTGTATCATGTCTGTAGTCTCTGACCATCTCCTGTACTATGTCTGGGGGTCTTTCTAACAGATTCTCTAACAGAAGCCCTCTCTGTGTGCATCAGAGAGACTCCCCTCCAGGTCTCATTAGTGTACCCTCTTCCTGTATTTTCTTTATTGTAAAAGAGATTATGGGAGGATCCCAAGGTAACGAAAACTTCTTAGGGGAGCATCTCTGTGTTTGAGTCGTTGCCATAGAAACATTTGTAAAGGGGAGGAGTTGATAAGATGACCACGCCCATGTGGGGGCTCCAGAATTTTTTATGCACCCAGTTGTCTGTGACCCTAGGATCGGCCCTGCATTAGAGTCCATCCAGATCAATGTGGGAACCTGAATGAGATCCCTGCACACCAGTCATGATTCACCCCATATCCTGTAATGATGACAGCAGCACTTTTACTGAAAATCACATCCAACAGACTTCTCTCTCACTCTGGGGGTCCTGTGTTCACATTCTCCAGTGATGTCACTGTGCTGACAGTACTCCCTCCATATTAAATCATATAGAAATACCCAGATTTGACTTTGCAGCTGTTCTGTGTTAGGTGGGAGTGAATGACACAAAAGAAAGATGTTTCATAGCATGAGCTGTCATTCCGATGATGTTTTTTGGAAAGTTACTATTTTTACAAAGTGCTGTAAAGTTCAGTTCACTCCCTCAGGGCCCTTTAAATGCTATCATTAGGGCTGAATTGTGCGATGTCATCACACTAGCAACGATGACATCACTGGGAACTTCTGCACAGTCTGTGTCAGTTGAAGGAAACCTGTACATCATATTCAACTTTTTAAAGTAGGAGAAAAAGACACCAAATGTTAGGGTTACTAGCCTAGCACCTCTTCTCTACTCCTCTCTGATTTAGTTTCACTTTTTAACTTGTGACTGACTACATGGCTAAGTCTTGTCAACTCCAAGTTCCATTGTCCAATAAGCATACCTGGGAACATCTATAAAATTCATGGGTAGGGGAGGGGCCTAAAGCTTGAGCATATATACAGAGTGTAGGGGTCAAAAGTATGTAACATACAGAGTTCAGGGGTTCAGGGTGTGTTATGCACATAGTGCAGGGGTCAGGTGTATGTAATGTACAGAGTGCAGAAGTCAGGTGTGGGTAATAAACAGAGTGCAGGGGTCAGATGTATGTAATGTACAGAGTGCAGGAGTCAGGTGTGGGTAATAAACAGAGTGCAGGGGTCAGATGTATGTAATGTACAGAGTGCAGACGTCAGATGTGGGTAATAAACAGAGTGCAGGGGTCAGATGTATGTAATGTACAGAGTGCAGACGTCAGGTGTGGGTAATAAACAGAGTGCAGGGGTCAGATGTATGTAATGTACAGAGTGCAGGAATCAGGTGTGGGTAATAAACAGAGTGCAGGGGTCAGATGCATGTAATGTACAGAGTGCAGGAATCAGGTGTGGGTAATAAACAGAGTGCAGGATCAGATGTATGTGATGTACATCGTGTAGTCAGGAGTGGGTAATGCATATAGTGCAGGCTCAGGTGTATGCTAGCTACAGAGTGCAGGGATCAGGAATGGGAAACACACATGGTACAGGGGTGATGTGTATGAAAATTACAGGGCTCAGGGGTTGGGTCTGAGTATTGCACGTAGTGCAGCGTTTAGGTGTATTTAATGTACAGAGTGCAGGGGTCAGGAGTGGATAAGGCACATCGTGCAGGGGTCAGGTGTATAAACAGTACAGAGTGCAGGGGTTAGGAGTGGATAATGCACATCGTACAGGGACCAGGTGTATGTAATGTACAGAGTGCAGGGGTCAGGAGTGGATAAGGCACATCTTGCAGGGGTCAGGTGTATGTAATGTACAGAGGGCAGGGTCAGGTTTATATACTGTTCAGAGTGCAGGGGTCAGGAGTGGATAACGCACATCGTGCAGGGGTCAGGTGAATAAAAAGTACAAATGCAGGGTCACAAGCGGTTAACAGTGCCAACACAGTGCCATCAGCACCCCATACAGGGCCATCAGTACCCCTACAGTGCCACTACAGTGCTCATCAGTGCCACTACAGTGCTCATTAGTGCCACTACAGTACCACTACAGTGCTCAACAGTGCCCTACAGTGCTATCCATTATGCATATGGGGGTGGTGAAGAGAGAGGGGGAGGTGCCCGGGTGCCCCTAATGACTGGGCTGCCACTGTTCCAGTCCTAATTTGCTAAATTAACAGAGAAAATTGAGTGTCCGTGATACTTTTTTTTATTTGCACTAACATATAATTTTTCAGAAATTAATAGATTAAATTAACAGAAACAAAGAATAATGCATTTTTTTTTAACAAAATGTGGGGTCTTTTTTTGTATTATAGTGCAAAAAAAAAAAAACCCCTGTAGTGATTAAATACCACTAAAAGAAAGCTCTACAGTGGGCATCGAAAGTTTGGGCAACCCAGGTAAAAATTTGTATTAATGTGCATAACAAAGCCAAGGAAAGATGGAAAAATCTCCAAAAGGCATCAAATTACAGATTAGACATTCTTATAATATGTCAAAAGAAATTAGATTTTATTTCCATCATTTACACTTTCAAAATTACAGAAAACAAAAAAAAGGACGTCTGTTTGGGCACCCTTGAGACGGGAGCGCTCGTTCTGGTAAAACTAGCGTTCGTAATGGAGATAGCACATTCATCACGCTGTAACAGACTGAAAAGCGTGAATCGTCTTTTACTAACACAAAATCAGCTAAAGCAGCACAAAGGGTGGCGCCATCCGAATGGAACTTCCCTTTATAGTGCCGTCGTATGTGTTGTACGTCACCGCGCTTTGCTAGAGCATTTTTTTCTCATGATTGTGTGTAGGCAAGGGTGTTTTAATGATCGGGTTGAAAAAAACGTCGTTTTTTCTAGACCCTTAAAACTTTATTTTTTAGGACCCTGAAAAACGGTCGTGTGTACTCGGCATGAGAGCCCCGAAAACTGAAAATTGGCCTGGTTATGAAGGGGGTATATGTGCCCAGTGCCCAGTGGGCAAGTGGTTAAAGCGGACATCCGGGTACAAAAAATATTAAAAGCCAGAAGCTACAAATACTGCAGCTGCTGACTTTTAATACTGTATATGAAACTTACCTGTCCTGGAGTCCAGCAACGTGGATAGCAGAAGACGAGCAAACACTCGTCACTCTGCTGCCCCCATCGCCATCCTCGGTGAGGGAACCAGGAAGTGAAGCATTGTGGCTTCACTGCCTGGCTTCCTACAGTGCATGCACGAGTCGCGCTTCGCCGTGCTCACTGGTCCCTGCTGTGTTCTGTGAGATGAGTGTTTCCCAGAACACAACGGGGGGGGGGGGCAGACTGTGTGGTCGGAAGTGGTCTTTAGACAGGTCTGCACCCCCCTCAACCTGAAAGGTGCCAAATGTGACACTGGAGAGGGGAGGGTTCCGATGAGCGGAAGTTCCACTTTAGGGTGGAGCTCCACTTTAAGCTGTAAATCTGAAAGTAAAGTTTAGAAAAATCCTTGCCACGTATGGAGATTTATCGTTATAAAAAAAAAAGCAGAGTTGTATGTAACATGACTGTAGATATTTGATGTACAAGTTTCATTTATGATTTCCTCTCCACTCTCTGTAACATTTTCTGTGATGGAAATATCAGATGTGTTCAGAGCATTTACCATTAATATCCAGTAATTTCTCTGTGTCCTTCCTGTAAGAGATGCTGAGGTCATCACCCTGTCCTACACACTCCTGGCCAGTGCTTGGGATGGGACTACCAGAACTTCATGATTCAGACAGTTCCCATGATGAAGACGGGTGGGGGAATTCTGCTACACACACTGAGATCACATGGAATGGGATCCTGACGTTCTATAGAAAATCCAGAGAATTTTGGGGTCAACCATAAAACAGGACAACTACAGTAAGTGGGGGGACTAAAAGGTCTTCCCTAAAATTATGTTAAAGTGCAAAAAATAAAGTGTGGAAGGGGCTAGAACAGGGGTGTCCAAAACTTTTTTTTAAAGAGGGCCAGATTTGATGAAGTGCACATGCGTGAGGGCCGACCATTTTGCTGACATTCTTTGAACCATTAAAATTCGGTCTAAGTGTGTTTGCCCGAGCACTAATACACTGCCCAACAAGAATTCTCTTGCCTTTGTGGCTGTGTGTGGTGAAGAGATGAGCTTGGGCATGTTATTTGGATATACCGTATTTATCGGGGTATAACACACACCTTCACTTTAGGAGGGAAGTTTCAGGGCAAAAAAATGTAAATATAGAACTGTGAAGCAAAATAAGGGTCATTGCCCATCAATGCAGCCCAAACAGTGCCCATCATCAGCCTCTCCATTGCCATAAATGCAGTCTCTCCATTGCCATGAATGCAGTCTGGTTGATGCCCATCTGCAGCCTCGGAGGGGGGGGGGGATGAGCACCAACAGATTACATACAAGAAGGTGACCAGATTTTTAAAATGAAATCCAGGGACATATGTATTTTTTACTAGTAATGGTGGCAATCAGCGACTCTCTGGCCACCGTCACCGCCACCACCCACCTCACAGCCTGTCAAGTCTCACTCTCTGGGCCCCGGCTACTACTGGGTGGGGAGCAGAGGAAGATCACTCCGCCAGGAAAGGCAAGAAGATAAGCAGGCAGGTGACTGGCCGAGACTTGAGCCAAGGCAGAAAAACATGCGAGAGGAGCTGAATGGCCATGCACCCGAAACCGAAGAAATATTCCCTCTGCTCCGACCAGCACATGCTCATCAGAAAGGGGCACAAATAATGGAAAAAAGTACACCCCCCCCCCCTAAGTTATTAGGAGCGGCAGAGCGGAGGTGTGTAATTCAGAATTGTTTTTACTTTTTTATTCTGCACTGTCTTTGAAATTGCCCCAGCTCCTGTTTAAATCTAATCCGGGGACATAACCGGGGACAGACTTGGTCCGGGGACACTGTCCTCAATACGGGGACTGTCCCCTGAAACCAGGGATGTCTGGTCACCCTAACATACAGGAGAATCTCCTATTTACGCAGCAGCCTCTTTAATACAATGTCCTGCCTCCTATGATAGAGGAGTCGTCCAATGGCAACCCAGGAGACGAGATTTACTATTACAGATGCGGCAAAGTAAACAGGATGTAATTTGACAGCACTTGTCCCCCCTCTCTGTCCCCTTCGAGACAACGCCAAAAAATACAGTATTTATCCAAATTACCAGGGGGCCCACATTAAACTGGAACGGGGGCCGCAATTGGCCCCCGGGCCTGACTTTGGACATGCCTGGGCTAGAACCTCTGTCAGATTTTTATTGCTGAGGAATAAACACATTAACTTTATGTTTCTTTATAGGTTCATTGAATTCTATTCTCTTCATAGATGTCATAATTATATTATATTACTGTACTTCTCAATTACTTGTCGTCAAATAGCTGCCATGAAGCTATGATTATGACACTTAAAGTGGTTGTAAGCCCCAAAAAAATTGTTTTTTGTTTTAATGTCACACTGTAGAGTATAAGATTTCCTATCATCTGTGCCCAGTCTTGCCACACAGAGTTAATCCAGCGCTGAGTAATCCTCTTTTAAAGTTCAGTGAACATTAACCGGACTTCAGATAAAAACCTGCCAAATTAGGTTAAGTCCGTTTCTCTGTTATTGCTTTCAGTGAAAGGTTATTTACATATCTAGCTTGGACATGTTTATCATAACAAGAGGTAATCCAAAGTTCATTGTATATTATTAGGATGTGTTATGATGTTATATCACCTCATGTTATGATAAACAAAACATAACATATGATAAACATGTCCTCGCTAGATATGTAAATAACCTCCTCACTCAAAGCAAGAAGAGAAAAAACAGACTTTTGATTTAGGCAGGGTTTTATCTGGAAGGCTGTTCATTTTCACTGAACATAAAAGAGGATTTCTCAGATCTGGATTAACTCTGTGTGGCAAGACTGGGCACAGATGATAGGAAATCTTATACTCTACTACATTGTGACATCAAAAAAAAAAAAATATTTTTTTGGGTTTACATCCACTTTAATGTCACATAATCGTATACTACAATCCGCTAGGTTATCCTTTTTCATTTACATTTATAAGAGTTACTTTCCTGAATGATTACACCTTTTTTCTACTATACTATTGTACATGTTCTGTTAATGGAATATGTATTTCTATTATATTATTGTATGTGTTCTGTTAATGGAACTTTGTTGGTAATTATAAAATTCTACAAAATATTAAAAAAAAAAAACTCTATACAGTGCTGGGACAAGGTCACCAAGAAACCAGGGTGAACATGCCAAACTGCACCCCCCTTTTTCTCATGTATGAGCGTTATGTGTCAGCGAAAATCCTACCCCCCCTAAAAAAATTGCCCATTCCCTAGGTATAAATTCCCCCTACTCCCAGTGCAAATCTACCCCACCCACCTCAAATCTTTGCCCCCACCATGCCCTCCGGCTCAAATTCTTTCTCTCCCCATATGTCCCAGCACGAACCCCCCCCCCCCAAAAAAAAAAATTCCTCCTGATAGCACACAACCTCTACCTCTCAAATTTCCCCTCCAGGCACAAATCCCCCCCACTTCAAATCCCCCTTCCTGCACAAAATCCCCTCCCCCAATCTCCCATCATACCACAAATTCCCCCTCCAAGTACAAATACCCCCCTTCCAATCATCCCTACTAGCACAACCCCCCCCTCCATAAAATATTTCCCCTCTACCGTTTTACTTTTATAGCAGGAACCCCTCAAATCCCTCCTCCTAGTATAAATCATCTTCTCCTCCTCCCAACACAAATCCCAGGGCGATCATGCTAAAGTGCACCCCCTTTTCCTCAAGATGTATGAGCATTATGTGTCGAAACCCCCCCCCCCAAAAAAAAAATTGTGCTTTCCCTAGGTATAAATTTCTCCTCCTCCCAGTGCAAATCTGTCCCTCCTGCTGAAACTGCCCCTCCCAGCCCAAATCTTTGCCCTACCATCCCCTCCGGCTCAAATCCGCTCTCTCCCCATATGCCACAGCACAAATCCCCCCCCCCCCCAAAAAACCCCCCCCCCTCATAGCACACATCCTCTACCCCTCAAATTTCTCCTCCAAGTAAAAATCCCCCCCACTCCAAATCCCCCCTTACAGCACAAAATCCCCCCACAATCTCCCATCATACCACAAATTTCCCCTTCTAGCAATAAATACCTAATACCAAACACCAAATTTCCCCCCACTTATCCCTACTAGCACAACCCCCCCCCCCCCCGCAAGAAAAAATCCCCTCTACTGCTTTACTCTATAGCACAAACCCCACAAATCCCTCCTCCTAGTATAAATCATCTTCCCCTCTCAACACAGATCCTTCCAAATCACCACTTCTAGCACAATTCTTACCCCCGCCACCCCCTGAACTCTTCTTCTAAACACAAATCCCCTCCCCCCATCTCCTTGTGGTTCCCTTCCACCTCACATGATACCACGGTGCCCAGGGCAGCCTTCCCTCCTGCCCACCCCTTGTCCCGGCTTAATAATTTTTAGAGGGTGGTAGCTGCATTCGTTTACTTTTTTAGGCTTTTTTTTCATCTGGTGATCTGGCCAGTAGGCCTGTTGTTTTTCACCAAAACAAGCTCTCCTGAAGATGTATCAGTTAGTGTGTTGAGACAAACCATTTACAACTGACAGGGGTTCTTACAACGATCATCTTTTTTTTTTTTTTTGTTCCATAAATTTTTATTGAGTAAAAATAGTGCGAAATACAACAAAAATATACATTTTGTGTACAAAAAGAAAAACATTACACAATCCAGTACAGAGACTTTTAAAGGTCCGAACAGTACAACAAAAATGGTGCAAACAATATGCATATGGAACAGACCAAAGTCTGGCTGAAGTGTTGGTATGAGATATAACTTCTCCTTTAGTTTTGTACACGTATTTAGGATTTGGGAAGGGGAAGGGGAAGGAATGGCATAGAGTGGGGGGGGGGGGGGGGGGGGCCCATAAATAAAAAAAAAGACTGAGCGATAAGAAAAGACATACGCTGTGTGTATGATATGGAAAACAGCAGAGCCAGCTATCTCGGTGCAGACAGACCTGGGTTTCAGGTAATTACAAGTTGTAGGCTTGTAATACAATTCTGGGGTGTTTTTAAACTCAAGCCAAGTCGCATTGAATGCAATAATCTGTTCCTGAGCAATGTTGATAAGTTCTTTGATTCTCTCGATGTTGATTAGTCTGCGAAACCATTCTATCTTTGTTGGTGTGACAGTTGATCGCCAATGGCATGGAATACAGTGTCTAGCAGCGTTTATCATGAACATTGTTAGAGATTTCATGTATCTCCATCTGGGGATCGAAGTGTGGTGTAGCAAGTATTGTGCCGGTTCAAGTCTGTGATTGTCTGAGGTGATTGAAGTGATAGTCTCATGAACCATCCCCCAGAAGGACTGAATCAGTGGGCATGACCACCATATATGGAGCATCGAGCCTTCCTCAACTCCGCATCGCCAACACTTGTTAGAAATTTGGGATGAAAACGTATGGAGCAAAGTGGGAGTCCTGTACCATCTGGTAAGAATCTTAAAGCCACACTCCTGGGTGGCAACATTTAGAGATCCCTTGTGGGCGTGCATAAAGATGGTTTCCCATTCTGTTTGTGACAGGTTTAAGTTGAGGTCTTTTTCCCATGCCAGACATGACGCGCTGGAGAAGTCCACACCGGTATCAAATAATGAATTATATAATATAGAGATGGTGTGTCTTTGAGGTTGTTTTTGTAATGCTAAGGATTCTAGAATTGTAGGGCGTCTTGACCAGATACGGAGATGCTCCTTCGTAGTCAAGAAGTGTTTGAGTTGCAAGTATTGCCAATGTGAGAAGACATTCGATTTCAATTCTCTGTTTAGTTCAATTCTAGTTAGTAAGGTACCAGACTTAAAAAAGTGCAAAAACAATTTGTCTCTGTGAGGCCAAGTTTTGGGGAAGAAGTTTCGTTCTAGCCCAGGAGGAAAATCTGGATTGTTGTTTAGTGGGGTAAGTGGGCCTAGCCACGGGGATGGGCATGATGCCTTGAATGTGGTATGAAATATTTCTAAGGTAGGGCCAATGAGAGGGTGATGCTTGGCAGCTGGAGGGTGATGTCTCGGGTGGATCCAAGGAAGAGTCCTGACTGGTAGGTTAAATAGTGAATGTTCTAGTGTAACCCAGTCCTTTATTAAGTGGTGATTGTTCCAATCAACTATCCTCGCCAAAAGGGCTGCTTGGTGGTATTTACGCAGATCCGGGAGTGCAATCCCTCCCTTGTGTTTGGGCAAGTTCAGTTTTGCGAATCTCAATCTTGGAGATTTGCCTCTCCAAATAAAAGAGGAGCAGGATTGTCGGAATGAGACAAAAAAGGCAGGGGGAAGTTTAATAGGAATAGTTTGCATAACATAGAGGAAGCGGGGTAGAATTTTCATCTTAATCAACGAGGCCCTACCAAACCAAGAGACATTCAGGGAATTTAATCTCTTGAGATCCTCTCTAGATTCTTTCAGAATTGGGGTAAAGTTCAGTTTGAATAAGTCTGACAGGGTTTTAGGAATTTCAATGCCCAAATAGGTAAAGGAATTTTCTGCCCAGGTGAAAGGAAAGTTTTTCTTACAAAGCTCAATCTGGCCCGGGGATAGCGTAACATTCAGCGCGGTTGATTTTGAATGGTTCATTTTTAAATTGGATATAGTTTGGAATTGTTCTAAGTCATGTAATAGATTAGGTAGGGATATATGGGGAGCTGAAAGGAAAAGCAGCATATCGTCCGCGAAAGCGGCTATCTTGTACATTTTTTCATTTATTTGGATTCCCTTGATCCCTGCGTTTTCCCTTATTCTATTTAACAAGGGTTCCAGTGTTAGTACATACAATAGAGGGGAGAGGGGACAACCTTGTCTTGTTCCATTACGTAATTTGAAGGCGTTCGACAGGTGGCCATTGACGTGTACTTTTGCGATCGGATTTGCATAAAGGGCCCGAATATATGATCTCATTAAGGCTGGGATACCAACATGGTTCAATACTGCATCCATATAGTCCCAGGCCACCCTGTCAAATGCCTTCTCAGCGTCTAGTGACAAAAAAAAACGTTTAACTTGTTAGAGGTAAGCCAATGGTGTATATTTAAAGCTTTAATCGTGTTGTCGCGCCCCTCCCTACCTGGGATAAACCCTACCTGATCAAGGGAAATGAGGGAAGGTAGCAGTGGGATAAGTCTGTTTGCTAATATTTTGGCATATATTTTAACATCCACGTTGATCAGGGATATCGGCCTATAGTTTGTAACCTGGGTAAGATCCTTTCCTTCCTTGGGGATTACAGATATGTGGGCTTCTAAAAGTTGGGTTGGTGGGTTTTGTTCAGAGTGGAGAGCCCGGAAGGTTTTTTAGAAATCTGGGCTTCAATATATCAGTGAAGGTCTTGTAGTACAATAGGGATAGACCGTCTGGTCCCGGGGCTTTACCCACTTTCATATCTTTAACCACTTAAGGACCGCCTACTGCACATTTACGTCGGCAGAATGGCACGGCTGGGCACATCAACGTATATATACGTTGATTTTAGTACCCAGCCGTGGGTCACGAAGCTCCAGGACCGGGACCGCGGGATTTGCGGACCCGATCGCCGCTGGAGTGCGGCGATCCGTCCCTGGAGCGGAAGAACGGGGAGAGCCGTGTGTACACACGGCTTCCCCGTGCTTCTCTGTGGCCGCAGCATCGATCGCGTCATCCCTGTAATAGGGGGACGCGATCGATGACGTCACACCTACAGCCACACACCCCTACAGTTGTAAACAAACACATTAGGTCACACATCCCCTACAGCGCCACCTGTGGTTAACTCCCAAACTGCAGCTGTCATTTCCACAGTAAACAATGCAATTTAAATGCATTTTTTGCTGTGAAAATGACAATTGTCCCAAAAATGTGTCAAAATTGTCCGAAGTGTCCGCCATATTGTCGCAGTCACGAAAAAAATCGCTGATCGCCGCTATTAGTAGTAAAAAAAAAAAAAAATAATAAAAATGCAATAAAACTATCCCTTATTTTGTAAACGCTATAAATTTTGCGAAAACCGACCGATAAACGCTTATTGCGATTTTTTTTACCAAAAATACGTAGAAGAATACGTATCGGCCTAAACTGAGGAAAAAAAATGTTTTTTTATATATTTTTGGGGGATATTTATTATAGCAAAAAGTAAAAAATATTGCATTTTTTTTTAAATTGTCGCTCTATTTTTGTTAATAGCGCAAAAAATAAAAACCGCAGAGGTGATCAAATACCACCAAAAGAAAGCTCTATTTGTGGGAAAAAAAGGACGCCAATTTTGTTTGGGAGCCACGTCGCACGACCGCGCAATTGTCAGTTAAAACGAAGCAGTGCCGAATCGCAAAAAGGGGCAAGGTCCTTTACCTGCATTTTGGTCCGGGTCTTAAGTGGTTAATGGCCTTGTCAAATTCGCACTCCGATATAGGCGCATCAAGGTTTTGTGCTGCGTCTTCTGATATTTTTGGTGGGCTGTATTTTTGTAGAAAGTTTTCGATAAGTTGTGTTCTTTTAACTGTGTTATGGGGGCATTTCGGGTTAGAGGGTAGATTATATAAAGTTTGATAGTACAGTTCAAATTGTTTGGCTATATCTTCATTAGAGGAGTGTATTTTGCCCTTATTGTCTCTAATTTGATGGATTGTGGCAGCAGTCTTTTATATCTTGGACCGCTTTTGCTAACAGTTTACCACTCTTGTTACCTTGTTCATAAAATATTTTATGGTGCAGTATGTACTGTCTTTTAGTCTTTAGGCCTAATTCTTCAGACAAGGATAATCTGGCATTCGTCAGTTCCTCCAGGGTACTTGCTGCAACAGTTTGTTTGTGTGCTGCCTCTAACGTCTGTATTCGAGCGATCAAGGATGTAATCCTTGACTGCTGATCTCTTTTCTGTCTGGCAAGTGTGGCGATGAATTCACCCCTCATGACACATTTATGTGTTTCCCACTGGGACAGGAGTGAAGTAATCGGTCAATATATATCGCTAAAGGATTGAACCTGCAACTCGTCTTTCAAGATAGATGAATTGAGTCTCCATGTTTTCGTTGTAGTGATTCGGTCTGGGAATACAAACATCATAGTGATTAGGTGATGATCAGATATCACCATAGGTTCAATCGTGGCACTTTTCAGTACCTTTAAGTCTGTTTGAGATAGAAAAAAGTGGTCAATCCTAGAGTATTTCTGGCAAACTGTTGAATAGAATGTATAGTCTTTGGTTTGCGGGTTTAAAGTTCTCCAGGCATCATGTAACATTAATCCGTGGAGTTTAATTTGTTTTAATGCACTATAGGGAAGGCTCGACGCTCCATTCGAAGTATCTAAAATAGGATTGAGGGGGACATTGAAGTCCCCTCCTAGTATGAGCATACCTGAAGCGAAGGTGGTCAGTAGGAATTTAATCTTACGAAAGAATGTTACCTGTTTTGTGTTTGGGGCGTATATGTTTGCAATAGTGATTGGGTGTGATCTAAGTTTTCCTTTAAGAAATACGTATCTCCCTTCCGGGTCTAGCATAGTGTCTTGTACTTGGAATGGGGTATGTTTTGCTATCAGTATCGAGGCTCCCTTCGTTTTCCCGTCAGGGTTGGATGCATGAAAAGCCAGAAGGAATCTTTTATCATTAAATTTCGGTATCTTGTCTTTTTTAAAGTGGGTTTCTTGGACGCATATAATATCTGCTTTCTGTTTATGGCAGTCATTGAGGAGTCTAGTTCTTTTTTCAGGTATATTCAGTCCTTTCGCGTTTATAGAGAGTAGCTTTAGCGACAAAGGGGTAGAGTGATGGCCACCTGTTTGCACTCTAACAACCTCTTCGCAGAGAAGGAGAGAGGAGAAAGAGAAGAGAGAAAAGGAAAAGAAAAGAAGAGAGAAAGAGAAAAATAATAATAATAATAATAAAAAAAAAAAAATAGGGGGGGGGGATGGGGTGGGAATGGGGGGAAGGGGAATGGGTCCGGGAGTTCCGGGAGTAGACCTAAATCTGGAGGTCCACTCTAATAATACAGTCCGGCAAGGTCAAAGGGTGCAACAAGTTACACCCCTTGTGTGGGGACGGTGTCTAGGCGAACCAAGATAGAGTAGGCGAGGTAAAATACTGGAAAAGTCGTGAAGAACAATAGAGACCAATAAAATAGGCCCCACTGCACCTCAGAGATTCCTCTATGTATTAGATGTATGGGCACTATGAAGCGGCTATCTAAATATAGCATATATCAAGCTCAGGTTAAGGAATAATCAATGACACGGGGGCTGGGGGGCTTCCTATTTACTTCAAGTTACGTAGTTCAATATGTATGTAAGGAGAGGTCACATTGGTAGAGTGACATCGTTCTGCCACCTAAGGATAGACTTCAGTTGACAGACATTCTATTACTTCGACAGTTCAAACATCTATGTGATCTACATTCAAAGGAAACTGTTAGGCACCCCTGAGTAAAATACAGATAAACAATCTCTATTAACAGAAAACTTACTGCAAATTCAAGACAGGCAACGTATAACACTTGCAGAGCCACCCAATGATTACTATTTCCCCCATCTGCCTCGTTTCTCTAAACCCTCCAACCTCCTGTCTCATAAACATTTCGAGAAAAAGCCCTAGGCCTCAAGCCGATAATAAATTTATCAGATAACTGTCTGCCATAGAACTAGCGACAGTATGGTCAGTGATCCTTAATTACATAGAGATTCATCGTCTACCTTACTGTTTCTGGTACAGCTATAGGGAAATGTTACACTGCGAATAGTACCACAAATCACCCGTTTTTCTCTTTTTTCCCCCCCCTTTCCCTGTTAAGTTATTATCAGAGAGGGAGAGATCTTGCGCATGGTACATGTCCCTGCACAGGACTCCGTCCCCTTCTTCCCCAGAGATGACAAAATCTTCCAAGGGTTTAAGGTAGATTATGTCTATTTAGTAATAAGAGTGACCATATGTATGAAACTCAGAGAGTAGGGCGTGACAATGAGATCCATATCTGGATTAAACTTTCATTACCGTATAACCTTATTAACTTCATAATGTAATCCAATGAAAATTAATCTAGGATGTAATAACTATAACAGTGACAGAGATTTAGTTAAGATAATATCTCCCACCCCCTCCCCCCATCAAAGCCCCCCAGTGTGGCAAATATATTCACAAAAAACATGCACAGAAACTATGGGACAAGTGCAGGTAGCCAGAAAAAAATGGCCTCTAGTGGTAGAAGCGTATACTACTGTGATTTAAGACTACTCAGAGTCAATCATCCGAGAAAGCAGCACTTGAAGCACCATCTCTGCACGGGCTCGTGAAGCAGGCCCCAAATACCAACAAAATTACTTACAGTTAGATAATCAATTTAACTGGCAGGTAACAGGCAAGATCTTAATACTCAACTGAAAAGTCCCAGTATTGCTGAAGAACAAGTAGCCTTGGAGGTCACAAACTCTTCTCTATAAGTAGCTTCATGTTTACCTGCATTGGCAAAGAAAAACAAGGGAAGACACAACAAAACAAAACAAAAAAAAGGGGCTGAGACCCAGTGGGGGTGCGGCCAGCAAGTGGCGAGCGCAGACCTCCAAAAACAAAGACACAAAAAAAAGAAGAAAAAAAAAAGTGCAGTTTGTCAATACGCTAGAGTCATCTTTGTCCTCCAAGCCTGGATATGGTCTCAATAGTAACATGGAACTTTGTTCAGAAGATGGAAAGGTCTCCAGCTCGTTTAAAAATGGTCGTAGGCTACATACAAAATCATTGCGTTAGCATGAAGGACTAGTGGTTAAGTGTCCATCTGGTAAGGGTGATCCAAGCGGTCTCTGCATCTCGGCGGGGACAAGTCGGGACTTCCTCTGGCTGCTCCTTCTCTGTTGCGTTGGGACGAGGAAGGTCTGCGATGTCGGTCACTGGTCCTCTGGGGTCTTGGATTATAGGTACTGGTTACTTCGATCCAATTTTCATTCACCATGAAGGAACTGTAACAATCAGGGACATCCACAAGTGGAATATTCAGGGCTTCACAGAACGAACGAAGTTCATGTGGCGTGCGAAGCAGTGCCGTATGGCCTCTCCACGTAGTAGAGAGACAGAACGGAAACTTCCATCTATATGGGATGTTTCTGGATCTTAGCTGTTCTAAGAGCGGTCTCAGAGCTCTGCACTGCTGTAAGGTGATGTTAGAGAGATCTTGATATAGTTTAACCTCATTGCCGTTAAAAATAATCCTGTTTTTCTCTCTTGCCTTCTTAAGAATAGCTTCTTTTAGTGGAAAGTATACTAGGCAGCATACAATATCTCTGGGGGGTTCATTGTCTCTTCCCCTAGGTCCTGTGAATTCTTTCAAATTCAATGGGGGAATCAGGGGGTCTTTCCAGGAGATCGTTAAATATCTGCGTCGCAGTCTGTTCAACTGGGTTCTGGTCGGTGATTTCAGGGACACCCCTAATTCTAATGTTATGTCTCCTTCCGCGATTGTCCAGGTCCTCTAAATGGCGAGTAATATCTATTAGGTGGGACAGATGTAGGTCTGAGGATTTCTGGACCTGTTTAATGGCGTCTGCATGTCTTGCTGTGGATTGCTCCACTGCCCCCATACGTCCTGATATATTCTGAATGTCTGATTTAAGATCAGAGATGGCAGACTTGATGTCCTTAGCCACTGCCTGGAGGTCAGCCAGGCATAGGGGCTGTGAGGGCTGGGGAGGATGAGTCATTTGCACTGGCTGGGCAGGCAGCCCTTGTGCGCCATGAGGTGATTCATGTGAGCTATCCATGATGGGGCAGGAGCCTCCGAATGGGATGTGTGGCTTGGGCACGGTTAGGTCTGCGTGACCCTCTCCCTGTTTAAACAGTGTGGGGATCGTATTAGAGCATATCGCCAGCGTCCCACTAAATAGTGCTTGCGATCCGCTGGCACTGTTTAGGCAAGCCCGCGGTCGTGAGGCCTTCCCCATGTAAGGGAAAAGGAAAATTACCGCGCTAAATACCTATAGTGACAAAAAAGCTGCAACAACTGAGTGTTATACACACACAATAGTAAAAGCAAAAAATGTGAAGTTGCGCTGTAAAGAAAATAACAAATAAATAAAATAAAAAAATATATAAAGGTAAAATGAATGAGAAAAAATTATTAATAAGATACCAAGTCCGTTAGGAACTCAGTATATGAGTGAAAACAAATAGTGTCCACAAAAATATATTCAATATAAACGGTGAAAATGTTCATCAGTTCCACAAAACAGATCAAATAAAGTCCTTAGTTGAATGGTGATTAAATGCAAATTATTCAATGAGGTCCAATAAGAAGAAAAAAACATCACCAAGAATACACCAATAATGGATGGAGGCTTACCAGAAGGCAAGCTTAACAGGCTTGCGGCTAAAAACCCTAGCCCGGGCCTTTAAGGAATCCTCAGCAAGTGGTGAACAGTTGCAGGAAACTCCAAAAATGACAGTCAAAAACAAAAGAAAACTCACATGGTGAAGTATGTCTGCACAGCTATAAATAGTGACACTGTTAATACCACCACCATAACACCCACATAGATTGGAGGCTTACCAGAAGCCAGAAAAGGTCTTCCTATGGCTAAAATACCCTTAGCCTGGGCCTTGAGTGATGCCGCTGATAGCTGGATATCTATATAGATCCTCTCAATAACTCGTCGGCGACGATAAATAATAAAGGATAAAAAAGGCAGCCCACATAGTGAAGTATGTACTAAAAGGCTAGAAAATTTAATAAAGGTTGCACTTACGGAAACATCTTGAAATACAGGCAAGAAAAGAAAACAAAGCCGGCCGGCTTAGTTGAACGCCCGTTCCTCTTGGATCGTCGCGTATTGCGTCAGCACGTCACCTTCCCGACGTACGTTTCGTCACACATTTGACATCGTCTAGGGGCACGGGCGACGCACTGACGCACCGTGTGAAATACTACATGGGAGAAACCAAGCCTCGATCTGAGTCAGCAGATGGTTATCCCTATTGGCCCTGCAAAACCACGGAGTCAAGCCTCGATCTGAACGACAGGGCTAAGACTCAACAAATGGTGGTCCCGCGGGACCAAAAGCATAATTTAAAAACGCAAAAAACATACTGTGAAAAATATAAGATATAAAAATATAAAAATAGACTGGCCAGCCAGAGAACTCACAGTTAATTTAGTAGCCAGAGTCTGTCTAGAAGTATATATTAGGCCAATGTATAATATACTTCTTCCTAAGGAAAAAATATATACAGGAATGCTGGATGGAGACCAGCACCAATGGGCATATAAACAAACCAATCAGACTGTAGTCAAATGGATTGATATATAATTGAAACAAATAAGAATTAAAATATTATAATTATGGGAGAAACTTATATAAATGAATATAAAAATAAAAATATAAAAGTATAAAAAATATAAAAATATATATATAATAATATATATTAAAAAGGGAGAGAGAAAAGACAATAATAATAATCCAAGTTATTATATGGCCAAATACATGGATCAATGTATTCGTAGATGTTTTGTTGGTTGTTTTTAGGCCAACAAAGAGCTCCACCACCTGAACCAGATCGAGTTCACAATGATATATGTAAAACTTCTTATTTGAACAAAAAACCTAGCAGATTGGTGACAGAAAATGCTTTTATGAGTTGTCAATAAAAGCGTTGACATCTACTTCCACATTGAGCCCAAAGGGGGTGTAGCTTTTAATTCTATGGATCCATGCCATTTCTAATTTTGAGATACTCCTCACCAATGAACTACCACGCCAGTGGGGACTATACCTGTCTATTCCCAGAAACAAAGTTTTGGAGGGGATCTTATTATGAACCTGAAGGTAATGCCTCGACACCGGGTGTTTTAAAAAAACAGCTTTAATTCTAGTAATATGTTCATTTAGTCTAACCGAGAGGGGTCTCTTGGTCCGGCCCACATATTGAAGCCCACATGGGCATTGGAGCAAGTAGACCACCCCCTCGGTTGAACATGTAATAAAAGGTTTAATTGTGTGTTCCTGTAAAGTAGTGCACTGATAAAACCCTGTAAATGAATTAAGAAAAGTAGTTTTTGCTATGGGGGGTTCTAAAACGTTAGGGGCTAGTTGGTGTCTCAAAGCTGACCCTCCTCTGAAAATCACCTGTGGTTTTTCAGGTAGAATGGCGCCCAAAACGGGATCATTTTTTAGAATGTGCCAGTGTTTTTTTATTATATTTTTTACACTATAGTGTTGGGTAGAGTAGGTAGTAATAAATGGA
Source organism: Rana kukunoris (assembly GCA_029574335.1). Taxonomy (NCBI): domain Eukaryota; kingdom Metazoa; phylum Chordata; class Amphibia; order Anura; family Ranidae; genus Rana; species Rana kukunoris. Next base: position 583,339,535 of record CM056050.1, read on the forward strand.
GCTACAGCAAACCCCTTAGTCTGAATTTGTTTCTTGGCCAGTAATTCCATTCTGTTCCTTGATTTCACCTCTTCCAATGAAGACATAAGAGAATCCAATCTATATCCCTTTTCAAGGAATCTTTCAGTCAGGATGGCGGCCTGATTTAAAAAGTCAGCTTCATTTGAACAATTACGTTTGATACGTAGATACTGGCTTTTAGGGACGGATTTTAGCCACAATTCATGGTGCTATCCATGGGAATGTATGAATTCCTATCAGTATCTTTAAAAAAAGTACTGGTAGAGAATTCATTTTGGGAGATTGAGATCTTGAGGTCCAAAAAGTTTATACTGGATTGGTTAACCTCAAAACTCAAATGAATGCCTCTGGGGTTGTTATTAAGGAAACCCATAAAGGATTGAAGGTCCTGAAGGGAACCATCCCAAAGGAGGAGGATGTCATCAATGTACCTGGCCCACAACTTGAGTTGGGGCTGATGGCAAACATAGACGACATCCTCCTCCCACATAGCCATAAACAGGTTCGCCAGGCTAGGGGCATACTTGGCCCCCATCGCAACGCCCCTATCTTGGCGAAAGAATTGGTTTTGAAACCAAAAGTAGTTTCTTGTAGCAGCAAACTGTAATAGCTCCAATATGAAACAAATTTGTTCGTCAAACAGCCCAGAATCTCGTCTGAGATAGTATTCTACAGCTGATAGGCCTAGGTTGTGGGGGATCACTGTATATAGTGAAGTCACGTTAGCGGTGACCAACCACATGTCTTTAGTAGGTTTCAGTTCTGACAATATGTTGATCACATGTCGTGAATCTTTGAGGTGGGAGGGCATTTTAGATACCAAAGGCTGGAGGAAAAAGTCAATATACCTGCCCACCCGGGACGTAAGTGAGTCTATACCACTCACTATGGGACGTCCCGGGGGGCAGGTAAGGTGTTTATGAATCTTGGGAAGATAATAAATCACCGGTGTTCTTGGTGCTTTTGGGATAAGGTAATGTTTTTCTTTTTTATTATTTATCCATATACGCATAAATTTATACGCAAATTGAACATCAAAAGATATTTACTTTCTAATCCTACCAATACTGGTCAAGTGGCCTCTACCACCTTTTCACATACAGATCTGTCTAATGCATCTTTATACAATCCCCCAGGTGCAGTGACCCCTTCCGTCAAAGTGTTTAGGGATATTGTTCTTAGGGATCTGGATAGACTTCCTTCCAATGCCCATGTGGGCTTCAATATGTGGGCCGGACCAAGAGACCCCTCTCGGTTAGACTAAATGAACATATTACTACAAGCTGTTTTTTTTAAAACACCCGGTGTCGAGGCATTACCTTCAGGTTCATAGTAAGGACCCCTCCAAAACATTGTTTCTGGGAATAGACAGGTATAGTCCCCACTGGCGTGGTAGTTCATTGGTGAGGAGTATCTCAAAATTAGAAATGGCATGGATCCATAGAATTAAAAGCTACACCCCCTTTGGGCTCAATGTGGAAGTAGATGTCAACGCTTTTATTGACAACTTATAAAAGCATTTTCTGTCACCAATCTGCTAGGTTTTTTGTTCAAATAAGAAGTTTTACATATATCAGTGTGAACTCGATCTGGTTCAGGTGGTGGAGCTCTTTGTTGGCCTAAAAACAACCAACAAAACATCTACGAATACATTGATCCATGTATTTGGCCATATAATAACTTGGATTATTATTATTGTCTTTTCTCTCTCCCTTTTTAATATATATTATTATATATATTTTTATATTTTTTATACTTTTATATTTTTATTTTTATATTCATTTATATAAGTTTCTCCCATAATTATAATATTTTTATTCTTATTTATTTCAATTATATATCAATCCATTTGACTACAGTCTGATTGGTTTGTTTATATGCCCATTGGTGCTGGTCTCCATCCAGCATTTCATGTATATATTTTTTCCTTAGGAAGAAGTATATTATACATTGGCCTAATATATACTTCTAGACAGACTCCAGCTACTAAATTAACTGTGAGTTCTCTGGCTGGCCGGTCTATTTTTATATTTGTATATCTTATATTTTTCACAGTATGTTTTTTTGCGTTTTTAAATTATGCTTTTGGTCCCGCGGGACCACCATTTGTTGAGTCTTAGGCCTCGTACACACGATCGGACATATCCGATGAAAACGGTCCGCGGACCATTTCCATCGGATATGTCCGATCTGGAGTTTGATCCGATGGCGTGTACACACCATCGGATCAAATTCCCCGCCGGCGGACGGCGCGGTGACGTGGCGGTGACGCGGCGGTGACGTTGACGCCGCCACGTCACCGCACCAGGAAGTAAAACACTTCCGCGCATGCGCCGAATCCATTCGGCGGCGGTGCGGGACGACATGTCTGCTGGTAAGTGTACTAACCAGCAGACATGTCGGGCGGACAGATTCCCACCGGATAGATTTCAAAGCATGCTTTGAAATCTGTCGGGTGGACAAATCTGTCCGCTAGCCCATACACACGAGCGGAGATGTCTGCTGAAACGGTCCAACGGACCGTTTTCAGCGGACATATCCCCTCGTGTGTACGAGGCCTTAGCCCTGTCGTTCAGTTAGAGGCTTGACTCCGTGGTTTTGCAGGGCCAATAGGGATAACCATCTGCAGACTCAGATCGAGGCTTGGTTTCTCCCATGTAGTATTTCACACGGTGCGTCAGTGCGTCGCCCGTGCCCCTAGACGACGTCAAATGTGTGACGAAACGTACGTCGGGAAGGTGACGTGCTGACGCAATACGCGACGATTGAAGAGGAACGGGCGTTCAACTAAGCCGGCCGGCTTTGTTTTCTTTTCTTGCCTGTATTTCAAGATGTTTCTGTAAGTGCAACCTTTATTACATTTTCTAGCCTTTTAGTACATACTTCACTATGTGGGCTCCCTTTTTTATCCTTTATTATTTATCGTCGCCGACGAGTTATTGAGAGGATCTATATAGATATCCAGCTATCAGCGGCATCACTCAAGGCCCAGGCTAAGGGTATTTTAGCCATAGGAAGACCTTTTTCTGGCTTCTGGTAAGCCTCCAATCTATGTGGGTGTTATGGTGGTGGTATTAACAGTGTCACTATTTATAGCTGTGCAGACATACTTCACCATGTGAGTTTTCTTTTGTTTTTGACTGTCATTTTTGGAGTTTCCTTCCCCATGTAAGAGTCGGAACATCACGGGGATGATGTTCGTCTGTGGCTGGGTTGCCTCCTGCGATCCGCGGGAGGCAGAGGTGTTTCGATCCCCCTTACCTATCGTTGTAGCTGTTGTCTCTGGGCTCGTTAGCTAATTTTAGCCGCTTCTGTGTGCCAGAGGACGGGAGTCACACGTCCATCTTGGTCCGGAGTTAGGCCACGCCCCCATCTTTTATTTATTTATGTAAGACCTTTATCCCAAAAGGAAAAAAAAGTTTGACTTGAAGAAAAGGTGGCAACCCTAAGTTATGGGCAAGTGGCATTTAAAGGGAATTCATATGATCCGACTCCTAGCTTGCTTCTGTGCCTTCGCCAGGCTGCAGCACACTAGCAGTTGAACAGCAAAGGTACATATGAATGTTGAAGGACTGCAGGCTGACCGCAGCAGCCCATTCTACGTTCATGGAGGTGAACCCAAAAACCTAAAAAGCGTTTCCTTCTGTAATTGACCATAATTGGTACAAGGTGGCTTATTCTCCGATGTTGCATCAGCACCCTTTCCTTGGTGTTATAAATTCCATTGTATGAACATGTCTGCAGTAACTGATTGCAAGGAATTCTCTTTATCCTTTTCAGCATAGGCCACAATGTTTTGCACTTAGTCACCCAATAGACTATTACACTAAATATGAGGGTAGCAGTGATTATGATAGAAATGGAATGCAGTAACTAAATGCTCACAGGCCTTTAATGATTCATGTGTCAGGATCTCCATCAATCTCACACTTGGCTTCCATGGTGGTGGGTGTACGGTGCCAGGCACGCCCATGTACTCCCCAAAGAGAAGTCTTACTGTCTGTCTACTGTAGCTGGAGATAGTGATACACCTTTGGTAATTTCTATGTATACCCAATATCTAATGTAGCAATGTGTGGCATACAGTATATGAGGTGATGAAGCTGTATATGTTGCTGAGGTAATGAAGGTGTATATGTTGCTGAGGTAATGAAGGTGTATATGTTGCTGAGGTAATGAAGGTGTATATGTTGCTGAGGTAATGAAGCTGTATATGTTGCTGAGGTAATGAAGGTGTATATGTTGCTGAGGTAATGAAGCTGTAGGGAGACATAAGGTGCCCCCCAGGAAACCCATTTTTATTGTTATCTGTAGCTTTGCTTCTGTCCATCCTAATCCTGTCAAATAAGCCATTATAAAACAGTTGTCCAGATTGCAATAATACTGATTCATTTGTGGTTGGTAAAGAATAACTTACTGAGGTGTGTCTGAGGAATGAGGACAAAGGAGACACTATCAGCCAGATTCACAAAGACTTACGACGGGCGTAGCAGTAGATACACCGTCATAAGCAGGGCCGTTTGAACGAATTTGGGGCCCGCAAGCATAGAAAAAAAAATGTGACATTTTCAAGTTGCGAAGCGGGGGAGAGGGGTTGGTGTTGGGCTGGGCTTACTGATTTTTATTATTTTATTAAGTTCAGGCCTGGGGGGGGATTGCTGCTGAAAACATTACTTAATTTGTTAGGCTATCTTAATCCTCTCCTAGCCTGCATACACGTGTGGGCAGCACTCCTCTCCCCATCATCCAGTATACCGCTATACCCCCGCACAAGACATTCTCTACCTCTATCCTCCGCAGAGCCTCACAAGACGCCGGCATATGTTGGTGTCCACGCGGCAGGAGATTCAGTTTGCTGTTCCCGGGCCGGACTGAAAAGAAGTGAACACTCAGTGTGTGCACTTCCTGTCAGTCTGGCCGGGAACAGGAAACTGAATCTCCTGTAGCGTGCAGCCGACCGGATTGCAGGAGGAAGCAGCGGAGCGGCAAGGGCCTGCCCTGCTGGGGCCCCTGGCCAGCTCGGGGCCCCAGGCGATTGCTTGGTTTGCCTGGCATTTTCTGACGGGCCTGGTCGTAAGTCCTAATCTGAGCCCGCGCAAATTTAAGTGTATGCTCATAATGAGATACGCTTAAATGTTGCTAAGATACGAGCGGCGTAAGGCACTTACTCCGTCGTATCTTAGTTGCATATTTACGCTGGCCGCTAGGTGGCGTTCTCATCGTAAAATATGCAAATGAGCAAATATAGTGAGGCGCAGCCAATGTTAAGTATGGATGTTGGGACCTCGTATTGGGCCGTGTACACACGATCGAATTTGTCCGCTGAAACTGGTCCGACGGACCAGTTCAGCGGACAAATCCGATCGTGTGTATGGGCTAGCGGACATGTCTGAACGGCGGACAAATTTTAAAACATGCTTTAAAATTTGTCCGCCGGCGACATGTCCGTCGGATATGTCTGCTGGTTAGTGCACTAACCAGCGGACATATCTGCTCGCACAAGCGTCGTATGGATGCGACGCATGCGTGGAAGTTGTTTACTTCCTGGTGAGGTGACGTGGCAGCGTCAACGTCACAGCCACATCACCGCGCTGTCTGCCGGCGGGGATTTTGATCCGATAGTGTGTACACGCCATCGGACCAAAATAGCCCGGCGGACATATCCGATTAAAACGGTCCGAGGACCGTTTCCATCGGATATGTCCCTCCGTGTGTACGCGGCCTTGGACGTCGTTTACGTAAGTCCATTCACAATGGAGTTACGTTCACAGCGCTTTCATTGACAATTTGCGACATGATTTGGAGCATGCACAATGGGATTCAGGCACGGCCGGCGCATGCGCAGTTCGTTCGGCACGGGGACGCGCTTGATTTAAATACTACACGCTCCCCTACCCACCAAATTTGAATTCCGCCAGGTCATTTACGCTACGCCGCCTCAACTTTACAGGAAAGTGCTTTGTGAATAAAGAACTTGCCTGAAAAAGTTGCGGCAGCGTAACGTAAATGACATACGTTACACCCACACAAAGATAAGATGGGCTACCTGAATCTAGCCCTATTTTGCTTGAGCCGCCTACCAACCAACATGCAGGAGTAATGTAAATAGTAAAGGGGGACTCAATTACAGTTTGTGACAGCCTGCAATCATGAAATCTATCTGTTATGTTACTTATAAGCAGCAGGTACTTGAATTAGCCTCCCAAAATTTACCCAAAACTAAAATATCAGAATGTCAAATTAGATACCTTTGTATTAAAGTGTATGTCAAGCCCAGATTTATTTTTATTTTTCTAGTCTTCTGACCAGAAGGGTATTAAAGTCCCAGCCTTTGAAGTGACTGGTGAGCTACAGGGCTATAATACTTGCCTGCAATTTGCCTGTTTGTTTCCAACCGTGGTTGACCTGACTACTCTTTTGCTTGCTGCCTGGACCCATGCCTGGACCTTACTACTCTTGTACTAGGTGCCCATCAAGACATCTGCTTGGACCTGACTAGTCTCTTACCTACCGCCTGCTGCAACCATTACCTAAACCTGACTATTCTCTCACCTGTTGCCTGCCTAGACTCCAGCCTGGACCTGACTACCCTCTCACTTGCTCTCTGCCTCAATCACTGCCTGGACCTGTCAACTTTCTCGCCTACTGCTTGCCTCCATCTCTGCCTGGACCTGACTACTCTCCCACATGCAGCCTGGCTGGATCTTGCTACTATCTCACCTGCTCTCTGCCTCTATCCCTGCCTGGACCTGACTACTCTCTCATCTGCTCTCTGCCTCCATCCCTGCCTGGATCTGACTACTCCCCCCCACATGCTGCATGCCTGGATCTGACTACTCTCTCACCTGCTCTCTGCCTCTATCCCTGCCTGGACCTGACTAATCTCCCCCACAATGCTGCATGCCTGGATATGACTACTCTCTCACCTGCTCTCTGCCTCCATCCCTGCCTGGACCTGACTACTCTCTCATCAGCTCTCTGCCCCCATCCCTGCCTGGACCTGACTACTCTCCCGCAAGCTGTCTGCCTTGACCTGACTACTCTCTCTGCCTCCATCTCTGCCTGGACCTGACTACTCTTCCGCATGCTGCCTGCCTGGACCTGACTACTCTCCCATCTGCTCTCTGCCTCCATCCCTGCCTAGACCTGACTACTCTCCCGCTAGCCGTCTGCCTTGACCTGAATACTCTCTCATCTGCTCTCTTCCTCCAACTCTGACTGGACCAGACTACTCCCCCATATGCTGCCTGCCTTGACCACCTGACTACTCTTTCACCTGCTCCTGACCACTCTCCTGCATGCTGCCTGTACCTGACTACTTACTCACCTACTCTCTGCCTCCATCCCTGCCTGGACCTGACTAATCTTCCGCTAGCCGTCTGCCTTGACCTGACTACTCTCTCATCTGCTTTCTTCCTCCAACTCTGACTGGACCCGACTACTTCCCCATATGCTGCCTGCCTGGACCACCTCACTACTCTTTCGCCTGCTCCTGATCACTCTCCAGCATGGTGCCTGCCTGTACCTGACTACTTACTCACCTACTCTCTGCCTCCTTCCCTGCCTGGACCTGACTATTCTCCCACATGCCGCCTGCCTGGATCTGATTACTCTCTCGCCTGCTGCCTGTCTTCATCCTTGCCTTGACCTGATTACTCTATCACCTGCCTCCCGCCTCGACTCCTGCTTCGTCCTGACTACTCTCTCGAATGCTGCCTGCCTCCATCTCTGTCTGGACCTGACTACTTTCTCATCTGCTGCCTGCCTCCATCCCTGTCTGGACCTGGCTACTTTCTAGCATGCTGCTTGGCTCGAACCCTCCCTGGATCTGACTACTCTCTTGCTGAACCTGACTACTTTCTCTCCAGCCTCATCCCCCACCTGGACCTGACTACTGTCTTGCCTTTTGCCTGCCTCCCTCAGACTATTATCTCATCTGCCGTCTGCCTTGTCCCTTGCCAGTCCCTTGACTGGTTTAGAGCAGTGATGGCGAACCTTGGCACCCCAAATGTTTTGAAACTACATTTCCCATGATGCTCATGCACTCTGTAGTGTAGGTGAGCGTCATGGGAAATGTAGTTCCAAAACATTTGGGGTGCCAAGGTTCGCCATCACTGCTCTAAACCATAGCCTCTCTGTTCAAGCCACTTTCTTGGTGGTACACAACTGAGGGTCGCAGCTTTGGTGTCTGCTTGCAGCAAAGTAATCTGGGACCACTAGGATTCCTGGCTCATCTCCACCATCAAGAACTCTGGAGAAGACCAACCTCGGGGGAGCCTGTGTCTCCTGCCAATGGCACCATAACAAGTGTTGTCACCTTTCTCAAACGATGCAACCCAATAGCAGGGCTGGGCAGATCACAATAGTCGCCGCACTACGCTCCAAGTCTTATGCCAGGTAAAACAATTTGCCTATGTGTGTTTCATCTTATTTATCTAATTTTATTGGGAATCTGCCTGTAACGCTTCTTGTGCCGTCGTCTTCTAACTTGATAGACTATCACAAAGCGATTCTCCTGCCGCAGACGGGCCAGAGATGAAAGGCTTGGCTGCCATCTCTGTCTCATATCAGGTGTCTTAATGAGCAGTACAAATAACATACAGTTTCATTATATGACTGACAATAGCTGGCAGGGAGCTCAGGCTTGGCAACACTAACGACGCATTAATATAATTGAGTTATGTGAAGCATGAAAGGATCCGGCACGATTATCACACGCAGGAAGATTCTCCGGATACAAAGGATGCAGTGTGGCGCTCCAACCTCCGTACCAGTTGTCTTCACTCGTCATCGCCTCTTCATCAGGTGTTCCCAGATCTTCCACTGACACTTTTACAGTTATCACTTGGGCTGCTGCCTGTCAGCGGGGTCAGGACGGTCAGGCTATCTGAGGGCTTATTGTATGGAGGTCCTTATTAAGGCGTGAGTCAGCATCTACGGAGCAGAATCAGACATGACTCCTCTCTCTGACCACCTGTCCGGGCTCAGCCATGACTGTGTGGGTGGGGACACCAGGAGAGCGATAAGAAGCTACTGGGCCAAAAGCAGAACTTCCATCATGTAATCTTAAAGTGTATTTCCACTTTTTGCACTTAAATTTGAGAAACCTCCACTACATGTTCGTTATTTGTTCCCATTCACACAGCACACCTGAAAAATAAAACTTTATGCAATATTAAAGGAGTTGTAAAGGTACAATTTTGTTTTCCTAAACAGCTTCCTTTACCCTAGTTCAGTCCTCCTTCACTTACATCATCCTTCCATTTTGCTTTTAAATGTCCTTATTTCTTCTGAGAAATCCTCACTTTCTGTTCTTCTGTCTGTAACTCCACACAGTAATGTGAGGCTTTCTCCCTGGTGTGGAGTGTCATGCTCACCCCCTCCCTTGGACTACAGGAGAGTCAGGACGCCCACTAACACACAGCTCCTTTCTCTATCTGCAACGTAGAGAGCGTCCTGACACTCCTGTGGTCCGAGGGAGGGGGTGAACACGACACTCCGCACCAGGGAGAAAGCCTTGCATTACTGTGTGTAGTTGCAGAAAGAAGAACTGGAAGTGAGGATTCCTCAGAAGAAATAAGGACATTTAAAAGCAAAATGGAAGGATGAGGTAAGTGAAGGAGGACTGCACTAAGGTAAAGGAAGCTATTTAGGAAAATAAAAAATTGTACCTTTACAACCCCTTTAACCATTTCAATACAGGGCACTTCCCCCCTTCCTGCCCAGGACAATTTTCAGCTTTCAGTGCTTTGCATTTTGAATGACAGTTACGCGGTCATATAACACTGTACCCAAACTAAATTTTTTGTAATTTTCTTCTCACAAATAGAACTTTATTTTGTGGTATTTGATCACCTCTGCGTTTTTTATTTTTTGCGCTATAAACAAAAAAGCGTTAATTAAAAAAAAAACTGATGATCACTGAAAGGCGGCACTGACTGCACTGATAGCTGCCACTGGATAGACAGAACTGATAAGGAGCTACTGACAGGCATTACTAAGGGGCATTTGAAGGGCACTGACAGGCATTACTGATGTGGCACTTTTATGGGCACTGATTGGCACTGTTCTAGGCACTGATTGCCACTGTTGTGGGCACTGACTGACATTCTTTGTGGGGCACAGGCTGGCAGGTGATGGGCACTGATTGGCATCTGATAGGGCTGTGCTTATAATGAATGTGCTGATTATCAGCGCAGCCCCCCCCCCCCCTCTGACAGGGAGAGCCACCGATCGGCTCTCCCTGTCAGCATGAACCGTGGAAATCCATTTACCGGCACTGGTTCACGTGATTGGTCACAGCTGATCACGTGGTAAGAAGCCTCTGTCAGAGGCTCCATACCACGATCACAATTTTGGTGTGCCAGACTGATACACAGTACCTCCGATCACCACCCGCGGGTGTGCACCGGCTAGTTATCCTGATCACGTTATATGACGTCCCATTAGCATAACTAAACCAATTTGCCGACATCATATTGCTATATGGCGGGTGGCATGTTGTTAAACTCAAAAACAAATATTTATTTTATTGCAGCTCATCAATTCTTAGATGTGGTGGCTGCATTTGTATTCTTTTTTTAGGCTTTCTTTATTTTTCTTTCCTTTTTTTTCACCTGGTGATCTGGCCAGTAAGTTTTTTTTTTTTTTCAACAGAACAAGTTTCCCTGCAGATGTAGCATTTAGAGAACTGAGACAAACCCTTTACCGCTGATGAGCACCTACAATGATCAGCTTTTACTTTTTTTTTTATACAGGTACTCCTGAATCAACAACCAGGTCGTTAAACGAGGAGTCACAAGTAATCAATATTTAGCGCGTTCTTAACTACTGTACTTTACTTTATTGTGAAAACGTGACGTTGTTTTCATTTCCTCCCTTACTCCCCCCCTTTTTTTTCATTTTGACTACACCTCCAAACCAGTTATTTGTAGTCTAGAAACTCTTCCGTTTGTACCTATTTGATATGTACTATCAGAAATCTGCCAATTAAAACTATTGAAAATGAGAGTTAGCTTTTATCTGCATCCAGAGATTTCCTGCCACTAGATGTCTGATGTACAACATCATTCAGCTTACTGCCTCTGAGCCCAGGTCATCTTGGACCCGCCCCAGCCTGTGACTAGAAAGTGAAAAGAGAGCCAGCACAGGGATTTTTCTGGTAGTACTTTTATCTGCCACTAGATGTCCCCAGTCAGAGGACCTGACAGCCTAAACTCGCTCATCTGTGTCTCTATGGACCTTGCATTGTGCACTGGTCTAAATCATTTGGTGGAGGGGGGGGGGGGTTATGGTGTGGGGTTGTCTTTCAGGGGTTGGACTTGGCCCCTTAGTTCCAGTGAAGAGAACTCTTAAGGTGTCATTTTGCACAATTTCATGCTCCCAACTTTGAGGGAACAGTTTTGTGATGGCTCCTTCCTGTACCAACATGACTGGGCACAAGTGAACAAAGACAGGTCCATAAAGACATTGATTAGGGAGTTTGGGATGGAGGAAGTTGACTGGCCTGCACAACCTCAACCCGATAGAACACCTTTGGCATGAATTAGAGTGGAGATTGTGAGCCAGGCCTTCTTGTCCAACATCAGTGCCTGACCTCACAAATGCGCTTCTGGAAGAATGGTCAAACATTCCCATTGACACTCATAAACCTTGTGGACAGCCTTCCCAGAAGAGTTGAAGCTGTTATAGCTGCAAAGGGTGGGCCAACTCAATATTGAACCCTACGGACTAAGACTGGGATGCCAATAAATTTAATGTGCGTGTAAAGGCAGGTGTCCCAAACCTTGTGGACAGCGCTTCGCAGAAGAGTTGAAGCTATTCTATCTGCAAATGATGTGCAAACTCAATATTCAACCCTACAGACTAAGACTGGGATGCCATTAAAGTTCATGTGCGTGTAAAGTAGGGTTGTCACCTGTTCAGGATTCACCCGGATAGTCCGGGTTTTGAATCATGTGTCTGGGTTTCAGGCAGACTGAAACTGGGACACAATGTTCAGACCGGGCTGTGGCTTTCCAAGTAACCAAAATAGTCACACTGCTGGCCTGTGGGGCAGGTTTGGCAAACTGGCATCACTGGGGGGGGGGCAGGGTGATGATGTCAGCAAGAGCAATTTGGCCACACCCACTGATCGCTACGGCACGCTATGCACCACATTATTACTCAAAAGTGCTCCAGGCTGCTATAGTGTTTGGGTTTGGTTTGAAGAAAAGGGCAGGCATCCCAATACTTTTGACAATATAGTGTATATCAGCAATAGCAGCCTCTCATCTCAGTAGAGGTTTCCTTCAAGTCCCCAGAATCTTTTCTTTATTCCTAAAAAACACATCCTATGTATTTATGTATACACATGTGCAGAATGAAATGTAAGCATGATTATGTTGACTTTGCAATCATTTCTATTCCTGTTTTCAGAAGCTGTAAAACCACAAGTAACATTCTTTTTTACTTAAGCATAAATCAGAATTGTTTTCCAAAAGCCGTGGCGGAGAAATATGCATTAGTCGGGCTTTTCACCCTATTCTGTACTGGCTGGAAAAACAGCTGAGCTGACATGAGCAGAAGGTCATTCGGTCCATAATTTGCAGTGCCTAAGCAGACGTGTCTGTTTTTAAGTGATGTTTGTGTTACTATTCCAGGCTAGATTGAACAACCTTCTTAACCACTTGCTTACTGGGCACTTATACCCCCCTCCTGCCCAGGTGATATTTCAGCTTCCGGCACTGCGTCGCTTTAACTGACAATTGCGCGGTCGTGCGACGTGGCTCCCAAACAAAATTGACGTCCTTTTTTTCCCCACAAGTAGAGCTTTCTTTTGGTGGTATTTGATCACCTCTGCGGTTTTTATTTTTTGCGCTATAAACAAAAAAGAGCGACAATTTTGAAAAAAATACAATATTTTTTACTTGTTGCTATAATAACTATCCCAATTAAAAAAAAAAAAACTTTTTTTTTCTCAGTTTAGGGCGATGCGTATTCTTCTACATATTTTTGGTAAAAAAAATAAAAAATCGCAATAAGCGTCTGGTTTGCGCAAAATTTATAGTGCCTACAAAATAGGGGACAGAATTATTATTTTTTATTATTTTTTTTTTACTAGAAATGGCGGCGATCTGCGATTTTTATTGTGACTGCGACGTTATGGCAGACACATCGGACACTTTTGACACATTTTTGGCGTCATTCACATTTATACTGCGATTGGTGCTATAAATATGCACTAATTACAGTATAAATGTGACTGGCATTGAAGGGGTTAACACTAGGGGGTGAGGAAGGGGTTAAATGTATTCCCTGCATAGTGTTCTAACTGTGGGGGGAGGGGGGGGTGACTGGGGAGGTGACCGATCTGTGTCTCTATGTACAAGAGACACAGATCCGTCTCCTGCTCTCCAGAGACAGGACGCTGTCTCTATGTAAAACGGCAATGAGAGATGATCTATGAGATCATCTCTCATTGGCCACACAGATCGCATCGCAAACGGCCACTCTGATTGGACGTTCGCGGCGATCTGTGATTGGCTGTGTCCAAGGGACACGGGCAACACAGTGTTTCCCCGCAGCGCGCTCTGGAGCGCGCGCCGGGAAACAGCTAGTGACAAGCCGTCAATTGACGGCTTGTTGACAATTTAGATCTGCGCTAGAGCCGTCATTCGGCTGTAGCGCGGATCTCAAGTAGTTAAAGGGCCACTAAATATACAGACATATGTTTTAATGAAGTGCTTTATGCAGACGTGTAAACTTCTGTCCCTTAAGGACATCCAATTGTAAAAAACATGGTCATTATTGTAACACTTCCCTGGCTGGGTAAAGGCGAGAACTCCCAAGGCAGGGTAGGGTTGGCATTACCCCAGGGTGGATCCTGGTGGCAGTGGAGGATGGCACAAATGAAGGTGTCAGTCACTTTAGCCTTTTCCAGATTTAATGTTCCAGACTCAAATGGAGAGAGAGTTAAGGCTTCAGATACCTCCAGCACATATTTTGCAGGTTTCAATCGCACTTCTGCCATCACAGTGCAAATTGAGGACCATGATGTATTTAAAAAACAAGGAACATCAGGCAATCACTAGAAAAAAAAATGTGAAGACATGGAAGGATCACCAGACCAAGGATAAAAGAGTCTAATTTCTATTTATTGGATTGTACTTAAAAGACAACAACTTGTTTCGGCCCTCTTCATCAGGGCTTCAGTTAAAAATGAGAACCTTGATTGGACTTAAAATAATGGCCAATACACACGGGCTGAATATCGGGCATCATTGTTCGATTCAATAGAGACCTGTCGACATTCTGCAGCCGATCCGACAGAAGCCGGACGTTCTGCCAGCATCTGTCGAAAGGGCATGACCGAATAAGGTCAGGGGTACTGGCGGGGGGGCCATCGCTCTGTCAGAACACATTAGCTCAGCGGGAAGGAACATCATATAGTTAGTACTAGACATGTGCAATCTGTTTCATTCCAAATTAGTTTTTTTTAACAAATTTTGACAAATTTGTTGATTCGGAAACATCCGAATTAAATAAAACCCGTTAATAATAATAAATAATAATAATAAAAATGTTTTATCATTATTATTTATTAATAATTCATTACGTTCCATTTGTTTAGATGCAGCATTTGATATTCCGGATAAATTCATATTCGTTACGTTCACTAACAGCCAAATTTGAAAGGAAATTCCAATACCTATAATTTAATAGCTAGTTATTCTTTCGAATATTCGGATTTTCGTTCTTTTGAATTTTCGGATTTTCTTTCTTATTTTCAGGTTTTTGAATTTATGAAATTAAGAATTTTTGAAATTTTTAAGCAAAAGATACCCCTCACAAATTTCATAAGACTTGGAAATGCTGGATTAATTTCCGAAATTCAACCACATTTAAACAATTATCTACCAATTGAATTTTTAACACTCATTGACTTTTTAATTTACTTGGAAAAGTATATACTCTGTTATATTTTATTTTATTTTATATTATTTTAATATATACTCTCTACGGTATACTGGATTTTACCTTTCGGTTTTATTTGTTTATTTTTTTCTAATAATATATTTAAAACAATTCTCTGCATATTTAATACAATATTATTTAACATTTTACTATTCAATGTTAATAAATGCATATTCATATACTTATATATATATCTAATATGCATTCATTATAATCTTTAACTGTTACGATTCAAACGTGTTACTTGTTATCTGATGTTCATTACTATACCCTTGTAATGCTATTTACTTTATAATTATCCAATAAAATTGTCAAAAAAAAAAGAAAATGTTGAATTGATGAAATTACGAATTTACGAACTGCGATCATAACGAATGACCTGAAAAACGGAAAAACAAAACAAACAAAAAACAAAACGAAAACTAACACATTTTTCAACAGTGCGCATGTCTAGTTAGCACAGCGGCTCCTCCTGAGTTCTTTGTTTTTTTTTTCTTTTAGCTCGTTGGGTTGAACAGAAAAATAAAATAAAAAATTGTAGTGTGTACCCGGCTTTAGGCTTTCTGTGTGAGTTTTTTCACATCTTGTAGCACTTTATTTTGTTATTGTGTATTATATGTTTTATAACCACTTAAGACCCGGACCAATACGCTGGTAAATGACCCAAGGTGTTTTTGCGATTCGGCACTGCGTCGCTTTAACAGACAATTGCGCGGTCGTGCGACGTGGCTCCCAAACAAAATTTGCGTCCTTTTCTTCCCACAAATAGAGCTTTCTTTTGGTGGTATTTGATCACCTCTGCGATTTTTATTTTTTGCGCTATATACAAAAATAGAGCGACATTTTTGAAAAAAAAAACTATTTTTTACTTTTTGTTAAAAAAAAATCAAATAAACTAAATTTTAGTCAAACATTTAGGCCAAAATGTATTTAGCCACATGTCTTTAGTAAAAAAAAAAAAATCGCAATAAAAAAAAATAGCTACCTAGCGGGAACAGCGACACTAATACAGCGATCAGAAAAATGATCGCTTAGTGACGCTGGCAATAGGGAGTGAAAGGGTTAACTAGGGCGGTGATCAGGGGGTTAAAACTTTATTAGGGGGGGTGGGGGGGCTATCCTGAACCTAACACTAACTGATTTTACACTGCCTGTCACACTGACACTAAATGCAGTGATTAGATCACTGCATTCAGTGACACTGTGACAGGGGGGGTGGGGGGGCAGATCGCAAGGGGTTAAGTATGCCTATGTGTGTGTATGTCAGTGTAGTGTTGGTGCAGGACTTACTGTGAGGTGTTTCTCCCATCACAGCGGTTGGAAATACCGCTGCGATGGGAGATTACATCACTTCCCCCTTCCTGTGTTTACACAGGAGGAGGAAGTGACAGAACCTGGAGCGCGCGCATTGGCTGGGAGCGATCGCGGGGGGGCGGGTAAACGCCGGCATCCGCCCGCTCGTCCCGGATCGCTCCCGGAGCCAGGGGGACCCCTGCACGCCGCGGAGGGGGTCCCGATGGGACCCCTGAACCGCACTTAGGCGGGGACGTAAATTTACGCCCTTGTGCCTGTACGAGCCATTCTGTGGCCGTATATGTGCGTGCGGGGGTCCTTAAGTGGATAATATTGTTTAATCTGAGACTTGAGAGCTGTATTTGAAGGAAATTTATAGTTCACACTTTTTCAGACATATTCTCTTTGAAAATCAAAGGATCCAGATATATTAAATTGTCAACTGAACAGCGGCTGCATCCAATCAGATACAGCCACTGTTTGGGTATTCTGACAGCTATGGCTGCTGGATTTCGCAATACAATAGTCAGTCAGCAGGGGAGATTCCTCCATCCACTTTATTTAGCATGGATAAAGCAATCAATAGCTTTCTCTTGTTCAATCGACAGCGCATGGCCAGCTTAATGCTCACCTTGCCTAGAAGGATGCAGGCACTTCAGCTTTTTTATTACAAGATTGATTAGGGTGGGCATACTGAAGGCCTGTGGTGCATGTGGTGTGGGCTTAAAAGGGGTTGTAAAGGTTTGTTCTTTATTTTCTAAATTGGTTCCTTTAAGCTAGTGCATTGTTGGTTCACTTACCCTTTCCTTCCATTTCCCTTCTAAATGATTTTTTCTTTGTCTGAATTTCTCACTTCCTGTTTCTCCTCAGTAAACTTTCCCCCATCATCTGCCTGGGGGTTAGTCAGCCAGAACAGCTTACTGAGGAGGAACAGGAAGTGAGAAATTCAGACAAAGAAAAAAAAAATTAGAAGGGAAATCGAAGGAAAAGGTAAGTGACGTTGCTATAATCTTTGGTTATGGATTATAAACTGAAGGATTTATGAATAAATGGTTGTGGATCAAATCATTTGAGTTTCCATTATTTCTTATGGGGAAATTCGCTTTGATATACAAGTGCTTTGGATTACAAGCATGGTTCCGGAACAAATTATGCTCACAGTCCAAGGTTTTACTGTATTTATTTGTGAAATTTTTTGAAAACCATATATAATTTTCCTTCCACTTCACAATTATATTGGTCTATCACATAAAATCCCAAAAAAGTACATTTATGTTTTTGGTTGTAACATGGCAAAATGTGGACAATTTCAAGGGGTATGAATACTTTTTCAAGGCACTGTAGTTAAAAGGATTGTTGGTGTCAGTGGGAACTTATCTGAGAAATTGTTAATTGATCAAGGAACCCCTACAAGCCTCCAAAAGAACCCTAGAGTTCCATGGAACCCTGATTGGGAAACCCCGCTTTAACCACTTAAGCCCCGGACCATTTTGTAGCTAAAGGACCAAGCCACTTTTTGCGATTCGGCACTGCGTCGCTTTAACTGACATCTGCGCAGTTGTGCGACGTGGCTCCCAAACACAATTAGCGTTCTTTTTTCCCCACAAATAGAGCTTTCTTTTGGTGGTATTTGATAACCTCTGCGGTTTTTATTTTTTGCGCTATAAACAAAAATAGCAACAATTTTGAAAAAAAAATCAATATTTTTTACTTTTTGCTATAATAAATATCCCCCAAAAATATGAAAAAAAATAAATAAAAAAATGTCCTCAGATTAGGCCGATACGTATTCTACTACATATTTTTGGTAAAAAAAAAAAATCGCAATAAGCGTTTATTGATCGGTTTGTGCAAAAAAGTTATAGGGCCAGATTCAGAGAGCCGTAACTCCTGTCTAACTGGTGTTAGACTGGAGTACTTTCTAATTACGCAAGTTTTTTCACTAGTTTGAATCCTCAAACCATGAAAAGATGGCTTTGCGCTTCAATCCGACTGGCTTACGTGTTCGTACGCCTTTGGATCTACGCTGCAATAAAATTGGGTGGAGTTCCCGTCGTTTTCCGCGTCGGGGTATGCAAATGAGCTTTTGCCGACTATCCACGAAATTACGAACGTATATCGCATGGGTCTTCAAACTATGGCCCTCCAGTTGTTCAGGAACTACAATTCCCATCATGCCTAGTCATGTGTGTGAATGTCAGAGTTTTACAATGCCTCATGGGATGTGTAGTTCTGCAACAGCTGGAGGGCCGTAGCTTGAGGATCCCTGGTCTATCGCAATCTCTTACGGCATCTTTAGTCATCTTTTTGCTGCGTTAAACTATACCAGCTTTTTGCTGGTCTAATATTAGACAGCCCATGTTAAGTATGGCCGTCGTTCCCGCGTCGAATATCAACGTTTTCCGACGTCTTTTTTTATTTTTGACGTAAAACGTCCGTAAATAGGAATGTCCGTAAACGACGCTACTCAAACAACGAATGATGTATCGACGTTATTTCGCGCAATGCACGGCGGGAAATTTCTGAACGGAGCATGCGCAGTTCGATCGCCGCAGGGACGCGCCTAATTTAAATGCTTCATGCCCCCTAATCGTGTATTTCGATTACGCGGCGAGAAATAGACTACGCCGCCGTATCGTACGGGCAAAAATCTACCAGAATTCAGTGTAGAGCCTGGTAAAATGCGGCTGCGTAGCATATCTCGGATACGCTGCGCAAATGTACGTGTACCTGAATCTGGCCCATAGTGTCTACAAAATAGGGGATATTTTAATGGCATTTTTTTTTTTTTAAGTGTATTTTGTGCGTGAACTCGAGAGAGGAGCCGGACTGCAGGAGCTGGGAGTAGGCAGACTTCCCCCAGAGGCAATCTGCCATCTTTCTCCATGCCCCCGGGTGGCAATGGCGGGTGTGAGGGGGTCCTCCCAGTCCCACACAGCCCGCCCTACCTGCTCCGCTTTGAAGCCCAACGGGGTAGAGGGACTCCCCTATGAGGGAGTGAGAGGATCTAGCCCACTCAGCCAGCCCTGTTAGTCCTTCGCCTCTCTTTTTTTAGAGACCACATGGCCAAAGTGCGTGCATGTTAACCCAATTTCGAGTGCGTGTAAGTGTGGTGGTTTTTTGTGGGAGAGGGGTGGGCGTACTAAGCGCAGGCTTACCTCACATAGCACACCCACCGGGAGCCGGGCTGAGACCACCAAACTCAATTCACATGCAGCCGAGACCGGGATCCAAACCCTTGGCTGCAGAGGTGAGTTAGTTAATGGCATTTTTCTTCTTTTTTTTTTTTTAACAGCATTTTTCTAAAAAAAATGTTTTACTACCAATGGCTGCGAGCAGCGATTTCTATCATGACTGCCACATTATGGCGGACACATCGGACACTTTTGACACATTTTTGGGACCATTGTCATTTTTACAGCGATCAGTGCTATAAAAATGCACTGTTACTGCGAAAATTACTCTGGCAGTGAAAGGGTTAACCACTAGGTGGCGCTGTAGGGGTTAAGTGTGCCCTAGTGTGTGATTATTACTGTAGGGGGCATGGCCTGGTGAGACACGTCATTGATCAACGTTCCCTATGACAGGGAACAGACGATCACTGCCACTGCCTAGCATGGGCACAATGAAGCATGGACATAGTGAGGCATGGACACAGTGAGGCATGGACACAGTGAGGCATGCAGATGGACACCCTAGGCTAAGGTGATCAGATTTTTTTAATGAAATCTGGGGACATATTTTATTTTTATTTTTTTATTGGCAAACGGTAAACTATTTTATGAGTATATTTTCCTCAAATGATATATGCAGTGTATGTGTTATTGGAATAATATGATATATATACACATTATTTCGTCCATGAGATAAATAAAATATACTTCTTAGAATTTTAAGGGATAGGACTACTAAATGTTAAAAAAGATAAGATAGAGAAAAAAAACTTGGAGGGAAGGATAGGGCAGCAAAATTCAAATCTAATCCAGGCAGGGGCGGCTCCAGACAATTTTTTTGGGGGTGCTATGGTGGTGCTTGTGGTAAAAGTGAGGGTGCTAATGCGGCACACTACCATACACCTGTGGTTATGGCCAAAAAGTGGGTGTGCCCAGCAAGTGAAGGTTTCCTCCTAATGGCATACTGATAGTCATCAGTAGGTCCTGGCCTCTGTATATCAATACACTACCCTACACTTCCTCTGCATGCCCTGTTAGGCTGTCAGCAATGGGTATGGGAGCCACCCCTGAATCCGGGGGACACACAGGCTCCAGGGACAGTGTCCATATAATGGTGACTGTCCCTGGAAAACGGGGAAGTCTGGTCACCCTACCCTAGGCTTATACTCGAGTCAATATATTTACCCAGGTTTTTGTGGTAAAATTAGATGCCTCTGCTTATATTCGGGTCGGTTTATACTCGAGTATATACTAGGGTTGTCCCGATACCGATACTAGTATCGGTATCGGGACCGATACCGAGTACTCGCGCAAATGCTCCCGATGCTTCTGCCGATACTTTTTTTGTATTTATCAACATGTTCTGTGAAAATTCTTTGAGTTTTTTACTACTGCGTGACAAGCAAATAAAACATTTTTAGTTATTTTTACTCATTTTTATTATTTTAGAATGTCTTGAGTTAGAGTTTGTCATGGACCATGAAATACTGAAGTGTTTCTACGTGAACTCCTAATTCATATATTATAGAAGATGGGACATTACGGATAGTTCATATTCCAGGATGTCTTGAGATTACAGGAGATTTTATTCTGAACCCCAACCAGGTCAATAGACTCAGAAGAGATACTCATTGTCCATTGTGTGATAACCCTATCTAAAGCCTTTTGATTATCAGGTGTAAATGTCTTCTGCCCTGTCTCAACTCTCCAGACAGTTCCATTGTTCTGTGGCTGGCTATTGTGTACATTGATTGCCCCCTGGGGCTTTTGTCTGAATACACATAGCAGTCTTTCTGTTCAAACCTTTCTGCCCAATCTCTGCTGTGTCATTTTCAAGTCCTCATTTGCATGGTTAGGGAGGACCTGATGGGAGACTGCCTGGACTTTGAAAGGGACCAATAGGAAAGCGGTTGTTGGGGGCGGGATGTTCCAAATCCTGTATAAAAGTGTGCTGTGTACTTTCAATAAAGAGTGTCCTGTTTACATCCAGCATTAAGCTTTGGCTCATGTGTGGATTTTTTGGGCGATTCCAGGGATATTCCTACTCGTGGAATATTGGGTGATTTTCTTTTGTTAGAGAAGAAGGGAATGGATGACGGAGATATGTTCTACTACCGTCACAGAGTTTTATAATAATATAAAGAAAATATCCTTAGTCTGTATTGTCTGTATTGTGGTTTGAAAACTGTCACATGACATTTAAAAAAAGTTTCGGTATTCGGTATCGGCGAGTACAAGAAAAAAAGTATCGGTACCTGTACTCGGTCCTAAAAAAGTGGTATCGGGACAACCCTAGTATATACGGTAGTTTCATATATTTTGGCTGAAGTTCACGGCCAACGTCCTTCGCACAAAAATCCCACAAATTTGTCCGATGGAAGTCCGAATGTTGTGTACGAGGCTTTACTGACCAATGTAGAGAAATGCCCAAGAATATCTGGAATATCCGGACAGCCATCCAGAAAACATTCACATTTTCAAATATTTTAGCTCCTGACTGATGGTTTTATCTCAGTGAAATTCCTCCAAATGATTTTCTTTAAAAATAAACTGGAAGAAAATATATATATTCCTGACCGTAAGCCGTCTCTGTTTTCACCCTGTAAGATGGTAACCTAAAATAACCTTTTTTTGTTAGAAGGCCCTAATAGCTTGCATATATATATATATTTTTTTTTAGCATGAATCATGTAAACTGTGCTGTGTACCTCTTTGATATGTAATTAATCCCTCCCAAATGAACTTCCATTGTAAATGAGCCCCAGGCTCTGACAAATTCCCCATATCTCCAATTAGAGGCTCATTTCTAAAGCCAAAAAGCAGAGCTAATTTATTAAATGTTTATTTTTTTGTGTCGGTATTTCATTTCCAATGCCAGAATTAATGGTTTACCATGCGTAGATGTACAGTTGTAAGAACCTTGATGTGCCCTGATGCAAATTAGTTTAATCTGGTATATTTATAATGAATCTTATAAAAATAGGATGTGTTGAGGGACTTCATGTAGAAGTATAAAACCTCCATTACACATTACTTAATGTGTATACATCTAAAGCTGAACTCAAAGCAGACATGAAAGACACAAGTTGATGTAGTTCTGTAGTCATTCATAAATCTTTACATGTACTACTTTTTTCATGTAAGCAGAGTAAGTACAGTACAGTAAGACCTTGGATTGCGAGCATAATTGGTTCCAGAAACATGCTTTGTAACCCAAAACACTTGTATATCAAAGCAATTTTTCCCATAAGAAATAATGGAAACTCAAATGATTCATTCCACAACCATTTATAAGTCCTTCAGTTTATAGTCCATATAAAAAGATTATAGCAATGTGATAAGTTGTGTAACCATAAAATCTCTATCCACAAATGGAAGCCTCCACAAGGGGATTAGAAGCAAAATCCAGCCGGAGCTACAGAGTATAAAAGAGAAGAGTGGCGCCTGTAAAGCCGCGTACACACGACCGTTTTTCATGACGAGAAAAATTCAGGGCCAGATTCACATACACTTAATATTGCGCTGCGTAATCGAAATACTCTACGCTGCCGTATTTTACCAGGCTCTACACCGAATCCTGGTAGATTTTTGCCCGTACGCTACGGCGGCGTAGTCTATTTCTCACTGCGTAATCGAAATACGCGATTAGGGGGCGTGAAGCATTTAAATTAAGCGCGTCCCCGCGGCGATCGAACTGCCCATGCTCCGTTCAGAAATTTCCCGCCGTGCATTGCGTGAAATCACGTCGTTACGTCATTCGTTGTTTGAGTAGTGTCGATTACGAACATTCCTATTCCCGGACGACTTACGTCAAAAATAATAAAAGACGTCGGAAAATTTAGAAATTCGACGCGGGAACGACGGCCATACTTAACATGGGCTGTCTAATATTAGAGCAGCAAAAAGCTGGTATAGTGTTACGCAAATAAAAGATGACTAAAGGTGCCGTAAGAGATTGCGATTGAAGATCGTAATTTCGGGGATCGCCGGCAAAAGCTCATTTGCATACCCCGACGCGGAAAACGACGGGAACTCCACCCAGTGGCCGCAATTTTATTGCAGCGTAGATCCGAAGGCGTACGAACACGTAATCCAGTCGAATTGAAGCCCGCAGCCGTCTATACATGGTTTGAGGTTTTCGACTAGCTAGAAAACGTGCGTAATTTGAAATTACTCCAGTCTAACACCAGGCGTAATGGCTCTATGAATCTGGGCCTCAATTTTTTAAATTGGTCGTGAAAAACGGTCGTGTGTAGGCAAGACGAAAAAATGGGCGTTAAAAATTTAGAACCTGCTCTATTTTTTTTGTTGTCGTTTTTCACATCGTTTTATTTCATGTTGTGAAAAATGGTCGTGTGAAAAATGTTTGGGAGCGCTCGTTCTGGTAAAACTAGCGCTCGTAATGGAGATAGCACATTCGTCACGCTGTAACAGGCTGAAAAGCATGAAGACTGAAAAGCACGAATCGTCTCTCACTAAACTTTTACTAACAAGCAGTAACACAAAATCAGGAAAAGCCACCCAAAGGGAATTTGTCCTTTATCCACTTGCTTACTGGGCACATATACCCCCTTCCTGCCCAGGCGAAATTTCAGCTTTCGGCACTGCGTCGCTTTAACTGACAATTGTGCGGTCGTGAGACGTGGCTCCCAAACAAAATTGGCGTCCTTTTTTCCCCACAAATAGAGCTTTCTTTTGGTGGTATTTGATTACCTCTGCGGTTTTTATTTTTTGCGCTATAAACAAAGATAGAGCGACAATTTTGAAAAAAACACAATATTTTTTTTAAAAACTACATTTTTCTCAGTTTAGGCCGATATGTATTCTTCTAAATATTTTTGTTAAAAAAAAATGCAATAAGCGTATAGTGGTTGGTTTGCGCAAAATTTATAGCGCCTACAATATAGAGGACAGAATTATGAAATTTTTTATGATTATATTTTTACTAGTAATGGCAGCAATCTGCATTTTTTGTAGATAGAGGCTCCTGCGCTACCGAGGGGGGTGGTGGAGTGGGATGGGGTCACTGCTGCAAACACCTGACACTCTGTCCTGGGCAGAGAGAAGTAGCAAATGGAAAAACAAGGGGGGTGGTGTCTGCGCTGTGAAAAGTGGGTGAAATCCAAGGGTGGTACGGGAATAAATCCCTGGGCTGGTGAGCGTGGGGAGGGGGGGGTGGTGTTTTTAGAACAGAGTCAGTGCTTTAAGTGGGCCGGAACGCGGCGGTACTCAGTACCGCCACTTCCAAAAATGGCCCTGGAGAGTACCAGCACCTCTCTGTGCGCCCAGTACGTGGGTTTACCGTACCGGAACGCACTGGCATAGCGGGGGGGCTCATGCACCGGGCGAAAAAGTGCAGGGGGGCAAAATCCTGGCGTCCGCGGAATGCGCCGCCGCCGCCGCCTTAGGAAAGGCCGCGGCTTTGGCCTAGCTCTGGAGCTATCGGCCATCTTGGTACACCCGGCAGCGGCGCGCGATGAGTTTTTTTTTCAGCCCTTTCGCCTGGTTGGCTGGTGGAACTGTCTGTCTCCCTTGATGTGGGAGTGGCCACTCCCACATCAAGGGAGACAGACAGTTCCACCAGCCAACTAGGCAGAAGGGCTAAAAAAAAACAGATAACGGCGCAGGAGATTGGCGGGCGGTGGAGTGGGAGGGGCTAGGGACCACCTGAGGTGTTCACTGTACCACGTCCTTTCCCGGCACCATTTCTTCCATCTTTTAGAAACTGTCTTCTGGGACATCTTTGGAACCTGTCTTCTGGGACATTTGGGAAACACTTTCAGAGACTTTTTTGCATTTCTTCACTGATTTATATATTATTATTTGTATTGTTCACTGTGTTACACATTCAGGGGCGCCCCTAGCGGTAGTTCTCCCTGATTTCACAGTACTTGGACCAGCACATTGTGTACATTTTACTGCTTGTGAATTTGTACTCCTTCTTTGTCACATGCCATTGTTTAGTATTCAATATTATCTTTGTGCTACATTTTGACGGTTTACGTATTGACACTAAACTTATGTACGCTATCACTCTGTTCTAAAAACACCACCCCTCCCCCCCCCCCCCCCCCCCCACGCTCACCAGCCCAGGGATTTATTCCCGTACCACCCTTGGATTTCACCCACTTTTCACAGCGCAGACACCACCCCCCTTGTTTTTCAATCTGCATTTTTTATTGATACTGCCACATTATGGCAGACACATCGGACACTTTTGACACATTTTTGGGACCATTCACATTTATACAGCGATCAGTTCTATAAATATGCACTGATTACTGTATAAATGTGACTGGTGGGGAAGGGGTTAACACTAGGGGCGAGGAAGGGGTTAAATGTGTTCCCTAGGAGTGATTCTTATGGTGGGGGGAGGGGACTGTCTAGGCGAGGTGACCGATCTGTGTCCCTATGTACAAGGGACACAGCATCGGTCTCCTCTCTCCCTGTCTGTGTAACGGCCGATCGCGGGTAGCAGGTGGACATCGCAGCCGCCAGGCACGTGCATCGGCACCCCAGTGACGCGGCGGGCACGCACGTGCGCCCCACAGTGACTGGAAGAGCCGAGGACGTCAATAGACACCCTCCTGGCATTTTAGAGCCACCTTGTGGCTGTCTTTTGACTATGGCCGCGGCTCCAAGTGGTTGAAGTGCTGTTGTACGTGTTGTATGTCACCACCTTTGGCTCGAGCATTTTTTTTTCACAATCGTGTGTATGCAAGGCAGGCTTGAGAGGAATCACATCAAGAATAACAATTTATTTTTCCATGACATGAATAACGGTCGTGTGTACGCAGCATTAGTGTAGCAATATGTTGCTTAATATTGCACCTTTATTAAATGTAACCATATTGCTACACTTAGAGGCGCCTCTCTTCTCTTTTATACTCTGTTGTGACATGACGCTACTCTTATATCAAGACATCGCTTGTATATCAAGTCAAAATTTCTAAAAAAAAAATTAGCTTGTCTTGCAAAACGCTCTCAAACCAAGTTACTCTCAAAAAAAGGTTTTACTCTACTTGAAATTAGATTGGCATCAGCCTGCTGTACAGTCCCTGTAAAGCAGAACTCAGACTGGGAGAAGAAAAAGCAGCACAAGGAGCCAGTTCATTGTGTTGCAGTGCAAGGAGCTTTCTAATGGGAGGAGAGAGCAGAGTGACAGGTGAAGTCATCTGTGTGCTGCTTCTCCTTTCACTGTCCAGTCACGGGTTGGGGGAGGGAAAAGATCTGAAAGTGTAACTGAAGAAGGTCTCCTGCCTGACAGGGCTACGCTGTTTGGCAGAGCTGTGGAACTCTCGGGACTGGATGGACAGAAATATAACTCATTTGGCAAGTTAAACAGTTCCCATATATGAGGTTCATTTGTGTATATGTTAGGAGTGTGAACCTGACTCATATGCCTACTCCGCTCCTTGACAGCCAGCTGTTTCCTGCCTTGCCCGCATCCCTGTTGCCAGGCAACGAAGACATTGCCTACGCCTCTTGCAAGGCGTAATTTATGCTAGGCAGCGTGCGGGTTCTGCTTAGCTTTCTCAAATACTAATTGGCCATAGGGTGATCACATTTCCAAACTACCATTCAGGGACACCCTCTCTTCCCAAAAATCAGCTTGTGCTGTAACGAATCACAGCACAGTGATTGGACACAAGAGGCGGGATTTATGATTTCTTCAATCACAAGCAGGGGGCGGGGATTGTGCTCCTCCAGGCATTCCCGGCCAGGACAAGTACTGTCAATGAGTAAAGCGGTGATGGGGCGACCTTTTTTTGGGGGCATCAGATTGGCCCGGGGGGTGGCTGTGTCAGTTTCATTCCGGAACACAGTATTGTCCTGGAATGAATGTGCCCGGGACATTCCTGCAAAATGTGGGACTGTCCCGGGCAACCCGGGACACGTGGTCACCCTAATTGGCCACACACCCATCTCTGCTTCTGCCCCCTAGTTGGTTGTGCCATCTTGGTGCTACTACATGTTGTGCCTTACTTGCCCCTGCTGCTCAACCTGTTGTTGAATTCTTTTGTTGTTGAACTCTGCCATGAGCCTAACTTGACCTCCGATTGTTTACTAGATCTTACTTGCCCATTGCCTGCCCTGACCTTAGAACTGTTTACTAGATTTTGCTTTGCCCGCTGCCTGCCCTGACCATAGTGCTGTTTATTGGATTATGCTTGCCCACTGCCTGCCGTGACCTTAAAAATGTTTACTAGATCTTTCTTTGCCCGCTGCCTGCCATGCCCTTAGAACTGTGCTACTACATGTTGTGTCTTACTTGCCCCTGCTGCTTAACCTGTTGTTGAATTCTTTTGTTGTTGAACTCTGCCATGAGCCTAACTTGACCTCCGATTATTTACTAGATCTTACTTGCCCATTGCCTGCCCTGACCTTAGAACTGTTTACTAGATTTTGCTTTGCCCGCTGCCTGCCCTGACCATAGTGCTGTTTATTGGATTATGCTTGTCCACTGCCTGCCCTGACCATAGTGATGTTTATTGGAATATGCTTGCCCGCTGCCTGCCCTGACCATAGTGCTGTTTATTGGATTATGCTTGCCCACTGCCTGCTGTGACCTTAGAACTGTTTACTAGATTTTGCTTTGCCCGCTGCCTGCCATGCCTAACTTAGAACTGTGCTACTACATGTTGTCCGATTATTTACTTGCCCCTGCTGCTACTGTTGTTGATTCTTTTGTTGTTGAACTCTGCCATGAGCCTAACTGACCTGATTATTTACTAGATCTTACAT
The DNA here is from genome assembly GCA_029574335.1 of Rana kukunoris. Taxonomy (NCBI): domain Eukaryota; kingdom Metazoa; phylum Chordata; class Amphibia; order Anura; family Ranidae; genus Rana; species Rana kukunoris. The sequence goes on from CM056050.1 coordinate 583,367,722, forward strand.
TGCCTGCCCTGACCTTAGAACTGTTTACTAGATTTTGCTTTGCCCGCTGCCTGCCCTGACCATAGTGCTGTTTATTGGATTATGCTTGTCCACTGCCTGCCCTGACCATAGTGATGTTTATTGGATTATGCTTGCCCACTGCCTGCCGTGACCTTAGAACTGTTTACTAGATTTTGCTTTGCCCGCTGCCTGCCATGCCCTTAGAACTGTTTACTAGATTTTGCTTTGCCCACTGCCTGCCCTGACCTTAGTGCTGTTTATTGGATTACGCTTGCCCACTGCTTGCCCTGAACTTAGTGCTTTTTTATATATCCCAGGAAGCTACAGGAGCTTATTACAGAGCAGCCACATCATCAGGGGTCAGCCTGTATGAAACCCAGAAGAGGCCACTGAAGAGGACCAAGATGGAGGTGCAGGGCACAGACACCCAAACAATAGATTGGTGCTGGACAACACTGGAGGCAGGTAAGTGGTGTTGGAAGTTAGGGGTGAGTTGAGTCCCCCATTAATGAATAAAGGTGTTCTTTGATACAACAGAACTACTTTCTTTCAAGAGAAGAGAAGGCAATAAACATTACAGCAACTGCATGCTGAAATATGTTCTGTCTGAACCAACCTAATAGTGTATCTTACACAGAGTAGCAGAGGTTCTAAATCATTTTTTTCCTGATTCGGGTCTGCTCAGCCATAGGATAAGCAACTACAGTGGAACCTGGGATTACGAGCATAATCCGTTCTAGGAGAATGCTCGTAATCCAAAGCACTTGCATATCAAAGCGAGTTTCCCCATGGAAACTAAAAAAATAAGTTCCACATTGTCTTCAATGGCATGCAATACCGCATGTGGCCAGAGGTGGGAGGCGCCGGAGAGCCTCGGAAATTATCGGGGACAGCGCGGCTGACCTAGGGAACCCTTGGAAAGGCTCGGAAACACCCGGGAACTGAGTATTTCCGAATGGCTCCACCGTTCAGAGTGTCACCGGCGCCCCCGCACCTCTGGCCAAATGCGGTCATTTCAAAATGTTCGTTAACCACGTTACTCTTAAACCAAGATTCCACTGTATACACAAAGGTTCTAACTTATTTTTAATTCTTTCACATGTACCTGATATGTGATAGAATAAAGAGTTCTATAAACTGCTGCTGCTTTTCAATACTTTTTTTTTTAAACTGAGGTTTTGTAACAGCGCTTGGCGGGGTTCTTCTTTAAGGAAAGTTTTCACTAACACAACACCCTCTTTATTTTACCGCAGAACTAGCATGCAAAGTGCCCACATAAGAGAGAGAGATATTTCCTGGAAGGCAAAAAAACACCACGTCTCCCTTATTTTCCCCGTACACAACAAAAGATCAGAGTGCGATACTGAATCGCTGTTTTCAGCAGCCACCAAACCAGGTGTCTTCTGGTGGAAAAAAAAATGCATAAAAAAGTGAAATGCCAATCCTTCTATCGCAGGAACTATGTGTTTCAAACCGTGCCAGCACCTCAGGCAAGCAAATATATATTCTTTGTGTCAGCTTTTCTCCACCGCACAAATAATAAAACAAAGTGTTCCTTGTCATACAATACTTCAGGTCAGCTTGGGAACTTAAGTCTCCACCCTTCCAAATATACGCGCAGTAATCAGAGGAGCCGAGGTCATTGGGTGTTGTGAATGGCGCTGAAAAAACTCAAAATGCAGTTGACTTCCTCTGGACCTTTGATTACCATAGAGTAGGCTGACCAGACATCCCACGTTTTCCGGGGACAGTCCCCGGATTGAGGACACTGTCCCCGTACCAAAACTGTTCCCGGTTTTGTTCCTGTATTGGCGGCGCGACTTCCGCCGCAGTAGCCATGGCAATATTTTCTATTTTTGGCTGCTCAGTCTCAGGCGGTGATCACTTCTGCTTTCCCTGGCATTTTAGCTGCGGCTGGCTATCCAGGAGTCCATCTGTATCATCAACAATCAGCAATAAAGAGGACATTGGGATGCACAAGTAAATATATCAAAAATATTTTATTTTATAAAAGTTAAAATTGACAGAATAACATCCATCAGATGTATAAACATACAATTTCAGAAGGTGCAAATAGACAAAATTCTCTACTACTATTAGCAGCTTCTTCAGTAGATTTTCATTTGTCGGGCACTAGCTACTGAAAAATAAGAAAATGTGGAATAAACAAAACATAATACACAAATGATGCAAGGAAGAATACAATTTATAATACAATATATACAGATGAAATCAATCCCAGAATGAAAAATTCTCAACATGTTTCACTACTAATGGTAGCTTCTTCAGGAGATCCAGGAGACTCAAGTGATTTATTTAAACCACCTCCCTCTTCATTTAGTGGACTCTACATAACCCCTCAGCCCTGTGTGTATGTCTTTAGAGGTACCTACCTCTATGGTACACCAATTGATCCCTATATCCTGGGCTCCTTCCTGACCTCTTGGCCTAATTTATATCTTCCATCTACATGCAGGTAATTATTGGCTCTCCTACTGTTCGGTTCTGATAAACCCAGCGATTCTGGGATGGATTTCATCTGTATATATATTGTATTATAAACTGTATTCTTCTTTGCATCATTTGTGTATTATTTTTTGTTTATTCCACATTTTCTTATTTCTCAGTAGCTAGTGCCCGACAAATGTAACCTCCTGAAGAAGCTGCCAATAGTAGTGAAACATGTAGAGAATTTTGTCTATTTGCACCTTCTGAAATTGTATGTTTATACATCTGATGGATGTTATTCTGTCAATTTAAACTTTTCTAAAATAAAATATTTTTAATATTTTTACTTGTGTATGTTGCACCTTCAAAGTCCCAATTTCCTCTGTATTTCAACCTTGGTTAATTGTTGAGGATCAATTGATCTTACTCTAAGTCTGTAATTGCTGCACTTCCCTCTTTTGCCGCTAGGTGGCCGGGTACCTGGTGGCATTATATATGAGAAGTGCAATGCAAGGTCAGATTATGGGTATATGGGGTAAACCAGCCAATAGGTAGGGTTTTCTAAAAAAATTCCTTGCCCTGCTGGGAGAACCTATATATTTGGATGGAGTCAGGTGATCGGTGTTCTGTGCCACCTGGATGGCTGTCTGGGTGGACATGTGTTGTATTGCCTGGGCTGCTAGGCCTGAGTTTGGGCCTATCCTGGGCATATCTGGCTGCTAGACTGTCTGAGGGTCTATCCAGAAGCAAGAGAGCAGCGCAGGGTTTGGCCTGCGGCTTGCAATCGAACCAAAAGTGACGGTACTGGCAGCCGGAGAACCTGTCATGGTCGAGGTAGAGGGGAGGCTGTTGCCACTTAGGGACCAACTGCCTTATTAACAGGGACCACAGTGAGTAGCTAAAGCAAGTACCGGAGCAGTATTCTCACCAACCGGGGACGGAAACTTCAGCGGGTATCAAGCCAGGGACCCAGCTAGTGGAGGTGACGCTTGCAGAGCAGCCTTGTGCGTCAAGCCAGGAACCAAGCAGGCCAGTGGGGTGAAGCTTGAGAAATATCTTGAGTGTCAAGCTAGGGACCCAGCAGAGAGGCGGGGGTGACGCTTGAGGAAGATACCACTATGACGATTGGAGGAGCTCAAGGGATTCAGTGGCAGTGAATCGTCTAGTGAGAGACTGGGAGCTCAGTGGGCTGAAGAACTACAAGAAGTGATTGTAGTGTTAAGGAACTGTTCAGGACTGTTGCCATAGGAGACAGCATTCCTATGCATGCAGATGTGGCGTCTAACTGGATGCCTTTCCCCAGGCATGTACTGGCCATCGGGACTACTGGGAGTTTCCTGGTGGACCGATGCCTCAGTGGGACGGTTTGAGTGACAGCCTGTCAAAGTAGAGCATGGGTCTTCAAACTACGGCCCTCCAGTTGTTCAGGAACTACAATTCCCATAATGCCTAGTGATGTCTGTGAATGTCAGTGTGTTACAATGCCTCATGGGATGTGTAGTTCTACAACATCTGGAGGGCCGTAGTTTGAGGATCCCTGAAGTAGAGGCTGCGCAGCCATTACTTTGAGCACTGCTATACTGCAGGGGTGGACTGACCTATTGGCACTGTGGGGCCTCATGACAGCTGCAACACTAGCACTTGAAGCAGCTGAAATAGGACCTCTCACAGTGTCCAGTTCCCCGCCGGCCCCTCCTCCTTCACTTCTGTCCACCCCAGGTGCTTGTAAATTACATCATCCCAGACGGGTGAGAAGAGGGGAGGGGCTGGCAGAGAGTAGCGCGCTATGAGGTCTTATTGCAGGCATCGCATGAGGCTCCATGATACTCTCCTGTTCCCTTACTGTGTCTTTCAGCCCCCACGCTGTCCTCCAGCCCCCACGCTGTCACCCGCTGTCCTCCACCCCCACTGTATCCTCCAGTCCCCATGCTGTCCCCCCTGTCCTCCAGCCCCTACGCTGTCCCACTGTGTCCTCCACCCCCCCCCCACACTGTTGCCCTCTATCCTCCACCCCCCACACTGTCCCACTGTGTCCTCCACCCCCACACTGTCCCCCTCTATCCTCCACCCCCTACGCTGCCCCCCTCTGTCCTCCAGCCCTCCGCTGTCCCCCTCTGTCCCCCAGCCCCCGCTGTCCCCCTCTGTCCTCCAGCCCCCCACAATGTCCCCCCCTCTCCTCCACCCCCACGGTGTCCTCCCCTGTCCTCCACCCCCCACGCTGTCTCCTTCTGTCTTCCACCCCCTGTGTCTCCCACCCACCACCGTTTCCCCCTGGGTCCTCAACCCCCCAACATTATATATAGTGTTTTTGCGCATTTGCAAAATTAAAGTGGGCTGGTCTGGATGATGTCCAGGGCCAAATTTTTGTCCCAGTCCAGCCCTGCCTTTCCCTGCATGGCTGTCCTCGTGTTGAAGTCTCGGAGTCAGCTAATTAATCTGGCAACTACCTAAGGGTGTCCTGACCCTAACCCTCTTTCTTAAAGTCCTTTTAAGGGAAATAAAATCTCTTTTGCATTCCGCCCAATAAATCTACCTTGCATTACACCCACTATGCCATGCAACCCACCGAAGGATGTCAGCTATCTCTGGCCCTGGAGGTTCTCATTAGACCGAAGAATGCCTGGGATTTTGCTACATAAGAATATAACGAGACAGGATCCTTTGATCCGTCCTCATTGTAGCCTCTTAGGCCTCGTACACACGATCAAATCTGTCTGCTGGAAACGGTCTGCTAGACCGTCCCATCAGACAGATTCGATCGTGTGTACGGGCGAGGCGACGGATTTGGCCACCCGACAGATTTCAAAGCATGCTTTGAAATCTATCGGGTGGGAATCTGTCCGCCCGACATGTCTGCTGGTTAGTACGCTTACCAGCAGACATGTCGCCTCGCACCGCCGCCGAATGGATTCGGCGCATGTGCGGAAGTGTTTTACTTCCTGGTGCGGTGACGTGGCGGCGTCAACGTCACCGACACGTCAGCGCGCCGTCTGCTGGCGGGGATTTTGGTTTGCTCGTGTGTACACGCGAGCAAACCAAAATCCTATCAGACAGATTTGTTCAAATCGGTCGGTCCGACCGATTTGAACAAATCTATTGCCTCGTGTGTACGAGGCCTTAGAGTAGACATGCGAATACCTTCTGTATTAAGAATGTTTACTGTGAATATCATAGAAAAAAGACAGATGCTACATAAGGTCACTTTTGAAAATACCTGCAATAGAAAAAAAATAAAAACCAAGGATGTCCTTGGAAGTTCCAAACATTCACCAGCTATGGGCAGCACAGGCTGGATGGCACCTTGAGAGCCCTGGCTTGAGTACGGCCAACAAAATGCCCGTCTCTGAGGTTCCTCAGACAGGTCTACTTTAACACCTAGACACTTGTTCCTTTGATTTGAGTCATCATCACACAACAGCTCCAGGTCCTGGCACCTTCCCGCTATTAGAACAGACCTTCTGGAATGGGACTTTCTGTTGACAAACCACCCAGATGTTGGAGCGTTGCCCTCAGCCCAATTGTGTGGGCAAAAAAAAAAGACTCCGGGCTCTGAAAATAATTTTCTGTTTAATAAAATAGACAACTTCAAAGGCGGGATGTGCAGAATTTAAATAATCTGAAAATCACTGACAGCTTTTCATCTTCGCGCTGGAAACACTGCAGCGTTTTGTGCCCTTGCGCGGTCTTCAGAACACGCCTCTGCCAACTAGCGGGACTCCAGCGTATGGAGAAAGATCCTTGCTTTGTGAGGCTTTTGTAGTTCTTTTTAGTTTATTTTCTTATTCTAACAAAGTCCAGAGTCCTGGAAGAGCTTCTGTGAAAAGCTTGTAATACTTTAATGCCTCTCTACCAGAACATGGAAACGGTTTTCTTGAGCTTAAAAAGTTAACTTTCATTAACTGTTTGAGCGCTGAGTGACTAAACCCTTAACCACTTCAATACCAGGCATTTTCACCCCCTTTCTGCCCAGGCCAATATTCAGCACTGATGCACTTTAAATGACAATTGCGCGGTCATGCAACTCTGTACCCAAATTACATTTTTATGATTTTTTTCCCCACAAATAGAGCTTTCTTTTGGTGGTATTTGATCACCTCTTTTTTTTTTTCCTTGCGCTCTAAACAAAGTAGAGTCACTAGTTTAAAAATAACAATATTTTTTACTTTTTGCTATAATAGATATGCCAATTTTTTTTTTTTTTTTGTGGGGTTAAAGTGGAGTTCCACACATTTTTTTATGTTTGTCTGTGCTGCATGCCCTAATCTCATAGTGTTCAGAATGGACAATTTTTATTTATTTTGTTGCTTGTAAATACCTTTATTTTGTAGTCCTTCGTTACTTCCTCCTCCTTATTAGCCTAGGGCTATTAAGTCACAAGGCTATTTGCAAGGGTTTCTGGGATAGGCATCGTGTTTCCCAGTAGTCCTTGCAAACCTGACTGAAACCTAGTGTGCAGCACTGAGCATGTGCGAGATATGCAAAGCTGAATCCAGGAAGTCATACAGTCTGGCTTCATGATGCCCACACTTAAGATGGCCACGGTCTATTTCAAGATTATAAACTAAATGCTGTAACAACCTAACAAAACGGACCTTAGTTTACAGACTAACTTTACTAGAATACATTAAGCTTGTGTATTACAGGGGTATTTATATTTAAAAAGTGAAATTGTGGGTGGAACTCCCCTTTAAGGTGTTTATTGTAACTACCTAGATTTATATTTGGATGTAGAAATTATGTATTTATTGTAACTACACAGAAAATAACCTCCATACATAGAAGAATCACCATTAACAATGACTAAGATAGCAGGATATGGGTGCTGTCAGGGCTCTGTTGGGCTCTCCCCCCCTTCTGTCAGAGTTTTGAAGTCAATGGAGAGAGCTTGTTCTTCCGGTAATGGCGGTCGCCTCCACTCCTCCCGTGTAAGAATGTAGACAATCACCATCCCAAATGCTACAAGCAGCAATCCCAATACATTGATAAGAACACCTTCTGGTGGCAGTAGAGAGTATTGATCTGGCATTGAGAAGAGTGCTTTCTCTGTAAGGCCAAGCAGGCATGTAGCAATTGAAGTCCCATACCAAAGAATATGTGTAGAGGCTTACAGAAAGTTTTGTATGCAAAGGCCAGAATGTAGAAGCTGAATGTAGCAATGCCTAACCAGCTGTGCATGCTGTACATGTCTGGGATTTTTTTCTTTGGGTGGAACTGAAATACGGCAACGATCCCCACAAGAGAGATGATCAGTGTCAGGATATGTAGTGCTCCGTGGAGTATCTTCGTTGCTCTCTTTGTTTCATGTCTAAACACTCGATACACCAATAAACAGGGCCGTCTTTAATATGGTTTGGGCCCTGGGCAAACATTTTTTTTGGGCCCCCCTTCAGCTTATTTTGGGCCTGGCTGGTTCACATGTATGTGTTTTGGCGGCCCTCATTTGTGCAAGCACAGCAGCCCATTGATTTGAATGGGCTGCCATGCCTTTGTTTCCTGCAGAAAAAAGGTGCATTCAGCATTTTAAAAATCAGTTGCCTTGAAATCCATTCTGCTTTTGCACCATGCTACTTACCTGCAGTTCTTGCACACACAAACGCACTGTGTTTTTAAAAGAGTGACCTAAACGTCTAAAAATGCAGCAAGTTTGACAGTGCAGGAACTGCAGATAAGTCACAGCAGACAGCAGAATGGACAGACAGTGCTGTATTTCATTGCTTGATGGGCATAGGTGTGCCGTGTGCTCAGCCTATTACACGAGGCATCAAATGAATGGGCTGCTGTGCCTGCACAAATGTGGGCCGCCAAAACACATACATGTGAACCAGTCAGGCCCAAAATAAGCCCATCAAGCAGTTAAATACAGACAGTAATGCCATGTGCTCTGAGGCCTTACTCAGCCTGGACTGCAGGTCTGGTCTGTGATTTAAAGAGTTCCTGTATTTTACACATGGCATGGCCTGGGGTCCCATGGTGCTAAAGCAGAATGGACAGACGGTGCTGTGACCCCATGCCATGCCATGTGTAAAATACAGGAACTTTTTAAAACACTGACCAGACCTGCAGTGAATCATCAAATATTATAAAGACTTTGGGCACACTCTACAGAAAACTTCTATTTACAATATAGCAAACAGTGACATACATTGAGGAGCAGGACATGAAGAAGTCAGCCTCGGGAAGAGCAAACTGGGGATGTTATAAAATCACATTCTAATTCACTTTTATATACAAGCAGCAGCCAGTGGCAGGAAGGGAGAAGTGCACGTCTAAAGGGAAGCCAGGGGTGCTGTACATTTTAAAACACTGGGAAGGGAAGCAGTACTGTCACCCGGCTGCGTGCCGCTGATGATTTTCAGCCTGATTTGTGGGCAGCACAGGGGCTTAACGGGCGGCAGGGACGCCATCAGGAATTATGGGGCCCCTTACACAGCTTCAGGCATGGGCCCCCTGGAGCAGAGAACGGGGGGGGGGTGCTGCCCCCTTAAATTGAGATGCGGGGGGCGGGGCTGCCGCGAATTTAGAAGCGGGAGGCCCTTTACAAAAAAAAGATTTAATAAAGAAAAAAAATATATAAAAAAGGGGTGTAGCCATCCGGGGCCCTGGGGACCTCTGGGCCCTTTAATAAAAAGAAAAAAAGAAATAAAAAATATATATAAAAAATATATTTTTTTTTTTTTAAAAAGGGGGTTGCCATCTGGGGACCTCTGGGCCCTTTATTAATTTTTTTTTATATAAAAATAAATTACAAAATCCTTTCAAGCCCTCCCCTTTGGGTTGCCATCCGGGACCTCTGGACCCTTTAATAAAAAAAAATATAATAAAAATAAACACTTATAAAAAAAAGTAGGGTTGCCATCCAGGGCCCTGGGGACCTCTGGGCCCTTTAATAAAAAAAATATATAAACAAAAATAAAAAAATAAAAAAAGGGTGTTTGCCACATGGGGCCCTGGGAAAGAAATATATAAAAAAAGTTTTTTTTTTTTTATATAAAAAAGGGGGGTTGTCATCCGGGGCCCTGGGAAACTACGGGCCCCTGGGGACCTCCAGACCTCTAAAAAAAATTGGCCCTTTAATAAAAAATAAAATAAAAATATATAAAATATAAATTTTTATTTAAAAATAAATAAAGGGGGTTGTCATCTGGGGCCCTGGGGGCCTCCGGGTCCCTGGGGACCCCTAAAAATAAAATTGGCCCTTTAATAAAAAATAAAATAAAAAAATATATAAAATAAATATATTTTTTTTATTTAAAAACAAATAAAAAAAAGGGTGGGTTGCCATCTTGGGCCCTGGGGGCCTCCGAGCCTCTGGGGACCGCCGGACCCCTAAAAAAACCCTATGGTAGAGACGGCCCTGCCAATAAAGCATCACCACATAGGAATACCATTCCTAGCACCATGCACAGTGGATGGACGTTGAACTGCTCTGGTCCCTCCCATGAGAATCCTCCTCTGTAACGGGACAGCCATGTCCCTGTGATGGCCAATACTGCCACCCCCAAGATCTGAGATGTAGCCACCAGGTATGGCATCAAGCCTGTGTTCTGACGAGAGAGAGTCCTCCATTGGAACGTAAGCAGAGAGGCCTTACCTGCAGTCGGTGATCTGTGATCTCTGTGTCTTGGCACCTGTCAGTGCATGGATCTCTCTCCTAGTCCCTGTTTCCTTTCAGTCCCTGAGTCCATCTGTCTGGAACAGTCCCTTCTGCTTTTTTTTAAACACATTTATTCATCAGTTTAGGCCGATATGTATTCTTCTACATATTTTTGGTAAAAAAAAAAATCGCAATAAGCGTATATTGATTGGTTTGGGCAAAAGTTATAGCGTCTACAAAATAGGGGATAGATTTATGGCATGTTTAACTTTTTTTTTTACTAGTAACCGTGGCGATTTGCAATTTTTATAGTGACTGTGACATTGCGGCGGACACATCGGACACTTTTAACACTATTTTGGGTCCATTCACAAAATTCACCGATTACTGTATAAATGTCATTGGCAGGGAAGGGGTTAACAATAGGGGACAATCAAGGGGTTAAAAACTGTTACCTAGGGAGTGATTCTAACTGTGGGGGGAGGGGACTCACAAGGGGAGGAGACCAAACGCTGTTCCTCTGTACTAACAACACACAATCAGTCTCCTCTCACCTGACAGGACGTGGATCTGTGTGTTTACACACACAGATCCACTGTCCTGCTCTGTTACCGAGAAATCGCGGGTGCCCAGCGGACATCACAGCCGCCATGCACCCGCAGCAGCTCTTGAGTGAGTGAGGGCCGGGAATCTAAGGACGTCATATGAGGGCCACCTGGAGGGACAGAGGGTTCCTGCAGTCGTCATATTAAGATAGCTGGGTAGGGAAGTGGTTAAAGAATAATTACATTTTTGTGAGTCAAAAACACCCGCGCCTGATTCTAAATAATTAAAAACACAATATCAATGCAGCAGCTGTTTCAATCATGTGATATATAAGAAAAGTGGTGTCACAGGAACTGATCCATAGACAAACAGCACTAGCAAAAATAAAAAAACACTAATATTAATTCACAGCGAATAAAAGTGACCTTAATAAATAAATTAATGGATAAATAAGTGCAAGTCCAGTGATAATGAATTTGATGATCTCCTCATTCAGATATAAATGTGCTCTTTGTAGAAATGTCACACAATAGTGAACAAATGTTGATAGTGCTCCCAAATGCTTCCTAGAAAAATGTGAAGGTCCCTACTCACCGAAAGGAGTTGACCAGTGGCAATGCGCCCATAGAGGGAGCAGGAGCGCGACCCCTTCTCTCCTGCACCGCTCTTTCACCAATAGATAGATTCATGCATTGCATGAAGCCCGCCGCGTGACTCTTGAGTGCGCCCGTGGGTCCCCGGAACTCGATGTTCTCAGCGGCCCGCGATTGTAAACAAGGCATTCCCCTGTTCTGCCTAGTGACATGTCAGTGATCTACTGTTCCCTGTGATCGGGAACAGTGATCAGTGACGTGTCACAGGTAGCTCCTCCCCCTAACAGTTAGAATCACTCCCTAGGATACACTTAACCCCTTCGGCGCCACCCAGTGGTTAACCCCTTCATTGCCCGTGTCATTTTCACAGTAATCAGTGCACTGATCGCTGTAAAAATTACAACGGTCCCAAAAATTTGGCAAACGTGTCCGATGTGTCCCCCACAAAGTCGCCATAAAGTCGCAGTCACAATAAAAAAATCGCAGATCGCCGCCATTACTAGTAAAAAAAAATTATAAAAAAATGCCATAAAACTATCCCCTATTTTGTAGAAATCAATATACGCGTATTGCGATTTTTTTTTATTTTATTAGGGATATTTATTATAGCAACAAGTACAAAATATTGCTTTTTTTTCCAAAATGTACGCTCTATTTTCGTTTATAGTGCAAAAAATAAAAACCGCAGCTTTATTTGTGGGATAAAAAGGATGTCAATTTTGTTTGTGAGCCATGTTGTACGGCCGTGCAATTGTCGGTTAAAGTGACGCAGTGCCGAATCACAAAAATGGCCTGGTCTTTGGCCAGCCAAAGGGGCTTAGGTGGTTAAACAGCGCTAAAGCGCCGCGCTTTCTGTGTGTAAGCACTCTAAATGATCCAAATTCTCCTTCATTTGTGTCTCTCACACTCCCTATACCAGACACTGCAGCACACAGAGGGAGGAGTTCAGTAACAGAAGCAGTGATGTCAATCCAGAAAGCAGCGAGCAGGATTAAATGTGACCAGGTGCCAACTGACAAGCTACAAGCCTGCAAATCAGCAGTGACAATGCTGGTAGCCACACCCCTGTAACATCTTCTCATCCCATTGTAGTACAAGACACAGCCTACGTGAGAGTGGCAACTCTGCTTTGGATTCAGGAGCAGAGCAGCATTGTTGCCACTCTATTACATTAACCTGCAGTCTCCTGCAGCATGTCCGTACTCTGTGACTAGCGTACATATTTGCCAGCACACCATGGATCGACAACTTCTGTCCAAAAGTTTTTAATGAAAGAGATCACATCACAAAGGAACTCTGTGACTGTCTCTTGTAACATGTCCATTTAGCAGCAGTGAAGTGTTGTTGTCACATTAAAGGGTCACTAAAGAAAAAAAAATTGGGCTGAAATGACTGTTTACATGGTATAGAGACATAAAAGTTTACTGATTCCTTTTAAAAATGCTTAAAATAGATAAAAATCAATTGCTGTTATTTCCTGTCTCTCTGATGTACAGAGTCAGAGAGCCAATAGAGGGCAGTGATGGTTTGTCTAAAACCCCTCAGCACCAACCCAGTTTCAGTTTACACACAGTAATCACACCTCCTTGATTAGTGACCACAGTGAGAAAGCTCCCAGCACTGTGGTTATAAGGAAACAGACAACCAGGAAGTGTGGAGATCAGAGCAGAATTACAGCAACATCAAAGCAAAAACAAACAATGAGGACATGAAAACAGCACTGCAGTAAGGTAAAGGAAGCTATTTAGCTAAAAAAAATGTTTTCTTTTATTGACCCTTTAACCTGCAGTAGGTGGACTTCCCTGGCAGGATCAACAGGTACTTGTGAGGCTGTGCAGGGGACTAAGGCCCCTTTCACAGGAGCGGAGCGTTCGTCCGCTTATTACAAGTCCATTTACGGACTTGTAATGGGCCCCTATGGGATCGCGTCCGTTAGCGGATGATGCATCCGCTAATGTCCGCAACGATCCGCGTCCTTTAAGGTCCGGTTTTTCGGATGGAAGAAAACCCTATTTTTCTTCCGTCCGGTGGATCGGATGAAAACGGACCGACGGTCTGTTTTCATCTGATTCCCCATAGGGCAGGGATGGACTGGCCATTGGGACTACAGGGAGTTTCCCGGTGGGCCGATGGCTCAGTGGGCCGGCTTCAGTAACAGCGGACCGCCGCCCCCCCTCCGCTTGGGGGGGGGGACAAAGAAGCAGGGAGAGGACCAGAGAAGCAGGGGGGATGGCAGAAGATCATGGGGGAGGGGACAGACAGCTGACTCAACAGCTATGGTCTGGGAGTTTCTCACTTCTGCCTAATCTTGTCCCATAAGGGGGGGGGACCGAACTGATTCTTTCCCCCGGGTAAAATAATGTCTAGCTTCCCCACTGGTACTGCCTATAAGAGTACCAGTACCAGCCGTTCTACTCTAATAAAGTAGAATGGCTGGCTAGTGGCTGTTGAAGGGGAAGAGGGGGCTTGGGTGGCCAGGGGGGGGGGGGGTGCGGAAGTTGTCCGGCCGCCATGGGAGAGACCTGTCAAAGTGGGCCAGTCTGGTTGAAGTCCAGGGCCAAATTTTTGTCCCAGTCCAACCCTGCCATAGGGGAGAGCGGAGGAGAGACAGGGCGGGGGGGACCGCCCTGTCCGCCGACAGCTCAGCGGGACCCCCCGCTGAGCCGACGGACACACACGGAGCGGACCGAAAAAAGGACCGCTCCGTGTGAAAGAGGCCTAAGAGAAAATGTGTGAATGGACTTTTAATTTAGTGCTGCTGCACATCATTTAAAAAAAAAATAGGAAGCCATAGTTTTACTTTAAAGCCCTGTACACACGATCAGATATCTGATGGAATCTAAATCGATGGATTTTTTCGTTGGATATCCGATAAAGCTGACTTCCAGTCTTGCCTACACACCATCAGTCAAAAATCTGACTGTGTCCAACGTGGTAACGTAAAACACTACGACGTGCTGAGAAAAATGAATTTCAATGCTTCCGAGCATGCGTCGACTTGTTTCTGAGCATGCGGGGATTTTTGACCGATGTATTTCCACACAGACGATTGTTTTTTTCTATCGTTTTTTTTATCCATAGGACAATTTTAAAACATGTTCTATTTTTTTTCACCGATGGAAAACAAACCGATGGGGCCCACACACGATCGTTTTTTTCAGATGAAAACAGTCCATCGGTCCGTTTTCATCAGACAAACCGATCGTTAGTGTTGAGCAGAATATGCCATATTCGAATTCGCGATATATCTCGAATATATAGTCGAATATTCGACATATATTCGCTAAATACGAATATTCGTGATATTTTTTGGAAATTAAATGATTGCGAATTTTCGCGAATTTTTGCGAATGCGAATTGCGAATTGCGAATTGCGAATGCGAATATTCAAGAAATGCGGAATGGAGCACTCTGATTGGCTCAGAATATTCGTGATATATTACAATATAAAATAATTGCGAATATTCGAGAAATGCGGAATGGAGCACTCTGATTGGCTCAGAATATTCGTGATATATTACAATATAAAATAATTGCGAATATTCGAGAAATGCGGAATGGAGCACTCTGATTGGCTCAGAATATTCGTGATATATTACAATATAAAATAATTGCGAATATTCGAGAAATGCGGAATGGAGCACTCTGATTGGCTCAGAATATTCGTGATATATTACAATACAAAATAATTGCGAATATTCGAGAAATGCGGAAGGAGCACTCTGATTGGCTCAGAATATTCGTGATATATTACAATACACAATAATTGCGAATATTCGAGAAATGCGGAAGGAGCACTCTGATTGGCTCAGAATATTCGTGATATATTACAATACACAAAAATTGCGAATATTCGGCAAATGCGGAAGGAGCACTCTGATTGGCTCAGAATATTCGTGATATATTACAATATAAAATAATTGCGAAATTTCGAGAAATGCGGAATGGAGCACTCTGATTGGCTCAGAATATTCGTGATATATTACAATATAAAATAATCGCGCGATATCGCTATTACCGAATAATCGCATTGCGATTTTTCGGCAATATAAAATGAGCGCTGCAGCTACTCGGCCCAAGGTCTCTAATCATACCAGCAATGCTTTTAGACGTCGATGGGGATCTCTAGGATGTGATCTGTTCTAAAAAAAAAATTAAAACATTCGAATATTCGAAATAGCGAATATTCGCCGCGATATTCGCGTTATTCGCGAATACTCGAATATGCAATATTCGTAGCGAATATTCGCAATGCGAATATTCGTGAGCAACACTACCGATTGTGTGTACAGGGCTTAACTTTGATTGCAAACTGCAAAGAGTTGGCAAACTTCTGCCTCCACTTGGCCTCATCCATCCGGCTGATTCACTTGTCGCTCCCGGCAAACTTTTAGCGTTGGCAACTATTAGGCAGTTGACAGAAAGACTGTGAATTCCCATTAGGTCATGATGTTTTTATATTGGCCGGTCAAGCGGCTCCTCTGTTGCTGAAGTCTTTATGTAAGCATTGTCTTTCCTCTCCGTTATTAAATCATTTAACAAGTCTATGAAATGAGTCTCAGTTGGTGCATAGTGAAAAGTGATACCTAATCCCAGACTTCCCTTTAACCCGATGCCGATAAATAATGATGCAATGATCCAAGAAGCACAAATAATGAACATGCCGAATTTTTATATAAATGTTTACAGTGGGATGAAGGAATTTTCTTAGAATAAATGATTAGATGGGTCCAGCTTCCAAAAATGCTGGATGAAGAGCAAGGAAAAGCATGTCCTCACTGCCTGGTGTCAATGATCACATATGAAAATGCTTATGTATTCTAGCCTATAGGGGTTTAGCATAATGTGATGATCGTTTTATCTGCGGACTGCATACCCAAACTAGCTTTTGGTCTTTTTTGTTGTTTTGTATCTGACTATGGCAGAAAATGAGTGCTCTCATGGGCACCCTTTTACAATAGATGGACCAAATTTCACAAAGTCTGCTGCTTCAGTGTTTTTAGATCTTTTTGTCTGATGTTACTATGGTATACTGAAGTATAATTACAAGCATTTTATAAGTCTCAAAGGCTTTTATTGACAATTACATGAAAAAATTTTATGCAAAAAAATCGATATTTGTAGTGTTGACCCTTCTTTTTCAAGACCTCTGAAATTCACTCTGGCATGCTGTCAATCAACTTCCGGGTCATGTCCTGACTGATGGCAGCCCATTCTTGAGGAGTTGTAAAGGATTTTTTTTTTTGCTGAAATGACTGTTTACAGCAGGGGTCTTCAAACTACGGCCCTCCAGTTGTTCAGGAACTACAATTCCCATCATGCCTAGTCATGTCTGTGAATGTCAGTGTTTTACAATGCCTCATGGGATGTGTAGTTCTGCAACAGCTGGAGGGCTGTAGTTTGAGTATCCCTGGTTTACAGGGTATAGAGACATAGGGCCAGATTCACAGAGCGATTACGCCGGCGTAACAGGAGATGCATGGCGTAAGTCTAATGTGCGCATGCGTTTCGATACTCCGCATCCCCAAAACGAGATACACAAGAAATCTACTTTTTTTTTGTCCAGCGTAATTTCGTTAGACAGGCGCATCCGTCCGCAGGGATGGACTGGCCATTGGGACTACAGGGAGTTTCCAGGTGGGCCGATGGCTCAGTGGGCCAGCTTTAGTGACAGCGGACCGCACCCCCCTCCGCTCCTGTCTCTCCGTTCCTGCAGCGCTCACCTCCCCTTCCTTTCCCGCAGCGCTCACCTAGGGGGAACAAAGAAGCAGAGGGGGGGACCAGAGGAGCAGGGAGGACAACAGAGGAGCATGGGGGAGGGGACAGACAGCTGACTCAACAGCTATGGCCTGGGAGTTTCTCACTTCTGCCTAATCTTGTCCCATAAGGGGGGCACTAAACTGATTCTTTGCCCCGGGTGAAATAATGTCTAGCTTCCCCACTGGTACTGCCTATAAGAGTACCAGTATCAGCCGTTCTACTCTAATAAAGTAGAACAGCTAGTGGCTAGTGAAGGGGGAGAGGGGGCTTCGGTGGCCGGGGGGTGCGGGAGTTGTCTGGCCGCCATGGGAGAGACCTGTCAAAGTGGGCCAGTCTGGATGAAGTCCAGGGCCAAATTTTTGTCCCAGTCCAGCCCTGTCCGTCCGCGCAAAACTGCGCTACACATACCATTGATTTGCTATTCAAATATGCTAATGAGGGAGTTACGGGGATCCACAAAAGAACGTTGGTGCAGCGCAGGCTACGCGCTGTGCGCAACAGCTGAACGGCCTGTCTAAAATTAGACCATATAAAAGGTGGTCTAAAATTAGACAATTCGTCTACATGTCAGAGAAAGCAACACTGTTAGTGAGGAGCTGAGCAGTCATACTTGCTGCCCAACAATCTGTATGCCAACATGCCAGTGGCATCCATGCTCATAGCTATACTACTGACTTTAGATGAGCAAAGAAGGAGGAGGGCACGGAGGAGGGCATGGAGGAGGGCACGGAGGAGGGCACGGGAGAGTTTTTTTTTTTTTTTTTACAAAATCTTTTTTTTGCTTTAAGAAACATTTTTACAAAAAATATACATACATATATACATCAATACATAACATACATACAAATTACAAACACGGTCTCACTATCTTTCAATAGCCCTTTAAAACCTTGATGGATATAATAATCTAATCTGATACAAGCCCCTCACTCTTCACTTGATATATCACACATGCATAGACATCTATGGCATGAGTGATTCTGAGGTGTCTCACATCTTCAGATTCACCCCTCATGCCATCCTGGAATTAACCACAACCCTGCAGGAGCCCAACACATGACACCACCCATGACACCCATGACAGCTACATATACAATCATAGCCCCATCCCTACAGATTTTGAACAGAACATGTATGGGGACAGCTGGCTGGTTGGTGAGTGACATGGGTGGCAGGCATGACTGTCCCCCCCCATGATGCTAAAATCACAAGGGGCACATGCACTAGTACTAACATCCTCCTGTCTTATCCCTTCAGGGTGACTCTGGATATGCACTGGGACACCATCTCATGACTCCTATACGGAACCCCCCTAACCAAGGCTACCCCGTCTTCTGAGGGAAGAGCAGCTAGGAGCCAGCTCACATTAGGCATCTTTGCACGTTAAACACACACATTAATCATGGCACGATGAGAATGCATGCATGCACACCACTGTGGTCCCTAGCACAGACACATCACATCCTCATCACATTGGATTGGCATAAGCCCACCATGCAGGACTTGTGAGCTGCAACGCCATGCCACGGCTCCAATTATGTCACTATACATTCATACACCATTCACACGGACCTGAGTTTCACTTCTCCACCACAAATGAGGGTGACACCCCTTTCCCTGCAGGAATGTCACCCCCACATTCCAAAATCATACACAAACAGAACCAAAAATAAATAAAAAATTGACGAGCAAAAATAAAAAATGCCCAGCAAAAATATAATTTAAACAAAATAACAACAAAGAAAACACATAAAAGACAAAAATCACTCTGCAAAACAGTCCCCAAATATCTCAAAGACACGTCACAAACAAACAAACAAACAAACGCTAATAAACAACAGAACAAAAGCACCTTGCTGTGTAGGAAGGGATACAAAGGGATGTACTTTTGCAAAGGAAGTGCGTTTGTGTCTGTCTATTTATGCTGTCTGCATAGTTCAGTAAGTTGCCCTAGTCCACTTCCAATTTCACTGATTGCGCCGTTCCCGAGTTGTGAGCATGCGCACAGAGGTGCTGACCATGGTCTGCTTCAAGCGCGCATGCGCGAGCCGGCCGGCCCTTCATTTGCATGGGGTCACGGCTCATTTCAATGTAACACGCCCACGTCCTTCCCAATTTGTATTACTCCACCTTACGCCTCTGAAATAACATTGTGCAGGCGCAAATTGCTGCCTAAAAGCGACGAGAATAGGGTGATTGCGCCGCTACATTGCGCCAGTCTAACGTAAAGGCGGTGCGCTACGCCGGTCCAATAATGCGCAGATGTACGTGAATCTGGCCCATAATAGTTAACTGATTCCTTTTAAAAACGATTAAAAATAGATAAAAATCAATCATATAATGTACCTGCAGTTTCAGTTTAGTTTTTGCATGCTGTTTCCTGCCTGTGATGTAAAGAGCCACAGAGCCAATAGAGGGCATTGATGGTTTGGAAAACGAAAGTGATTGGTGCTGAGGGGTTTTAGACGCACAGTAATCACACCTCCTTGATTAGTGACCACAGTGAGAAAGCTCCCAGGACTGTGGTTATAAGGAAACAGACAGCCAGGAAGTGTGGAGATCAGAGAAGAATTACAGCAACTTAAGAGCGAAAACGAACAATGAAAGTACATGAAAACAGCACTGCATTAAGGCAAAGGAAGCTATTAAGATAAAAAAAAAATCCTTTACAAACCCTTTAACCCCTTGCCAACCAGGCCAATTCTGATATTTCTCTCCTACATGAAACATTTGTACATTTTTGGCTAGAAAATTACATAGAACCCCCAAACATTATATATTTTTTTTTTTAGCAGAGACCCTAGAGAATAAAATGGCAATCATTGCAACTTGTTATCTCGCACAGTATTTTTCACATGCGTTTCATGCTTTAAAAAAAAAAAACCAGTACAGTCAGCCCAAGTTTTTTTGCATAGTGTGAAAGATGAAGTTACGCCGAGTAAATAGATACCTAACATGTCACGCTTCAAAATTGCACACGCTTGTGGAATGGTGCCAAACTTCGGTACTTAAAAAACCCCATAGGCGACACTTTAATTTTTTTGACTGATTACATGCTTTGAGTTACAGAGGAGGTCTAGGGCTAAAATTATTGCTTTCTCTCCAACGCTCGGGACGACATTTTACATGTGTGGTTTGAACACCGTTTTCATATGTGGGTGCGACTTACGTATGCGCTTGCTTCTGCATGCGAGCACACGGGGACAGGGGCACATTTATTTTTATTTTTTTATTGTTAATTTTACTTTACATTTTTTAGTTTGACACTTTAAAATGTTGATCACTTTTATTCCTATTAAAAGGAATGTAAACATCAATCTGTCCCTGATGTTTTTCCACACCGTGGCTGAAGGAGAAAAAGGTGAAAGTCCTTCCAAGGCCTAGTCAGAGCAAAGACTTCAGCTCCATCTTAAACCCCACTTAAAATCTGTGGAATAACTTAAAGAGTGCACAAACGGTCATCATCAAAGTTAATGGAACTTGTGCAGAGAAGAGTGGGAAAATATTGCAGTCAACGGGCCAGATTCAGGTAGATGGGAGCATCTTTGCTCCAGAGTAACGCTTCTCATTTACGTTACTCTGCCGAAATTTTAGGAGCAAGTGCTGTTATTCAAGAAGCACTTGCTCCTAAAGTTGCGGCAGCGCATCGCAAATGAGCCGGCGGAATTCAAATTGGGCGGGTACGGGGCGTGTAGTAATTAAACTAAGTGCGATCCCGCGGCGAACGTACTGCGCATGCGTCGAGTGTCAAAGCATCCTCGTGCGCATGCTCCAAATTCTGTGAATGAACGTCAATGACGTCACATTCCCATTCATGAACTTTTTATGCAAGCGACGCCATTTTTTTTTTTCCGACGCGATGACGACGCCTATACCTAACATAGGATACTCCACTAGGGGGCTGCTTTATCTATGCGCCGCGTATCGCTTCCGGAAACGTCGTAACGTCACTGCGACGCGCCCGAATTCGCTCGTGAATTGCCGATTTCCGCTCATTAACATATTTTTTTAGCGTAAATCGGCGGGAACGCCCCCGGCGCCATTTTTAAGTTGAAGTAACGATGCAATGGCGAAATTCATTTACGCTGCTCGCATCGGAACTTCAACCCGGCGTTTCTTGTTTTCTGGTTACAGAAAACAGAAACGCCGGCTTAAAGTGACAGTTAGGATGGCGGATCACTGGATCCGCCAGCCTAACTGTACCTGAATCTGGCCCAACATGTGCAAAGTCAGTAGAGACATATCCCAATAGACTAAAGGCTGTAATTAAAGGGGTTGTAAAGGTACAATTTTTTTTCCCTAAATAGCTTCCTTTACCCTAGTGCAGTCCTCCTTCACTTACCTCATCCTTCCATTTTGCTTTCACATGTCCTTATTTCTTCTGAGAAATGCTCACTTCCTTTCCTTCTGTCTGTAACTCCACACAGTAATGCAAGGCTTTCTCCCCGGTGTAGAGTATCGTGCTCACCACCTCCCTTGGGCTACAGGAGTGTCAGGACGCCCACTAACACACAGCTCCTTTCTCTATCTGCAGTGTAGTGAGCGTCCTGACTCTCCTGTAGTCCAAGGGAGGGGGCGAGCACGACACTCCACACCAGTGTGGAGTTTTCCTGAACAGAAAGTGAGGATTTCTCAGAAGAAATAAGGACATTTAAAAGCAAAATGGAAGGATGAGGTAAGTGAAGGAGGACTGCACTAAGGTAAAGGAAGCTATTTAGGGGGAAAAAGTGTATACCTTTACAACCCCTTTAAAGCAAAAGGTGATTCATCACAATACTGACACAAGGGGGTGATTCTTTTTCCAAGAATTCAGTTAGTTTTTTTTTGTTTTGTTTTTTACAGTTTGGTGTTGTATATTTCACTTGGATGTTATAAGTTGCACTGTGTAAATCCAACGGGATAAAACAAAAACCGTGTCTGTCTTAGGCCGCGTACACACGAGGAGACATGTCCGCTGAAACTGTGGTCCGCAGACCAGTTTCCGCGGACATGTTCGATCGTGTGTACGGCCTAGCAGACTTAGAAACTTGTCCGCTGGAAACCTGTCCGTCAGACATGTCCGATAGTTAGTACGCCCAACCATCGGACAGAAATCCCGCACATGCGTCAAATTGATTCGACGCATTCGTGGAAGCATTGAACTTCCTTGTTGGAGGACGTCGGTGTCTTCTACGTCACCGCGTTCTCTGTCCGCGGGGATTCTGGTCTGATGGTGTGTACACACATCAGACCAAAATATCCCAGAAGACATGTCCGATGAAAACGGTCCGCGGACCGATTTCATCGGACATGTCTCCTCGTGTGTACAGGGCCTTAATTTCAGGCTGCATAGCAACAAAATGTAATTATTTTAAAAGTGAGTGATTCTTTTCTATATCTACTGTAGACAGTGGATTTACATTTGTGCTCAAAAGTTTGCATACCTCTGGCAGAAATTATGAAATTTTTGAATTGATATTGAAAAATATGACTGCTCCTTCCAAAAAAAAAAAAAAAAAAAATGTATATAAGATTAGTGATCATATGAAGCCATTTATTTTCATATAGTTGTTTGGCTCCTTTTTAAATCATAATATTAACAGAAATCACCCAAATTGCCCTTATCAAACATTTCCATACCCTGGAATGTTTGGCCTTGGTACAGACACACAAAGTGACACACATGAGTATAAATAGCAAATAAAGGTTAATTTTCCACATCTGTGGCTTTTTAAATCACAATTAGTGTCTGTGTATAAAGAGTCAATAAGTTTGTTAGCTCTCACATGAATGCAGTGAGCAGGCTAGATACTAAGCCTTGGGGAGAAGAAAAGAACAGTTAAAAGACCTGCGTAACAAGATAATGGAACTTTATAAAGATGGAAAAAATATATAAAAAGATATCCAAAGCCTTGAATATGTCAGTCAGTATTGTTCAATCACTTAATAAGAAGTGGAAATTTTGGGCATCTCTTGATAGCAAGTCAAGGAATTGTTCAAGATACAAAGAAAAACCCACAGGCAACCACAAGAGAAATACTGGCTGCTCTGGAGAAAGATGGTGTGGTTGTTTCAAGGAGCACAATATGACAATACTTGAATAAAGATGAGCTGCATGGTCGAGTTGCCAGAAAGAATCCTTTACTGTGCCAATACCACAAAAAACCCTGGTTACAATATACCCGACAACACCTTCATATGCCTCATAGCTTCCTGGCAAACTGTAATCTGGAGTGACAAGACCAAAAGAGAGCTTTATTGTCACAACCATAAGCGCTATGTTTGGCGAGGGGTCAACAAAGCCTGTAGTGACAAGAATACCATCCCCACTGTGAAGCATGGTGGTGGCTCACTGGTGATTTGGGGGTGTGTGAGGCATGGGGAATCTTGTGAAAATTGATGTGAAGATGAATGCAGCATGTTATCAGAAAATACTGGCAGACAATTTGCAATCTTCTGCACGAAAGCTCTGCATGGGACACTCTTGGAATTTACATGACAATGACTTAATACACAAGACCAAGTTGACCCTCCATTGAATACAGCAGAAAAAGGTGAAGGTTCTGGAGTGGCCATCACAGTCTCCTGACCTGAATATCATTGAGCCACTCTGGGAAGATCTATTACAAAAGACTGCACGCTGTCATTAATGCTAAGGGGGGGCGATACACAATATTATGAACTAAGGGGATGCATATATATATATATATATAGTTCTCCTCCATTTCTTTCTGTATATATATATATATTTATATTTGACTTAAGTTTAACTTCAAACACGCTGAATAGAAAAGACAAGCAAGCAGTTTAATATTTATTTACCAGTATATGGCGGTTACCATTGTACAATTGGCTGAGTCACTATGATTTACTGTGGAACTGTGCACAGTTTGTGGTATACAAAAAAACTTTGTTTAACTGTAACCAAAACAAATATCTCGGCATAGGGTCTATAGACTAGTCTGTCCTTTTTTTTCACTTTGTTAAAAGAGCGTTGTACATCACATGAAGCACACATTGTGTCTTTTTTTCCCCGAATGTCTTACCGGAATGAAATGTAAATTGATACAAAGACTGTAACCGCAAACACCACGTCAATATGTTTCCCGGCTGCAGAGAACAGTTGCCAAAATGGCCATGAAATTCAGTTGGATTAGGTTGAAAGCTCTTACAAGGGCTGATTATCTGGACACTTTCATATACGGCCGGTCTCTTGGCCTAATGGAGGACACTGGCACGTACCTTGTCCTGGCACAAGGTCCATTGGCCTCACTTATGGGCTTCTTAGCATCACCCACTCCACCGAATGACAAATATATAACTTAACCATAATATAGAAATAACACAACACAGTGGTTGGCTGTAACACACAGAAACTTTAGAACTTACTTTCCAACTGGATTAATTAACAAACGACTTTTATCAAAAAAGTTTATCAAAATCCGATTCTTTTGGCCTTTGGACAGTGAAGGACAAGGTTGAAAATCCCTCTCAGGTTCTTATTACTATCTGTGTTGCCATTGGGGAGATTCACCCCTCTATTTTTCCTGGTGACCAATCTTACTGGAAAAGAAAGGGATGGTAACCACCCCAGATGATGTCCTAGCGGACGAAACGCGTTGGCAGACTTCATTGTTGCCACATTTTATAAAAAGCGCTTGAATATCATCACAAATGTAAGTGTTCTGACTTCATTAAGCTTCTGATATGTAATATAGAGTTACGCTATGTGGCCGTTTTTTTCTTCTATTATATGACACAACCCATCTACATCTATTTGGGATTCCCTGGACCATAATTTCTATGAGACAACCCACTAGGAAGTCACCTTTCCCTGACATTCTTTCTATCCTGCTGGTGTTTTGTCATCTCGGGCACAGCATCCTGAAGTCCATAGGATCGCCCAAATTACATTGTGGTTCCACCACGCAAGCTTTTTTGACCCATTGAACATAGGTTCTCTAGGGTCCATACATTCTGGTAAGCCTTTTACCTGTGGGGTGGTTCCCTTCACTTCATCACTTCTTTACTTGCACAGATCTGCATGGTTTGAAGTTGTCACCATATTTTGAACTTTGTCAACACCAAAGTTTGATCACTCTAAGGTCAGATAGTCTTTGCATTTTTGCACCCGTTTTGGATTTCCTGCATGTAGACTTTCAGGCTCCATGCACAATGGAAGCTAAAAAAAAGCTATAAAAAATGACAGTAGCTTTGCAGGGAGCCTTTCAATATTTTTTTAGCGTTTTGGCAATAGCGTTTCTTAGCGTTTTTCAGTGTAGCGTTTCTTAGCTTTTTTTTTTCAAAGGATAAAAAAAGCATAAAAAACACTGGCGAGTTGCGTTTTTGAGAGTTTATCAGCATTTATCGGCGTTTTGTGTTTTTTAGCGTTTTTTCCTGCCGAAAAACATCACTCTGAATACAAACTTCTAGTGTTCAGAAAAAAGCCCATAAACTCCACTGCTCATTAACACTAAAAAAAACACATATGGCTAGATTCAGGTAGAGCGACGTAATTTTTTTTGCGGGCGTAACGTATCTCAGATACGCTACGCCGCCGTAAATTAGAGAGGCAAGTGCCGCCTTTACGTTAGACTTGCGCAATTTTGCCGCGTAATCCCCCTATTCTCGTAGCTTTTGCGCAGGAAATTGCGCATGCGTAACGTTTTTCCCGAGGCGTAAGGAGGAGTAATAAAAATTGGGAAGGACGTGGGCGTGTTACATTGAAATGAGCCGTGACCCCATGCAAATGAAGGGCCGGCCGGCTCGCGCATGCGCGCTTGAAGGAGACCATGGTCAGCTCCGCTGTGCGCATGCTCACAACTCGGGAGCGGCGCAATCAGTGAAATTGAAAATGGACTAGGGCAACGTTGTGAACTACGCAAACAGCATAAATAGACACACAGGCCTTGTACACACGAGGGAATAAATCCGCTGAAGATGGTCCGACGGACCATTTCAGCGGAAAAATCCCCTCGTGTGTAGGGGCAAACGGACGCTTTTTGCTGGATTCATCCGGCGGAAAAATTCCAAAGCATGCTTTGAAATATTTCCGCCGGATAGCTGGCTGGCAGATATGTCCGCTGGTTAGTACGGCAAACCAGCGGACATATCTTGCCGCACATGCGTCGTATCCTGTGAATGGATCCGACGCATGCGCGCGGAAGTGTTTACTTCCTGGTGCGGTGACGTGGCGGTCACGTGGCGGCGTCAACGTCACCGCCGCGTCACCGCGCTATCCGCCGGCGGGGAATTTGATCCGATGGTGTGTACAGCCATCGGATCAAAACATCCCGGCGCAAATATACGCTGTAAACGGTCCGGGGACCGTTTACAGCGGATATTTCCCGTCGTGTGTACAAGGCCACACAAACGCACTTGCATTGCAAAAGTACATCCCTTTGTCCCTTCCCATTTAACCAAGTGCTTTTGTCCTGTTGTTCGTTGCGGTGTGTTTTGTAGTTGTCAGATTAGTGTTCTGTGTGATCAAGAGTTTGTTAGTAGATCTTTGAAAGTGTTTTTTGATAAGTGTTTGAGAGACTGTTCGTTTGTTTTCCTCCCTTTTTTTTTGTTTTGTTTTTTTGTGACTGTTCCTTGCTGAGTAGTTTTGTCTTTGTGTGTGTTCTTGCTTGATTGGTTGTGCTTGTTTGTGTGAGTGAATTTTGTTGACTGGGAGTGATTTTCTTGGGAAGTATGACAGAGAGAAAGAGAAAGCTCAATTTTACAGTTGGGGAAAAACAGATTCTTGCCCGGGCCATTAGCGAGTATGGGCGTTTCCTCTACGGCCCAGACAGTGCCAACACCACCCCGGCCAGGAGGAGGGAGATTTTGGATATGATCACTGAGCAGGTCAATTCAGCGGGGCAGGGGGAGACACGGACCCGGTCTGGGATTGACAAAAAAATCAATGACCTCCGGCATCTGGTCAAACAGAAGCTGGCCAGAATGCATGCCCATGCCAGGGGCACAGGAGGGGGCCCACCATGCCGTATTAGGCTGACAGCGGAGGAGCGTGCGGTGGCCCTGACCTTTCATTGGCATGAAGTTGAGGGCCTGCCTGGCTTTGACTCAAGTCCGGAGCCCGTGGTGCCAGGTAAGTTTTTTTTTTAATATCAGGTGTGTAGCATGTGTGGGGGAGGGGGTGAAAGGGAATATGTGGCAAGTGTGTGGATCCTCCAACCTGTGAATGTTTTGTGTCATCCACAGATGTGCAGGAGGGTGCAGGGCCATCTGGCCTGACCGCACCAACCCCAGGACAGCAGCCTAATGAGGCCCCCCCAACAAGGCCGGAGTCCGCGGAGGAGGTTCAAGAGGAGGAGGAGAATCATGAGGAGGAGAATCATGAGGAGGAGGAGTCCATGTCAGGCACTGGACGTTTGGTTTTTGAGGACTCCTCCCCTCTGGCTGGCAGCAGGCAGCCCTCCCTAAGGGGGACCCCCCCCCTCCTCCCCCAACATGGCTCCCCTCACAAGGGCCTCCCCTTCTCCCCAGCCACAAGCATCAGCTGGAGGCAGGATTTCATCCCAGAACACCAGGGGGGTGGCCGATCTCCTGCCCGCCACTCTGAGAAGGGACCAGTTCCTCCAGACCCGCCATCTGGGACAGGTCAGCCAGACATTGGTGCGGATGGAGGAGAGCCTGTCCTCCATCAAGGATACGCTGGGGAACCTGGACTCCCACTCCCGGGCTTTCACAACCTGCCTAAACGAACTGCAGACGACATCAGCAGGCGTTGGGCAGGATGTGAGGGCCCTTACCCAGGCTATCTAGGCCAACACGGCAACACTTGGTGCTGCCCTGGACAGAATAGCCATGGCCTTGGAGGGCAGGCTGCCAGGTGGGCAGAGATCAGGGGCTGCTCCTCCTTCCCCGGTTTTACCCCTCCCCATGAGTCTCCCCTGAGGAGCCGGGGCCGGGGCCGTGGCCGGGGGCGCCCCAGGCGTGGCTCACGCAAGGGGCAATAATTTGTTTTTTCCCATTTTTTTATTTTATTTTTTTGCTGGAAATTTTTTGCTTTTGCAGGTATTTTTTTTTTGGGTTGTGAATGCTGTTTGAATGTGGGGGTGACATTCCTGCCGGAAAAGGGGTGTCACCCTCAATTTTGGTGGAGTAGGGTTCCCCAGGACCAGGGAGAAGTGATCCCCAGGTCCGTGTGAATGGTGTATGAATGTACAGTGACATAATTGGAGCCTTGGCGTGGCGTTGCTGCTCACAAGTCCAGCATGGTGGACTGGTGCCAATCCAATTTGATGTGGATGTGGGGTGTGTGTGCTAGGGACCACAGTGGTGTGCATGCATGCATTCTCATTGTGCCATGATTAATGTGTGTGTTTAACGTGCAAAGATGCCCAATGTAAGCTGTCTCCTGGCTGCTCTTCCCTCAGAAGACGGGGGACCCTCGGTTAGGGGGGGATTGTCTGGTTCAGGGGTCAGGTCATCACGTAGGTCAATCTGCAGGCTCTTTATTTCTGCGAAGTTGTGCAGCATGCAACATGCACCGATGATCTGGCACACGAAGTTTGGGGAATACAAGAGGGTACCCCCAGACTTATCCAGGCATCGGAAACGTGACTTTAGTAGGCCAAAGGTGCGCTCCACCACTGCTCGTGTTTGGGCATGTGCTTGATTGTATCTTTCCTCTCCTGGAGTTTGGGGGTTCCGGATAGGAGTCATGAGATGGGGTCCCAGTGGATATGCAGAGTCATCTGTAAGGGAAAAGACAGGAGGATGTTAGTCATGCATGTGGCCCTTGTGATGTGTGCATCATGGGAGGGGATAGTCATGCCTGACTCCCATGTCACTCACCAACCAGCCAGGTGTCCCCATACACGTTCTGATCGAATTCCATTCGGATGTGGCATTGATTGTATATGAAGCTGTCATGGCTGGACCCTGGGTGTTTGGCACGGACGTGCCATATGAGGCCTTGGGCATCGACTATCACCTGTACATTGATGGAATGCCAATGCTTCTGATTGCGGTACATGTGCTCTGTCTCCTGGGGGGGCTGGAGTGCCACATGTGTGCAATCAATGGCCCCCACAGTGCGTGGGAATCTGTCAATTCTGTAGAAATCTGTCATTGCCTTCAGTCGCAGCTCCTCAGTGGTGGGTTTGATGATTTGGTTGGCCATGCGTCTGAGGATTGCAGGGACAACCTGGTGCACACATCTGCTCATGGAGGACTGTGACATCCCAGCCACCACTCCACTTGTTCTTTGAAAAGAGCCACTGGCAAGGACATGGAGTGTTGCCATGACCTTCACCAGTGGCTGCACTGCATGTGAGCGTTGTGTTGGGCTGGTGATGTCCTCCTGCAGGGTTGTGGTTAATTCCAGGATGACATGAGGGGTGAATCTGAAGATGCGAAACACCTCAGAATCACTCATGCCAAACAGGTCTATGCGGGTGCGGTATATCCTCTCCCGTGCCATCCTCCGTGCCATCCTCCGTGCCCTCATCCTTCTTTGTTCATCTAAAGTCAGTAGTATAGCTATGCGCGACGATGCCCCTGGCATGTTGGCATACAGATTGTTGTGCAACACGTGTGACTGCTGAGCTCCTCACTAACAGTGTTACTTTATCTAACAAGTAGACTTTTTTTCTCTTTTTAGACCAGCTTTTATATGGTCTAATTTTAGACAGAACATTTTGCTGTTGCGCACACTGCGTCGCCTGCGCTGCCCCAACGTTGTTTTGTGGATCCCCGTAAGTCCCTCATTAGCATATTTGACTAGCAAATCAATGGTCTGTCTAGCGCACTTTTGCGCGGACGGATGCGCCAGTCTAACGAAATTACGAAATTACGCGGGACAAAAAAAAGTAGATTTTTTGCGTATCTCCTTCTGGGGATGCCGTGCATCGAAACGCACGCGCACATTTGCGCAGGCGTAATCGCTCTGTGAATCTGGGCCTATGGCTCAAATCAGGTGCTTCAAATAAAATACCCCTCCGCTGTAATTCAGGCTCCCGGCACCCGAAAAGGGGACGGGCACCTGAATAGGGGGTACAATGCATGAATCTATCTATCTAATCTATCTATTGGTGATAGAGGGGTGGCAGGAGAGAGGGGGTGGCGCCTGTGCGCCCCTTATGGACGCACCGCCACTGGTCACTAGAGGCATCATCCCACAGGAGCTTGTGCTCCATTCATCCTTGTCGACATGTTACTTTTCTTTATCTAAAGCCAGATAGATAAAGAGTGGCAGAATTTTGATAGAACTTTCATTCAATTCTGTATTAGTTAAAGTAGTATTTTTAGCTTAAAGCACAATAAAGCAAACAATACTCAGCAGACTATTTGTTAAAGTTCATACTAGAGATGTGCAGATGTGTGGTTTTGTTTTTGATTCGTTATTTAAATAAATTAAATTAGTTTAGTCAAATTTGTTACATTTTTTTCATTCATTTTCGTATTCAAATTTAAGATATTCAACCGAATTCGAAAAAAATCTGACCGCATTTGAAAAAAAAGCCCAAAAAAATAATGATCGAAGCGCTATTTAAATTCGAAAACGCATTCAAATTAGATTTTTTTTCCAATTTAAATGCAGCTGTTGCATTAGACAATCGATACTGTCTGACAATTCAAAAATTAGAGCAAAATAGAAAAAATATATAACCATTTTTCAAAATCGAATTTAGAATAGAATGAATTCAAATTCAAACAGAAAAGATTAGAATAGAAAAGAATAGAAAAAAGTAGAATAGAGAATAAAAGAATAGAATAGATAATAAAAGAAACGAATAGAAAATCAAGAGAATAAAACAGAAAGAATATTACATCTATAATCTTTCTATTTTATTCTATTCTATATTAATTGTTTTTCAATTCTATTCTGTTCAATTATTTTCTAATCTATTATTTTCAAATGCATTCTATTCGAAATTTCTGAACATGGTTATATTCTTTATATTTTATTCTATTCTATTGTTTTTCTAGTCTATTCTTTAAGTTTTTATTCTATTATTTTCCATTATTTTGGATTCCTTATTATTGTAATTTGGTAGTTCAGATACATCTGAATTTCTGAATAACGAAAAATTTCAATTCGGAACGAAATGAACCTCACATGTCTAGTTATTACCTCAGCCCTTGCAGTTTTCAACTTTCAGTGCTGCTGGCTCCTGCACTCTCAGGCCTTGTACACACGAGGGAATATTTCCGCTGAACGTGGTCCGACGGACCATTTCAGCCGAAAAATCCGCTCGTGTGTAGGGGCAAACGGACCGTTTTGCCAGGATTTCTCCGGCGGAAAAATTCCAAAGCATGCTTTGGAATTTTTCCGCCGGAGAGCTGTCCGTCAGAAATGTCCGCTGGTTAGTACGGCAAACCAGCGGACATATCTGCCCGCAAATGTGACGTTTCCTGTGAATGGATCCGACGCATGCGCGCGGAAGTGTTTACTTCCTGGTGCGGTGACGTGGCGGTCACGTGGGGGCGTCAACGTCACCGCCGCGTCACCGCGCTGTCCGCCGGCGGGGAATTTGATCCGTTCCCATTGGATAAATTCCCTCGTGTGTACAAGGCCTCAGTGCGCTTTCTCTGAACTTTCATTCTTTGCAGCAAAGAGTTAACAGTGGACAGTGCAGCCTGAAGTCAGTCTGGCTTTGAGAAGGAAAGAGGAGGGAGGAGCAGGGGAGTGTCTTGCCATAGTAGGCCATGAGGCTGTGTGATTCTATTGATGCACACAGTGTAGGCAGACACAGCTCTGGTCCCTTCATGTAAGGGTGTATGGGGCGCTGCATGAGAAAGGAGCCACCCTGAAATGGAAACCTAGGGCAGTGGTCACGGCATTAGCAAAGATTAGAATATAAAAAGTTGCATGCTCAAATTTGTTAAATCAGTTCCTGAAAATGTTTAAACTGAGGGTTTGTTAAAACTTCCATAGGGTAAAATCAACAATCATTTTAGACCATAGGAAAATTCAAAAAGTACAAAGTGGGGTGGGACTTTAAATGTGCCTTGTGGGGTTTAGAAAAAGGTAAATAAGTTCAAACACAATTTTAAAACAGCATAGAAAAGATTTTATTCACCATCCCTGCATGGGCGTCCGCTCCATAGGGCAACGGGGGTCGTTTGCTCCCCCCCCCCTAGGATCGTAGGAGAAGACACTTGTGACGTGCAGGGTGCTGTGTAATGTAAAGGGGGCCAGAGGTGCAGGGTGCTGTGTAATGTAAAGGGGCCCAGAGGTGCAGGGTGCTGTGTAATGTAAAGGGGGCCAGAGGTGCAGGGTGCTGTGTAATGTAAAGGGGGCCAGAGGTGCAGGGTGCTGTGTAATGTAAAGGGGCCCAGAGGTGCAGGGTGCTGTGTAATGTAAAGGGGGCCAGAGGTGCAGGGTGCTGTGTAATGTAAAGGGGCCCAGAGGTGCAGGGTGCTGTGTAATGTAAAGGGGGCCAGAGGTGCAGGGTGTTGTGTAATGTAAAGGGGCCCAGAGGTGCAGGGTGCTGTGTAATGTAAAGGGGGCCAGAGGTGTCCGGAGAGGGGGTACACAGTAGTGACAAAGAGATATTAAAAGATGCAGGGGGGACAGTCGGGTGTTTTTACATTTTAACGTGAAGGGGGGGGGGGCACGTTTTTAACCCCCTGCTAGCGGTCAAAGAAAGGGTTAAATGCGACTGTGTATCACCGCTTCAGAAGCGCCCCCCCTGAAAAAATTTCAGCGGACGCCCATGCATCCCTGGATGGAATTCTTTAAAACAATATGTCACAGTTTGATACAAAATACAGTTTTACTGTTACTTATTTTAAATTATCAGTTAATGGGTCCATAAGGGGGCAATTACAAATACCCTGCATTGATTTTACGCCTTCCATGCTATGATAATGACCTGTTCTGAATGTTATATGTATAACAACTTTTCTATACTTTTTACTACTGTTGACATTGTATTTTCAAAATTCTGATTCAAATTGTATTTTATGTGCTGTTTTTCTTGTGTGTGATTTTTAAGGCCCTGACTAGGGATGAGCTTCGAGTTCAAGTCAAACTCATGTTCGACTCAAACAATTTGGGGTGTTCGCGGCAAATTCGAAAAGCCACGGTACACCCTGTTAAAGTCCATGGGAGAAATCTAAAGTGCTAATTTTAAAGGCTGATATGCAAGTTATTGTCCTAAAAAGTGTTTGGGGACCCGGGTCCTGCCCCAGCGGACTAACAATTTTTTTTAAAAAGTTTTAAAAACGGCCGGAGCAGGAGCAGTGATTTTAATAATGCTTAACCCCTTCCATACCGGGCCATAGGGAATTGACGGTGGCAGCAACCCCTCGCCGATGAGAGTGGACGTCATATGACGTCCTTTGTTCCCGGCGTTGTAGAGCGCCACCCGCGGCACCACTCGCGGTCCTGCGCGCGTGCCCGATGGCCGTGATTGCCGCCGGGCACCCGCCATTACCGCTGATCACGGCAGGAATGTGGATCTGTGTGTGTAAACACACGGATCCACCTCTTGTCAGCGGTGAGGAGACTGATGTGTGTTCCCAGTACAGAGGAACACACATCGGTCTCCTCCCCCTGTGAGTCCCCCTCCCCCTACAGTTAGAATATACTTTAGGGAACATTTTAACCCCTTCAGCGCCCCCTAGTGTTAACCCCTTCCCTGCCAGTCACATTTACACAGTAATCAGTGCAGTTTTATAGCACTAATCGCTGTGTAAATGTGAATGGTCCCAAAAACGTGTCAAAAGTGTCCGATATGTCCGCCGCAATGTCACGGTCACAAAAAAAACGCAGATCGCCGCCATTACTAGTAAAAAAAATAAAATAAAAATGCCATAAATCTATCACCTATTTTGTAATCGCTATAACATTTGCGCAAACCAATCAATATACGATTATTGTGTTTTTTTTACCAAACATACGTAGAAGAATACGTATCGGTCTAAACTGAGGGAAAAAAACTTTTTTTTTTTTTTTTTTTTAAATGTGATATTTATTAAATAAAAAAGTAAAAAATATTGGGCCAGATTCAGGTAGATCAGAGCATCTTTGCTCTGGAGTAACGCATCTCATTTGCGTTACGCTGCTGAAATTTTAGGAGCAAGTGCTGTTATTCAGGAAGCACTTGCTCCTAAAGTTGCGGCAGCGCATCGCAAATGAGCCGGCGGAATTCAAATTGGGCGGGTATGGGGCGTGTAGTATTCTAACTAAGCGCGATCCCGCCGCCAACGTACTGCGCATGCGTCGAGTGTCCAAACATCCCCGTGCGCATGCTCCAAATTCTGTGAATGAACGTCAATGACGTCACATTCCCATTCATGAACTTTTTACGCAAGCGACGTGATTTTTTTTTTCCCGACGCGATGACGACGCCTATACCTAACATAGGATACTCCAACCCCATGTAGGTATATCTATGCGCCGCGTATCCCGTCCGGAAACGTCGTACCGTCATAGCGTCGCGCCGGAATTCGATCGTGAATTGCCGATTTCCGCTCATTAACATATTTTTTGAGCGTAAATCGGCGGGAACGCCCCCGGCGCCATTTTTAAGTTGAAGTAACGATGCGATGGCGAAACTCAGTTACGCTGCTCGCATCGGAGCTTCAACCCGGCGTTTCTTGTTTTCTGGTTACAGAAAACAGAAACGCCGGCTCAAAGTCACAGTTAGGCTGGCGGATCACTGGATCCGCCAGCCTAACTGTTCCTGAATCTGGCCCATTGTGTTTTTTTTTAATTGTCGCTCTTCTTTTGTTTATAGCGCAAAAAATAAAAACCGCAGAGATGATCAAATACCACCAAAAGAAAGCTCTATTTGTGTGGGGAAAAAACATAACAATTTAATTTGGGTACAGTGTTGCATGACCGCGCAATTGTCATTCAAAATGCAACAGCGCTAAAAACTAAAAATTGGTCTGGGCAGGAAGGGGGTGAAAATTCCCTGTTTGGAAGGGGTTAAAGTGAAACAATAAAAGTGAAATATTCCTTTAAATTTCGTACCAGGGGGGTGTATAGTATGCCTGTGAAGCAGCGCATGTTTCCCGTGCTTAGAACTGTCTCTGCAGAAAGTGTAATTTCTCAGGGAAAAAAAATCATCTAAAATCAATCGCGGATATAATTAATTGTCGGCTCCCGGCAATTCAGAGGAAAGTCATTCATAAAAAGTAAAAAAAAGTGTGGGGTCCCCCTAGTTTCAATTACCAGGTGCTTCAGGTCTGGTATGGATATTAAGAGCCGGTTCACACTGGGGCGACCTGGGATCCGACTTGAAGTCTCCCCAAGTCGTTCCAAGTCGCGTGGTTGAGAAAATCAATGTAAGTGAATGGAGCCGTCTTAATACACACTACTGAGGTCGCACCAACTTCAGAAAATGTTCCTGTACGACTTCAATCTGACTTCTAGGTGATTTGTACACATTGGGCCAGATTCACGTATTCCAGAGCATCTTTGCTCTGGAGTAACGCTTTTGATTTGCGTTGCGCTGCCGAAATTTTAGGAGCAAGTGCTGTCATTCACGAAGCACTTGCTCCTAAAGTTGCGGCAGCGCATCACAAATGAGCCGGCGGAATTCAAATGTCGCGGGTACGGGGCGTGTAGTATGCTAACTACGCGCGATCCCGCCGCCAACGTACTGCGCATGCGTCGAGTGTCAAAACATCCCCGTGCGCATGCTCCAAAATCTGTGAATGAACGTCAATGACGTCACATTCCCATTCATGACCGTTTTACGCAAGCGACGTTTTTTTTTTTTTTTTCCGACGCGATGACGACGCCTATACCTAACATAGGATACTCCAGCCCCATGTAGGTATATCTATGCGCCGCGTATCCCGTCCGGAAACGTCGTATCGTCATTGCGTCGCGCCGGATTTCGATCGTGAATTGCCGATTTCCGCTCATTAACATATTTTTTGAGCGTAAATCGGCGGGAACGCCCCCGGCGCCATTTTTAAGTTGAAGTAACGATGCGATGGCGAAACTCAGTTACGCTGCTCGCATCGGAACTTCAACCCGGCGTTTCTTGTTTTCTGGTTACAGAAAACAGAAACGCCGGCTCAAAGCCACAGTTAGGCTGGCGGATCACTCGATCCGCCAGCGTAACCTTTCCTGAATCTGGCCCATTGATTTCAATGGAAGTCGCCTCAGAAGTCGGATCACTGTCTTAACTGAAGCAACTTTCCAGGAAGATAACATACATTTCTCAGGCAAACCCCTCCCTCCCACAGAGCTGATTGTTGTTTGATTGGCCACTGGAAAGTCTCCTGTCCTGGAGACGACTTCAAGTAGTGTTGTAAATCGCCCCAAATCGCCCTGTGGTTCATGCTGAAGTCGTGTTGGAGTTGCCTCTAAATGTCATGCTGGAAGTCGTGTCGCCCCAGTGTGAACCGACTCTAAGGGGAACCCCACCGCCAATTAAAATAAATAAATGAGGTGGGGTTCCCCCCAAATATCCATTCCAGGCCCTTCAGGTCTGGTGTGGATTTTAAGGGGAACTCCACCCCAAATAAAAAAAATGGCGTGGAGTTCCCTCAAAAATCCACACCAGACCCCTTATCCGAGCATGTAACCTGGATGGCCGCAGAAAAGAGGGGGGGACGAGAGAGCGCCCCCCCTCCTGAACCGTACCAGGCCACATGCCCTCAACATTGGGAGGATGCTTTGGGGGTCCGTGACCCCTCAAAGCACCATGTCCCCATGTTGATGGGGACAAGGGCCTCATCCCCACAACCCTTGCCCGGTGTTTGTGGGGGTCTGCGGGCAGGGGGCTTATCAGAATCTGAAAGACCCCTTTAACAAAGGGGACCCCCAGATCCCGCCCCCCTATGTGAATTGGTAATAGGGTACATTGTACCTCTACCATTTCACTAAGAACATGTAAAGAATTGTAAAAATAAGATACACACACAGTGGAAATAGTCCTTTATTTAAAAAAATTAAAAATCCAGCGGTGGTAATCCACTCTCTTTCTCTCCAGCATTATCGGTATCCTGAGACGGGTGATCTCCTCTCCACCGGGGTCCAGTGATGAGAAGATCTCTTCATCCATGTCCGGGATCCAGAGGGCATGCATCGCCGGCCGTCTGTCTCCACCGGAGACAGCCCGGCGAATGATGCGGCTTGCGTGCGCTCTGGATTCCGAACCTGGATGAAGAGATCTTCTAATCGCTGGACCCCGGCAGAGAGGAGATCACCCATCGCAGGATACCGACAACGTTGGAGCGGGGACCGAGAGTGTATTACCACCGCTGGATTTTTTTTTTTTTTAATAAAGGACTTTTTCCACGTTGTGTGTTTTATTTTGATAATTCTTTACACTTACTTAGTGAAATGCTAGAGGTACAATGTACCCCATTACCAATTCACATGAGGGGGGGCTGGGATCTGGGGGTCCCCTTTGTCTTCCGGAATGCCGATAAGCCCCTCGCCCGCAGACCCCCACAACCACCAGGCAAGGGTTGTGGGGATGAGGCCCTTGTCCCCATCAACATGGGGACATGGTGCTTTGAGGGGGTCATAGACCCCCAAAGCATCCTCCCAATGTTGAGGGCATGTGGCCTGGTATGGTTCAAGAGGGGGGGGGCGCTCTCACTTTTTTTTTTAATTACTTTTCTCTGGATTGCTGGCAGCCAACAATTCATTATAGCCGCGAGTGATTTTAAATTCCTTTTTTTCCTTCAGAAATTACACTTTGTGCAGAGACAGTTCTAAGCACGGGAAACATGCGCTATTTAACAGGCATACTATATACAATTTAAAGGAATATTTCACTTTTATTGTTTCACTTTAAGCATTATTAAAATCACTGCTCCCGAAAAAACTGCAGTTTTTAAAACTTTTTTTTGCATTGATACATGTCCCCTGGGGCAGAGATCAGGTCCCCAAACACTTTTTAGGACAATAACTAACTTGCATATTAGTCTTTAAAATTAGCACTTTAGATTTCAAATGTTCGCGTCCCATAGACTTTAACAGGGTTCTAAAGTTCACACAAACTTTTGGTCTGTTTGCAGGTTCTGGTGTGAACCGAACGGGGTGGTGTTCGGCTCATCCCTAGCCCTGACGAATCAGGGCAACCCGCGAAACGCGTAGGCCATACTTATGATACATCTGACCAGGATCTATACACCCTGGACAAATGTAACAGTAAAACTGTAATTTGTTTCAAACTGTGACATATTGTTTTAAAGAATCCCATCCAAGGATGGTAAATAAAATCTTTTCTATGCCGTTTTAAAACTGTGTTAGAACTTATTTCCTTTTTTAAACCCCACCGAGGCACATTTAAAGTCCCACCCCACTTTGTACTATTTGTATTTTCATATTCTGCAGGGACGGTGCCTCCGTAGAGTTATAATCTTCTCATGCATACCCCTACCCCTACATACAATACATACTTCCTAGAACAAAAAAGACCGCGCTATAAGACCCCTCCCCCCCAAGAACTACAGGCTGCAGCAAGCGTGTGATAAACAGAAAACAATGGAATATAAAAAGCCGCGCCACATAAAAATCAGAATTAGTTACACCAATATCAATGATGGTAAACAAAAAACTACTATAGTCCATTAAAGTCCATAGTGATGGTAAAAATAATAATTCCCAAGCAGAGATCCTCTGTATAGTGACACCAAACGAACAACTCCAAAAGGTGCACCCGCCACCAAGTGAATGAGCAGCTTACCAGAGGTCAGACACAAGCCAGCGTCTGACTATAACCCAGTCACAGCCTTTGAATCCCTGTGGTTCCCAAGATCATCCAGAATGGACCAGGACGGAACACTTCTTACACTCCGGATAAAGAAAAGGGCGCACATAGCATAATTCCGTTGGCAAAATTTTTAATGAATAAATAAAAATGTACTTACACAGCACACATGGTAAATGAGCATAAAAACAAATATTGCTGGCCGGCATGCAGGAGCCCTTCCTCCTCAACGTGGTAACGTCACTGCGTCGCCTCCCATACGCGTTTCGTCACTAGAAGGACGTTCTCAATGGGGGTAGGGCTTCACAGTGATACACCACTTAATAAGGACCAGCCGCCCGTTGTGAGAAGCAGCACGCTGAGTCCAGACGCGCCATCTTTAATATGGTAAAAAAAACCTTAGTAGAATGTCATTCTGCCAGGTGTCAAGGGCGCAACTTAATGTTCCACTACGGAAAAAAGGGGGAAGAAAAAACTAACTAATCCATACCCCACCAGTATTGGGGTAGGCCAAAAAGTTATTTTAATTTACTTATTTATCTAGATTTAATGTGGACAGAGTGGTATAGGGATAGGCAAGGGGAAGGCCGCTGGCACTCGGCTCTCTCTCCTTCCCCCCTACAGATCACAGCACCATCTAGAGGACAAGTCTGGTAAATGTATCCAGACTTATCGGGGCGAACCGAAAGAGGAAAAAATACACAACAAAATTTGTAATGTGTGTATTCCCTAGGGACTAATGTCCTCATGAGAATGTGAGTGCTAAACATAGTGCATGTACTGGAGTGTTATATTAGTTATTTAACACTCAAATAATACGACTTAATGGGTTATGAAAATTAATTCAAGACCCAGTATTGTAATCAAAAGTGTTCTATACTGCTTTACCTGATATTATTACCGCAGCATATTATTGTTTTTTTTTTTTGCCCACCTGGAGAAGAGTGGAGGTATGGATATCTTTGAATTCAGAGCCAATCAGAGGTTGAACACCGAAGGTGTCTTCGAATCATATAAAGATGATGAGGGTGACCTGGGGGGTTTGTTCATACGGCTCAAAAATCTGTTTATCTCAGAGAACCATACAAAATGGGATGTGGCCTATCTTGATACCTATGTAAAATTAGGGATGGTTCCAAGAAGCCTGAGATGGGAGGTTTCACCGCAAAAGGGAGATACCGATCTTGATGATTGGTATAATTATTTTAATGGTGCGGGGGTTTCCTTTCTCAGATTTCTAATCGAGAGAAAAGCCAGTAAACTAACCCGTCTCGATGAAGAGATTAAAAACATTAAGATCAAGCTTGATCCGTTCAAGGAGAGAGAGGAATATAAAGAAAAATCTCTTGATCTTCTCAACCTCCTTGAAAAATAAGATAGAGAACAAAGGAACAAAAAGAAAAAGAAGTACAATAGGGACCTGGAAGATTACCATAACAACATGATCTTCAATTGGCAGAAAAAGCTTCTAGAGGATCAAAATAAACAGATCCCCATAGAAATGGAGGTATCAAGTGGTTTGGAGTCCCACCCAAGTGGTGCCCCACATCCACCAATACCTCCTGGTCCCAATCGGAACTTTCCGAGATTGGGAGGTCAATCTTACAAACAATCTCCAAGAAGAGGCCGAGGTGGGTCTAGGGGACCTCCTCTAAGAGATCAGGGGCGTCCCACTGGCCCATCAAAAACAAATGCCAATCACTACAGAGTCCCCCCCTATGCGGGTCCTGGATATGGGGGTCCTCCTGGCGGGAATGCTCCCTTCCCAACAGGATCTTACTATCACAGCCAGATACCTAAGCCTGCCCCGAGAGGGAGGGGATGGGGCCCGAATACTGGTGGGAATGTTCAATATAATACCACTAATTGGAGATCTATGGGTGATCTCGAGTACCCTTCTCCAACCTATTTCCAACCTGAGTCAGAATTAGGTTTTACAATGTGCCCACCTCCAATTCCTTCTTTCCACTGAGTGGAGGAGAGGATTCGGAGGGTTTTCAGATCCAACCCCCCCCAACTCTAGTGGGGCATGGTTTGCCCCTCCTTTCCCACCCCCTACCAATCCTCTTGGACCCAGCTCTGGGGCCTACGGACCCTCCAGTTGGGGTTTTCACAAGGGCGGACAGGGCATCAAGAGGCAGGTAGAAAGAGGAGAGGTAACAGAGGGGGGAGGAGACACAGGAAATCCCAAGCGTACCAAAACGTAACAGGGCAGGGTATTTTCAATCTCAGCTCAAAAGTCCTTACTGAGGCTGAGAAATCTCTGCTGGACAAAGGTTTAAAATTTGCACCTCCTCAAAGTCTGGATAAATTCAAAACCTTTATGGATATACACAAATTCATAAGGAAAATCAATATTAAAAGATATATGATAGGTGTCACAACTTCCAGTCAATATCTTACCACCAACTATGTACACTCGGGACTGTCCAACGCCTCTTTGTTCAATCCTCCGGGGGGACTGGCACCATCCCTGAAGATATTTAGGGATGTTCTTATTAGGGACCTGGAGGCTATTGAAACTAAGAGAGCTAAGCTCAATAAAACCCTGCAAGACGGCTTATATTCCTTGTGTACCAACAAGGATCTAGTCATCAGACCAGCGGACAAAGGGGGGGGCATCGTAGTACTCGACAAGGCCGACTACCTCAGAGAGATGCATAAGATCGTGGATGATGTTAACACATACTCCATACTCCCCAATGACCCCAAGCTGACATATAAAAGAGAACTTGAGATATTAGTGGAAAGAGGTGTTTTTGAGGGTATTTTGTCCCCAAAGGAAAAACTTTTTCTTATACCAAAAGCAGCCCGCACCCCAACACTGTACTATCTTCCAAAGTTGCATAAGGATCCCGTCTGCCCCCTGGGTCGCCCTATTGTTAGTGGCATCGATTCAATTACTTCCCGGGTGGGCAGATACATTGATTTTTATTTGCAACCATTGGTTAAAAAAATTCCCTCTTATGTTAGGGATTCTAAACATATTATCAATATCCTTACTGATCTTCCCGCTTCTCCTGATATGTGGATGGTTACGATTGATGTAACTTCACTGTACACAATCATACCCCATGTCTTAGGACTTGAAGCTGTGCAATTTTATCTTGGGAGAGACTCAGGTCTTCCCTCCAAGCAAGTTGTTTTCATTATGTCCCTTTTGAGTTTTGCAGCTGCATCTAACTATTTTTGGTTTGAAGACAAGTTCTACAAACAAAATACTGGGGTGGCTATGGGGGCTAAATACGCCCCAAGCCTGGCCAACCTGTTCATGGCCAAATGGGAGGAGGATGTCGTCTACTTGAGGGATGCCCCTCAGGTGGTCCTTTGGGCCAGATACATAGACGACATCCTCCTCCTATGGGCAGACGGGCACACCGATTTGACCAACTTCATTGGATACCTCAATGATAATAACAGGGGTATAGAACTGAAATATGAGGCCAGCCAGACCAGGGTTCACTACCTTGACTTGGTAATTGAAATCAAGGACAATAGGTTTATCACCTCTACATTTTTTAAGGACACTGATCGGAACTCCTACATCCCAGTAGGAAGTTGCCATCATGAACCTTGGCTGAAGGGTGTCCCCAAGAGTCAATATCTCCGGCTAAGACGGAATTGCTCTGACACTCAGGTGTTTCAACAACAAGCCTTAGTTCTCACAGAAAGATTTCTTGAAAAGGGGTACTGTAGAACGGAATTACAGGGGTCTCTAGATCAGGTTTTGGGAATGGATAGGAATGAGCTTTTACGTGATAAGACTCCTAAGGAGGAGAATAAGTTCTCTGATGTAGTACCTTTTGTCACAACTTATTCAACTCAACATAGAACCATAACCCATCTGGTAAAGAAACACTGGCATTTAGCCTTAAATGACCCCGTGTTAAAAAACATCCTGCCCCCGAAACCCCGGGTTATCTTCAAAGGGGTACAGTCCCTAAGGAACCTAATATCTAAGAATGTTATAGACCCTCCCCTCACAAAGTCCTTTTTTCCTTTTGTTCAGTTAAAGGGTTATTACAAATGTGGGCGATGTCGGGTCTGTGTTCTAAGTTCTAACAAACTTAGATGTGTGAGGTCCTTTACATCCACAGCCACTGGGAAGGAATACAAGATTCTACCATGTATCACCTGTGCTTCTGTGGGAGTGGTGTATTTGGTACAATGTCCATGTGGTAAACAATACGTGGGCAGGACCAAGAGGGCATTTCAGGTTCGTGTCAACGAGCACATTACTAATATTTTGTCTGGATTTAGGGATCATTCCGTTTCCAATCATTATAGATTGAAGCACGACAAAAATCCCTCCAATACCCTCTTTCTAGGGATCGATAAATATAAAGCCCCTTGGAGAGGAGGGAATCTAGTACAAGGGATATCCCAGATGGAGATGGGTTGGATTTTTCGTCTAAAAACCTATACCCCATTTGGGTTAAACATCGAAACGGATGTGAATGCGTTCATTAGCAATGCTTGAAGTAGCCTCCGTGTACAACATACTTGGGGGCTAGTATTTCCTATGGTATAAGATTTTTTCAATTTTAAGTTTTTATGATACCTGATATTTTTCATGTTTATGCCCTTCAAGTCGTCTTCACTTAGTCTATATATGTTAATATGTCTATTAACACTGTCAATAATGGATATTGATACCTTAAATTTTTATTTTGTATTTTTTATGCCATATAAGTTGTCTTCACTTAGTCTATATATGTTAATGCGTCTAGTAGCATTGCTTGTAATTGACCTTTGTGAGAAGCACACCTGGGGGCAGGTATATATATACTCTTCAGAGAATAATGATTATATTTATGGTTTTTGTCCTCCTAGTCGTCTTCACTTAGTCTATGTGAATTTTTTTTCGTTTTCCCCTTTGTATTTGGTTTCACATAAAAAAAAATTCATTTCACTGTTTGATACTGGTCACATAGTACAACGGTTGTCTTAATTGCTTAGAATGAATCGCTCTTTCAATATTATAGGTATGATGTATTCCTATGCAGGATACATTTGATGTAGCGATTCTCCACTAACACTATATTTTTAAATGAATATTTCTTTTTTTTGTCACTTTTGATTACAATACTGGGTCTTGAATTAATTTTCATAACCCATTAAGTCGTATTATTTGAGTGTTAAATAACTAATATAACACTCCAGTACATGCACTATGTTTAGCACTCACATTCTCATGAGGACATTAGTCCCTAGGGAATACACACATTACAAATTTTGTTGTGTATTTTTTCCTCTTTCGGTTCGCCCCGATAAGTCTGGATACATTTACCAGACTTGTCCTCTAGATGGTGCTGTGATCTGTAGGGGGGAAGGAGAGAGAGCCGAGTGCCAGCGGCCTTCCCCTTGCCTATCCCTATACCACTCTGTCCACATTAAATCTAGATAAATAAGTAAATTAAAATAACTTTTTGGCCTACCCCAATACTGGTGGGGTATGGATTAGTTAGTTTTTTCTTCCCCCTTTTTTCCGTAGTGGAACATTAAGTTGCGCCCTTGACACCTGGCAGAATGACATTCTACTAAGTTTTTTTTTACCATATTAAAGATGGCGCGTCTGGACTCAGCGTGCTGCTTCTCACAACGGGCGGCTGGTCCTTATTAAGTGGTGTATCACTGTGAAGCCCTACCCCCATTGAGAACGTCCTTCTAGTGACAAAACGCGTATGGGAGGCGACGCAGTGACGTCACCACGTTGAGGAGGAAGGGCTCCTGCATGCCGGCCGGCAATATTTGTTTTTATGCTCATTTACCATGTGTGCTGTGTAAGTACATTTTTATTTATTCATTAAAAATGTTGCCAACGGAATTATGCTATATGCGCCC
Organism: Rana kukunoris; assembly: GCA_029574335.1. Lineage (NCBI taxonomy): Eukaryota > Metazoa > Chordata > Amphibia > Anura > Ranidae > Rana > Rana kukunoris. The sequence goes on from CM056050.1 coordinate 583,412,130, forward strand.
TTTTCTTTATCCGGAGTGTAAGAAGTGTTCCGTCCTGGTCCATTCTGGATGATCTTGGGAACCACAGGGATTCAATGGCCGTGACTGGGTTATAGTCAGACGCTGGCTTGTGTCTGACCTCTGGTAAGCTGCTCATTCACTTGGTGGCGGGTGCACCTTTTGGAGTTGTTCGTTTGGTGTCACTATACAGAGGATCTCTGCTTGGGAATTATTATTTTTACCATCACTATGGACTTTAATGGACTATAGTAGTTTTTTGTTTACCATCATTGATATTGGTGTAACTAATTCTGATTTTTATGTGGCGCGGCTTTTTATATTCCAATACATACTTCCTATGGTGGCGCATCTGCAGACTCACTCCAAAGCCGGGCTCTTTGTGTCGATTAACATAGATAGCATAGCTCAGCCCTGCCCCCCGCCGTTTTTCTTCTCACAGGATTTGATTGACAGCAGCAGGAGCCAATGGCTTCCACTGCTGCCTCCGAGAGCAGATAAGCCAGTTACATCTTCCCTCTCATTCTCCAATACTCTGCAGGGAGAATGAAAGTAAGAATATGATTGGATGCTACTGTATGGGCAATAAGTACAATTCTAGGAGTCAATCAGCAGGAAGAACTCCTTCTATTCCTCATAGTAACCAGTTCCCAAAGTGGGAATTATAGAGAACATCTTATTCGTTGCTGTCGGTAACATTGGCAATTTTTCCTTTAGACATTAATTAAAAAATCCAGTGTAGACTATCACATACTGAACCCGGCAGCCCGAACTGTACTGAGCCTGCGGGAGCCATTGTTTTATGGTCATGTCTATTAACCTTCCTACATAAAGTCTGTTGTTTTGGCTCTTTGAATCCTGTCAGTGGAATAAAGCCATGTTTACTAGGTACTTCTGTCTCATAAAATACTCAGTTTCAGCCAGCTACCTCCTCTGATCGTGTTGGGAGGCCTTTGGGCGGGTAACCAGGAGTCTAACATGTATCGTGTATCACTGAGTTGTTTGGGCTCTGTCTTTGATGAGTACAGTTTGTTGTTGGAGAACTTCATTGTTGGACTTCCTCCTCGTCCAGTTATGAGCTCGTAGTTTGGAATACTGTTTTGTTTCTCTCATAAATGACTTTATCTTTTCTCTTTTTTCTCCGTAAGAGCTGGAACAGTATTAGAGCAGTAAGTTGTACATGTTGTTATGTTGAGTAATATCCTTCAGAATCAAAGTGTACCTGCCACCACCAATCAACACTGTTTTGTCCATCGGTATATGAAAAACAACTAGACCCATTTTTGGCCTGTATCCTTTAATCAGGAAAAATGGCGCATGTTCAAAGGGTTGGGAGAAGCAGTTGCTGCAGTCAAGCCTCGTACACACGCTCGGTTTTCTCGACAAGAACCAGCAAGAAAACTGCTGGCAGAGTAAACCAAGCGTGTGTACGAGGCTTTCAGGTTTCTCGTCTGGAAATCTGGCCAGAATCTCAACGAGAAAAATAGAGATCCTGTTCTCTATTTTCTCGTCGCAATTCTTGTCGGCCTGTTTCCCAACGAGAAACCCAAGAGTGTGTATACTTACCTGTCGCCGTGGAAACCCACGCATGCTCGAAATGACTTTGACTTTGACGCTTGCACGGTAGCTTTCACAGCATAGGTAAGGTGAAGCAAGATGGCGACGACGGCATCGAATGTTACAAGCGCATGCTCGTTGTACGCGATGACGTCACATCGTTTTTGCCTTTCAAGAGAACCGCGGTTCTTTTGAAAGGTCTGTGTGTACACTCGGGCGGCATTAGATTCTTGTCAAGAATCTCGTCTGGAAAAACATTGTTTTTTTCCTGACGAGATTCTTGCGCGTGTATACGAGGCCTGAGAGCAAGATCTTTCTTTCGTGGATTGTAGATGGGTTGGGATCAGGTCTACCATGTGACAATGAGAACAGTGTATTAAGAAAATTCCTAGCAATGTACAATTGTGCCCAGCGGGTAGACCAGTGTTGCCAACCTACCAGATTGAAATTTACTGACACAACATCCAAAATGTATTGGCACCAGTCAAGTTTTTACTGGCATTTCTAAAAGTTACAAAATTACAGTTTTAATTGCAAATTAGAGTATTTAGGCTACAGACAAATACAATATGCATATTTCTTGTTTTACTTTCAATATAGTAGGTATCTCAGGGACAGGAGATAGGAGGGCAAGAAATTAGAATGGGTGGCGCACACACACACATAAAATTGACTATCCCAGTGACATTGACAGCAGTATGCTGCAGCACAGATGATGATGAGACCTCACTGACACAACACGTACACATCCCAGTGACAGTCTCTCTCCAAGCCAAGTGGTCCCTCTAGTCTAAACAGCACTGAAGGTCCCGGTCCCAGCCTGCCACCCGCACACGAGGCTCTGGCTGCTATGGTTTGGCTCCATTGCACCATGACATCCAGTGTTGTTCATCTTCCTTTAAAAAAGTAACTAGTTACAATTACAAGTTACTTGCCCGAAAAAGTAAGTGAGTTAGTGACTTTGGGCCAGATTCAGGTAGATCAGAGCATCTTTGCTCTGGAGTAACGCATCTCATTTGCGTTACGCTGCAGAAATTTTAGGAGCAAGTGCTGTTATTCAGGAAGCACTTGCTCCTAAAGTTGCGGCAGCGCATCGCAAATGAGCCAGCGGAATTCAAATTGGGCGGGTACGGGGCGTGTAGTATTCTAACTATGCGCGATCCCGTGGCGAACGTACTGCGCATGCGTCGAGTGTCAATGCATCCCAGTGCGCATGCTCCAAGTTCTGTCAGTGAACGTCAATGACGTCACGTCCCCATTCATGAATGTTTTACGCAAACAACGCGATTTGTTTTTTTTCCGACGCGATGACGACGGCTATACCTAACATAGGATACTCCACTAGGGGGCTGCTTTATTTATACGCCGCGTATCGCTTCCGGAAACGTCGTAAAGTCACTGCGTCGCGCCCGAAAAAGATCGTGAATTGCCGATTTCCGCTCATTAACAAATTTTTTGAGCGTAAATCGGCGGGAACGCCCCCGGCGCCATTTTTAAGTTGAAGTAACGATGCGATGGCGAAATTCAATTACGCCGATCGCATCGGAACTCCAACCCGGCGTTTCTTGTTTTCTGGTTACAGAAAACAAAAACGCCGGCTTAAAGTGACAGTTAGGCTGGCGGATCCATTGATCCGCCAGCCTAAGGCCTCGTACACACTATCGGACATATCCGATGAAAACGGTCCGCGGACCATTTCCATCGGATATGTCCAATCGGGAGTTAGATCCGATGGCGTGTACACACCATCGGATCAAATTCCCCGCCGCGGTGACGTGGCGGTGACGCGGCGGTGACGTTGACGCCGCCACGTCACCGCACCAGGAAGTTAAACACTTCCGCGCATGCGCCGAATCCATTCGGCGGCGGCGCGGCGGCGGTGGGGGACGACATGTCTGCTGGTAAGTGTACTAACCAGTAGACATGTCGGGCGGACAGATTCCCACCGGATAGATTTCAAAGCATGCTTTGAAATCTGTCGGGTGGAGAAATCTGTCCGCTAGCCCATACACACGAGCGGAGATGTCTGCTGAAACGGTCCATCAGACCGTTTTCAGCGGACATATCCCCTCGTGTGTACGAGGCCTCACTCTACCTGAATCTAGCCCTTTATTGGCAAAGTAACTAGTTACTCAGAAAAGTAACTGAGATTTTTTTTTTTATATTCTACAATGCAATTACGTTCTATAACATCTTTAGTATCAAAGATGTTTATATTAACTGATTGAAGAATAAAAACACTATATACAGTATTTTAGAACATTTCGTACTGTGTACGATTATTAATATCATCATCACACTCCACCTGCCCAATATATAGATTCAGTGTGCAGTGTGAGTGACACTGCTGCAGTGCACACTGAATCTATATTGTACAGTATTGATGCCTGGGCAAGTGGAGTGTGATGATAAAGATGATGATGATGAAGATATTAATAATTTTACACAGTATTGCATTTGCTGGGCCTGCCATATACTGTACTATACTGTATAACTGCACTACAAAATTCCTTTACAAACATGTTATTACTAATAACATTTTAAAATATGCATTATTTGTAAAGGAATTTTGTAGTGCAGTTATACAGTATAGTGTACAGTACAGTATATGGCAGGCCCAGCAAATGCAATACTGTGTATAGTTATTAATATCATCATCAAACTTCACCTGCCCAGGCAGCAATACTGTACAATATAGATTCAGTGTGCACTGCAGAAGTGTCACTCACACTGAATCTATATTGTACTGTATTGCTGCCTGAGCAGGTGAAGTGTGATGATGCTGGGCCTGCCTGGGCATGTGGAGCGGTCCGGTGGAGTGTCCCGTGTCACCTGTCGCCCCCCCGGCCCCCCCCACTCCCAATTCGATGCTGCTCCTCACCTGCACAGGGCCACGGCCCACGGTCGTTGGCTCGTTGCACTGCTGGCGCGGTGAGTGTCCCCGGAGTCCGGACCGTTGGTGGTGGAGTGGAGTGGAGTGGAGCCTCCGCGGCGGCTGGGGGGAGATGTCGGTGGCTGAGGTGACGGTGAGGAGGTGAGACAGACTCACTCCCTCCCGACCCGTCACACTACACTGCTGCGGGCGGGAGACTTCAAGCGCGTGCATGCGCCAGCGTCACAACGTCGACGACATGTCGACACATGACCCGGAGCTGGCCTGTGACCCAATCACAGGCCAGCTCCATCCCGCCCTGACAGAGAGTCTGCCCGGACTGCCCCCCCCCCGCGCGCTTAATGTAACTCGGTAACGCCGCCAATGTAATGGCAACGGCGTTGCCGATGGGGTAATAGTAATCAGGTAGATTACTAGTTACCCCTTGGAGGGCAATCGTTACGTAACGGCGTTTATTTAAACGCCGTTACTTACAACACTGATGACATCACACGACATGCTCAGGCACAGCCTCCGCCAGAGCCACCTGATCACACTGTAGCAGGCACTCGGATGGTCTCAGCCAGCTCCGGACCAAGCCAAGTGTTGCAGCCATATTTTTTTACTAGCAGCCTTTTGCTTTTACTGGTATTTACTGGCAGGAAAAAATTGTCTGTTTTTTACTGGCTGCCAATATGGCCCACCGGAACCACTTACGACACTGTAACAGTGGAGTGTTAGGTTGAAGTGATGCCAACAGCTTATGCAACAAGGAACAGGAATGCGGCCTGGCCAGTCTACGTCCAAAAGGGAGGCTTCCCAAAACTGAGAGAGGATATAGTGCATGCACTGTCCCCATAGCTCCCAACTGTCCCTGATTTGGGGGGACTGTTCCTCATTTGGAAAAAAGTTCCTCTTGCCTCCTCATTTTGGTCTGATCTATATAGTTATATATAAAAATCACTACTTATTTATCAAAGTGTCTTACAGTGCTAAACTTTTTCTCTAATTTCTAAATTGCTGCATTAGTAAATTACAAGAGCCAATATAAAGAAATAGTAGTGATAAAAAAAGCACTTGGGGGCTTAACCAATATTTTTTTTTGCACAGTTCTCCTTTAAGGGGGCGTGGCAGGAGATGTGTCCTATGCCTACATACTTTTGCTAATAGGTGTCCCCCATTCTCCACTCAGAAAGTTGGGAGGTATGCTGTCCCTACTCCTCCAAAACATTACCCTACCTCTAAATACTCTCCTTGACAGTCGGAGAACCTGACCCTACACTAACCACTCACAAAGTGCGTGCTAAACTTAGGAGCCAGTGTCTTAAATAGACAATGCCTTGACTAGGGTTGAGCAAGTACAGACTTTGGGTTTTTGGGTTTTTCGGAGTTCGGGAAAAAAAATGCGCGGGGGTCCCCCCAAATTCAATAACCAGACCCTTTAGGTCTGGTATGGATATTAGGGGAACCCCGCCGTCAATTTTTTAAAAAAAATGACGTGGGGTTCCCCCCAAATATCCATAACCAGACCCTTCAGGTCTGGTGTGGATGTTAAGGGGAACTCCACCCCAAATTTAAAAAAAAATGGCGTGGAGTTCCCCCTAAAATCCACACCAGACCTCTTTTCCGAGCATGTTGACCTGCTCCCCTCTGACGCACACTGGACTACGTCACTGGGACAGCCCAGACATGCCCCTTGCATCAGAGAGGGACGGGGTCACGTGACGCGTGGCCCGCCTCCCCTATAAAAGAAATGTCAAAGCTCCGGTGCGTCATTCGCGGAGCTATGCTCTGAATGGATGGATCTTCTCATCGCACCCCAAAGCACCCTCCCAATGTTGAGGGCATGTGGCCTGGTGCGGTTCAGGAGAGGGGTGGCCGCACTCTGTCCCCCTCTCTTTTCTGCGGCCGGCCAGGTCAACGTGCTCGGATAAGGGGTCTGGTGTGGATTTTAGGGGGAACTCCACGCCATTTTTTTTTAATTTGGGTTGGAGTTCCCCTTTTAATCCACACCAGACCTGAAGGGTCTGGTTATGGATATTTGGGGGGAACCCCACGTCATTTTTTTTTTAAATTGACGACGGGGTTCCCCTTAATATCCATACCAGACCTGAAGGGTCTGGTTATTGAATTTGGGGGGACCCCCACACATTTTTTTTTTTTTTTTACTAAAAGTCCGTGTCCCATTGACTTCAATGGGGTTCGGAGTCCGGGTTCGGGTTCCCGAACACAAACTTTTTTTTTAAAGTTCGGGTTCCGGTCCGAACCGAACATCCAGATGTCCGCTTAACTCTAGCCTTGACCTAACATGGCCGCCGAGGTCTTGAGGGACACCAGCCACCACACCAAGTGGGCTGCTGTTCCCCTGGTGACTGCAGAAATCCATAGAGGAACCAAGTTCCTCATGACTTCCTTCCCCCTTTGGATTCAGCATCAGTCAAGCGTCAAATACAGTAGGGAGCAGGGCTTTTTTTGAGGGGTAACTTCATGAAACTCAGATCCACCACCTCTGGCTGAGACCCTTTGGTGCCTGCTCACCACAATCACTTGTAAACACAGAAGTCCGGTTTCTGAGTTTACAGCTCTGAACACTGTATATAATGCAATCCTGGTATTTAATGCCCCTTTAAGACCCTCCTACTGTTTTCGTGAAATTTGACTGACCACGCCCACTATTTGATGTGATTTGGAGGGTGTGGGGGGGGGGCGTGGTTAAGTTCCAGCACCTATTGTTTGAGAAATAAATCCCTGGTAGGAAGTACAAGCTTTCTTTCATAGATGGTAGATCGGATGAGATCATGCCTACCATGTGACAATGAGACATGGCTTTCCTGTTTTGAGAGAATATGGTAACGCTTGCCATTTTTCCCGGACCATCTGAAATACCCCTGACTAAAGAATATTAAGTAGAAAATACATCCTGGTGAGTCAAACAAACTAAAAAAAGAAAGTACACCTGGCTGAAGTGACCATCATGTCCTAAGGTCTACAGATGTACAAATCCAGACTTGTTTCTTCAGGAGAGGAAATTAAAGATTAATGTGGAACTTAACTCCTTGTGACAACATTTCTTTTTTTTTATCCCCTCCATCAAACAAAAATGTGAAAAATATATATTTTTTTATGTATCTTTGGGTGCTTTTGCAAGTCATCATTTCTTGTTTTTTGGCCTAGGCCAGGCCCCACTGCCTCCTAGAATTGCTAAGTCATTGTTATCCCAGGAGGCAACATACTGTACATCTGTGCATGCACACAAAATGTCACCCCCCCCCCATACACCTATACCCCAAAAGCTGTGATCTTCCATTGCTGTGGGGGTTAACAGAGGTGGCTCAAGGATTTGTGAGGCCTTAGGCAAAACTTGACATGGGGCCCCACTCACACCCATGATGGGAAAAATAATTCAAGGACAAGAGCCTCTTCCCCACAAACCTGGCCGGTGGTTGTTGGGGCCTGCGGGCAGGGGGCTTATCGGAAACAAGGGGTGGTGTCACCAATATTATATTTACTGGTTGTTAGGGACACTGGCGACCCCGCTCCTTAGTCAGGGCTCTTAACGCTGCCTGAGCACATCAGCGTTAAGGTCCCTGTCCCTCAAAACTGGGGTAATGCATTGGGTAAGTTAGGCAAACACGAGGCCCCTGTGAGTATGAGGACTTAGGCGACCGCCTAATTTGCCTAATTAGAGAGCCGCCTCTGGGGGTTAATACAAGTCGATGAACCTGTCACAGGCACCTGTCAAAAGTGCTGACTATGCCTGCCCTTTCCATCCCCATAAAAGCTGTACTATATCATCTATAAATGAATGGAGGATGGGCGGATACATAAAAGGTCTGCATTCTCCATTCATAGAGCACTTTTCATTTGCTTCCTTGGTTCTAGCTCTGGTCTTTCTTCTCATTCTTGGGACTTGATATACCAAAGGCAAGTTCACTTTGCTAGGGAAATTGCAGTTCGCAAGGGAATCTTCCCCAGAGATTAGTGAATGGGGTGAAGCTCTGCTGACTTCCAACTTCTATTGCAAAGTGAACAGCTTACTCCCCTTCGTAAATGAACCACATAGGGGCTGATTTACCAAGCCTGTGCGCCAAGACTCATGGTGCACAAGCAGGAGTAAACCTGTTTTTGACATTTACCAAAGAAACACGCTGCTAGTGCAGCGTGTTTCCTCATTTACTAAAGTGCCTAATGCGCCCAGAAGAGGGCGCACAGCACGCCAGTACAGAGCTGGCGTGCGGCATTTAGTTATGTAAACATCGGGGATTCGGGCGGGAGTTTATGAGGGGAGGGAGGGGGGTGATGCAGGGGAAGTGTGGTGACATGTGTTTCAACTTGTGTGGCGGGCCGATTTGAAAGGGAAAGTGACTTTTGGGACCCGATCCCCGGGCGCTTGCAAAGTACGCTAGAACCTCGGAAGGTTCACTTGCATACTGGGCATGCGCAGAGGGAAAAATCGGAGCTCACCGCGCGCCTCTTCAGAACGCCGGGAAATCCTTGGTAAATACCAGGCGGCGTAGCAGTGTTTGCACTGCCTGGAGCGGCGTACGGCAAGCTCCGAGCTGTTCTCGGGCTGCGCTGACACTGAAGGGGAACTCCGCGCCAAATTTCAAATGTGAAACCGGCGCGGCTTCCCCCCCAGGGGTACAATAGGCTCTCCGGCTTGGTCCGGAACGTGAGGGGTTAACCCACGCCAAAATCGGCGTGGGGTTCCCCCCCAGATCCGTACCAAGCCCTCATCCCAGGCATGCAGTCTGGCCGGACAGGAATGGGGGTGGGGACGAGCGAGCGGCCCCCCCCCTCCTGAGCCGTACCAGACCACATGCCCTCGACATGGGGGAGTGTGTGCTTTGGGGGAGGGGGGCGCTGCCCCCCCACCCCAAAGCACTCTTGTCCCCATGTCGATCGGGACAAGAGCCTCTTCCCGACAACCCTAGCCATTGGTTGTCGGGGTATGCGGGCGGGAGCCAATCAGAATCTGGGAGCCCCGTTTAATAATGTGGCCCCCAGATTTCGGGCCCCCACCCTATGTGAATGAGTATGGGGTACATCGTACCCCTACCCATTCACCTGGTGAAGGTGGTTTGAACTTTGAGGGTCTTCTGCCGCCGCCCCCTTCGAATTTTTCGGCCTGGACGGGGGTCGCACATCCCATCCAGGACTTGGACGTGGCGGGCTTCTCGTCGCTGTCTTCTGCCGCTGCCCCCTTCACCACGAAGCTCCGTGCTTGTTTGATGAGGGCAGCGGGCTTCCGTCGTCTTCTCCGGGGCGAGGGTCGTACATCCCACCCCGGATTTCCTCGCCGGCTTCTGCCTGGCTCCTACTGGGGGCCAGGCCTTCTTTTGCCGTCTTCCGCCGGAGGGCGCCACTCTCCGGGCTTCTCGACGTTGTCTTCCGCCGCGGGGGCCAGGCCTTCTTCTTTGCCGCCCCCTTCGATTTTTTCGGCCTGGACGGGGGTCGCACATCCCATCCAGGACTTGGACGTGGCGGGCTTCTCGTCGCCGTCTTCTGCCGCTGCCCCCTTCACCACGAAGCTCCGTGCTTGTTTGATGAGGGCAGCGGGCTTCCGTCGTCTTCTCCGGGGCGAGGGTCGTACATCCCACCCCGGATTTCGTCGCCGTCTTCTGCCGCTGCCCCCTTCACCACGAAGCTCCGTGCTTGTTTGATGAGGGCAGCGGGCTTCCGTCGCAGTCTTCCGCCGCGGGGTGACACTCGCGGGCTTCTTCTTCCATTCGATGTTGACACGGCGAGGTCCGGCGCTGAAATGCCTTCTGAGCGGCGGGCAAGGACTTATATTGGCATTGGGCGTGGGCGTGGTTATGCCAACATGTGACCTTAACCCATGTGACAGTGATGTCACGTCACATCACTGTCACATGGGTTAAGGTCACATGTTGGCATAACCACGCCCACGCCCAATGCCAATATAAGTCCTTGCCCGCCGCTCAGAAGGCATTTCAGCGCCGGACCTCGCCGTGTCAACATCGAATGGAAGAAGAAGCCCGCGAGTGTCACCCCGCGGCGGAAGACTGCGACGGAAGCCCGCTGCCCTCATCAAACAAGCACGGAGCTTCGTGGTGAAGGGGGCAGCGGCAGAAGACGGCGACGAAATCCGGGGTGGGATGTACGACCCTCGCCCCGGAGAAGACGACGGAAGCCCGCTGCCCTCATCAAACAAGCACGGAGCTTCGTGGTGAAGGGGGCAGCGGCAGAAAACGGCGACGAGAAGCCCGCCACGTCCAAGTCCTGGATGGGATGTGCGACCCCCGTCCAGGCCGAAAAAATCGAAGGGGGCGGCAAAGAAGAAGGCCTGGCCCCCGCGGCGGAAGACAACGTCGAGAAGCCCGGAGAGTGGCGCCCTCCGGCGGAAGACGGCAAAAGAAGCCCTGGCCTCGGGAGGAGCCAGGCAGAAGCGGAGGAGCCCGAGGTGGGGCGACACCCCCGTTGTTCTCCGCTGTTTTCGGCCGGCCCCCCCCGGATGTAAAAGAGCTTCATTTTGGGGTGGGGGCACAGTCGAGCATGGCGGAGAGCATGGGTGGGTGTTTCCCCCCCCCGGCAGAAGACGGCTAGAAGACCGAGGAGTGGCGACGCCCCCGTTGTTCTCCGCCATTCCCGCCGGCCCCCCCCGGATGTAAAAGAGCTTTGTTTGGGGTAGGGGGCCTGGCCGAACATGGCGGAGAGCATCGGTGGGGGTCTCTCTCCCCGGCGGAAGGCGGCGGCGAAGACCGGGGGGGGGTAGGTGTACCCCCCCGGCGGAAGGCGGCGGCGAAGACCGGTGCGGGGCTGGAGCCCCCCCGGCAGAAAACGTCTGGAAGACCGAGGGGCTCCGCCCCCGTTGTTCTCTGCTTCTTTCGGCCGGCCCCCCCCGGATCTGAAAGAGCTTATTTTGGGGTGGGGGCCTGGCTGGACATGGCGGAGATCATCGGTGGGTGTCCCCCCCCGGCAGAAGACGGCGAAGCCCGGGGCCCAATGGGCTGGTGGTGGGGGGTCCCGGCAGAAGACCCCCGGAGCTGACTAATAAATTATTTTTTTCTGTGTGTTTTTTTTTGTTTACACTTTTCCACCCGGTGAATGGGTAGGGGTACGATGTACCCCATACTCATTCACATAGGGTGGGGGGCCAGAATCTGGGGGCCCCCTTAATATAGGGGGCTCTCAGATTCTGATAAGCCCCCCGCCCGCATACCCCGACAACCAACGGCCAGGGTTGTCGGGAAGAGGCTCTTGTCCCTTTCGACATGGGGACAAGAGTGCTTTGGGGTGGGGGGGCAGTGCCCCCCTCCCCCACAGCACACACTCCCCCATGTCGAGGGCATGTGGTCTGGTACGGCTCAGGAGGGGGGGGGGCGCTCGCTCGTCCCCACCCCCATTCCTGTCCGGCCAGACTGCGTGCCTGGGAGAAGGGTTTGGTCTGGATCTGAGGGGGAACCCCACGCCGTTTTTTGGCGTGGGTTTAACCCCTTATGTTCCAGATCAAATCTAAGAGCCTGTTGTGCACCAGAAGGGGGACCCCCACGCCGTTTTTTTTTGTAATTTGGGGTGGAGTTCCCCTTTATCCCGGTCCTGTCAGGGGGGGGGGGGAATGCCTGCTCGTCTGTCCCTACAATGTATGAACAGCGATCTGTCATTTCCCCTACACAGTCCCACCCCCTTTACAGTTAGAACACACCCAGGTAACATAATCAACCCCTTCCGCGCCCCTAGTGTTAACCCCTTCCCTGCCAGTGTCATTTTTATAGTAAGCAATGCATTGATATACCATTGCTCGCTACAAAAATGCCAAATCTCACAAAAATGTGTCCGCCACAATGTCGCATTAGACAGAAAAAACAAATGATAGCCACCATTACTAGTAAAACAAAAAATTATTCAAAAAAAACCCATAAGACCAACCCCTACTTAGAACTTTTGCCCAAACCAATCAAACGCTTATTGTGATTTTTTGCAACCAAAAAGATGTCCAAGAATACTTATCGGCCTAAACTGAGGGCAAACATTTTTTGAATATATTTTGGGGGAGATTTATTATAGCAAACCGTAAAAAAGATGTTTTTTTAGTTACCAAATTGTCGCTATATTTTTGGGTCAAGCAAAAATATGAAAAAACGCAGAGGTGATCAAATACCACCAACAAAAATAAAAAAAAAGAATTTTTAGGGGGGGGGGGGGAGGATGAGGACGCCCAATTTTTTGGGGGGCCACGTCGCACAACCACGCAATTGTCAGTCAAAATGACGCAGTGTTGAAATGCAAAAAATGGCCCCGTCAGTGACCAGTAATATGCTCTGGGGCTCAAGTGGTTACAAATTAAGAATACACTAAAGTTAGCCCAATTTATGGCCATAATGTGAAAGATGATGTTACACCGAGTAAATAGATACCCAACATGTTACACTTTAATATTGCACACACTCATGGAATGGCGCCAAACTTCAGTACTTGAAAATACCCATAGGCAACGCTTTTTTATGTGTTTCAGGTTACCAGTTTAGATTTACAGAGGAGCTCTAGTGCTACAAGTATTGCTCTCGCTCTAACGTACGCTATGATACCTCACATGTGGGGTTTGAACGGGGGTTCAATATGTGGGCGGGGCTTACACATTTAAGGCCCGCCCCCATATATGGAAACATTCTTCAAACCACACATGTGAGGTATCATAGCGTGCGTAACAGCAAGAGGAATATTTATAGCACTAGACCTCATCTGTAAATCTAAACTGGTAACCGGAAACAATAAAAATGCTGCTTGTTCCCTTCTGACTGCGAGCTACTAGGGACAGGGGCGTTTAAATTATTACTATTTAGGTTTGTTACGTAAAAATTCTATAAGACCTCCCGTTCAGCTTGTAAAGCATCACTTCATGGGGACCAAAAAAAAATTTAACACCTCTAATGCTTTCATCCGCCATTGCAGATTTGATTCTGGTACTGCATTTCGAGTGAACTGGGCATGCTCGAACAGTTAGAAAAAGAAGTTGGAAGTTTCATCCTGAAAATGACTTGCATCTTTCTGAGCATGCTCAGAAAGCTCTTTTTTTGGCTTAGTAATTTAAGGACATCCTTAACAGGTGTAAGCAGTTCCAAGTGCACACAAACTAGAGGCTGACATTTCTTCATGTGTTTCCAATTGGTTCATTAGCACACATGTTATAAAAAGCGTGGATACTGCACGTGTCAGCTGCCCCTCAGAGGGGGCAGATTTGCTGGCTGGAAGGAATGGCGGAGTGAAACAGAGATGTTTTGGAGCAAGTTTTGTATTTTTTGATGTTTTCTCTGCTACATAATTTTGCTAAATGTTTCTCAAGATGTTAATGACTAATGTTTTAATCCTGTGGGTCTATCCTGTTATTTCAAAAGCATGATTTATTTTCCAATGACTGTGAAATAAACGTTGGTCTTTTTTGTTTTTAGGTGTTTGTATATATTTTTGGTGTGTTTATTTGTAATTTTTTTTTTTGCTTTCCTTGTTTTGTGGACCAATAAAATTACTTTCAAATTTTGAAGTTTGTTTTGTGATATTTTTTTCATGCTATGGATTTCAACCGCTGCAGCTGAAATAGTTTGGGCCTAAACCATCAAGTGTGATTTGTCTCTAAGATCTTTCCTGGTGTGTATGCATGAAATGTTTAGTCACCAGAAAAGGAAGGACAAAGCGGTAAGTATTGTTTCCTAGAACTGATGTCCAGACTGACTTTTTAAAGCACATGTGCAAGATGTAGGAAAAGCTGCAAACAGGGCCTGTTGGAGGGGGGGGGGGGGGGTGGTGTGTTTTTTTTGGACAGGCTTGAAGTGCTGATTTACAGCGCTGTGCTTGAAACTAGCACAAGACAATCCTATTCTAATTGTGGGTTGTTTGAGGGAAGCCAATTGAGTGTTAGAACCCCTGCTAGTGTTTTTAGGTTGGGCTTTGTGTCCCTTTTCCTAAAATTGGCTTCACTTCCTGTCACACAGCTGAACAGGAAGTGAGGTTAAAACCCTACCAATGGTCTTTTCTTCGGGGCACAGGTCAATCTAACTAGTGTCACCATTAAGCAAATTGCACTGCAGTGTACACCCCAAATGATTGGTTACTTTGGGGTTTAGTAAAGGCAAAGCCGCTCTGCAGTAGAAGCGTAGGCAATGAAAATCAGAAGGGAAGCACTGATGGTTTTTACTTCCAATCCCGCCAAGTTTTGAGTTTTCTTCCTTGCTTGTCCACTTGTAGTGCAAAGTGGATTTGCCTTTAGTAAATGGACCCCAAAGTCCAAGATTCCTACTAATTTGGGGTGTACACAGCAAAATGCCATTTCCAAAATGGGAAACTATTTATATTGATCTGTGTGTCCCCAACAAAACATTACTCAGGTGTTTCCCTCACTTCCTGTTTGGCTGTGTGGCAGGAAGTGAATGAATTAAGTAGAAAGTGACAACATTTGTGAGGTGTCTTTACCCTATCAGGGGTGCAGGCATCCCCAAAACAAACATGAAAATAGTTGATTTAACATTGGGTGGTGTTTGTGGGGGTCCCTAACACACATTCATACATATTAGCAACGCTGGATCGTGGCCTATTGGCATGGTTATATTTTCTTAAGCCTCTCAATAAAATGATCTGAAATTTGGGGTTAAACTGGAACAATAATCATCACTTTTATTTTTTGGATTTCTTTCATTTTGGATAGAGTTGGTGGGGGGGGGGTTAGAAGCTCTGTCAGTTTATTTTGTATTATCCCTGTCCGTTTGGGGAGATTGGCCTTCACTTCCTGCCCCATAGCCAAACAGGAAGTGATCGAAAAAGTAGGCAAATTAAGGGCCCCCCCAAGTCCCCCCCCACAGAACTTGTGTGTGTCCCCTGAAAATTCCTGGGTGGGTCATAAAAAAACAGGGTGTGGCCTTGACAGGAAGGGTGGGTCATTTTTCTATTAGGGGGGTGCCAAAATTTGGTCAGGCCTAGGGAAGCACAAAACCTAAATCTCCTACTGCACATTAGGGCTTATTTAGACAGGATCCAATTTACAGCATGTTTTTAGATTGTGGGAGGAAACCCGCACAGGGAGAACATGCAAACTCCAGGCAGATAGTGTCACGGGTGGGATTCGAACCAGCAACCCTTTTGCTGCTAGGTGAACATGCTACACACTACGCTACTGTGCTGAACGAACATGATTGCAGCTGAAAGCATGAGATGTTTTTGTTTTTTCCAATTTCATGCTTTCCAGCCTGGAGGACAGATGTGGGGTCTAATTGACCCCGCCTTTCTCTATAAAGAGGACCTGTCACACACTAGTCCTATTACAAGGGATGTTTACATTCCTTGTAATAGGAAGAAAAGTGAAAAATAATACAAACAAAGGGACAAACAAGTGCAAAAAATAAAATATTAAGTAAAAAAATAAAATAACAAAGGAATTTAAATGCTCCTGTCCCTAGTAGCTCGCACTCAGAAGCGAACACGCATGCAAGTCCCACACACATATGTAAACATCCTTCAAACCCCACATGTGAGGTATCATAGCGTGCGTTAGAGCGAGAGCAATAATGTTAGCACTAGACCTCCTCTGTAACTCAAAAGTGGTAACCTGAGAAAAAAAGTCAAGCGTTGCCTATGGAGATTTTTTATAACGAAGTTTAGCGCCATTCCATGAGTGTGCGCAATATGAATGCGTGACAAGTTAGGTATCTATTTACTCGGTGTAACATCATCTTTTACCTTATCCCTAAAAATTGGCCTAGCTTTACTGCTTTCTTATTTTGTCATTCATGAAACAGGTTTTTTTTTTGGAAAGCCAAAAAAAAAAAAACGTTAGAACATTTTTGGCACAAATACTGTTGGAAATGTGTCCGAAAAAATGGCCGCCACTTTATTCCCTAGGGTGTTTGTTAATAAAATATATATAATGTTTGGGGGTCCTGAGTAAGTTTCAAGGAAGAAAATATAATTGTTACATGAAGGAGAGAAGTGCCAGAATAGGCGCGGTATGGAAGTGGTTAAAGTGCACCAATAAAAGTGAAAAATTCCTTGAAATTTCGTACCATGGGGGGGGGGGAGGCAATTAGGGGCGCCATCAGGAATTATGGGGCCCCTTACACAGCTTCAGGCATGGGCCCCCTGGAGCAGAGAATAGGGGGGGGGGGTGCCGCCTGATATTAAGAAGGGGGGGGGGCTGCCGCAATTTGATAAGCGGGGGGTTCCTTTACTAAAAAATACATATAGAAAAATATATATTAAAAAGGGTGGTAGCCATCCGGGGGCCCTGGGGACCACTGGGCCCTTTAATAAAAAGAAACTTCTGGGCTCTTTAATGAAAAATAAATTACAATATCTACATATATAAAATAATAAAAAAGGGGGTTGCCTTGGGAGCTCTGGGCCCTTTAATAAAAAATAACTACCAAAAATCTAACAAAAAAATCACATTGGGTGGGAGCTGTGGTGGCTCAACGTGAATGGCACTGCGCGACAAGCCGTTCACCTCTGCAGCCAAGGGTTCGGATCCCGGTCTCGGCTACATATGAATTGAGTTTGGTGGTGTCAGCCCGGCTCCCGGTGGGTGTGCTATGCAAGGTACGCCTGTGCTTAGTATGCCCACCCCCCCCCCCCCAAAAAAAACACCACACTTGCACACACTTTGGCCATGAGGTCTCCTAAAATAAAGGGAGGCGAAGGACCTACAGGGCTGGCTGGGTGGGCTACACTCCTTCATAGGGGGAGTCCCTCTGTCCCATCGGGCTCCCAAGTGTAGCAGGTGGGGTGAGTGGGAGGCCCCCCTCACACCCACCATTGCCACCGGGGCCATGGAGAAGGATGGCGATTGCAAGTCCAGCTCCTCTCTCTCGACTTCACGCACAAAATACACTTTAAAAAAGAAATTAAAGTAAAAAGTAACAAACCTGGGGAAAATGTTTATAACATTTTTAGAAGCAAAAAGGTTGTCATCTGGGGCCCTCTGGGAGCTTTCAAAATTATATTATATATATATATGTTTAAAAAATAACCAAAAAATATATCATATGTTTTTTTTTTTTTTTTTTTTTGTAAAGGTGGGGGGTTGTCATCTGGAGCCCTGGGATCTCCGGGCCACTGGGGACCAGGCCACTGGGGACCTCCAGACCCCTAAACCAAAACATTGGCCCTTTAATAACAACAAATTTGGGGGGTTGCCACCCGGGGCCCTGGGGACCTCCAGACTGCAAAAAAATATTAAATTCCAAAAATTGGCCCTTTAATAAAAAATCCTACAAAAACCAACTAACAAATATATATACAAAAAAAAAAAGAGGGGGGTTACCATCTGGGGCACTGGGGGGCCTCCAGGCATCTGGGCACCTCCGGACCCCCGGGCCCCTTACAGGTGTACAGGGCCGCCATCATGAATTTTGGGGCCCCTTACACAGCTTCAGGCATGGGCCCCCTGGAGCAGAGAACCGGGGGGGGGGGGTGCTGCCGTATGAAATTGAGAAGCGGGGGGGGGGGGGGGGTGGTGCCGCAAATTGAGGAGCGGGGGGGCCCTTTACAAAAATTTTGACAGAAATAAGAAATAAAGAAAAATATATATAAAAAAGGGGGGTAGCCATCCGGGGCCCTGGGGACCTCTGTGCTCTTTATCAAATAAAAATACAAAAGAGAGAAAATACATATATATATATTTTTTAAATATAACATTTATCGAAAAAAAGTTAAAAAACAAGGGGGTAGCCTTCCAGGGCCCTGGGGACCTCTGGGCCCTTTCCTTAAAAAAAAAATAAACAAATATATTTAAAAAATATATATTTTTTTTTAAATATATATATTTTATTTAAAAAAAAGGGCTTGCCATCTGGGGCCCTTAGTGGCCTCCGGGCCCCTGGGGACCTTCGGAGCCCTTAAACAAAAAAAAAAAAAAAAAATAGTTTTTTTTGTTTTAGGGTGGTTCCCATCCGGGCCCCTGGGGGCCCCTGGGGACCCCCGGGCGGTGTAATGCCTGTACCCCCCTAATGGCGGCCCTGCAGGTGTACTGCCTGTACCCCCCTGATGGCGGCCCTGGGTGTAATGTCAGCATGTGAAAAATGACATTCTGAAGGAAAAAAGCCATTTAAAACTGACTCGCGGCTATAATGAATTGTCAGCTCTTGGAATTTGCAGGAGAATTCATTCATTAAAAACACCAAAAAAAAAGCGTGGGGGTCCCCCCAAATTCAATAACCAGACCCTTTAGGTCTGGTATGGATATTAAGGGGAACCCCGCCATCAATTTTTAAAAAAAATGACGTGGGGTTCCCCCCAAATATCCATAACCAGACCCTTCAGGTCTGGTGTGGAATTTAAGGGGAACTCCACTCCAACTAAAAAAAAAAATGGCGTGGAGTCCCCCCTAAAATCCACACCAGACCCCTTATCCGAGCACGTTGACCTGGCCGGCCGCAGAAAAGAGGGGGGGACAGAGCGCGGCCCCCCCCCTCTCCTGAACCGCACCAGGCCACATGCCCTCAACATTGGGAGGGTGTTTTGGGGTGCCCCCCAAAACACCTTGTCCCCATGTTGATGAGGACAAGGGTCTCTTCCCCACAACCCTTGCCCGGTGGTTGTGGGGGTCTGCGGGCGGAAGGCTTATCGAAATCTGGAAGACCCCTTTAACAAAGGGGCCCCCCAGATCCCGGCCCCCCCCCTGTGTGAAATGGTAATGGGGTACCTTGTACCTCTACCATTTCACGAGAAAAAAAAAGTGTCAGTGTAAAAAAAGACAAGAGCCGGATTTTGACAAGTCCTTTATTATCTTCTTTCTTCTTTCCTTCAGGTTTCTTCTTCCTCCTCCTTCTTCTTCCTCTGCTTCTGTCTTGGGTCTTCTATTCCCGCATCTTGCCCGGCGTGTTCTTCCATCTTCTTCCGCTGTCCTTCTCGTCCGCATCTTCTCCTTCTTCTTCTTCTTCGCCGGAGCGGCCGCTTCCAATTGAAATCCCCGCTGTCTGCCGGACCACGCCCCCCCCTCTGACGCCACGGGCAAGCTCTTAGGAAAGTCCCCGTGTGGTGCCAGTGCGTCAGAGGGGGGCGTGGTCACATGTTCCAGAAAGCGGGCAATTCAATTGGAAGCGGCGACTCTGGCAAAGAAAAAGCCGCGCACGAGCTTCAAATTGAATTGCCCGCCCTCTGACATGTGACCACGCCCCCCTCGGACGCACTTGCAGCACACTCCTAAGAGCTTGCCCGTGGCGTCAGAGGGGGGGGCGTGGTCCGGCAGACAGCGGGGATTTCAATTGGAAGCGGCGCCTCCGGCGAAGAAGAAGAAGGAGAAGAAGATGCGGACGAGAAGGACAGCGGGAGGAACAGAAGATGGAAGAACACGCCGGGCAAGATGCGGGAATAGAAGACCCAAGACAGAAGCAGAGGAAGAAGAAGGAGGAGGAAGAAGAAACCCGAAGAAAAGAAGAAAGAAGATAATAAAGGACTTGTCAAAAACCGGCTCTTGTCTTTTTTAACCCTTTACATTTTTTTTCTCGTGAAATGGTAGAGGTACAAGGTACCCCATTACCATTTCACACAGGGGGGGGGCCGGGATCTGGGGGGCCCCTTTGTTAAAGGGGTCTTCCAGATTTCGATAAGCCTCCTGCCCGCAGACCCCCACAACCACCGGGCAAGGGTTGTGGGGAAGAGACCCTTGTCCTCATCAACATGGGGACAAGGTGTTTTGGGGGGCACCCCAAAACACCCTCCCAATGTTGAGGGCATGTGGCCTGGTGCGGTTCAGGAGAGGGGGGGGGCCGCGCTCTGTCCCCCCCTCTTTTCTGCGGCCGGCCAGGTCAACGTGCTCGGATAAGGGGTCTGGTGTGGATTTTAGGGGGGACTCCACGCCATTTTTTTATTAATTTGGAGTGGAGTTCCCCTTAAATTCCACACCAGACCCGAAGGGTCTGGTTATGGATATTTGGGGGGAACCCCACGTCATTTTTTTTTTAAATTGACGGCGGGGTTCCCCTTAATATCCATACCAGACCTAAAGGGTCTGGTTATTGAATTTGGGGGGACCCCCACGCTTTTTTTTCCCTTTTTTTAATGAATGAATTCTCCTGCAATTGCCGGGAGCCGACAATTCATTATTGCCGCGAGTCAGTTTTAAATGGCTTTTTTCCTTTGAAAAATGACATTTTGTGCAGAGACAGTTCTAACCACGGGAAACATGCGCTTTTTCACATGCTGACATTAGAGACCCCCATAGTACGAAATTTAAAGGAAAATTACACTTTTATTATTGCACTTTTAGCATTATTAAAATCACTGCTCCCGAAAAAACGGCCGTTTTAAAAAATAAAAAAAGCATTGGTACATGTCCCCTGGGGCAGGACTGAGGTCCCCAAACACTTTTTAGGACAAAACTTGCAGATTAGCCTTTAAAATTCACTATTAAGATTTCCCCCATAGACTTTAACAGGGAGTTCGGCGGCGGCTTTACTTATCAATCACATCGCGCTGCTGCTGCCGCCGGTTCATGCGCCTAATTAGGGATTCATCCAGCGCACTAATTAAGGCATGTACCGGCGCAGCGCAGATTCATTAGTAAATCAGCCCCATAGTATTTATATATACGCTGCTTTTAACATGGATTGTTTGAGGATTTGCATCATTTAATTTACAGAACATGTCCACAACTTTGAAGATGTTTTTTTTTGTGAAACAAATAACAAATTGGAAAAAATAACAGAAAAAGTCAATGTGCATAACTATTCACCCCCCTAAAGTCAATATCTTTTGGGGCTATCACAGCTCTTTGGTTGGATAAGTCTCTATGAGCTTGCCACATCTTACCACTGGGATTTTTGCCCATTCCGCCTTGCAAAACTGCTCCAGCTCTTTCAAGTTTGATGGTTTGTGCTTGTGAACAGCGATCTTTAAGTCTGATCACAGATTTTCTATTGGATTGAGGTCTGGGATTTGACTAGGTCATTACATCACATTTACCGTATTTATCGGGGGATTGCGCGCACCCCTAAAGTTGCCCCGAAATTCCTGTAAAAAAAAATGTTATAAGATTTTATTACTTACAGTTTTGGTGTCTTGCCCAGCATCCATCGTCCGGTCCGGTGTCCGGCTGCGGCCTCGTGGTGTCCACCTGGCTTCTCCAGCGCGCACCTCAAGTCGAATCCCCGCTTCCCAGGCTCAGTTCGAACCCCTCCGCCGACATATACCGAGTGCAGTACACTCGGGTACATTCGGCAAGGCTCGGCTTCGCTCGTGCTCACGCTCTGTGACGTTTATGCATGAGCACGAACGAAGCCGAGCCTAGCCGAATGTACCCGAGTGCACACGGTATATGTCGGCGGCTCTATTCAAATTGAGCGTGGGAAGCGGGTATCGGCGTATATCGCGCACCCACGATTTTCCCCTTATTTTAAGGGGAAAAAAGTGGGCGGTATACGCCGATAAATACAGTACATGTTTCCCCTAAAACCCTGTAACCCTGTTTAACTGGGGTATCTATCAAGTAAGTGTAAATTTCGGAGATATGTTTCCGGATTTTATCAAACTTCTGACACAAATGTTCCATAGTAGACATGGTTACTATATCAGAGTTCCGTGATAAGGTACGTAGGAAGTGTGTAATCTCTGTATAACGGAAGTATTCTGAGGCTGGAATTCAGTGTTTCTCTATTAAAGCCTGTCTAGTTAAGATTCCCATTTGATCGCATAGCTGTCCTGACTTTTACATTTTAATAATTTAATTGAATTAAAATATGTACCCATGATTAGGCAAAAAGTAAAGCTATTGAAGATGGAGTGGGCATTAATGTAATTCTCAAATATGAAGCCGTTGTAGAATTGTATCTCTGGTTGTAGAAAGTGATACCTTTAAGCTAAATTCTGGGCAAATATCTAAATACACAGATGGAATACATTAAGAGCAGGGCCATCTTAATGCAAGGGCTCTCCTGGGCACTGCCCAGGGGCCCCAGGTAAATGGGAGGGGGCCCACAATAATCTTGCTTTACATCATACTTGATAACTGTCCCGGATTTGCTGGGACAGTCACGCATTTTAATAAACTGTCCCGATATGGTTGTGTCCCGGGAAGCATCCCAGAACCTATACTTTGCCCTCCTGATCCCATTGTTGTGCCCTGCTG
The DNA here is from genome assembly GCA_029574335.1 of Rana kukunoris. Classification (NCBI taxonomy): domain Eukaryota; kingdom Metazoa; phylum Chordata; class Amphibia; order Anura; family Ranidae; genus Rana; species Rana kukunoris. The sequence goes on from CM056050.1 coordinate 583,434,626, forward strand.
ACCCCCTCTGTACTGTGCCCTTCTGCATTCCCCCTCTGTACTGTGCCCTCCTGATCCCAGTGTTGTGCCCCCCTTTACTGTGCCCTTCTGCATTCCCCCTCTGTACTGTGCATTCCTGATCCCAGTGTTGTGCCCCCCTGCACTGTGCCCTTCTGCATTTCCCCCTGTACTGTGCCCTTTGGGCTGATTAGTCTTTGATTTATGGAATGTTTTCCTTTTGTAAAATCGATTTTTATTGAAAGTACTAATGAATATATGTGTAATTCTATCAACTATTTATACTTTATTTCTTCAAAGTAGGTGTGTAAATTGGGGCAGGCTGGTAGGGGCCCCAGTGCATTACTTTGCCCAGGGGCCCATGATGCTATTAAGATGGCCCTGTACAAGAGGGCTTGTTAGCATTTTAGGCCTCGTACACACGACCGAGGAACTTGTCGGGTGAAACACATCGTTTTCCTCGTCGAGTTCCTTGTTAGGCTTGTCGAGGAACTCGACAAGCTTGCTTTGCATACACACGTTAAAGACCAAATCTCCTCATTCTCAAACGCGGTGACTTCAACACATACTACGGTTCTACTGGCACAACCCTTGGGGCTGCTTTTGCTAATCTCATGTTACTGAGTGTTAGGAAAAAGTTTGGTAAGAGTCATTTGCACTTTTCAGTCTGTGACAGCGTGACAAATGTGCTATTTCCATTACGAACGCTACTTTTACCGAAGGTGCACGGTTTTCTTAGCATACACACGGTCTATCAGACTGCGTACTTACCGAAGCCGAGATGCAGAGGAGTTGGAACAGAGGAGGTAGGCCCCAGGAGGCACCGGCGCCAGCGAGGTCCTGGTTGGTAGCTGGGATCCTGGTGAAGACTTGAACTGGAGCCACTACTGGAGGCGGTGAGCAGAGCAGGCGGCCTGGGAGGCACAGGACAGGTGCAGGGCAGGTACTGAGCAGCTGTGGAGCAGGTAGTGTAAGGCAGCAGGTAGCTTGAGGTAGCAGGTAGCTCAAGGTAGCAGGTAACTTAAGGTAGCAGGTAACTTAAGGTAGCAGGTACAAGCGGGTGAGCCTAGAGACGGGTCCGGGAAGCAAGCCGAGGTTCAGGGGTCAGAGAGAATCAACAAGTCCAAAGCCAAGCCAGAGGTCAGGGGGTGGAGAAGACAGCGTATCCAGGAACAAGAGCCAAGGTCAACTTCAGGGAGAGAGCAGAGTCGTACGGAACTCCGGGTCAGTGGTTCAGGTAAACGGCAGAGAGTCCAAGCACAAGCTGAAGACAAACCAGCAACCTGCCATGAGACAGGAGCTAGTTTAAATAGCTTGGTCAGGCCTCTGATTGGTTCCGGGGGAATGCGCACTCGTGCCGGAGCACGGCTCTACTGCGCATGTGCGGCGATCGGAACACAGGGCTGGATCCCTGACACACTCGAGTTTCTCGTCGAAAAGCAGCGACGACGAGCCAATTTAGACTCCCGTCGAGGAAAAAGAGAACTTGCTCTCCTTTTTGCTCGTCGAGTTCCTCGACAGTTTCCTCGATGAAAAACATACACACGACCGGGTTCCTCTGCAAAAAAGCTCTCCCACCGAGTTTCTTAATAGATTCTGCCGAGGAAAACCGGTCGTGTGTACGAGGCCTAATTCACACAGACAAAGGTGCAACAACCATTCTCATATATTATACTGTTCATTACTAGTTTTTCCAGTGTTTACATAATGTATTATACTTTCTAGTGGAACTACATGGTTTGCTGTCTCAGTGTGTTTCTATTTCTTAAAACACCATCACCTCTAGACCAATAAGAGTCAGACATGGCCTCACTCTGCCCGAACGCTGCCTACCCTGACCATGACTAGATATTGGATTACACTATTGCTTGATAATTCAGTCTTTACTTTGTTTGCCTGTTTGCTCATCAAACCTCAATACGGGATGCCAACTGGGAGTGTTACACAACCCAACCCAACCACAACGCCATTCACCGATCACATAGGGGTTCACACCATTCCATTATAGTGCTTATTTATACCACTTCTTTCTTTATGAAAATCATCATATCCTTATTTGGATCGTTTGGTAGCTACAAAAACAAGTACAATTATTAAATCTCTTTGATGGCAAATAAATCACAAACTTGGTAAGATGAACTACATTCCCACTAAATTAGAGACTAATGGACTAACATATTTTTTCCTCTTTTTCTAATTTCCTAAAACCGCCTTTAATTACAGTCTATTATTATTTCTCTGAGTTTTTTATTCCTCTGCTATCAGATCAAACAGACTTTCAGCAAGAATATTCCAACAGAATTCCTCAGCCATTTATAATTGTTGGCATGGATTGTACGATGTGGGGAAATATCTCCCCTGTGTTTAATTCGACCCATGTGTTGGGAGAAAATGGCAAGTGTTGTGTTTTGGCTTCTCTGTGAGACGTTTTCATTGCTCAAATATATATATATCCCAAATATATCCTCAACATCAGAGGAACATCGCGCGCGCACCGAGCATTTGTTAGATGATAATGGTTTGATGCTTTGATTCTGTGGAGACGTCTCCCAAACAGGCGCACAGTTGCTTCCTTCCGGCGAAGGTTTGGAGGCCAGAGATGTTTTTTTCTGTCTAGGCAAAAGTCCACATCGATGAGGTTTTCATTAGCAGAGAGGATTAGTGGGTGTCGCACAAGAACATTGAACGCTAAAATGAATATTATGTAGTGCTGTCTATGAGTGGACTGAGCAGATGTTTTAGCCAAACTTGATTTTAAGGGTGAAATCATTGATTTTATTAAATATGTTCTTTAATTTTTGTTAGGGTTGTCCCGATACCGATACTAGTATCGGTATCGGGACCAATACCAAGCATTTGCCCGAGTACTTGTACTCGGGCAAATGCTCCCGATGCTTCACCCGATACTTGTCCTGTGTCCTCCAGTCCCCCTTCGTTTTGCTGCAGTCTCTCTCCCTCTGTGCCCCCCCGCGGTGTTTTCCTTCTCCTCTGTTTCCCCCGCTGTTTCCTTCTCCCTCTGTGTCCACCGCCGGTGTTTTCCTTCTCCTCCGTTTCCCCCCGCCGGTGTTTCCTTCTCTCCTCCGTGTCCACCGCTGTTTTCTTCTCTCCTCCGTGTCCCCCGCCGTTTCCTTCTCTCCCCCGTGCCCCCCGCTGTTTCCTTCTCTCCTCCGTGTCCCCCGCTGTTTCCTTCTCTCCCTGGTGCCCCGCTCTGCTTTTTCCTTCTCTCCTCCGTGTCCCCCACTGTTTCCTTCTCTCCTCTGTTTCCCCCACTGTTTCCTTCTCTCCTCTGTGTCCCCCGCTGTTTCCTTCTCTCCCTGTGTCCCCCTGGAACTGTCAGGATGGAGAGCGGTGGTAGGAGCCGGTAAACACGGCTCCTTACTGTTCCGAATGGACAGAGTCAGTCCACCATAATGTCGCAGTCACGATAAAAATCGATGATCGCTGCCATTACTAAAAGAAAATGTGTTATTAATAAAAATGCCATAAAACTATCCCCTATTTTGTAGAAGCTATAACTTTTGAGCAAACCAATCAATATACACTTACTGCCATTTTTTTTTTTACCAAAAATATGTAGAAGAATACGTATCGGCCTAAACTGAGAAAGATAGATTATATATATATATATATATATATATATACAGTACAGACCAAAAGTTTGGACACACCTCTCATTCAAAGAGTTTTCTTTATTTTCATGACTATGAAAATTGTAGAGTCAGGCCTCGTACACACGAGGGGATATGTCCGCTGAAAACGGTCCGATGGACCGTTTCAGCAGACATCTCCGCTCGTGTGTATGGGCTAGCGGACAGATTTCTCCACCCAACAGATTTCAAAGCATGCTTTGAAATCTATCCGGTGGGAATCTGTCCGCCCGACATGTCTGCTGGTTAGTACACTTACCAGCAGACATGTCGTCCCCCACCGCCGCCGCGCCGCCGCCGAATGGATTCGGCGCATGCGCGGAAGTGTTTAACTTCCTGGTGCGGTGACGTGGCGGCGACGTGGCGGCGTCAACGTCACCGCCGCGTCACCGCCACGTCACCGCGCCGTCCAGCGGCGGGGAATTTGATCCGATGGTGTGTACACGCCATCGGATCAAACTCCCGATCGGACATATCCGATGGAAATGGTCCGCGGACCGTTTTCATCGGATATGTCCAATCGTGTGTACGAGGCCTCACACTGAAGGCATCAAAACTATGAATTAACACATGTGGACTTATATACATAACAAAAAAGTGTGAAACTGAAAATATGTCATATTCTAGGTTTTTCAAAGTAGCCACCTTTTGCTTTGATTACTGCTTTGCACACTCTTAGAATTCTCTTGATGAGCTTCAAGAGGTAGTCCCCTGAAATGGTCTTCCAACAGACTTGAAGGAGTTCCCAGAGATGCTTAGCACTTGTGGGCCCTTTTGCCTTCACTCTGCGGTCCAGCTCACCCCAAACCATCTCGATTGGGTTCAGGTCCGGTGACTGTGGAAGCCAGGTCATCGGGCGCAGCACCCCATCACTCTCCTTCTTGGTCAAATAGCCCTTACACAGCCTGGAGGTGTGTTTGGGGTCATTGTCCTGTTGAAAAATAAATGATGGTCCAACTAAACACAAACCGGATGGAATAGCATGCCGCTGCAAGATGCTGTGGTAGCCATGCTGGTTCAGTATGCCTTCAATTTTGAATAAATCCCCAACAGTGTCACCAGCAACGCACCCCCACACCATCACACCTCCTCCTCCATGCTTCACGGTGGGAACCAGACATGTAGAGTCCATCCGTTCACCTTTTCTGCGTCGCACAAAGACTCGGTGGTTGGAACCAAAGATCTCAAATTTGGACTCATCAGACCAAAGCACAGGATTTCCAGTGGTCCAATGTCCATTCCTTGTGTTCTTTAGCCCAAACAAGTCTCTTCTGCTTGTTGCCTTTCTTTAGCAGTGGTTTCCTAGCAGATATTCTACCATGAAGGCCTGATTCACACAGTCTCCTCTTATCAGTTGTTCTAGAGATGTGTCTGCTGCAAAAGGTGGCTACTTTGAAGAACCTAGAATATGACATATATTTTCAGTTGTTTCACACTTTTTATATAATATATAATGTAATATAATTCCACATGTGTTAATTCATAGTTTTGATGCCTTCAGTGTGACTCTACAATTTTCATAGTCATGAAAATAAAGAAAACTCTTTGAATGAGAAGGTGTGTCCAAACTTTTGGTCTGTACTGTATATATGTGTGTATATATATATATATATATATATATATATATATATATATATATATATATATATTGGATATTTATTATAGCAAAAAGTAAAAAATATAGCATATTTTTAAAAGAATTTTGCTTTTTTTGTTTAATGCGCAAAAAATAAAAATGCAGAGGTGATCAAATACCACCGAAAGAAAGCTCTATTTGTGGGAAAAAAAAGGACGCCAATTTTGTCTTGGTGCAAAGTCGCACTACTGCGCAATTGTCAGTTAAATTGATGCAGTGCCGAATCGCAAAAAGCGCTCTGGTCAGGAAGAGGGTAGATTCTTCCAGGGCCGAAGTGGTTAAACAAAGACCCATCACTGTGTGATATGTATGCTATTCACTATAGCATTACCCCAATATGGTTATTCACCATGTATCTTACTTTAGCTACATATTTGTCACAGACACCTTGGAGTTATCACTATGCACCACCTGCCACGACAGCATGAACTCTCTTATCCCTGTGGGGACTTGTGGGCTTGCCCTGCCATGGAGACCTTTACCACCTCAACTCCCGGTAAAGAGATGCTTCCCGACTACCCATTATTCTGCTCTGGCATTTAGAATTTTGATGTAAGTAGGAGGATGGATATTTTCCCTCCTACTGTCCTCTTTTGCTCACTTCTTTTTGCTCCCTATTGCGTTTAATATAGAATTATTTTTGCATATATATTTCTCGCCACAGAATTGTCCTTTTCATCTGCTCCTGATGAGGTGGTACAAGCCCCGAAAGCGTTGAGCTATCAAAAGATGCACACATACTTGGCTTGATCTATGAAGAAATGTACCCTCAGGGCCGTTCCTAGGGTCACAGGCGCCTGGGTGCAGAAATATTTCTGGCGCCCCCACATGGGCGTGGTTATCTTACTAACTCCTCCCCTTTACACATGTTTCTATGGCAACAACTTCACCCCGCAACTTCATCCCCACCAATTTGCTTTTACAATAACTTAGTCAACCGCTTTGACAAGTCACAAAAGAAAAAGTTTTATTTATTGACAATTCTGTGTCAAGTGCATGTAAATAAAATAGTGCAACTAGAATCAAATGGCTGCATTTGGACGGGCACAGTGGCTGCTTTTGACGGGCACAGTGGCTGCTTTTGGGGCACAGTGACGGGCACAATGGCTGCTTTTGACGGGCACAGTGGCTGCGTTTGGACGGGGACAGTAGCTGTGTTTGGTGGGCACAGTGGCTGTGTTTTAATGGGCACAGTAGCTGCATTTTGATGGGCACAGTAGCTGCATTTTGATGGGCACAGTGGCTACAGTTTGATGGGCACAGTGGCTGTGTTTTGATGGGCACAGTGGCTGTGTTTTGATGGGCACAGTGGCTGCTTTTGACGGGCACAGTGGCTGCTTTTGACGGGCACAGTGGCTGCTTTTGACGGGCACAGTGGCTGCATTTGGACGGGCACAGTGGCTGCTTTTGACGGGCACAGTGGCTGCGTTTGGGGCACAGTGGCTGCTTTTGACGGGCACAGTGGCTGCGTTTGGACGGGCACAGTGGCTGTGTTTGGCGGGCACAGTGGCTGTGTTTGGCGGGCACAGTGGCTGTGTTTTAATGGGCACAGTAGCTGCATTTTGATGGGCACAGTAGCTGCATTTTGATGGGCACAGTGGCTGTGTTTTGACGGGCACAATGACTGCATTTGGGGCACAGTGGCTGGGTTTGGGGCACAGTGGCTGCTTTTGGACGGGCACAGTGGGCAGTGGCTGTATTTGGGGCACAGTGGCTGCGTTTTGGATGGGCACAGTGGTTGCATTTAATGGCACACAGTATAACTTTAAGTACCTTACCTTACACAGAGTCACAGACAGGTAGGGAGGGTGCAGTCAGCACTCAAAGGCACAGCACAGCAGCAGGCACTGGCAGATCGATCGATGGCAGTGGCACTCAGTCAGACCAGGCAGAGATGGCACTGGCAGCCAGGCTGAGGCAGAGGCGCTCAATCAGCTAGCTGAATCAGGCGGCACTAATAATATACATTGCTCCGCTCCGCTCCGATCGCTCGGCGCTCTCTCCGCCACCGCCACACTGTCTAAAGATGGCAATCTACAGCCGCAGAGGCGGCGCGCTGTGGATGCTGGGGCGGCCGTGTGACGTCACGTCGTCACATCCCGCTCGGCTCTCGTGTAGTCGGATGGCTTCGGCGGCTCGGATTTAAAAAAAAAAAATCTCGGCGGCTCGCTCGGCGCCTCTCAGATGACAGCGCTGGGTGCGGGGCACCCACTGCACCCCGGGTAGGATCGGCCCTGTGTACCCTTTTGCAATCACGTGTTTATGTTATTCTGTATATGGAGCACTATTGCCATTTGATCACAATTAACTTTTAGTGTCCCATTTATTTTTTTGTACCAGATGTTATGCAATTGCTCATGGTCTTCCATCAATTTAATATTTTTAATATTTTTACTGTAATACAATTTTTCGCGCCCGCTACCTGGAAGTGCGGAGTCTCACATATATATATGTATACATATGTATGTTGCTATAGGGAGGTTCAAGGAGTTGTAAATAAAAACATTGGCCCAGATTCAGATAGAATTAGATTATCGTAGAGTATCAGAAATACACTATGCCGCCGTTTTTTACCTGGCTCTACGTGGAATCCAGGTAGATTTTGTCCAGTAAACGACGGCGGCGTAGTGTATTTCTCCCGTCGCAATCCATCTACGTGAGTAGAGGGCGTGAAGCATTTAAAATAGGCACGTTCCCGCGGTGATCGAACTGCGCATGCTCCGTTCGCAAATTTCCCGCCGTGCATTGCGCGAAATCACGTCGTTACGTCATTTTTTCTTGAGTAGCGTCGTTTACGGAGATTCCTATTCCCGAACGAGTTACGTAAAAAAAAAATATATATATTTTAAATTCGACGCAGGAACGACGGCCATACTTAACATGGGCTACGCACCGTTAGACCAGCAAAAAGCTGGTCTAACAGTACGTATAAAAAAATAGACGAAAGCGATTGCGAAGACCGCTCGTATCTTCGTGGATCGCCGTAAAAACTCATTTGCATATCCCGACGCATGAACACGACGCAAACTCCTCCCAGCGGCCGCAAAAATATCGCAGCGTAGATCCGAAAGCTTACGAAGACGTAAGCCTCTCGGATCGAAGCCTGAAGCCGCCGTATCATGGTTTGAGGATTCAAACTAGTGATACGGCGCGCGAAATTTGAAATTACTCCTGTCTAACACCAGTTAGACAGGCGTAATTGCTCTGTGAATCTGGGCCATTTTTTTTTTTTTGCTGAAATGACTGTTTACAGAGTATAGAGACATAATAATTAACTGATTCCTTTAAAAAAAAAACTATTACAAATAGATAAAATGTAATCATATAATGTACCTGCTGTTTCTAGTTTCGTTTTTGCATGTTGTTTCCTGCTTCTCTGCTGTACAGAGCCACAGAGCCAATACAGGGCAGTGATGGTTTGGAAAACAAAAGTGATTGGTGCTGAGGGGTTTTAGACACACAGTAATCACACCTCCTTGATTAGTGACCATAGAGAGAAAGCTCACAGGACTGTGGTCATCAGGAAATAGACAACCAGGAAGTGTGGAGATCAGAGAAGAATTACAGCAACTTGAGAGCTTAAACGGACAATGAGGACATGAAAACAGCACTGCATTAAGGTAAAGGAAGCTATCAATATAAAAAAAAATCCTTTACAAACCCTTTAAGTGAATATACAATAGTGAGTGAGTTGCATTAATATGTGTTTTATATTTGATCGGAATTCAGGTTTAAAGCCCCATTCATATCTTTCCACAATAAAAATACACACAAATGAATGAAAACCTGCATCAAGATGTGTTAAGAATGCTTATCAGTGCAAAATAAAGCAAACAATTAAAAAGATATGTTATTAAAGTGCAAAGGTGTGATTACAGGCTAAATGCCTTATAAGTTTACTCTAGATGGTCAAGTCTCAATTTCCAGCCCCCCCTGCTTCTGAGCCCATCAGTACAATTCCCCCCATACTGATTCCTTCATGTACAGCTGTACTCTAAACGTCCGACTGATTCCAGCCTGCACAGATAATTATTACTCATACAAAATGTTGCCAGTTCTTGTAACAAGCTCCAACCTACTCCTGACCTTCCTGCTAATCCCAGAAAATGGTGGGAAATTTTATTTCGGAAAATAAAAATCTTGCTTTTCCCAAAAGCAGTGATTTCATAAACTCCTAACAAGTAGTCATACATTTTACTGCAATGCAATGCCCTGTGTGTGTGAGAGAGCATGTAAGCACATTTACTGAGACACGGCACTGCCATCTGTTTATGGATTAAAGAGGAGTCCCCCTCCAAAAATGAAAAGTCAGCAGATACACATACTGTACATACTGTAACTGCTGACTTTTAACCACTTGCTTACTAGGCACATATACCCCCCTCCTGCCCAGGTGAAATTTCAGCTTCCGGCACTGCGTCGCTTTAACTGACAATTGCGCGGTCGTGCGACGTGGCTCCCAAACAAAATTGACGTCCTTTTTTCCCCACAAGTAGAGCTTTCTTTTGGTGGTATTTTATCGCCTGTGTGGTTTTTATTTTTTGTGCTATTAACAAAAAAGTGCGACAATTTTGAAAAAAAATACAATATTTTTTACTATAATAAATATCACAATTAAAAAAAAAAAAACACATTTCTTTCCTCAGTCTAGGCCAATACGTATTCTTCTACATATTTTTGGAAAAAAAAAAACGCAATAAGCGACTGGTTTGTGCAAAAGTTATAGCACTTACAAAATAGGGGACAGAATTATTATTATTATTTTTTTTTTTTTACTAGAAATGGCGGCGATCTGCGATTTTTATTGGGACTGCGACGTTATGGCAGACACATTGGACACTTTTGACACATTTTTGGTGCCATTCACATTTATACTGCGATCAGTGCTATAAATATGCACTAATTACTGTATAAATGTGACTGGCATTGAAGGGGTTAACACTAGGGGGTGAGGAAGGGGTTAAATGTATTCCCTACATAGTGTTCTAACTGTGGGGGGAGGGGGGGTGACTGGGGAGGTGACCGATATGTGTCCCTATGTCAGTGTTTTTCAACTCCAGTCCTCAAGGCACACCAACAGGTCAAGTTTTCAGGATTTTCCTCAGATGAAATGGCTGTGGTGATTACTAAGGCAGTGAAACTGATCAAATCACCTGTGCAAAATAATGGAAAGCCTGAAAACATGACCTGTTGGTGTGCCTTGAGGACTGGAGTTGAAAAACGCTGCCCTATGTACAAGGAACACACACAGATCGGTCTCCTCTCCAGAGACAGGACGCTATCTCTGTGTAAATTGGCAATGAGAGATGATTTCATATGTTTACATATGAGATCATCTCTCATTCGCCGCACAGATCGCATTGCAAACGGCCACTCTGATTGGCCGTTCGCCGCGATCTGTGATTGGCTGTGTCCAAGGGACACGGCCAACACAGAGCTTCCCCGCTGCACGCTCTGGAGCGTGCGCTGGGAACGCCCAAAGGGATATTCAGACCCGCACTGTAGCCGTCATTCGGCTATAGCGCGGGTCTGAAGTGGTTAATAATAGGACATTCACCTGTCCTGGAGTCCAGCAATGTCAGCACCCCAGTTGATGTTTCCATTGGCTGTCGGGTACTGGCGTCGCCATTGCTGGAAAGGGAATCCGTCAGTTTAGCCTTGTGGCTTCTCAGCCGCTTCAAAAATGCACATGTGCGAAGCACGCTGTGCTTTCTTAATGGCCTGGTGGTGGGGGGAGGAGGAGGGGGGCCAGACTTCTGACGGACTCTGCCGCGGCGCATCCACTGGAAGTGGGGAAGGGTACCTTTCAAAAACAGGTACCTGCTCCCCCCTCCCCCAAAAGGTGCCAAATGTGGCACCAGAGGGGGGAGGAATCAGATAAGCGGAAGTTCCACTTTTGAGTATGTAGCGCTCCCTTACTTTCAGTACGGGCACTACGCTAAAGTTAGTGGGTGAAAGGGAGAGTTATTTTTCTCCCATTCATAATTTGTTAAATTGCAGGCTGCTGCCATTTCAGAACTGTCCTGTGGGCCGGTCTTCGACCCAGGGGTGTAATCTCACCCCTGGGCGACAGTTGGCGCTAGAGAGGTTCAGATTTTTGTGCAAGCGGAAGAAGCAAGATGAGTGCAAAATGCAAGCAGCCAATCAGTTTATATCTGACAGGTAGATAGGAAGAAAGAACAGAGTGACAAAGATATAAGCTCATCAAGAGGGTGCTGGGGCAAACAACCACCCACCCCCCAAAACGCCCCCCCCCGCTGTTTGCTGGTTGGTCCAGCACTTACCCCACCGTGGAGGGTGGCAGGCAGCGTGGTGCAACGAGCACCGGTCCTCTCCTCCACAGTGGCTTGCAGCTCCTCCTCCTAGGCATCCAATAGGATAGCCTGGGAGCTTCAGCCAGTCGGGTGACTGGTGTCAAAACCCGCTTTCCGCTTGGCCGGAAGGAGGATCAATGCTACAATAGCGAATATTCATTTGCTGAAATAACACACCTGGGTGGAATCTTATTACACTCTCTGCACCCTGAGCCCACCCTACATTGATGCCTATTAGAGCCTCTGACTCTAATCATGCTTAAACCCCCCCACTTTGGAATCCATGCGCCAGTGTCCTGAAAGGGGTCGGATGCATGGATAGGGGAGGCAGTGATGGATGGGGGGGCGGTGCCCATGTGCCCTTAATAGATGGGCCTTCCCGGACCTCATCACTGTACTCCTTCTCCTTATCACTATCCAGTCCCAGGCTGGGGGTGGGTTTTGGATGACCTGGGCTCAGAGGACATGGGTCGAATAATGCTGGCCATTAAAATGGGGACATCTAGTGGCAGAAAAAAAAGTACTATGGGGTAAATCTCTGAATTGAAGGTAACTATAACATTTTTTTTATTCATTTTTTTGCTTTGTGTATGTTTTTTGTTTGGGTTTTGATTTCATTGTTATGTTTGTGTATATGTTGTTGTGGTATAAAAAATAAATAAATAGAAAATCTGATCTGAAAAAAAATATTTTGTTATTTTATCCTTTAACTAGTTCAGGTCCGCCCTGTAGCAGTTTTACAGCTATAGGGCGGCACGGCATGTGCGCGAGATCACGTGTATACACTGATCTGATGCTTCTGGGTAGGGGGCGCACATGCACGCCGGCGGTGGCTCACTTCCGCTATGATTACACACAGCAGAAGTCCTCCAGCACCCACCGTTCATTAGGAGGAGAGGCAGAACGGCAATCTGCCTATGTAAACAAGGCAAATCCCTGATGCCCAACCTGCAACCTAAAGGCCACATGCAGCAGATGGTATGGTTCTAGGTTGTGTAGTGTTGGGTATCGTTCAGCCTAGATGCCCGAAGACATCTTGTGACTGAAATGAGGTACTGCAGGGGACAGCCCGGGATTAAAAGTGAGTATTGCAGCTAGAGCTGCATTTTTTATTTTTACAACACCTAGAGAATCATAGACAGAAAGAACCAGTTAGCCCAGAGTTAGGCTTTAATTATACACTGGTTTATGATTTAAAACATATTGAAATATTGGACATATAAAACCACTTTTTCTTTTGTTTTTATTTTATATCTTTATTATTATTATTATTATTATTATACTTTATTATACTCTAAATTACTCAGTTAGAATATATTTTTGACAAGGAATCTAGAATTGCTTAAATGTTACACTGTAAAATGGTCCAACTGTTAATGCATGCTCAACAATTATTATTACGTTAAGAGCACAGGCAGCCCATCCATTAAGGGTGCAGAGAGTGCGCTCTGAGCCCACCCAGGTGTGTAACACTGATCCTCCTCCCGGTCAATCAGGAAGCGGGTTTTGACATCGGTCACCTGATTGGCTGAAAGGACAGGCAATCAGATTGTCTTGACAATATTTCTATCGCACACGTTCCTGGAAAGTATGGCTCTTAAAAATGGTGGGTGCTGTAACGATTTACAGTTGGGTCCTGGAAACATCAAGCAAGTGAACATATTCGCCAGCACACCATCGATCAACACTTCTGTCCAAAGGTAGGGTGACCAGACATCCCCGGACATATTTTTTTCCATTATCTGTGCTCCTTTCTGATGATCATGTGCTGGTCAGAATGGAGTGAATATTTCTTCAGTTTTGGGTGCATGCCCATTCATCCCTGCTCGCATGTTCTTCTGCCTTGGCTCACGTCTCGGCTCTTGCCTGTTTATCTCCTTGCCTTCCCTTTTCCTGGAGGAGTGATCTTCCTCCACTCCTCACCTAGTACTAGAGTAGCTGGGGCCCGGAGAGTGAGTCTTGACAGGCTGTGAGGGGGGTGGTGGCGGGCAGAGAGTCGCTGATTGCCGCCATTACTAGTAAAAAAAAATATGTCCCCTGATTTAATTTAAAAAATCTGGTCGCCTTATCCAAAGGTTTCTTTTATTGAGAAAGATCACATCACAGAAATAGGCGCAATGTTTCGGAGCCACGCAGGGCCCCTTTGTCAGGCAATCATATTGGACACCTAAGAGGAGAACAGAGGAGCTGCATGGCGGAATCTGCTGTGATGCAGAGAGGACACAGGAGCCACTGCCCACTGCCAATAAGAGGCTGCAACCCGCCGCCCATAGGAGCTTGCAACCTGCCCATAGGAGCCCGCAACCCGCTGCCCGTAGGAGTCTGCAACCAGCCCATAGGAACCCGCCGCCCATAGGAGCCCGCAACCAGCCCATAGGAGCCTGCAACCCGCTATCCGTACGAGCCTGCAACCAGCCCATAGGAACCCGCCGCCCATAGGAGCCCGCAACCAGCCCATAGGAGCCTGCAACCCGCTACCCGTACAAGCCTGCAACCAGCCCATAGGAGCACGCAACCCACCGCTTGTAGGAGCCTGCAACCTGCCCATAGGAGCACGCAACCCATCGCCTGTAGGAGCCCGCAACCCACCGCCCATAGGAGCACACAACCCGCCACCCATAGGAGCCAGCAACCAGCCCATAGCAGACCGCAAACCTGCCACCTGTAGGAGCTTGCAACCTGCCCATATGAGCCTGCAACCTGCCACCCATAGGAGCCTGCAACCCGCCGCTCGTAGGAGCCTGCAACCCGCCGCTCGTAGGAGCCTGCAAACCGCTCATAGGAGCCTGCAACCTGGCCGCTGCCCATCACCTGTAGAAGCCTGCGTGCCTGCAACGATGGGGTAAGTGCCGGGGTAGGGGGATGCCACCGACCAAACAACCCGGGGTTAAGAATATAAATTATTATTATCAGATGAACCACACATACTGTATTTACCACCCTTCCAATATAAGCATTATTTGACACATTTTGTATGATAATTTCTTGTTTGTACAAATTATCCAGAAAACAATACAAATTATGGGAAAAAAACAAAACATATAAAGCCAAAGAGTCACCATGGAAGCCAAGCGATCAGCATTAGCAGATGGAGAGGTCATCAATGGCAGCCTCCATATATCTCTCATCACAAGTTTGCTTCTGGTACAGCCCTTGTTAGCAGCTTCACCCATATCATTAGACATGGCCACCCTCTGATATAATGATAATAACAGCCTTAATAACTCTGCCTTTCCTCGCATTCATTGGAGCTCTCAGCTATCACCAGACTACTTAACACCTTGCAGAATATTACGGATCCGAAACGGAAAACACATTAAATCTATTTAGTTTCCTAAACTTTGTAACCTATTTCAACACCTCCTTTATAATTTCACCGACTGCAGAATTTCACACCCTCCTCAATTAGATGGCAACCCTATAATCCCAGAGAGCGCTCCATCACCCTCCGAAGGGATAGAGAAACTGAAATCTCATTTCAGCAGGTTAGGGAATGCTGGCAGTTGAGTTGCACATTTTGGCACGGCGCTCTCCCAGCAATCATGTTCTGCAATCACGCCGGTGAGTCATGAGAAGGAGATGGAGGGTGGGTGACATCAGCAGAAAGGGGAAACACATGGACTATTTGAGGTTCCATTGCTGGATTAGGAATCAGCTTATTAAAAATATCCAGACAAGGGGATTATGGCTGTTGGCAGATGTGGAGTGTTTACCTATATCAGACGTGGAATTCTAAAGAAAAGTAAAAAAAATATATATTTTCTGTTGGCAAAGTTAATGTTTTTCTTCATTTTTTCAGTTTTTACTGATCTGGGTAGAGGTCATTGCTTGGGTTTCTCAAACTTTTTTTGAAATTTTGAATGAAATTGTCATTGAAGGTTGATTTTTTGCTAAGGGCAATGGGTGTTTTTATTTCATTCCCAAAAGCTGTGTTTGATGCTCCAGTCAGAGTGAAAAACTAAGCCTTTAGACCAGGGGTGGCCAACCAGTGGCACGGGGGCCACATGTGGCACGCGGAGCCCTCTGATGTGGCTCGCAAACTTTTGCTCTGGAATAGCGGGTTGGCAAGCCCAGATCGCAGGTTGCCGACCAGCCATACCACAACATCAGTGTTGTGGATAAGGCTGGTGGTAGAGGAAGTAAGTGGCTGTGGATCAGAGCCCCATAAGCTGATGCTTCCTCTACAGCGCCGGCTTTAACACAGGGGGAGTCTATAGCAAAGTTCAGCTAACCCGCAGGATAGACACAGGTGCACTACGCTACATCCGCGGTGTGGGTAGACCACAGCACATCAGTGTGAAAGCAGTCGGCCTTTTTCACACGTTCAGCCCAACCAAATGGGACCCTTAATTCACCTCTACAGAGTGACTGTCACGTACCTGGTGGACATCAAGCCAGAGAGGGGGCTTCTCTTGCACCTCCTGTCTGACACCCCTGGTAGTGATGACAGGGAGTGACAGACACAAAGTGGCACGAGGGCCGATGTAATGGATGGCGCTGGCTGAGTCTTGGCAGGAACCAGGTGGATGGAGAGCGGACTCTGAGAATGGGAGCTCAGTAACTCTGGGTCAGCAGATGGAGGCTTAGGCGGGTCATAAGCCAGGAGCTCATCAACAGCAGGACAGAGGCAAGAGGCAGAGACGGGACACAGGCAGGGTTCGGTACACAGTCGGGCAGCAAGGTTCAGGAACATCAGTGAAGCCAGGTCAAGACACAGGAAACTTGGATCAGAACGGGTAAACAGACACTAGCTGAAAGACCACTCAGTAATGTTCATGTGTCAGTGTTCAGTTTAAATAAGGTTACTTGGCGCCCATATGTGCACGTGCACCGGTGCGCCCCCGCGGTTGCACGCGCATGCGTCAATACAAGTCCTTCTTTGAGCACACACTGATGTGCCTGTGCTTGTGCGCATGTGCGCGTCTGTTGGCCGGACTTCTCTTACAGTGACAAATGTCCATTTACGCTCGCCTACCTCCAATTCAAAAAACAGAGGGAAATTTGTCCCCTTCCATCTGTGCAGATCGGAGGGCCTGTAGAGTAACAGTGACCTGTCATCCGCCCGCTCCGCTCTTTGTGGCCCGCGACTGGTTACCAAGTTGCTTAAGTGGCCCTCGCTATTCAAAAGGTTGGGCACCCCTGCTTTAGATATATACAGGTAGCGTAATTGCCGTCCAAGCACCCCTGGTGGTGGAGACAGGGACTGCTAGGGCAGTGGAAGGGCACCGGTGCCAAGAAGCTGGAGTAGTGAACTGGAGCTAGGAAACACAGGAGTCCTTCCAGTGGCAGTATGAAATCTGGTCATAAGCTGTGTTCAGCAGCAGCCAAGCTGTACAGTGGAACCTTGGATTACGAGCATAATTCGTTCCAGGAGAATGCTCGTAATCCAAAGCACTCTCATATCAAAGCAAATTTCCCCATAGAAGTCAATGGAAACGAAAATAATTAGTTCTGCATTCACTTCCATGGCATGCAATACCGCATGTGGCCAGAGGTGTGGGCACCAGAGAGCCTCAGAAATACTCGGGACAGCTCGGTTGAACTCGTAAACCCTCAGAAAGGCTCTGGAACTGAGTATTTCCGCGTATTTCTGATCGGATTTAGTTGGCTCCGGCGCCCCCACACCTCTTGACAAATGCAGTACTGCACACCCCTGTATCTTGAATCTTGCTTGTTTTGCGAGACAACACTCGCAAACCGAGTCAGGATTCAAAAACAAAATGCTCGTTAACCGCGTTACTCGCAATCCAAGGTTTCACTGTTTGTGAATGTGTGAATGGACACCCAGATCCCAGCTCGGGGGCCCCCACAACAAGCTACTTGCTCTGGGGGCACTTGGCAGAAGGGAGGGGCCAGGAGCATCGGCTGGGGACGCAAGAAGAGAAGGATAGGGGCTGCTCTGTGCAAAAACATTGCACAGAGCAGGTAAGTATGACATTTGTTATTTTTCTTTATTTTATCTTTTGAATTTTAATATCACTTTAAAGAGATTAACAAACAAATAAACATAGATAAATAAAACAGTAATGGCTAGAAAAATCGAATTAAAAAAATCCGAACAAATAAAGGAGAGGGGTGTAATTAACTAATCAGGACTGATTGAGTTTAACTAAGGGTTAACACGATGTTAAATAGTGATTAAATAGTTAAAAAAAATCTTAATTGCAAAGTTGACATCAAATGTAGCTCATTACTTTGCTTTACATATGAATGCAACAAAATACAGTATATACAAAGCAAAAATAATGTTATTTTGTATTTCTGAATAAAACCGATCACTGATCACAAGGTCCATTGTACACAATATTGAACCTACAGACGTGGGGCCAGATTCTGGTAGAATCTGCGGCGGCGTAGCTTAAGCCATTTACACTACGCCGCCGCAACTTACTGGAGCAAGTGCCGTACTCTCCGAGCACTTGCTCCGTAGTTTGCGCGGCGTAGTGTAAATGACCGGCGTATCCCTGCGTAATTCAAAGGGGGCGCCGGCCGGGAAAAAAACCCAGTGCGCATGCTCCAGCTCACGTCGAAAAACGTTGTTGAAACCGACTTGAAAATGACGTGATCGTCACTTACGCAATGCCCTATTCGCGAACGACTTAGTAAAATGACGTAACCAACGGAAAAAGACGACGCTGTCCCGACGCCATACTTAACATGGCATACAACGGACCTTCGTAAGGTTACCCCTCATAAAGCAGGGGTAACCTTACGCTTACGGAAACGACGTAAACGTCGACGAGGCGACGTAAAAACATTCGGGAATCGGCGTATCAGGCTCATTTGCATAGGCAAATGAGAAAACAACGTAAAAGCCACCTAGCGGCCGGCGTAACATTACATTTAAGATCCGACGGTGTAATTGCCTTACGCCAGTCAGATCTTAGTGTAAAACCGGCGTATCTTGTTTTGTGAATACAAAACAATGATACGCCGGCGGGATTTTTGAATTACGCCGGTGTATGTGTAGATACACCGGCGTAATTCCTTTGAGAATCTGGCCCTAAGACTGGGATGCCATTAAAGTTAATGGGCCAGATTCACGTAGAGGGCGCATCTTTTGGCCGGCGTAGCGCATCTCATTTGTGCTACGCCAACGTAACATAGAGAGGCAGGTGCTGTATTCACAAAGCACTTGCTCCGTAAGTAATGGCAGGGTAGCGTAAGTTGGCCGACGTAAGCCCGCCTAATTCAAAGTAGGCAGTTAGTGGGCGTGTTTTATTAAAATGAATCGTGACCCCATGTAAATGAAGTGCCGGACGAACGGCGCATGCGCGCACATGCTCAGAATCACGTTGAATTTACTCCCTGAGAAACGCCAGCTCAATGTCTACGACGTGAACGTAACCTACGCCCAGCCCCATTAACGTACGACTTACGTAAACAACGTAAAATCCGACGGCAGTTCCGAAGTCCATACACTAACATGACTTAGACCTGCTATTGTGTGGAATATCTTTACGCCGGACGTACGCCTTACGTAAACGGCGTAGCTTACTGCTACGGGCGCAAGTACGTTCGTGAATCAGCGTAACTTGGTCATTTACATATTCGACGCGTAAATCAATGGAAGCGCCTCTAGCGCCCAGCGTAAATATGCACCCAAGATACAACGGCGTAGGAGACTTACGTCGGTCGTATTAAGCCAGAATTCAGGCGTATCTAGTATCGAGAATAAGGTGCATAGATACGACGGCGCATCTGTACACTTACGCTGCGTATCTGTAGATACGCCAGCATAAGTCTTTCTGAATCTGGCCCAATGTGCATGTAAAGGCAGGTGTCCCAATACTTTTGGTAAAATAGTGTGGATTTCGGAATTGGAGCCAGTGCCTCGAGAAATTTCAAATGGATCATATGAATTCTGCGATAGATTCATTTGTGTTGCAAAGTTCCTATTCCTATCCAAAGTGAGAAGTTTCTGTGGAAATCCATGCGATAAGAATGTGATGTGGCTGGAAAGGGCCCAGAACGGTCCCATCTGAGCTGTCAGTCATAGGAGTCATTTCTGGTGTGTGTTATGCCCATGTTCCTGCAAAATCCTGGAATGAGTATCAGAGGAAATCAAAAGCAAAAGCATACAAAACAAAATCAGGGAGTAAATATGAGCATTGGCTCTCGGTTCTGCTTCCCTTGGCACACCATTGTAAGCTCGGCTATATTTAGTATCACTGACAAAATAAAATAAGCCTCAATGCTGACGCCAGTTGGATGGAAAATCTCTTTTTACTCCAATATAGCCTATTACTTTTTAATAAAATAAATGTAAACGCAAGTCTTTTACTTTTTAGTTTATAATAGAGTGGAGTAGGGTTAGACTCTGTCAAGTTGTTTTTATTTTTTGCTGTCTGTATACTTGCTTAGGAGATTCCCCCTCTGCCTTTCGCTTTTGACCATTGTTACAAAAAATAAACCAAGAGAATACCTTTAAAGTTCATCCCTTTGATCTGTAGATGAAGAAACAGAAAGATACAAAAAGAAACAATGTTTATTTCTACCTTTCTGTTTCAGCAATGTTGTTGATAAACATTGCCTGGCTGTTTTTTATTATTATTTTGACAGCTCCAAATGATTAACAACCAATAATTGCAAGCATTTTTTTTTAAACATTTCAGCTGTCAGTGGAGGAATCCTGTTGACAGCTGAAAGAACCGAGCCTGAAGCCCCATACACACTATGGGCCAGATTCAGGTAGATGGCGCTTCTTTACTTTGGGGTAACGTTTCTCATTTACGTTACTCCGCCGTAACTTTAGGAGCAAGTACTGTTATTCACAAAGCACTTGCTCCTAAAGTTGCGGCGGCATAGCGAAAATGAGCCGGCGGAATTCAAATTGGGCGGGTAGGGGGCGTGTATTATGTTAACTATGCGCGATCCCGCGGCGAATGTACTGCGCATGCGTCGACTGTCAGTGTGCATGCTCCAAATTCTGTCAGGGAACGTCAATGACGTAAATCCCCATTCACGGACGTTTTACGCAAACGACGTGAAAATTTGTAAACTCGGCGCGATGACGACGGCCATACTTAACATAGGATACTCCACTAGGGGGCTGTTTTTTCTTTACGCCGCGTATCGCTTACGGAAACGTCGCAACGTCACTGCGTCGGGCCCGAATACGATCGTGAATTTCCGATTCCCGCTGATTAACATATTCTCTGCGTTAATCAGCGGGAACGCCCCGAGCGCCATTTTTAAAATTGAAGTTCCGATACGACGGCGAAATACAATTACGCCGCTCGTATAGGAACTCCAACCCGGCGTTTCTTGTTTTCTGGTTACAGAAAACAAAAACGCCGGCTCAAAGTGACAGTTAGGCTGGAGTATCACTGATACTCCAGCCTAACTCTACCTGAATCTGGCCCTATCAGTTTTCCTGCTGGTTTTTCTCTTCAGGTTTACCAAAACCATCTAATATAAGGTCAAACCTTAAGAGTTTAAATTTGCATGCAATCAGGCAGGCCCTTGTACTACATGGATTTGGTAAACCCGAAGAGAAAAACCTTCAGGAAAACTGATAGTGTGTATGGGGCTTGAAAGTATTGATTTCAGGTATCGGATCATTTGCATGAGTAATGATACTCGTGGAACTTCTTAGTATCGGCACCAATAACAGTATCAGCATGTATTGGTGCAACCCTAGTATTTACCAAAATAACCTCCCTCACCATCAAGGTACACCTAGGTCACATCCGGACATGTACCGCGAGATGCCATTCACACCTGAGTGTTTTGTAGCTCAAAGCTTTAAAATGCTTAGAGGAGCTTCGGTCTGCCCCCAAAAAAATACGTCAGCAGCTACAAATACTGTAGCTGCTGACTTTTAATAAAAGGACACTTACCGGTCCGGCGCTGTCCTCACCCGGGCTGGTTCTTCACCAGTATTTGGGTCCCCGGTGCCAACATGTTTACTAAGCCTTGTGGCTTCAGAGCTGGATTCCCGAGCCATGCTGCGCTTTGTGAATTGCAGATTGCAGGTAAATGTGGGGGCAAACTTCCACTCAGATCGCCTAGGGTGGAAGTGGGAGAGGCAGGGCCATCTTTATAATTGATTAGACCCTGGGCAAAAAAAATTCTTGGGCCCCCCCTCCATGGAGTTTCGCTCTCCACCTACTTTAAGGCGTACAAGAAATAGCAGCTAGACTCAAAAATCCCTTTACTTAATCAGATCAGGCAGTGATTGCGATTGGTTGCCAGAGGTTACTGGGTATCATAACCGCTCACTGACTGGTTGCTAGAGGTTACAGCACACATTACGGCTCACTAATTAGTTGCTAGAGGTTACAGAACATGATTTATGCTTGTTGATTGGTTGCTAGAGATTACTGTACATCAATACTATTCACTGATTGGTTGCTAGAGGTTAATGCACATCATTACTGCTTACTGATTGGTTGCTAGAGGTTACCTCACTGCCTGCACACCATGGACAGAAAACTCTTCGGGATCCTAGGACTCCTGGGATCAGTGGCAGTGCTGGGGGGAGGGGAGGCTGTGATCGATTTCCAGCATGTGCCTTTATCTCGCCAATGGGCAGCAGTGGGTACCTAACAAAACCAGGTACCCGCATTTCCCCTCCCAAAAAAAGTTTACAAAAATGGGGAGAGGTGGGAGGAGGCAGAAAGTGGATCTTCCCCTTTTGGGTGAGGTTCCGCTTTAAGGAGAAAAAAAATCAGTTATTCTCTATGGTGGTGGTTCACATCTCCACTCCAAATGTTTGAAGCTCGAAAAAGCCTTGGAGCTTCTTTTGTATCCCGATTCAAACAGATTGGTGCTTTTTTGAAGCAGCTGAAAACAGAAACAAATAGTAATAAAATGATGTAACTGATTAAACAAATTTGCATCAGAATGCCCAAAAAAAAAATCCCAAAAACATGATGTCTGTGACCTGCAGACTCCACATTTGTCTTTCCTTGAAGACCAGCAGAACATAACAGTCAGCAGTTTTGTAATATGAAAAAAAAAAAAAAGATATTAAGGGAAAAATGTTACCTTCTACATTAGAAAAGATTCCTGTTTCCTATCAAAGCAAACATTTCTAATTTTGGAAGATGGTTGGAGATGAATTCCCCTCCTGGCTTCTTATGTCTCTTGAGGGCTCCAGGGTCTTTTGAGCTCTCTGCTTAGCTTCAGTCTATGCCCACCATTATGGGAGCCCGTTGTCTCCATATTATGCAACAGAACAATTACAAAATGCCCCAAGATAGGTAAAAAATCCAGAGTACTAAACCCTAGACCCAAAGAGCAAAATGGTACCTCAACATGCCAACATGATTCTATCTTTAACCAAAATGCCACTTGTAATCGCACCATCCCTTTAACCACTTAAGCTCCGGACCAATATGCTGCTAAATGTCCAAAGGTGTTTTTACAATTCGGCACTGCGTCACTTTAACAGACAATTGCGCGGTCGTGCGACGTGGCTCCCAAACAAAATTGGCGTCCTTTTTTCCACACAAATAGAGCTTTCTTTTGGTGGTATTTGATCACCTCTGTGTTGTTTTTTTTTTTTTGCGCTATAAACAAAAATAGAGCGACAATTTTGAAAAAAATTCAATATTTTTTACTTTTTGCTATAATAAATATCCCCCAAAAACATATATTAAATTATTTTTGGTAAAACAAATCGCAATAAGCATTTATCGATTGGTTTGCGCAAAATTTTTAGCGTTTACAAAATAAGGGATAGTTTTATTGCATTTTTATTATATATTTTTTTTTACTACTAATGGCACCGATCAGCGATTTTTGTTCGTGACTGCGACATTATGGCGGACACTTCGGACAATTTTGACACATTTTTGGGACCATTGTCATTTTCACAGCAAAAAATGCATTTAAATTGCATTGTTTATTATGAAAATGACAGTTGCAGTTTGGGAGTTAACCACATGGGGCGCTGTAGGATTTGTGTGTGTTTACAACTGTAGGGGGGTGTGGCTGTAGGTCTGACGTCATCGATCGAGTCTCCCTGTAAAAGGGATCACTCGATGGATGCAGCCGCCACAGTGAAGTACGGGGAAGCTAGAAACGAATAGCCGCGCCCTCGTCCCGGATCGCTCCCCGCAGATTTCTGATATCCGCATGTAGCGGGGGGGGGGGGGGGGGTCCCGATCGGACCCCTGACCCGTGCAAAGGCAGGGACATAAATATACGTCCATCTGCCTGTACGTGCCCTTTTGTGGACGTATATGTACATGCGGCGGTCGGGAAGTGGTTGTAAACCCTTACATACACCCAGGGAAGTGACTGGCCTCAGCTCATACACAGATGAAATGAAACAATTCCTTCTGCATAAGTTGTACCTGTTTCTCTGCAGTATTCTCTTCTCTACAGCCATTCAAAACCCATAATTTATAAAGCTTGTCTGAGGTGTCAGAAAAAGGGAGATAAAGTTACACACTTGCAGAGCTCAGTGAAGAGAGCTCTGAGAGCTGATTGAAGGGAAGGGGCACACCCCCTTTACACAGCACAGGAACAGAGCTGAGGCTGTCAATCAGCTGCAGGTCCCTCCTCTGTCACCTTTTTTCTCTTCATGCCAGAAAAACTTGTCAGAAGTCATTCATGCTGATAGAGGAACGAAGCAGCGGACAGAAATGAAACTTAAAGAGTAACTGTAAACAAGGCATTTCTCTGTTCTGCCTAGTAACATGACAGGGGTTTACTGCTCCCTGTCATCGGGAGCAGTGATCTCTGATGTTGTTGTTGTGAGACCGTCCCCCCCCCCACAGTTAGAATCACTCCCTAGGACACACTTAACCTCTCGAGTGCAACCTAGTGTTTAACCCCTTCCCTGCCAGTGTATCAGTGTATCATGGCTGCGACATTGCGGCAAACACATCAGAAACTTTTGACACTATTTAGGGACCATTGTCATTTATACAGAGATCAGTGTTATAAAAATGCACTGATTACTGTGTAAATGACACTGGCAGGAAAGGGGTTGAACACTAGGGGGCAATCAAGGGGGTTAAGTGTGCCCTAGGAAATCATTCTAACTGTGGGGGGGTCTCACAACAACATGACAGAGATCACTGCTCCTGATGACAGGGAGCAGTAGATCTCTGTCATGTTGCTAGGCAGAACAGGGAAATGCCTTGTTTACAAAGGCATCTTCCCGTTCTGCCCCTCAAGAGCACAAGAGGGGGGCAGAGCGGTGCCACTATCTACTTGACGACCCACCATATGGAGGTTGAACTTTAATCATAATTATCAGCCATGGCAACCTGAGGGGACATGCAAACCTGGTCTTAGTACAGTATTAATATCAAAGGAGGAATGACAGTAAGAGGAGGGTAGAGAAAAAAATGAAAAACGTAAGGGAAAAAGGATCAAGATCATACCGTAATGTTTTTGTTTTATTCCGAGTAGTTTTTCTAGGATTCAGAAGCTATCACAATATCTTTGGTTCCTCAGTTCTAAGCCCACCTAGGGGCAATACATTAATTTCTGACTGAGCTAAAGCTGAAGGCAAAAGACAGTAAAATAAAATAAAAAAATTGAAGATAACTCCCCAACAGCCCAAAGACTGGAAATTGCATGCACCATAAGACAAGATGGCATATTCCAGAAATTACCAGATAATGTCTATTTTTATGGACCATGAAACTAAAGCCTCATACACACGATCGGACTTCCAGCGGACTTTTCCGTGGACTTTGGTGTGAAGGGCGTTGGCTGTGAACTTGTTCTGCATACACATGGCCCAACGTTTTCAGCCAACATTCACGTGTTTTTTCAGCTCTTTACTGCCACCCTTTGGGAAACTTTTGCAATTGTTATTTGATGTTTAGCATTGGCTCTGAGAATGCGTGGTTGTACTTTGGATTTTAGTTGAACGGACTTGGGTACACACGATCGGGTAAACTTGACATAACGGATTAATTGCCAGACAGTTGGTGAGCATAAAGAGCCAACATTTGTTGTTGTTAATTCAGCCAACAATTGTCTGATGGAGCATAAACACGGTGGGATAATCCGACACAACACGTCCATCAGACAATTATGGGCATAAAAGTGGGTACAAGGCTTAAAGGCCCATACACACGATTGGACTTTTAGACAACAACCGTCCGACAGACCTGTTTTACCGGATAATCTGACCGTGTGTATGCTCCATCGTACAATTGTTATCGGTTTTTCAATGAACAAATGTTTGCGGCAACAAATGTCTGATGGAGGATCATCCAATTGTGTGTACACAAGTCCATCAGACTTAAGTCCAAAGTAAAAACACGCATTCTCCGAATCAACGCTAAAGATCAGACAACAATAGCAGAAGTTGCCCAAAGGGTGGTGGTAAAGATCACGTGATTTGGTGAAAGTTGGCTGAAAACATTCTGCCGTGTGTATGCAGAACAAGTTCGGGGGCCAATGCCCATTCGGACAAAAATCCACGGAAAAGTCAGACGGAAGTCCGATTGTGTATACGAGGCTTAAGAGTTACCAGAATCTTAAGCTGGCAGCACAATTTAACCAACACAGTATAGGCATGAATTTTGAATGCAGGGTTCAGTTTTACTCCTCCTGGGGCTGGTTAAACATCCAATCATTTGTTCCAGGTGTGAGGAAGAGCTACGATGTTTTCTGGCCTGTTTATTTGGCAAGTACCGAGCTGCTCTGGTTTAAGTCCGCTTCTGTTCCTGAGCTCACTGTCCTACTTTGGGATATTTAAGGTGAACAATCAGAACCACATTGATGCCTGCTCGAGCCCAGCTTTGATCTATTAAGCAAATCAGCGACAAATCGGCTGCAGACCAGGTCTGGATTCAAACCAGGTCAGGGGGGAGGCGTTGAAATGGCGTTTCTCACATCTTTAATCAAAATAAAGATATTAATTCCTACTGACTCCCGGCCAATCCTTACAGTGTATACTGACAGACTTGGCCTAACTTAAACTGCAGACGTTTCGGAACATCATGGGCACTGTACATATCGCTTTGATACTTTTCCAAATTGTAGGAAATATATCCAAGTTTTTTAGGGGGAATTACAGAAAGGAGCAGCCTGTATGTATTTACATGATATGTCACTTTTACTGGCTACAGGAGCCTCTCTGCAAGCCTAAATGCCTTTCATCCTCATTGGTAATGTAAATCAGAAATGAGATGTTATGATGAGTTTTATACTAATGATAGTATAAATATTATAGGTAAGAAGTCATTTAGATACACTGGTTTAGGGTAAGTTTTTTATTCATGGTATAGCTTAAAAAGGGTTCTATAGACCTTAAAGGGAAGGTAGAAACTGCTACCAAACATTTCTCTTATCTCATACCTACTTTCCACCATTTTACCGTTTTACACAGGGTTCATCACCCTTCAGTAATCAAACACGAACACTAATCCATTGCATTTCACATTCAGTTACACGTTCCACCATTAATCCTTTGGTGAATATCACATATTCAGTTCACACCATTTTCTCGCTTCCCTGTTATGTTGCGTGTTGTGCCGCCTCAGCTCCCATGTCAGACAATGTCCCCAGCCGCCTACATGTCCCCTGCTGTGTCCTTGCCATCACCTGACCTGTAAGTATGGCCGGTTGATCCAAGCATATTTCTCTCCTTCTCCCCTTTCTTTTATATAAGCCTGACTTATTGTTTGGTATAATATTCTTGTTTTATAGACATCTATTTTACATCAGCTCCTGATGAGTGGCAAGACAGCCACGAAACATGTTGTGATTCAGATGCCACAATTATATTGAATCATGTCGTTTTGTATCACATTATGTTTTTACTCTTTTACGCTTGAACAATTCCTTCTATGAGCAATATGTCAATATATGAATTAACTAACTATGATGGATGATGAAAAAATGTACCACTGTGTCCCATGTATTTTACTGTACGTTTTTTAATAAATGTATAATATCAGACATATTTATCTCATTTCTGTTTCCAAATCCGCATGCTTCATTCAAAGTCACAAACCTCTCGTCTTTTTCGTTTTGGTAGCAACTTCCAAGCCATCCAGGAAGGTGCAGAGGGTCCCTAAAAAGTGCTATCTAATGGTTAGGTAACCCAATATTACCAAACTGGTAGGCTGCATCACCAAGTAGTTAATTTTACGTAAGAGATTTCATTAGCCATGGTAGATGGGTGGAGATGAAAAACCTGATGAGGATAGCTCTTTTTTTCCCAATGACTTTGTATATGTATATTGGGAAAGAAGCACTCAGCAAGCCCGTTAGGCAAGGGAAGGGCACAGTTTTCTCTTGAGATCTATTTCTAGCCAATTATTCC
This sequence comes from Rana kukunoris, assembly GCA_029574335.1. Classification (NCBI taxonomy): domain Eukaryota; kingdom Metazoa; phylum Chordata; class Amphibia; order Anura; family Ranidae; genus Rana; species Rana kukunoris. The sequence continues at coordinate 583,462,466 of CM056050.1, forward strand.
ACAACTGAGGTTGTTATTCATATACGTAGCACTAGCATTGACTGATGCCGTTACATTTTACTGGTCCTTCCCCAAATAGTACAAGTGCCAACAGTCACCCAAGTAACAGTCCATCCATTGTGGCAATTGACAGTCTAGGGGTTGTCTTTTTTTGTAGTTTATTGCTGACAGAACGGGTAACAGGAGAGAGATTAGGTTGGAAACGCTGAACAATAGTTAGAGTAAACAGGTACGTTGCTTTGCGCAGCAGTGCCAATCTGCCGACGTATATTGGCGTTAGCCAGTCGGCAAGTGGTTAATAATACTGCTTCCAAAGTACTCTGTAGATAATTTGTGAATACCATCGAGCACTGGAGGCATATATACTTTGGGCCAGATTCAGGTAGAGTTAGGCTGGAGGATCAATGGATCCGCCAGCCTAACTGTCACTTTAAGCCGGCGTTTTTGTTTTCTGTAACCAGAAAACAAGAAACGCCGGGTTGGAGTTCCGATGCGATCGGCGCAATTGAATTTCGCCATCGCATCGTTACTTCAACTTAAAAATGGCGCTGGGGGCGTTCCCGCTGATTAACGCTGAAAAAATATGTTAATCAGCGGGAGTCGGAAATTCACGATCTTTTTCGGGCGCGACGCAGTGACTTTACGACGTTTCCGGAAGCGATACGCGACGTAAAGATAAAGCAGCCCCCTAGTGGAGTATCCTATGTTAAGTATAGGCGTCGTCATCGAGTCGAAAAAAAAAAAATTGCGTCGTTTGCGTAAAACTTTCATGAATGGGGATGTGACGTCATTGACGTTCACTCACAGAATTTGGAGCATGCGCACTGGGATGCATTGACACTCGACGCATGCGCAGTACGTTCGCCGCGGGATCGCGCTTAGTTTTAATAATACACACCCCGTACCCGCCCAGTTTGAATTCCGCCGGCTCTTTTGCGATGCGCTGCCGCAACTTTAGGAGCAAGTGCTTCATGAATAACAGCACTTGCTCCTAAAATTTCGGGCGGAGTAAAGTAAAAGAGAAGCGTTACTCCAGAGCAAAGATGCTCTCATCTACCTGAATCTGGCCCTTTAAGTTTAAATTTTTTTTGCATTCATGTTTACAAACATGTAATACAAGGTATTCCTCTATGATCTATTATTTACACATCAATAGGGATTTTCTCAAAAAGAGACTACAGCGAAAGCTGTTTGGTTTCAGACTGTCTCTCTAACTGAAACTCCATATACTGGTCTGAAAATAATAGGCAGGAAAGGGGGGGGATGAAGTCTCATTCATTTGTGTGTGAAAACGTTAAAAAAAAAGTAAAATCTTTTATGTATTTATTTTTTAATCTAAACAAAATAAATAAATATGTTATATTAATAAAACAATATACAGTCTATTAGAGACTTACATATTATTGAAATTTACATTTTGCATGACTTTAATTCTGTATATTTATACAAGGTGAGCCCATTGGAAAAGGTTCACTGGTTTCTAGTGAAATCTAAAATCTTCCAGTATGGCAATTGCAAATTGTGGAGGCTTTGCATTTTAGTATTCCTCGGAGCCTGTCTTGTCTGTCTCTTGACCTGTTCTGTAGAACAGACCCTGTTGTACCCACAAGGCAAGTCCACCTGTCATCTCAAACTATGTCAGCAAACCTACCGTGTAGTTACTAATACATCCAAACAATTGTAATGTCTTACACTACATCCTGTCTTGTCCAATTGCCTTCCTCTCTCGTTACCCCTTTCATATCCTCTCTACCCTTTTCATATAAGGAAATAACTGTATTATTTTTTTGCTTTGATCAAAATGTGCCATGTGTTTTGCTTCAAGTGTATCCAAAGAAGGGGGGTCAGGGGGTCACCAAACTACCGGTGGATTCCATTACAATTATTGGTGGTACTGAGGACAAGGCGTATTGGAGAAGAGCACGTTCAGAGACAGTGAGAGTAAACAGGGCACAGAAAAAATAGAAAATGTTCAGCATTATGTTAAAAATCAAGCAGACCCTGGTTTGATCAGCTAAATTGTGCAAGGTTTCTGTTTTTTATCTCTTGTAACTGAGAGTGAATAAACGTTCTATTATAACGTTTCCTACCTGGGCTACATTTGCTGTGGTCAGACCGAGCTTGGGTTGTGATCTCCCACCAGTGGTTCCTGAGACATACACTTGTAGCGCTACCCCCCCAGGAGCCGCTGGTTTGATTTGGGATCGGCGTGTTACCTTTCTTAGCTTGTCTAGGGTAAGGTGACCAGACATCCCTGGTTTCTGGGGACAGTCGCCGGATTGAGGACACTGTCCCCGGACCAAGTCTGTCCCCGGTTTTGTCCCCAGATTGGATTTTAACAGGGGCTGGGCATTTTCAAAGACAGTGCAGAATAAAAAAAAAATCTGAATTCCACACCCCCTCTCTGCCGCTCCTACTAGCTTAGGGGTGTATTTTTTTCATTATCTGTGCACCTTTTTGATGATCATATGCTGGTCGGGGCGGAGGGAATATTTCTTCAGTTTTGGGTGCATGCCCATTCAGCTCCACTTGCATGTTCTTCTGCCTTGGCTCAAGTCCCGGCCAACCACCTGCCTATCTTCTTGCCTTCCATGGTGGAGTGATCTTCCTCCACTCCCCACCCAGTAGTAGCCGGCGCCCAGAGAGTAAGACTTGACAGGCTGTTAGGCGGGCGGCAGCGAATGGGGATAGAGTTGCTGATTGTCGCCATTACTAGTAAAAAAAAATAATATGTGCCCAGATTTCATTTCTGGTCACATTAGTCTAGGGGTATGATGAAAATAGGTTAAGTGAGCAACAATTAAATGTTCAGTCAGAAAGATGTCGTTTTCTGTGCTTTTAATCTGCCAACATGGCAACAGGTAACTTCAGGCGAAGACAGGATAGTGGTGAAGGAAGAAGTTGCATATTCAGACCTCAATAACGTAGAAGCAATCCTGCTTCGATCTTTACTCTCTCAATACGTCGCCACTCCAGCTGGAGTCTGCACAGCGCACCCGGACAGTCTCTCCCACAGAACCGGCAGCTGGGATGCTGCTGGGAACCCTGAGAAGAAAACAAACCCCTGCCACAGGCTTGGCTCAATATAGTTTGAAAGAATTTGCCTCTGCCACAGGCCCTTGCTCTGGAAAAGTAACTTGACGGAGCAATTCCTTCTCAGTAAGCATCTGACTGAATTATCTTCAGATAGTTCACAACTTTTCAGGTCACTGACTGAGAGGTTGCCAAATAACAAACTCCCAGTATTCAGTTACCTTGATCCCCGATGGTTCGCCAAGGCCCAATTGGATCGCCTACCTCCGGGCTTTTCTCAGACTGACTCCCCACCGAACAGCATAACTCGCTTGGGATCTTCTCACAGGAGTGGGGTCAGAGGTCAAGTCCTGGAGAAAAAAGTGTGGGAACTCCCACCCAAGATCCACTCCCCCACCAACAAAAAAAATGATACGCTCATATGCATAATTACTAAACCGCATGTTTTTGTTTTTTTCGATCCACTGTACCTTAGTAATCCTTTATGTTACTGGCCGCTTCTTGTATATGGATTCATCGGGTAGTGTGCGGGTATTCAGTCACTTCCTCGATGCCGCAATGTCTCTTGGGAACTTTTGTCATTGTTCCCAGGAGACATTGCAGAGGTCTGCCCCCAGTTATTGCGGGATTTAGAAAGAAGCTCGAGCTGGGCATCGATGTTTAGTGAAGGATTGGCTCGGGCGGCTCGGCTGCTCTAGTCCTGCAAAGGGAACTGAGTTCCTGCTGTGAAAAAAGTGCAGGAACTCCGTTCCCACGCGTTCCCGCAGGACTTGAGCCCTGAGTGGGGTGCCAGTAAGTTACTGGGGCCCCTTTGCAGCTTTAGTCGCTCCAGACCATGTGGGCCCAGAGTCAGAAACTCTGCGCAGCACGTACGCCCCGGACTGGTAGGCCATCTCGCCGGGGCCCGTGATGTGCGCACACCCTAAAGGTGGGTGCCGCACCCGGAACCAACCTCGCATGAACCCCTGACGCCACGACGGCGTCCTCAAGAAGTACCCTCCCCAGCATGCCCCCAAGGGAAAACTCCCTCTGATTGGCTGCTGGCGAGAAGGCGATCTCGCTGGTCTCCACTGCTGCCACCTGTCTCTCCAAGATGGAAAAGCATCATTGGAGCACAGGATAGAACAACAGGGCAGCACAGCACTAAACTAGCACAATTAGATAGATGAGAGCTGAATAAGTCTCTCATCCCACTCTAAATTTGAATGGCGTCCGTACTTAAAAGTACAGGGGCGCTGCACACTGTATTACCAAAAGTATTGGGACTCCTGCCTTTACACGCACATGAACTTTTTTGGCATCCCTAGGTGCCTGATTTTATACACCTGTGACCATATAGGTGATTGGAACACTGATCACTGGATCCAATGATTTGGAGGGGTGTCCCATTACTTTTTTTTAGTTGTGACTACTCTTTCCATTTTTGGATGATGGATTGAACAGTGCTCTGTGAGATGTTCAAAGCTTGGGATATTTTTTTTATAATTTAACCCTGCTTTAGCCCTGGTTAGAGTTGCCACCTCATCCCTTTAAAACAGAACACATATGAATGACACAGGTTCTGAGGCTAATTTAATGCAGGTAAAGCACCAAGTGAGTTTAATTACCACCTTAATTAGCCACAGAACCTGTGTCATTCATATGTGTTCTGTTTTAAAGGGATGAGGTGGCAACTCTAGCCCTGGTTCACACTGATGCTACTTTGAAATTGTGCTACTTTACTTGAAGTAGCATGACAAATCGCTCCAGTGTGAACCTAGGCTTAAACTTCTCCACAACGTTATCCCTGACCTGTCTGGTGTGTTCCTTGGTCTTCTTAATGCTGTTTGTTTACTAATGTTCTCTAACAAACCTCTGAGGGCTTCACAGAACAGCTGTATTTTTACTGACATTAAAGCGACACAAAAGAAAAAAAAATAACAAACATGTTATACTTACCTCCACTGTGTGGCTCGTTTTGCACACAGTGGCCCCAATCCATGTCTTCTGGGGTCCCTCGGCGGCTGTCATGTTATGCCAATGGCTGCACTGCTATCAATCCGTCCAATCTAGCCAATCAACGGGCAGGCTGGAAAACCGAAGAGGATGGCCGGGACGAGCACGGGACTTTCGAGGGGTGAGGTAAGTAAAGCGGGGGCTGGGGGGGGGGGGCACATTTACCTTTACAACTCCTTTAAGGTACAAACAGGTGGATTATATTTACTAATTAGGTGACTTCTGAAGGTAATTGGTTCCACAAGATTTTAGTTAGGGGTATCAGTGTAAATGGGGCCGAATACAAATGTATCCCCCACACTTTTCACATATTTATTTGTAAAAAAAATTGAAAACCATTTATAATTTTCCTTCCACTTCACAATTATGTGCCACTTTGTGTTGGTCTATCACATAAAATACATTTACGTTTTTGGTTGTAACATGACTCAATGTGGAAAATTTCAAGGGGTATGAATACTTTTTCAAGGCACTGTACAATCAAATTCATTAATTGGATGTTGGCACTAGCCCAAAACTTTCAACACACCCTTTGACCCTGGTCAGCAGCCTCATGACAACTACAATACAACAATAAAGTGTGGGAGCTGGATAACCCAGGCCCTAACTATGTAAGAAGATGCGGTTAGTTAGCTCTCCTGTACTGAAATAGCTCACTCTGATTTAACTGCACACTGTGAGCTTCTCACAGTGTGCATTGAACGTTTCAGAAAGTCTAATTTCCTTACTGGAGAATATCCAGCATCATTTATCGCTTTCCTCCCAAGCTTTATGCTGCATACAGTTCGTCTGATTAAAACGGTCTGATGGACTGTTTTCATCAGACGAACCAATCGTGTGTGGGCCCCATCGTTTTTTATCCATCAGTCAAAAAACTAGGAACTTGTTTTAAAATTATCTGATGGTTAAAAAAAAAAAATTGTGTGTGGCTACGTCCATCGGTTAAAAATCCATGCATGCTTAGAATCAAGTCGACGCATGCTCGGAAGCATTGAACTTCACAAACCAAGATCTGCGGTCAATGCATAGGGAAAAACCAGTGGCCGCTGGGGGTTCTTCTTCGGGGGGTTGTAGGCAAACAAACAACCCCCCTCTCCACGGACGGTCTGGGCTGGCACTTACCTGCTTGTGTGGCGGCTGTGGTGTCCTCTCCTGGAGTGTGGGCAGCAGCGGCTCCAGTGTCTGCTCCTCCAACCTCCTCAGTCGCGTGTCTTCTGCCAAAGCTGCTGCTTTGGCAGAAGACAGATGCTTTGGCCAATTGGAAAAACCTGCCTCCTGATTGGTGAGGAGGAACTTTAGTGGGATAAAAGCAAAAACGAATCCGCTATGGTCACACAACTGGGTGGGCTTGGAGCGCAATGCTCTGCACTCCGAGCTTAACCATTTTTGAAGCCTATTAGAGCCTCTGGTTCTAATCACCATTAGATCCCATGGTCTGGCACCACTGATATGTAGATCAGGGGGCCGGATGCATGGATAGGGGAAGTGGCGCCCATGTGCCCTATATGGAGGGGGCGCCACTGGGAAAAACAGAGACCCGGTCATGACGTCATAATTTCATTAGCATGTTGATGATGGGGAGAGAAGAAACCAGTGAAGGCAAATAGAAACAGATTAAACTTCAGCTTTAAAGTGGAGTTGCACCCATGTTTTTATGTTTGTCTGTGCTGCATGCCCTAATCTCAGAATGCACAATTTTTATTTATTTTGTTGCTTGTAAATACCTTTATTTTGTAGTCCTTCATTACTTCCTCCTCCTTATTAGCCTAGGCTATTAAGTCACAAGGCTATTTGCAAGGGTTTCTGGGACAGGCATCATGTTTCCCAGTAGTCCTTGCAAACCTGACTGAAACCTATTACATTGCTTGTGCAGCACTGAGCATGTGCGAGATATGCAAAGCTGAAATCCAGGAAGTCATACAGTCTGGCTTCATGATGCCCACACTTAAGATGGCCACGGTCTATTTCTAGATTATAAACTAAATGCTGTAACAACCTAAAAAAACTGACCTTAGTTTACAGACTAACTTTACTAGAATACATTAAGCTTGTGTATTACAGGGGTATTTATATTTAAAAAGTGAAATTGTGGGTGGAACTCCCTTTTAAGTAAAAATTCTTGTGCATTTTCCATGTTGGGAAGGGGAGGGTGAAGAGTTTGTGTGTGTGCTTTGCGGAACCATTCTATGATAAAATGCATCCCCCGTTCTTATGTGAGAAGGTTGGGAGGTATGTCTTGCCCCAATATGTTCTGTACAAATTCTGCATAATAAATTCATAGCAGGAGATCTGAGCAGCACACGATTCTTCCTGATTAGACAATACTTTTTCAAGATGACTTTTTCTAACCAGGAACAGTTGTTCTTCCTGCAGCTGCACTTTTCTGGCACGAGTTAAGAAGCAGCAGTTACAGCAGTGCCAGTGTGTCGGCCTGACAAAAAACATTTTAATAGTTTGATATATGAGGAACGGACAGGTCATTATTATTATGTCATGGAGGAGGGGGGGGGGGGGGGTGTTGTCATAATCCCCCATTGTCTTCCAATAAGCTGTATAAGCCATTAGCCTTTGTGAGTAAGTGAACTCTTATCCGCGTTGCAAAACTTTTTTATGTAAACGGAATCATTTGCATTGGTATGTTCTGCAATGCCGAGCTGAGGCTGAACCCTTTCATGGCTACAAAAGTATGTAGAAACACATGGACATTGCAACGTGCCAGTTCTCCTATAGGGAAGATGTATGCGGATGTAGCTTAACCACTTCAGCCCCAGAAGGTTTTACCCCCCTTCCAACCCAGGTGAAATTTCAGCTTCCGGCACTGCATCGCTTTAACTGACAATTTCGCGGTCATGCGACATGGCTCCCAAACAAAATTGGCGTCCTTTTTTTCCCACAAATAGAGCTTTCTTTTGGTGGTATTTGATCACCTCTGCGGTTTTTATTTTTTGCGCTATAAACAAAAATAGAGCGACAATTTTGAAAAAAAAATGCAATATTTTGTACTTTTTGCTATAATAAATATCCCCCAAAATATATAAAACAAATATTTTCCTCAGTTTAGGCCGATACGTATTATTCTAATTATTTTTTGTAAAAAGAAATGCAATAAGCGTTTATCGATTGGTTTGCACAAAATTTATAGCGCTTACAAAATAGGGGATAGTTTTATGGCATTTTTATTATTATTTTTTTTACTAGTAATGGCGGCGATCTGCGATTTTTTTTATTGGGATTGGGACATTATAGCGGACACATCGGACACTTTTGTGACATTTTTGGGACCAATCACATTAATACAGTGAACGGTGCTATAAATATGCACTGATAACTGTATAAATGTGACTGGCAGGGAAGGGGTTAACCACTAGGGGGCGGGGAAGGGGTTAAATGTTTCTCCTAGTTTGTGTTCTAACTGTAGGGGAAGGGGGGGTGACTGATCTCCCTAAAGGACGTGGAGCTCTGTGTTTACACACAGAGCTCCTCGTCTCTGCTCAGTTACTGGGCAACCGCGTGTGCCTGTCGGCGATCTTTGCCGCCGGGCACGCGCATCGGGACCTCAGCAAAGCGGCGGGTGCATGCGCACGCCACCGGCGGCATGCGCGCGCCCCCTAGCGGCTTTAAAAGACAGGACGTCATATGACGTCCTGTCAGAACAATGGAGTCTTCCGCCCGCCGTCATTTGACGATGGGCGGTTGAAAAGTGGTTAAAGAGACCCTGTCACTAGACCAATCATTTCAACCAAAGTGTTCCTATAAGATTATACTGCATGTGAATTTTATGTATTTTATGTGTGTTAGTTACCTGTAAAAGCCTCCTTTGTGTAGACATCCAAAAGCCCCAAGGCTGCTGCTGGGCACCGCCATCTTGGATATGAGGTCAGTAGCCCCAACACAGTCAGAACTGTCACTCCAGTGACACACTATATCGCTCGGGCACAACCTGTGGCCCAGGGACTGCATGTGGCATTTGGAATATGATATACATCTCTCGGACCAGGGGCGGACTGACCATTCGGGCACCCCATCAAGGTTGCCAACCTCAGTAAAACCAGGCACAGTATGTAAAAATCTGTGGTTTTTTTTTTTACATTTGCCCCTGAAATGTCCCTTACCGACATTCTTTTGGTCTAAACACTGACAGTGTTTGATGGGCACAGTGGCTGCATTTGATGGGCACAGTGGCTGCATTTGATGGGCACAGTGGCTGCATTTGATGGGCACAGTGGCTGCGTTTGATGGGCACAGTGTCAATTTGATGGCTTAGTGGCTGCGTTTGATGGCACAGTGGCTGCGTTTGAAGGCACAGTGGCTGCGTTTAAAGGCACAGTGGCTGTGTTTAATGGGTGCAGTGGCAGCGTTTGATAGGTGCAGTGGCAGCGTTTGATGGGCGCAGTGGCAGCGCTTGGTGGGCGCAGTGGCAGCGTTTGATGGGCGCAGTGGCAGCGTTTGATGGGCGCAGTGGCAGCGTTTGATGGGCGCAGTGGCTGCGTTTGATGGGCACAGTGGCAGCGTTTGATGGGCACAGTGGCAGCGTTTGATGGCACAGTAAAGCCGCGTACACACGATCAGTCCATCCGATGAGAATGGTCTAAAGGACCGTTGTGATAGGTTAACCGATGAAGCTGACTGATGGTCCGTCGCGCCCACACACCATCGGTTAAATAACCGATCGTGTCAGAACGCAGTGACGTAAAACACAACGACGTGCAGAAAAAAATGAAGTTCAATGCTTCCAAGCATGCGTTGACTTGATTCTGAGCATGCGTGGATTTTTAACCGATGGTCGTGCCTACTAACGATCGTTTTTGACCTATCGGTTAGGAATCCATTGGTTAAATTTAAAGCAAGTTGGGTTTTTTTAACCGATGGTTAAATAACCTATGGGGCCCACACACGATCGGTTTTCATCGATGAAAACGGTCCATCAGACCGTTGTCCTCTGTTTAACCTAATGCCGCGTACACACGATCGCTGTTTGTGATGAAATAAAATGCCATTTTTAAAAACGTCATTTAAAATGATCGTGCGTGGGCTTCACATCGTTTTTTGTCTTCTGAAAAACAAGCAAAAAAAATATTTGAACATGCTTCAATTTTTTATGTCGTTTTTTGTGTTGTAAAAAATGATTGTGTGTGGGCTAAAACGTTTGAAACCCGCGCATGCTCAGAAGCAAGTTATGAGACGGGAGCTTGAATGGAACTTCCCCTTTAGAGTGCCGTGGTACGTCACCGCGCTTTGCTCATCATTTTTTTAAAACGATGGTGTTTGGGCAAAACCTCCTTTTTTTTCATGATGAAAAACTTAGTTTTATTTCATCACAAAAAGTGATCGTGTGTACGAGGCCTAAGGCTGCAATTTATGATTTTATTTTCAGTTTGTTTGCCCCCCCCCCCCCTCAAAAAAAAATTGTGAGCACCAGTCACCACAGCTCAAACCACAGCAGTCTATGGTGGGAACACTGATTAGGGTAATAGCATTGATCTCTACTAGCGTCATGTAACAATCACAAAGTAGCATGTCCACACTCTCTGACTCTCTGACCATAATTACCTCTATTAAGTCTGCAGGTTCTGACAGTCCTCCTAAGCATTAAATACAGTTGTGCCCATAAGTTTACATACCCTGGCAGAATTTTATATTTTCTTGCCTATTTTTCAGAGAATATAAATAACACAAATACCTTTCACTCATGGTTAGTGTTTGGCTATAGCCATTTATTTAATAATCAACTATGTTTACTCTTTTTAAATCATTATCACAACACAAACTACCCAAATGACCCTGATCAAAAGTTTACATACCCCAGTTCTTAATACCGTGTATTGCCCCCTTTAACGTCAATGACAGCTTGAAGTCTTTTGTGGTATTTGTGGATGAGGCTCTTTGTCTTCTCAGATGGTAAAGCTGCTCATTCCTCTTGGCAAAAAGCCTCCAGTTCCTGCAAATTCTTGGGCTGCCTCGCATGAACGGCACGTTTGAGATCTCCCCAGAGTACCCCATTTTTAGTGGGTCATACACTATTCATAGAATTAAAGATCCTACTTCTCAACCATGTATTTGTTTGTCTGTTATATGGGTCCTGACCAGACCCCTTGGGATTAAGCACCCCATCATCGCCACCAGTACTTCTAATCAGTGTCTACCTAAGTTATAGGAGGAGTCCTTTTAGTTCTCCCATAAAGAGAAGTGTACTTTTCCCATGGTTGAGTGGGATCTTCCATTCTATGAATAGTGTAGAACCCACTGAAAATAGGATACTTTGATGCAGTCGTGGGCTTAAGCACTGTATGGTCATATGGTGTAACCAAATCCCCATATTTGCTTATTATGTTCAGGTGCTTTAACCACTTCAGCCCCGGACCATATTGCTGTCCAATGACCAGAGCACTTTTTGTGATTCGGCACTGCGTCACTTTAACTGACAATTGCGCGGTCGTGCGACGTGGCTCCCAAACAAAATTGGCGTCCTTTTTTTCCCACAAGCTTTCTTTTGGTGGTATTTGATCATCTCTGCGGTTTTTATTTTTTGCGCTATAAACAAAAATAGAGCGACAATTTTGAAAAAAATGCAATATTTTTTACTTTTTGCTATAATAAATATCCCCCAAAAATATATATAAAAACATTTTTTTCCTCAGTTTAGGCCGATAAGTATTATTCTACATATTTTTTGTTAAAAAAAATCGCAATAAGCGTTTCCTGATTGGTTTGCTCAAAAGTTATAGCGTTTACAAAATAGGTGGTCGTTTTATTGGCATTTTTATTAATATTTTTTTTTTGCTAGTAATGGCGGCGATCAGCAATTTTTTTTCAGTACTGCGACATTATGGCGGGCACTTCAGGCACTTTTGACACATTTTTGGGACCATTGGCATTTTTATAGCGATCAATGCTATAAAAATGCATTGTATTACTATAAAAATACCATTGGCAGTGAAGGGGTTAACATTAGGGGGCAGGGAAGGGGTTAAGTGTGTTCCTGGGTGTGTTCTAACTGTATGGGGGGGTGGCCTCACTAGGGGGAATCACTGATCTTCTGTTCATACATTGTATGAACAGAAGATCAGCGTTTCCCCCGCTGACAGGACCGGGAGCTATGTGTTTACACACATAGCTCCCGGTCCCCACTCTGTAACGAGCGATCGCGTGTGCCCGGCGACGATCGTACCCGCTAGGCACACGCGCGGGACTCAGGGGCGAGCGGGGACCCCTAGCCCCCTAGTGGCCGCTTTAGAGCGGACGTATAGCTACGGGCTCTCGCCCAGCAGTGCCACATTCCCGCAGTAATATGACGGCGGGCGGTCGGGATGTGGTTAAATAGCCTTGTAGGTTTTAAATGACATTTTTGTATGTGTGCACTGTAATCTTTTGTTCAACTCTGGGAGCTAGTGTCTTAAAGAGGCTCTGCCTGACCCAAAATGGCTGCTAGTCACATGGGGCCGCAGCATCCAATTGGATAGCTCCCCCAGTGATCCAGGAAACCATAGAGGAACCATGTGCCTCTTGCCTTCCTCTTCAACTGCAGTGCCGCTGCAGACGAGCGCCACCTGCAGTGGAGAATGTAGACTGCACTTGCCTACAAGGAGCCTGGACCATCTCACAGCAACACCCTATGCAACAGGCCTGGAAAAGATGCTTCTAGAAGTTTTCTCCCAAATATTTATCCTCTTCCCCAGCTCACAAACCCATCAGTGATTGGCTGCAAAGGAGAGGAAGGTAATACTTAATAAACTACAGCTTAGTTGAAGTACTATAGGGAAGCCAACTCTCCCAAATTGTTATCAAATTTCTTTCTATGACTGCTTATTTTACTAAGGGGTATAATTGTGATTTCAGCAGTTAAAACTGTGGCTTCAGCAGACTTCCAATCCTTGTCTGAGCTTGATAAAGGCTAATACTTTACAGGAAGGAAATATTTCTATTGGCTGTATTGTAGAACCAACTTCAAAAAGCTCTGGTTTGGGGTCAGGGGAGAGACAGGCCCATGTTATCGTTCAGGAATTTTAACACCTGTGGGCAAAAGACATGTGCTGATCGACATTTCCAAAACATGCTGTATGAACAAAATCTAATTTTATATACATATATATCCCCTATATTTGTTTTTTGTATAAACTTGATTTTAAACAAAATTTTGTTAAATGTGCATAACGCTTAACTTATTATGGAATAATACTGTCCAACCAAGGGGGCTACTGTCCAACCAATGGGGCAACACTCTTCATGGGGTTTTGAAAACCTACCGCTATTCGTGATACAGGTGTGCCTTCTAGTCATGTTTATTTAGGCCATAGATGCAGTGGCCTAAGTGCAATAAAATTTGGGTACAATCTTCACAAACCCTCCTAATCTACATTGGTGTATACACTGTGTTTTCATCATTTTCGAAGCGAGCAATGGAGAAACACTGAAACCCGATAGCGGCTTTATTCACGTATTGCTACCCAGGGCCGCCATCAGGAATTATGGGGCTCCTTACACAGCTTCAGGCATGGGCCCCCTGGAGTAGAGAACCGGGGGGGGGGGGCTGCAACCTCGATTTGAGAAGCGGAGGGCTGCCACAAATTGAGAAGTGGGGGGGGGGGGTGAATTGAAAAGCAGGGGGTGCCACGAATTGGGGGGGTTGTCCTAGGGACATTTGGGCCCCTTACAAAAAAGAGAAATAAAAAAATATATATATAGAAAAAATTATAAAAAAAGGGGGGTAGCAATCCAGGGCCCTGGGACCTCTGGGACCTTTAATAAAAAGAAAAAAAAAGAAAGAAAAAATATATAAACAAAAAAAGGAAAAAAAAAGGGGGGTTGCCGTCCGGGGCCCTGGGGACATCCGGTCCCCTAGGGACCTCTGGGCCCTTTAATAAACCCCCCCCCCCCAAAAAAAAGTATATATATAAAAAAAAAGGGGGTTGCCATCTGGGCCCCTGGGGACATCCGGCCCCTTACAGGTGTACTGCCTCTACCCCCCTGATGGCGGCCCTGTTGCTACCCCCACAGGAGCCGTTGAATAGGATGGGTTCTTTGCCTTAATCTGAATGAATGACTCCAGCCGATCTGACACACTAGGTTAAGCGAGCAAAGCTTGCAATATCACAGAAGTTGCTGAAGGTAATACCAGATACACAATAATGATGCTGTGTTTAAGAAACAGACGCCTAACGAATTAGTAAAGGCAATTCTCAATATTTTGTAATTTGTAACTATAAAGGCATGAAAGAGGATTGGCAATAGTAGTACATACAGTATGATCTATAGCAGTAGGAATAGGAGAACACTATGCCCCAGGATCACCATATATAAACAAGATCACCATGATTGTAGCAATGGACAGAAACATGGTAGAATTAACTGCACGTAGAAGACTATACTAATATATATGAGCTAGTAGAATGGCTTTGTATTGGCAGTCCTTTATTGTGTTCTTCTGCCGGCTATAGTTGTGGCCCATAAGCAGTGTTGATGCATTTAACAATCTTGATGAATTATCATGCAGTATAGGTGCTATGTAATCAATATCCTGCTTCCGGTAATTCAGGCCCTGCTATCAGTGTTTGAGGGGTGGACTGTGAGCCCTCTCACCAGTCCCTGTGGTATAGCTGTAGACTTCTGCTGTAGAAAGGGGCCCCTTGCCTCCGTGCAGATGGCTCAGGTGATCAGAAGTGAAGGAGGGGAGAGTGGGAAGACAGCAAGAGCGAGATAGGATTGCCATGGTCTGTGCAAAGCTGGCCACTATGTCACCGCTCTCAGGCCTCAAACTCCAGTCTGGTCTCTTGCAGAGCATAGAGAACGGGCACACAGGCTGATGTGCTCATATGTCCTCTGGTGCTGCCAAAAGCTATTCCACCACTCTCCGTCTGCCCTAAAGCCCTGTACTCACGATCGGAATTCCAGACAGAAAAAGTCAGATGGGAGCTTTTGGTCAGGAATTCCGACCATGTGTATGTGCCATCTGAATTCCGACATAAATAGATTGAGAGCAGGTTCTCAATTTTCCCTTCAGAATTTCCGACTGACTTTTTCCTGTTGGAAACCATGTGTACGGGGCATTAGTGTCCTCTGGAAACTGTAGGGTCAGGACCTATGAGTCCCATTCTATGGTTAATGTTCTGGACTAGACATGTGCACAGCAAAAATTTTCGTTTATTTCTGTTTCGTTTCTGTTAGTTTATCGTGATTCGTTACGAGTCGTAGTTTCGTAAGACGTTAGTTATCGTATTCGTACTCTTTAGTATTTTCGTAACACTTTTTTTTTCCGTTTACGTTTTTTTATGTTAGTTTATTTTTCGTTGATTCAAGATTAGTATTTTCGTAAAATGTTGTATTCTGCCTCGTTCTTATTTTTACAATGAATTTATTCGTTCATTCGTTTTTACGTTGGTTTATTTTTCGTTGTTTTGATATTCGTATTTACATTATACATTTCATCATGCCGCGTTCGTATTTTCGTAAGAAATAAATCTTCGTTGCTTTATGATCATTCGTATTTTCGTGTCTAATTTCATTTGATTGTAACAACGTTCTTTTGTAGATTTTATTGCATTGGTAATTCTGTTAAAATACATTTTACGTTTATTCGACACACTACTCGTCGTAATTTTGTAAATCATACTTTACTGCGATTGACTTGACAGATCCACAAAACCGGTGCAACCTACCCAAACACACCCTATCTGGACTCTGAAAGGAATGCACTGCAGTCTAACACAGATAAAGACACAAGGTCAAGGAGCCACTAAGTAATAGGAAAGAAGCTCATTGGGGGAAGGAACAAACCTCTTCAGGGTAAGGGACAGCGCTGAGTGGCTATTGGTCACAGTACTAATGAAAGTGAATTTGCATTATTTTGTATATTCATTGTTTTCATTTACGTTTTCCGAAGATTCGTAATTTATTTTTCGTTAGTTTTGCTTTTCGTTTTTTATTCTTTGTTCGGCATGTCGGTTGTTTTCTTTTCGTTCTTCGAATATTAGTAAGTTTGCATTTTCGTTTATTTTTCGTAATCATGATTTTTTTTTTGGTGTTCGGTATTTTCGTTATTTCTAAGTTTTCGTTTCTTTTTTCTTTCGTTGTGTGGTTCTTTTACATTTAGTAGTTTCGTATCTTCGTAGTTTTCCATCTTCATTAATTTTGGAAATATCGTTATTCGTTATTATTTGCGCTAAACCATTCGTTTATTCGTAGGTTAACGAATCAACGAAAATAACGAAAAATGACGGAAAACGTATTCGTAATGAAAACAATTGCACATGTCTATTCTGGACTATAATTCCCATGATCCTCAGTGATCTGCATAAACTTCTATATGCTTTTCTGGCTATACCTCCCAACGGGCAGACTGGAGGGGATAGTGAAACACAACATCCAGTATAACTGCAGAGGATAATGTCTCATTCGCCATGCACTTGGCTACACCCCTTTATCCAAAAAGTTTTCTAAACTAACAAAATGGAAAATTGTATACTCACCTTTCCGTAATTTTCCTTTCCTGACGCATCTTCATGGCAGCACACACTGGGTTGTGACTCCGCCCCCACAACCTGACAGGATTGGTTAGCTATAAATTTGATTAGGAGACACCCGGCATCATTCTCCGTAAATATCATCATTGAACAACAGGGTGGGCAGTTGTGTGCTGCCATGAAGATGCGTCAGGAAAGGAAAATTACGGAAAGGTGAGTATACAATTTTCCATTTTCCTGACGCATTCATGGCAGCACACACTGGGAAATAACTCGCCAGTCGGGAGGGTTCAATGCAAAGTATTTATTTCCTAGAGAGCAGAAGAATTGGCCCTGAAGATAGATCTGCCAAACTCCGCTGTAGCCAGAAGAGCTGCGTCCACTCTGTAGTGGGAGATGAAGGTATGCCTGGAGGACCAGGTTGCTGCCCTGCAGATGGTTTCTGACGAGACCCCGCAATATGCTGCCCAAGAGGTCGCCACTGCCCTGGTTGAATGCGCTTTGATGCCTTCCGGAATCTCCCGTTGTTGAGTAGAGTATGCCTTTCCTATAGTCTTGACTAGCCAAGAGGCGATAGTCCGGGAAGTGGCTGCCTGACCCCGCCTGGCTCCGTGAGGTATAATCAAGAGGGTGTCCGTTGACCGAAGGTGGACGGTAGCCGACAGGTAGCTGGAAAGTGTAGACTTAATGTCCAAGGCATGAGGCTCACCAACTTCGTTAGTAAGGCATGGCAAGATGATGTCCTGACCATAGTGGAAGGCCGAGGTAACTTTAGGGAGGAAACGATCAGAAGGCCTCAACACCACCCTGTCTGGCAGGAAAACTAAATATGGTTCTTTAGACATGAGAGCCTGTAGCTCCGACACTCTCCTAGCTGAAGCTACAGCAATGAGGAAGGACAGTTTTAGGGTCAGGTCCCATAAGGAGATTGAGCTGAGTGGAAAAAAAGGAGGATTGGATAGTACTTCCAGAACCAGTGAAAGGTCCCAGGCCGGAAAGGATGGTCTTCTTGGGGGCCTGATCTTTATACAAGCTTGTACGAACTGGGTGATTAAAGGGTGCAGGGTCCATCTGGTGCCAGTCTTTGCAGACAGAGCGGAGATCTGTACCTTTAGGGTGCTAGAGCTTAGACCTTTGTCGACTCCCATTTGTAGGAACTCCAGGACCTGGTAAGGCTCTGGCGAGATAGGATTCCAACCTTTAAGTTGTGCCAAGTGGGAGAACTTTTCCCAAATTCTGGTATAAACGGTGTTAGTGGAAACCTTCCTGGCTTGCATCAAAGTTGCTATGACTGCCTGGGAACATCCCTGTTCCCTTAATCTAGCCCTCTCAACCTCCAGGCTGTCAAGTGGAGCCTGTCGGGGGCTGGATGGAGGAACCGACCTTGGTGTAGGAGGTCTGGTGATGCTGGAAGATGAATTGGAGGTCGGGTATTGAGTTGTAAGAGAGTTGTGAACCACGGCCTCCTTGGCCAAAACGGTATTACCGCAATTACTGTCGCTGATGATCTCCGGAGTCGGCATAGGAATCTCGCTATCAGGGGAGTCGGGGGAAAGACGTACCCCAGGTTGAAGTCCCATGGGTGGAGAAGGCAATCTGTCCCTTCCGCTGTCGGAAATGGCACTCTGGATAGAAATCTTGAGCACTTGGTATTGGCTGGTGTTGCTGCTAGGTCGATCTCTGGGACCCCCCAGGCCTCCGTCAGAATAGAGAACTCCCGGAGGTTCAAGGACCACTCGTTGTTTGACCAAAGTTCCCTGCTTAGAAAGTCGGCTAGCGTATTCTGAGCCGCTGGAACGTAAACCGCCCGCAGGTCCGAGAAATGTGCTTGGGCCCACTTCATTATGGGGAGAACCTCCTCCAATAATGTGCGGCTTCGGGTACCGCCTTGCCTCTGGATATAGGCCACCGCCACCCTGTTGTCCATCCGGATTAGGACGGACTTCCCTTGCAGAAGAGGCGCAAACGCTAAGATATTTGAGACCACTCCCCGAGCAGGAAAGTGCCACCGTCCCTGGGCCGTCTGATCCTGGTAGTGAGCTCCCCAGCCCTTCTCGCTGGCATCTGATGTCACGACCTCCGGACTCGGAGGGGCTATAGGTCTGAATCTCCTGAGATTGGAAGGCTGAGTCCACCAAAGAAGGTTGAGACGCACCTGGCTGGGGATATTGATGGGTTGGTGCATTGAGGCTCCATCCCATTGACTGAGAAGGGTGTTTTGTAAGGATCTCATTTGCCACTGGGACCACTGGATCATAGGTATGGTTGAAGACATAGAGCCCAGCATGCTGAGGCAGGTTCTGGCTGATTTGGATCCGGAGGATAGTAGACTTCGTACCTTCCGAGCTAGGGGTTGCACCTTTTCTAGGGGCAGTTGCACCCTGTTCTGTTTCGTGTCTATCTCTGCTCCGAGGAATGTCATCAATTGTAAAGGTTGGAGGCTGCTCTTCTGCCAATTGATTAACCACCCGAAGTTCTGAAGGGTTGTGATTAGGATCTTCCGCTGGAGGAGGAGAGTCTCTCGATTTGCTGCCAGGAGCAGTATGTCGTCCAAGTAATGATGAACCCGCAAGCCCCTCTTCCTGAGGAGTGCTATGAGCGGGAGGAGGACTTTTGTGAACGTCCTGGGTGCTGAAGAGATGCCGAAGGGTAGGCATCGGAACTGAAAGTGGTGCTGGCTGATGGAAAAGCGCAGGTATTTCTGAAAGGCTGGGTAGATTGGCACGTGAAGGTAAGCGTCCGACAGGTCGACAGACAGCATCCAATCTCCTAGGTTCACTGCTAGAAGGATAGACTGGAGACTCTCCATCTTGAAAGCCTCTATCTGGATTCTCTTGTTGAGGCGTTTAAGGTCCAATACGGGGCGAAGATCCCCTGATTTTTTTCGCACCTAAAATAGAGGGGAATAAAACCCCCTGCCCCTTTGGTGAGAAGGAACTTCCACGACTGCTTCCTTTCGGATTAGATCTGAGCCGTATTGAATGAGAAGTTTTCGCTTGTGCAGGGAGGAAGGAATTTTGGTGGGTTGGAAGACCCTGTGAGGCAATGCCCCCATGAAGTTCCATCTGTGGCCTAGTTTGATCGTGGAAAGGGCCCATGGGTCTTCTATGTGCTCTGACCAAACTTGCGCGAATTTCCTGAGCCTGGCGCCCACCTGAGCTGGGTGGGCAGGCAAGCTTTCAAAAGGACTTTTGCTGATCTCCTGTGGAAATGGCCTTGGTCTTCTGAGCCCGAGCAAAGGGGGGGCGAGTAGTTCTCCTATCTCTTCTGAATTCCCTGCCTGGACGATAGGCTCTGGCTTCTCTGTATCTATCAGGCAGATTATGCCTGAAGGTAGGCCCCCTCTGGGGCTTAGGCCTCCTGTCAGAGGGGATAAGCCCCGATTTTCCTCCCGTAACTTTGGAGATCGCCGAGTCTAATTTTGCGCCGAACAGGTTTATGCCATCATATGGTATTTTACACCAATTGGTTTTAGAAGTCGCGTCGGCGACCCAGGGTTTCAGCCATAGGGCTCTGCGGGCCATTACCGAAGCAAACATGGAACGAGCCGAGGAACGGATGATATCTACTGAGGCTCCTGCCACAAAGTCTCCCGCTAGCCTAATCTCTTGTAAAGACGATATCACTTCCTCCAGGTCGGTGCCCTCTAGGAGAGACTTCTCTGCGTTGGCTGCCCATGTGGACATGGCCCTGGCAACAGCAGCCGTGGCAATAGCTGGTCTACATGCTCCCCCTGCTGAAGAGTAAGCTTTCTTCAACTCCAAGTCCATCCTGCGGTCAAGAACGTCTCGGAACGAGACTGCGTCCTCTATTGGTAGAGTGACATGTCGGGCGAGCCGCATCAGGGACGAGTCCACAACCGGAGGGTTGATAAGGGAAGAAACTTTAGACTCCATTAGAGGGTATAGCTTGGCGAGTTTATTAGAGAGACCAGGTCGTTTATCAGGTTTTTCCCACTCATCTTTAATGAGATCCTCCAATTCCTCTATGAAGGGAAACAGTTCGGGATCCTTCCTTAATTCAGGAAAATACTTCCCAATCTTTGGTTCTGCTACGGGTTCCTCCCAGCCTATGGTCTCTTTAACAGAGCGTGCAAAGGGTTCAACTAGGCTGAAGTCAAATCCCGATCTCATCTCATGCTCTTCATGATCGGATAGGTTCCCCGCTAGCTGGGCGTAAGGGCCGAAAGCTGATGAGGTGCCAGGGGTGGGATCGTCACTGGCCGTAGGGAACAAAGTCCAGCTTGATTCTCGTACCGGCTCTTGAGCAATGTCTTTAGCTATCCTGGCGTCCGCCTCTGTCTCTCCGACTGCCTCTTTAAGACAGGTGGGACAGGCTAATTTCCCTGGCAATGCAATAGCACCGCACACCCAGCAGGCATTAGCCGCAGGACGGGTATGGTGGCGTTCGCGGTGCAATGAGGGGGACCGTCTCAGGTGAGACCTGCTGTGGCGAGATCGGCTGCGGCGTGATTGGCTATGTCTAGACCGATGGTAGCGGGAGGAAGATCTTGATCGGCTTCTGCGGGACCTCCTGCTTGATGTCTGCCTGGATCTCTCCCTGCGCCGTGGGCTTGCATCTCTGGGCCTGGTGGGACTGCAAGAAAAAAAGCAGTGCTTAGTGGCCGGCTCTCTTTTTGTCTCTTCAGTACTTACCCTATGACGGCCTCCATACCTCGTTTGTTGGCAGTGGTCTGCTAGGGCAGTGGGCTCCATGAAGTGTACTGACACAGTTTTAGAAGCAGCAGCTGGAGGAGGCAAAAGGGTGGAAAAGGGTTAGAAAAAGGTGAGGGAAGAACTGTTCCCAAGAGGGGGAAGGTACTCAGTCACCTAGGGCGAAAATTCCAGAAGAATTGGGGCAAAGCAGCAGCCTTGAGAGGAAAAAGGAAAAAAGAGCTATTTAAATCTGGCGCCGCCGTCGCGGCGCTGATGACGTCATCGCGCATGCGCAGAAGCGCCGCTCGCGGCCCGTTGCCATTTTGGATGAGGGCAGGAGAGACTGCCGACCTCATAGCTCTGCTGCGCGCATGCGCAGAGCGGCCAAGGGGGGGCGCGGCGGAGCAGAGAGACGTGGGACAGCAGAGCCCAGCAAGCCTGCTGAATTAAAAGGTGAGAGCGAGGGAGAAAAAAGGTTTTCGAGTAATGTGAAAAATAGCCCGCCAAGGAGATATATAGCCACCGGACCTAAGGGGAGCCATGCCAAATATATAAGCTCATTTAGAGCTTGTGTAGAGCCAGGTATTGCCGGGATTTAACCCCTGAGACCACCAGAGCGGGGCTCCCCCCATAGAGCTCCTTTAGAGACTGTACAGGGGGAACTTCCAAACAGGAGAGGCTGAACCTGCTGGGGCGATAGCGGTAGGAGACAAGCTGTACGTCCATGTCCTGTTCAGGTGAGGATAAAAAAAGAGAATGATGCCGGGTGTCTCCTAATCAAATTTATAGCTAACCAATCCTGTCAGGTTGTGGGGGCGGAGTCACAACCCAGTGTGTGCTGCCATGAATGCGTCAGGAAATACCCTTCCCACCCCCCATCTAGTAATATACTTTATTGGGTAAATAATGTAATAGAACAATATAACCATGATTGATGTAATTATATCATGCACATGCCTATCATTAAGGAATCCCCTTTCTGTATGTGACTTCCTGGAAATTAAGGGGTTTTAAGGACAATGCTCCAAGTTTATGAGTTAATTTACATTAAGCTAACCATGGCTTACCATATGTATCTGAAAGCTTTAATACATAGATTCCTTTTAATGGTTTCTTAAAAGACACCTGGATCATATTATTTCATAGCAAGCCGTTAACATGTCATCAGTTCACTCATCATTTCTGCTTTCCCTGGGTCCACTTTCAATCATCAGAACTGCATATTACAACTATGCCAGTGACTGGTAACAACTCATGAGCCTAACATTACAAGGTGTACTTTGATAAATGGCAAGATCTACTATTGCAGCACCAGAACAACATATTTAAGAGGCGCCAGGGATTAAAAAAAATTAGGAAAACTTCAAACAAGCTCATTGGTTCTGGTTCTTGGTTCCCTTGGTGGGTGGAATATAATAAGGAATTCCAAATCAATAGAATTAAAAAGTCCAAAGTGCTTTTAATGGTTCATAATTTGACAATATAAAACATCCAACATGTTTTAGGTGGCAAAAAAACTCCCTCTTCATCAAGGCTAAAAATGAAAATAGAACCTGAATGGATTCAAAGGAACCAGTGACCATACAGATCTATATTGGGTCTGATCTATGCTCTATGCTCATATTAATGTATTCAGTGGCAATAACTGTATCATAGTTTCGTCGGAGTCCATTCAAGTTCAATTCTTGTCTTTTGGCAGCTGAAACATGTTGGGTGTTTTTATATAGGGTAATCAAATTATAAACAATTAAAGGCATCAGGAACCCCTTCATCTTTTGGTTTTGCATTCCTTTCTGCAGTCCTATGGTTTGAGTTTCTTTTGCAGCAAAACACCTTCAACTAGTGCGGTGCAGAGTTCAACATTACAGAGGCATACAAGGTTGTGCACCCCAATCATATCCAATACTCTGCCTTGCAGGGTGCTTTGTAGCCATTTTGCATGCATGCTTTCAGGTGATTGTCCGCACCATAGGTGTGCACAGCCTATTGCATTAGGGTGTGCACCCCAAAGCCCAAACACACACTAATGATCACTCACAATGTTCATTCAGAAAGGGAGGAAAGATGGGAGCCAGGGCAGTAGGGGGAATCTGTTCTGCGCAGGGTGATTAGGGTGTGCCTGGGCACACCTGGCACACCCTGTGCGCACACCTATGGTCCGCACACTGTAAATATAACACAGCCCCTAAGCCAAGAGCTGGCAAGTCTACCTTGTGTAATGCATTTGGCACATTTTGTTTACTTTATGCACGTATTTAACACAAGCACTAACACTACATAGGTGGTTTGTTTCTATTACTCACAGAGACGGAAGGTGCAGGTTTTTTGTGGCCAGTCTTGATGTCAGGGACAGGATCTGGGTCATTTGAGTCTTTTTCCTCCATAAATCAAGAGGGGCTCTCTTTGGGAGAGCCCTCACAAGTACTTGGAGGACTGGTTTCATCAGGTCCCTTGGGCGTGGGGTCAACTTGGCTTTAGGTCTAGGTGGACCAGACTACCTTGCCCCTGTCAGGAGTCTTGCACCCTGAAGGATTCAGGGGTTGAGGCCCTTCCAAATTGGAGGTTGCTCCTTTACTATATTCTTGTGCACTTTTTTTTTGTCTGTGGTTCACTTTTGTGGTGCAAAGCATTGTTACCACAGCAAATTAGTATTCGCTATTGAAACACTGATCCTCAATCCAGCCAATGAAAAGCAGGTCTGAGACCCGTTTTATTATTGGCCAAGTCCCAATTGGCTGCCGAGGAGGAGGGAGGAAACAAAAGCCACTGCAAGACCGTGGAGAGCAGGGGAAGGAAAAGCCACCATCGCCGAAAAGCAAGGGAAGCCACCGATGGGAGAAGCGGTGCTCACCATAGATGGGGTAAGTGCACCAGACCCACGCGACCAACCGCCGACCGGGGGTAGTACTGTTTGCCTCCCTCCCAAAAAATGGACCACCGGCCGCCACTGATGGCAAGCCCTCCTCCTGCCTCCAAGCTAATTGATTAACAAAAGAGTGAGACTGTCCTGTTCCTTTGTGACTGGCCCCTAGGGGTTTGGTTCTGAGGAAGAGGCCATGGCCCTCAAAACCTGTAAGCCATTTGGATCCATAGTAATGTCCCCCCAAGCTCAGGAGCAAGTGGAGTGGATGAATCGACTCTGTAACTTTAAGTCCTGTGTCAAATTTCTTTGTGAGTAGAAACCTTTGCTAATTTTTTCGAACAAATGGCGTTGGAGATAATTCACTAAGCATGTGCGTCCTCTCCTTTTTGTGTTTTTTCCCATTAGCTTTGGGACATCCTCTGTCCAGAGTGGGCAGCAAGGTGTTGTACATCTCAAGTTGAGTAGCAAGTGCTGGTATTGGACCACCACACTCATGTGCAGGAGATTTGAGGTTTCATATTGCACTGTATCTTAAGCTGGGTATACACTAGTAGAATTTTGTTGTAAATTTTTTACTGTAAGAACATTTGCTTGTTTTGTCTAATTATTAGTGGGGTCAAATCAACGCTCATTTTCGATCGCAATGAAAGGCATATCAAAGGAGCAGGATGAAAAATTCCTCTCGAATGTACAAATTTCCAACAGAGAGTGTGTTTTTTGTTTGATAAAGTCCAGTCATTCCAAAATCGAATGGTGTAAATAGTTGAAATTTTCAACTACTTTCGAACAACATCCAAATTTTCATATAAATTGTCTTTCTAAAATCACATGCAATCTGTTGCTTGCTTTAGACCACTTTCACACTGAGGCAGTTTTCAGGCATTTTAGCGCTAGAAATAGCCTCTGAAAAGCACCTGAAAACTGCCTCCCATTCATTGCAACGAGTGTTTTTCTACACTTGGGCGGCTCGCTTGCGGGACGCTAGAAAAAGTCCGACAAGCACATAAACGCCCTCCCAAAATGCCACTGCCCATTGAAATGAATGGGCAGCGCTTCCAAAGCGCCCTAAAAGCGATTTAAAAGCACCACAAAACAGGTATTTTTTTTAAGGTCACGTGACCTTAAAAAACCTGCCCCGCTGGGGCCAGAAAAGCGCTAGTAAAATGCCGCTAAATCACCACAAAAACGACTGGCGCTTTAGCGCTGTTTTAGCGGCACTTGTGTGAAAGGGGATCTTACAACTCTTGCAACACATTGCTTTTAGGTGTCCGTTTATGAAGCAGTGAATTCTATTCACTGCTTCGTTCTCCGGCTAACACAGTGAAGATTTTTCTCCTCTGTGTGCCGGTTTATGAAGCGGAGAAGATCGCTTCACCCTTGGAGGAGTGAAGTGATATTCCAACGCTTCTAACACTGGAGAACGCCCCCTAATACTGGAATCTCGTGAGACTTTACGAGATTACAGTACCAGAAATTCACAGAAATACAGAGATGTCAGTTTATTGAGCAGTGAAAAATTATCACCACTCATTACACTGACAGACCGAGTGGTCAATGTAATTAAAGCGGATGTCCCATTAAAAAAAGTATATTAAAAGCCAGCAGCTACAGATACTGCAGCTGCTGACTTTTTTTTTTTTTTTAAAGAAATCTTTTATTGAACAAGAGAAATATATACAGTACAGTCAAAAGGAAATCATGATAACTAAGAAGCGTAGCTGACAGTATCTTTAACAGTTAAGTAGGACATCAATCTATCGTGAGAGAAACATATGTCAAAACCTTAAAATCAGTGCCAGTAACATATCACTGTTGCGGGGGGTTAACATCGCGTGCCGTTCGGGGCCCTGTCCCCACCAGTCATATACCTTCCTCCCATGGCCGCAAGACGGAGCAAGTGTATTGGGACGTGTCCCATCTGTTTACACACGTTTCCACGGCCTTGAGCCATTTGTCCCATATTTTCCCATACTTAGCGGGGCAACCCCTGTGAGAATATATCAATTTTTTGTAAGGTAGGGTTGTATTAACCTCAATGATCCATTGCAACATGGTGGGGGGATCAGGTCTCATCCATACCCTAGCGATCACCTTTCGAGCAGAGAAGAGCGTTTCATGCAGAAATATTTTAGAGAATTTATTAATGTCAGGGTTAGGGAAGATTCCCAAGAGACATGACTTTGGCTCCAGGGTTATGGGGGACCCCATGGTGTTGTGGAGGAACTTTACAACCTGGGACTAGAAGGCCTGCATCCTAGGGCAACTCCATAAGAGGTGGAAGAAAGTACCTGTCTCACGGCCGCACATCGGGCATGCGTCCGAGGAGTCTCTTCTGTATTTTGAAACTCTTAACGGCGTAAGATATGCTCTGTGAGTTATAAAGACCTGAGTCAGCCGGTCAGATAGCTTGGGGGAGGTCAGTTTGCACGTGTCTAGGGCGTCGCTCCATTCGTCATCTGCTATAGGGCCCATGTCCCCCTCCCACCTAGTTTTCAGGGCATACGCCCCTACAGTTGCTGTTGGAAGCGTCAGCATAGTGTAAAAGTTTGAGATGAGCTTCTTGGGGCCTGGGTATTTAACAGCTCCCATCAGGGGGTTAGTCCCTATAGAGGGGTTGCCCAGGGGGAATTGTGCACGAAAAGCGTGTTCGAGTTGCAAATACCTGAAGGACATAGAGTCTGGGAGTGAGAACTCCACCTGTAAGTGCTCAAAAGTTTTTAACGTTCCATTCAGGGTAATATGGGAAAGATAGAAAATGCCCCTCGTACACCAAAGATCTCTATCAGGGAGTGTACTAAATTCGGGAAGGGTCTCATTATGCCATAAAGGGGTGAAGTTGTGGAAGGGCTGAATATGTAGTTTACTAGACGCAAGTGACCAGATTCTCCTATATTGGTACATAAGGGTCTTACAATCAGGCCTCGTACACACGAGGGGATATGTTCGCTGAAAACGGTCCGATGGACCGTTTCAGCAGACATCTCCGATCGTGTGTATGGGCTAGCGGACAGATTTGTCCACCCGACAGATTTCAAAGCATGCTTTGAAATCTATCGGGTGGAATCCGTCCGCCCGACATGTCTGCTGGTTAGTACACTTACCAGCAGACATGTCGTCCCGCACCGCCGCCGCGCCGCCGCCGAATGGATTCGGCGCATGCGCGGAAGTGTTTTACTTCCTGGTGCGGTGACGTGGCGGCGCCAACGTCACCGCCACGTCACCGCGCCGTCCGCCGGCGGGGAATTTGATCCGATGGTGTGTACACGCCATCGGATCAAACTCCTGATCGGACATATCCGATGGAAATGGTCCGCGGACCGTTTTCATCGGATATGTCCGATCGTGTGTACGAGGCCTCAGTCCGTCCACCCGCCCTCTCCGCCTTTCCAATTATTGCCACCATGGAGTCCATCGTTGGCCTTGTCCACTTTGGGCACAAGAAACTCAAAAATCTGTCCCTGTTAGTCTTGTCAATGTGAAAAATTTGAGAGAGTTGTGCCGCTATGTAATAAAGGCCGAGGTCGGGAAGGGCCATTCCCGCCAGGTCGGTGGGGTTTTTAAGCCTATGCCATGGGAGTTTGTGTCGGTTGTCTCCCCACACGAACGGTTTCAAAAGAGCTTCCATAGATTTGAAAAGCCTTAGCACCAGATACACAGGCGAGTGCCAGATCACATATAAGATTTTAGGCAGCAAAATCATTTTAATAAGACTCACTCGACCCATGACACCCAGGGGTAAGCGTGCCCACACCTGTATCCTGCTTTTGAGTATGTCAAACAGCAGTGTCACGTTTAGTGATATGTAGTCAGCTGGGTCTCTGGTGGTATGGATTCCAAGATATTTGATACGGTCAACACGTTGTAAAGGAAGTAATGCTCTGTCTCCTGGTGCTGGGAAACTGTCCAAGGGGAGTATCTGGGATTTATTCCAATTAATTTTAAGGCCAGAGAAAGCGCCAAACCGCTCTATTAGGGCCAGGGCTTGGGGCAGGGAGGTGTCCGAGTCGTCCAAGTAAAGAAGGGTATCATCCGCATACGTGCTGATTTTTTCCACCACCCCCGCCCTGCCTAGTCCTACAATCCCTGGATGGGCCCGGATCGATATGGCTAAGGGTTCTGCTGCCAGGGCGTACAGCAGTGGTGACAGCGGGCACCCCTGTCTAGTACCTCTAGATAGAGAGAATTGGTCTGAGGGCCACCCATTGGCCAAGACTTTGGCCACTGGATTTTGGTACAGGAGTTGGACCCATTTTATAAATCTAGGCCCGAGGCCAAATTCGCCTAGGCATGTCCACAGATACCTCCACTCAACGGAGTCGAACGCCTTGGCAGTGTCCAAGGCCACAATCATTCTGGATCCCGGGTTGTCATGTGCAGTTTGGAGGTTAATAAACAGTCTACGAAGATTGAAGGAAGTGTTTCTACCTGGCATGAAGCCTGCCTGATCCCCATGAATTAGCGAGAGAATAACCTTGTTCAGCCGGATAGCAAGCACCTTAGCAAGGATTTTGATATCCACCTGAAGCAATGAGATGGGGCGGTAAGATTCCGGCAGATGCGGATCTTTCCCGGGTTTGGGGATGAGCACTATAGTGGCCTCTCTCATCGTGGGCGGTAGCTCAGAGTGTTCGAATATGGAGTTGTATAGTGCTAATAATCGGGGTGCCAATTGGTCCGAGTATGTAGAATAAAACTCTACAGGGAGACCATCGGAGCCTGGGGCCTTAGATGCGGGGAAGGCTGCCAACCAGTGGCGGCCCGCCCATATGGGCGCACGGGCGCCGCCCCCCCTCCCGCAGTCACAAAAAAAAAAAGAATTAAAAAAAAAAAAAAACGGGCCCTTTAAGAACTTTTATTCGGCTAAAATGTCATTTTGACATTTTAGCCGAAGTTCTGGCGGCCGTCTATAGAGGGCGCTGCAGCGCCACCCCCTCTCGCAAGTAACACACGTTCAATGCTATGCATTGGACGTGTGTTACTGTTGCCAGCTGCCTGGTCTATTCGTATAACCGGACATGGGACGCCGGTTACCCGAATAGCGACAGCTGGTTGGCTGAGGGGAACTGCCTATCAAAGCCAGTGGCTCTGATAGGCTTTTCCAGTCCCGCCCTCCGGCTCTCGGAAGTCTATGCTCGGAGCGCAGACAATCTGCGGTCCTTGCATTAGACTGACAGCCGTTTCAGCCAATCAGGTTCCCGGATTCTGGTTTTCAGGAACCTGATTGGCTGAAGCTTCTCCAGGGCGGCAGAAGACATCGAGGGAGGACATGGAAGCGTCAGGTAAGTGATTTTTTTACAGGGAAAGGGGCAGCATGGGGCACAGTGGCAGCATGGGGCACAGTGGCAGCATGGGGCACAGTGGCAGCATGGGGCACAGTAGAAGCATGGGGCACAGTGGCATCATGGGGCACAGAGGCAACAATGAGCACAGGCCGGGCAGAGTGGTGACAATTGATGGCACAGTGACTGAATATGATGGCATGGCACAGTGGTGACAATTGATGGCACAGTGACTGAATATGATGGCATGGCAGAGAGGTGACAATTGATGGCACAGTGACTGCATTTGATGGCATGGCAGAGAGGTGACAATTGATGGCACAGTGACTGCGTTTGATGGCATGGCACAGTGGTGACAATTGATGGCACAGTGGTGGCGTTTGATGGCATGGCACAGTGGTGACAATTGATTGCACAGTGACTGCATTTGATGGCATGGCACAGTGGTGACAATTGATGGGCACAGTAGCTGCTTTTGATGGCATGGCACATTGGTGACAATTGATGGCACAGTGGTGGCGTTTGATGGCATGGCACAATTAGTGACACAAGTGGTGACAATTGATGGCACAGTGACTGCAAATGATGGCATAGCACATTGGTGACAATTGATGGCACAGTGACTGCATATGATGGCATGGCACATTGGTGACAATTGATGGGCACAGTAGCTGCATTTGATGGCATGGCACAGTGGTGACAATTGATGGCACAGTGGCTGCATTTGATGGCATGGCACAGTGGTGACAATTGATGGCACAGTGGCTGCATTTGGTGGCATGGCACAGTGGCTACATTTGGTGGCATGGCACAGTGGCTGCATGTGATGGGCACAGTGAGGCTGCAATATTTTTTTTTTCGTTTGCGCCCCCCCAAAAATTTTGAGCACCAGCCGCCACTGCTGCCAACGCTATAGATATCTCCTCCTGCGACAGGGGTTCCTCAAGTTCCTGCCTCTGCTCAGGCGAGAGTCTAGGGATCTGCAGCCCAGCCAAGAATGATTCCATAAGAGAGGGGTCATCCGAGACAGCGGTAGTGTACAGAGAGGCGAAAAAGTCCCGGAACATCGTCGCGACCTGAACTGGTTCAGACACGAGGACGTCACCCGGGGCGCGGAGAGATATCACCACGGGGGGCCTCTCCTCATTATGGACCATGTATGCGAGCAGTTTTCCCACCCTTTCGCCGTGTTCAAATGACCTCTGTCTGAGGAAAAAAAGCTTTTGTTTGGATTTTTCATAGATCAGCTGATCTAGGGTTCTCGAGCACATTTTAAGCGTCCCTGCCCTGTCATCAGTAGGGTCGTCAAGGAATGCCCTCTCTGCTGTCAGGAGGGTTTCTGTCGCTGCGTCAAGAGCCACTGTGGAAGTCCGCTTCAGTCGGTTTATACGGGCAGTGAGGGTCATACGTGCGTGGAGCTTAAATGCCTCCCACACAACGTTAGGCCATGGCGAGCCTTCGTTGTTCTCAAAAAAAGATTCCCACTCGGCTCCGAGATCATCATCTTCCGGTAACAAAGTTAACCAGAAAGGGTTCAAACGCCAGGTTAGTGGAGGGCGTGAGTGCGATAGGGAGAACTCAGCCCAGTAGGGGCAGTGATCAGAGAGGGATCTCGGATAGAAGCCCGCGTCTGCGAGCCTAGGGAGGAGGGATCTGGAGACCAGTATAAGGTCTATGCGCGACATGGAGTGGTGGGACGCAGAGAAGCAGGAATAGGCCCGCTCCGTAGGATGTCTGTGCCTCCACGTGTCCGTAAGGTTAAAGTCACTAAGTATGCGGGCAAATCTCGTCACGTGGGCGGGCAGCTGTGACTGTGGGGGTCTAGTCAACCTGTCCAGTGATGTATCTAAGACATTATTGAAGTCCCCTAGCCAAATGGCTGGTACAGCAGGGTGTAGTGACATGAAATTAAATCCCTCATTTAATATATCAAACTGAAACGGTGGAGGTATGTAAAAAGCCAGTATAAGTATCATATCCCCATGTAATTTAGCCCTAAGGAACACATATCGGCCCAGCGGGTCCATCACCGAGTCCTGGATTTCAAAGTGGGTATGTTTAGCTATAAGCAGGGACACTCCACGAGAGTGGGTGGTATGTACGGCATGATATGACCAACCTATTCATGGACGTTTAAGGGAACCTAGCACAGGACCTTCGGCGTGCGTCTCTACCAGGGCCACCACGTCCGCTCTGTGTTTCTTAAGTTGTCCGAATACGGCTGCCTTTTTAATGGGGTCTCTCAGCCCCCTCACATTCCATGTGAGAAACTTTAGCGTGGCCATGGGTTGTAGTACCACCAATACGAGACTCCAGGACCCGGGGTGTCCCGGCAGGCAACTTCCCCGCATGACCTCCCCCAGCCGGGGGCAGGCATCAGCAACAGAAATACAAAAGTATGGCACCAGTCAAGACCTTCTCTCATGTACTGTATAGCATTAATAACAAACATTATAAACCCAACCACCCCCCACCCCGCCCTGCACTGACCCCAACTGGTGCGGGCATTTATCCCTAACTGCCAACGGGGCAAAAAAAATGCCCAACCCGGAAAGGAGAGAGTAAGAAGAAGAGCAGTGCATACGAAGGCCATGAAGGCCAGAGACACAGCAGCCCAACTCACCTCCCCACCCAGGCCGCGCATTTCAGCACACGGGGCGAAACTTCACTGTGCTAGAGGACACAGTGTAGACACTGCCTACTAACCTGTGTGTGCTTGTAGACGAGGTAGTGCACCCCGCCGGCTAAAAAAAAAAAAGGGTGATGAGTAAGTGGTATATGATCAATACAAAATACAGTGTTTGCGACCCTGAACCAGGTATACATAACATGAAAAAAAAAAAAAGGGCGTTGTATCCATGCGCTTGCAAGACCGCACGGCGTGCTGGAAATTCCCCCTGATAGAATTAAACGGCTCTCCTGCTAGGACATTAGAAAACAAATTGCAGACATCATTGCTTGCCCCCCCACCCCCCTTTCGGGGGGGACAGAGCAGGAAGGTTCCATTCTCTGACTCACCCCCACCAACCATGGTGACCCTCGCGTCCTAAAGGAGGGAAGTGTACCAGCTCGCAGGGCAGGGGGGGCAGTGGGAACAGAGAGTAATGTCAGAATACAGTCAGACGTGCCCCCCCTTGGTACAAAGGGTCCGATAAAAGGGATCATTAAAGACCATGTGGTCCGGCACCGATGGGATGACTCCAAGACGTTATGCTGCACGGGGGGGTACTAGGATGATGAGCAATGTCGGTATGCAGTCACAGCGTATTCCCCTTGCCCAAGAGTCACTGATGCCATCAGTAGCAGGAAAAGCCGGGAACGGAGAAACATGGGGGATGAGGGGGGGAAACCCAGAGGGAGATCAACTCAGGATAGGGGCAGGGGATGGGCAGCGCACACGCGTCTTTGACAGTGCAGACCTAGGGGTGTATAGGTACTTAGCTTAATTGCGTGCTTCACGTTGTTCCAACCACGCCGTGGCCGCCTCCGGATCTTTGAAAAAGTAAACTCGATCATCTCCTTCCACACGCAGGCGAGCAGGAAACAGCATGGCATATTTCATGTTCTTGATCCGCAGACGGCGTTTCACTTCCGTGAACGTTTTGCGCTTCTTCTGTACCTCTGCCGAAAAATCCGGAAATACGGCGACCATTTTATTTCCAAAAGGGATGTTGCCCTTCACTCTGCTGAGGCGGAGGATCGCATCCCGGTCTCTAAAATTTAAGAATTTGGCAATGAAGGTGCGCGGGGGGGCCCCGGGCGGCTGTGGCTTGCCCGACATACGGTGGGCCCTCTCCACAACAAATGTAGGGAAGAAAGACTCTCTGCCATAGGTATCAGCCAGCAGTTCCTCAAGAAACGTCGGTGGGTCTCTCCCCTCCACCCCCTCCGGCAGGCCTATGAAGCGCAAGTTACACCTGCGAATTCTGTTCTCAATGTCGTCTTGCTTCTGGAGGAGCTGAGCGATTTGAAGCTGCATGGCATCCGCTGACACCTGCAGGGGGGGGATGGAGTCCTCCACCATGCCCAGGCGCGTCTCCGCATCTGTGACCCGTTCCCGCAGTTTCTGAAAATCCTGTCGGACCAGGGAGATGTCCACCTTGACTTCCTCGATGCGGACAGTGAGATTGGTCTGGCAGGAGGTAACTGCCTCGCGGCATGCTGTAATAGCCTCGAGAAGCTTGGACGTGTCCTCCCCCAGCGCCGCGCCGCCATCTTGCTCTGGGGAGTCCGCGCCGTCATGGCGAAATTGAGCCAGTTTAGCCGCCGCAGACGCGTTTTTTTTAGATGGGGACATGATCACGGGTGTTGCCCGGGTCGAGGGGAGTCAGTACCCGGTTTGAGGTTATGTCCAGGGTCCCAGGATATCGAGGTAGGATAGTCGGCCGGCGGAGCTCAGGTCACTAGCGTCCTATCTCATGCCGCTCCAGGCCACGCCCCCGCAGCTGCTGACTTTTAATATAAGGACACTTACCTCTCCTGGAGTCCAGCGGCGTCCGCAGCAGAGGACGAGCGTTCGCTCGTCTCTCTGCTGTTCCCCCCTCCATCCACGGTGAGGGAACCAGGAAGTGAAGAGCTCCGGCTTCACTGCCCGGTTCCCTACGGCGCATGCGCGAGTCGCGCTGCGCCCGCCGATTGGCTCCCGCTGTGTGCTGGGAGCCGAGAGTTCCCAGCACACAACGGGGGGGCGATGGGATGTCGAAAAAAAAAAACGACTTTTGCCCGAGACTGCGGACCGGAAGTGGGTGCAGATACCAGTCTTTAGACAGGTATCTGCACCCCCCTCCCCCCTGAAAGGTGTCAATTGTGACACCGGAGGGGGGGGAGGGTTCCGATCAGCGGATCTTCACTTTAGAGTGGAGATCCGCTTTAAAATAACGAGTCCCCCTACATAATATATATATGTATACACACACATACACTATATATACACATGTATATACACACACATTATATATATATATACACATGTACACATTATATATATGTATATATATGTATACACATGAATATTACAGGGGGACATGGTTACAGTGTTGGGGGGTCTGAACAAGGTAGAAGGAAGTTAAAAATCTTCCTCCTTCGTCCTCAGAACCCCCGGGATTCTCTCTTCACTCCCCGCTTCACTACCTCTGAGATGGTGAATCGGGGAGTGTGAATTCTGAGGCCGCGTACACACGGCAGGGAATCTCGACGGGCAGAACAGATCGTTCCGCCCGTCGAGGTTCCCTGCCGGCCGTCGAAATCGGTGACCCGCCCGTCGGGAATGGCAACCAGCCATTCTTCCAGGCGGGCCGTCGAGGAAATAGAGAGCGTGCTCTCTATTTCGGCTCGACGGGCTTCCCGACGGGAAGCTCGCCGAGACCGTACACACGGCCGAGGTCCTCGCTGGAATGTGCATTCCAGCGAGGTTCTCGCTGATTTTCAGCGAGAACCTCGGCCGTGTGTACGGCGCCTCACACAGATCGCCAGTGAAGAGCTGAGATCACAGCTTCATAAACTGGCCGTTTCTGTGTCAGTCTATGAGACTTCACTGTGTGAAGAGATAATCGGCGGGAAAACAAATTCAAACACTTCTCCCCCCGATTATCACTGTTTTAAAAACTGTTTATGGGCTGTGATCAGTGGTGATCCATGGGATCACCGCTGTTCACTGCTTCATAAACGGACACCTTAATTTGGTAAAGTTCACAGGTGATTTTTAGTTGTATGATCACATGAAAAGCAGTGATCCTAGAGTAACACAATACTACAAATGTGCTTCTTTTGCAGGTAGTATCCCCTTTAAGCAGAAAACGGCAATTAATTGTCCTAAGTGCCACACAATGTGGTGTGATTTTCAGTATTAGAAAATTACCATAAAATTGTTTAAAAATGTATTAAGGTTTTCGTTTCACATTACTTGCACCTCTGCCGATGCTTCACAGGTACCTTGCCAGGATTAGACTAGGTTCACACTAGCTCAGTCTCTAAAAAAGCGATCCTCGTGGATCTTTTCTAGTAAAGATAAAGAGAGTAATGCCGTGTACACACGATCGGTTCGTCTGATGAAAACTTTCTGATGGACCGTTTTCATCAGACGAACCGATCGTGTGTGGACCCCATCAGTTTTTTTCCCATCGGTGATCATCATCTGTGGGGAAATCGATTGGTTTAAAATCAACGCACGCTCAGAATCAAGTCAACGCATGCTCGGAAGCATTGAACTTCTCAGCACATTGTTGTGTTTTACGTCACCGCGTTCTGACACGATCGGTTTTTTAACTGATGGTGTGTAGGCAAGACTGATGAAAGTCAGCTTCATCGGATATCTGATGAAAAAATCCATCGGCACAATGAGCCGATCGTGTGTACAGGACATAAGCGTAGTCAAAACATAGCCAGAGTTCAGGAACCGGATCGGATAGTCAGCCAAGCCAAAAGTCAGAGAGCCAGAGAAGAACGTGTAGAACAGCAAGTGGGATCAGGAGTCAGAAGGGACGTCAGCCAAGCAAGTCTTCAACAGGAATGCAGGAGTCTCTGTGATGTTGACCAAGGCGAAGAGCAGTATCATCAACAGGTGAGTCAATGTGGAGAGATAGGAGCTGGCAATTAGCTGACAGCTGAGAAGGCAGCTCAGAGAAGGAAGGGCTAAGCCCAGCCTGACACCAGCCGAGATTCGAACCATGTATGGACTGGCTGAATGTACCCAAGTTGATCTATCAGCCTGTCAGATTTCACATGTGATTATTGCTAGTAGCTAATATGTCCAGAAGAATCTTATTTTGAACTTTACGGGTACGAAGAGGACAACCAACTAAATACCTGAAGTTTAAAAATATTACCAAAAAGTTTATTCCATATTTAAAAACACATTGCAAATAAAATATTCCATATTACGGTTCCTAGAACAGTTTCTTACAGAATGGGGTGCTTTGAGACTGTCCATAATTTTAAAAGGTGCCTTACTGAAAAAAGGTTGAGAAACACTGCTCTTGAACAAGGGTCTCCAAACGGTGGCCCGAGGGCCAGATGCAGCCCGTTGCTTGCCTTTATCCGGCCCTTAGGGCACTATCCCTCCTACTGATACAAGACCCTATACTGCTATCTGACACCGACAATGGGGCACCATTTCTCTCACTGACACCACTAATGGGGCACTATTCCTCCCTATGATACCAGCAATGGGGCAACTCTATTCCTCCCCCTAATACCAGATGTTTACTCCTACTGATGCCGAGAAAATTTCCACTCCCGCTGGCCAAAGTCCGGCCCTCCAAGAGACTGAAGAACAATAAACCGGCCCTTTGTTTCGAATGTTTGGAGGCCCCTGCTCTAGAACAGTGTTTCCCAACTCCAGTCCTCAAGGCACACCAACAGGTCATGTTTTCAGGATTTCCATTATTTTGCACAGGTGATTCGATCAGTTTCACTGCCTTAGTAATTACCACAGCTGTTTCAATTGAGGGAAATCCTGAAAACATGACCTGTTGGTGTGCCTTGAGGACAGGAGTTGGGAAACACTGCTCTAGAACATTGGTGCCCAACCTGCAACCCTCCAGCGGTTGCAAAACTACAAGTCTCATCATGTCTCTGCCTTTGGGATACATGCTTGCAACTGTTAGCCTTGCAATGACTTAAGGGACACCTGTCCTTCGGACAAAAACAATGGTTAGTACACAAAAGCATCGGACCAAAAACCTGCGCATGCTCAGAATCAAGTCCACGCATGCTTGGAAGCATTGAACGTCATTTTTTCAGCACGTCGTTGTGTTCTACGTCACCGCGTTCTGGTCTGATCTGATTTTTGGCCCGTTGGTGTGTACACACATCAGACCATCAGACCACTTCAGCCTGGTCCAATGAAAACGGTCCGTCGGACCAGTCTCATCGAACCGGTCTGATCGTGTGTACGTGGCCTCAGGAAGCGTTACTCTACCAACATGTGTAACATTGTAAGTTCACTTTTGCAATACTTTCGTTACAACCCTCGTATATGGCTAGCATTCCACTGTGTTTGGAAATAAAGCCTTCTATGAAATCAGGGAGCGCAATGACCTGCATTTTTTCACTTCAGATGAAGAAGTGTTCAGATGATGAAAGAATCAGCCACAGCAGCGACTTTGCTTGCGATGCAGTCAGATGCCAGGATGGAGATCAGAGTCAGTTGTCTGTTTTTCCGTGTCTATTACATTACACAATTTTAACGTTTGACTGGAGTGCACCTTTTAAACCTCTACATTTTACCTTGAGTGGTCTCCCACAACTTGGGAAGGAGCGTGTCGGTCGGTTTGTCTTGTTCTTTTTTTTCTAAGAGTTGTGTTTACCTAATTAAGAGCTTTTCAGTAGTCCCCAGCTAGCTAATTGTGTCATTTGCGGCAGTTTTGACATGGAGAACAACTTGTGTCTGGGCTATGAAGTTGCCCGTTAGTTAAGCCCAGTGGGTTTAGCCTCAGGAGAGCTGGCTGAAGGCTTGTTCAGTTTGTATAGCACAAAGTAGAATAATTGGTCCCTAGAGATTCAGCCTTCTCATCTGCCAATAGGGATTGTTTTTTTTTTAAATCTTTTTTTTTTGTGTTTGAATAAAAAGCCAGGCTGCCATGACTCCGCTGCTGTGTATTAACTTGTGGCTTGTGTGCACACCGCCTCGTGCTAGAGATTAGATAACCAAGTGATTCTTACAGCTGTCCTCTTAGAAGTTAGCGAAACTGCTGCCAGCTTGCAAACTGACAGCCCTTAATGACTGCTAAGCATTGCTAAGCTTTGTGATAGCCGCACCAATTACCAATGCACTCTAGCAGAAACATGCAGCCGAGGGTAAAGGGAAGAAAAAAAGACTGCACTATTGGTGAAGCCTTTATTAATTTATTTATTTTGTTCCACGCGATCAGCCTGGGCTTCATTTGGTAACACCAAATGGAATGGCCACAGAGCATATTTTTGTAAGATTTTTTTTTTCATTAAAAAAATCTATTATAGTTTTGTGTTAAGGCTAATGGGATAATTTACCCATCAGTTTCTTTTTTAGGCTTCCCAACTTTGGTGCACTGTTGCAGTCTCTACAAAACTAAACGTTCAAAAAAAAAAAAAATGACATACAAAGTAAATGAAACCATAGATGTATAGCAAGGAGCGCCAGACCAAAACCAGATCAAACAGTCCAAGATAGAAAAAAAAGTATTTTTCCTTTATTAAAAAAATGGATTCAAAGATACATGCCACAGCAGATCAGAACAGACAGAAGAGCTGACGCGTTTCACACTTAAAAAAAACAGAGCTTAGAGTGAAACGCGTCAGCTCTTCTGTCCTTTCTGCTCTGCTGTGGCATGTAATTTTGAATCCATTTTTGAATAAAGGCAAAAACTTTTTTTGAAGTGCGGCTGTCCAGAATTTCTTACCATTTGCATATTTTTCACTATATTGTTTTTTATTGTTGATTTCCATCCACATCATTGGACAAAATCCTGAATAAAAGCTCTCCCTGTAAAATAAAGATACAAAATACTTAAAGCAAACTCGTGACTATGAACTCTAATGCATTTACATATTCTGAACAAGCAGTTTAACCACTTTAATACAAGTCCACATTCACCTCTGTAACTATAGCAATTGTGGAGAAATTCCTCTTCAGAGTTTGTAACAGATGCACAGAAATCACAACTTGTTTCTCTCTTAGGGTCCTTTCACACAAACAAACATGA
The DNA here is from genome assembly GCA_029574335.1 of Rana kukunoris. NCBI lineage: Eukaryota > Metazoa > Chordata > Amphibia > Anura > Ranidae > Rana > Rana kukunoris. The sequence continues at coordinate 583,501,427 of CM056050.1, forward strand.
ACACCACACAAAAAAAAGGGGTACATAGCCTTCAGTGTGCAATATCAAATGACAATAATATAGACATAAGGACATCATACCCAAAAAGTAAACAATAATTACCAGAAAACACAAGTAACACAGTAACAAAACAGCTGGTGAGTAGGGAATTTTAGAAGAAATCTATTGCTCCAATTCAAACAATGCAGAAGAATTCAACATAAAAGGATATGACACAAGGCACATATCTGTAAATGTATGGAGGTGTACCTCCCAGTCTTGTTAAACTTCAATCTCCCCCAAGACCTTAGAAGTTCACTCCGACCATATTTCATTACGTTTTTTTATACAACCTCTGGCAGTATAGGCAGGACAAGGCCAGACCTCGAAGCGGCAGTGGGTGCAGGAGCGGCGCCGCAGCAACAGGGGGGTGAAAAAATCCTGTTGTTCTGCCGAAAAAGGTCCCCCGGTGCATAAGGACTAGTGTTGAGCAGAATATGCCATATTCGATTTTGCGATATATCTCGAATATATAGTCGAATATTCGAGATATATTCGCTAAATACGAATATTCGTGATATTTTTTGGCAATGAAATGATTGCGAAATTTTGCTATTGCGAATGCGAATGCGAAATTTCGAGAAATGCGGAATGGAGCACTCTGATTGGCTCAGAATATTCGTGATATTTTATAATACCAAATAATTGCAAAATTTCGAGAAATGCGGAATGGAGCACTCTGATTGGCTCAGAATATTTGTGATATATTACAATACAAAATAATTGCGAATATTCGGCAAATGCGGAAGGAGCACTCTGATTGGCTCAGAATATTCGTGATATCTTACAATACAAAATAATTGCGAATATTCGGCAAATGCGGAAGGAGCACTCTGATTGGCTCAGAATATTCGTGATATATTACAATACAAAATAATTGCGAATATTCGGCAAATGCGGAAGGAGCACTCTGATTGGCTCAGAATATTCGTGATATATTACAATACAAAATAATTGCGAATATTCGGCAAATGCGGAAGGAGCACTCTGATTGGCTCAGAATATTCGTGATATATTACAATACAAAATAATTGCGAAATTTCGAGAAATGCGGAATGGAGCACTCTGATTGGCTCAGAATATTCGTGATATATTACAATACAAAATAATTGTGAATATTCGGCAAATGCGGAAGGAGCACTCTGATTGGCTCAGAATATTCGTGATATATTACAATACAAAATAATTGCGAATATTCGGCAAATGCGGAAGGAGCACTCTGATTGGCTCAGAATATTCGTGATATTTTATAATACAAAATAATTGCGAAATTTCGAGAAATGCGGAATGGAGCACTCTGATTGGCTCAGAATATTCTTGATATTTTATCGTAATTTCGCAAAAATGCGAATGATAAATTGATTGCGGAATTTCGACAGTAACACTCTGAAATCGAATATATGTGTTATTTTAACTAAAAACAATATTGCGAATTTCGAGAAAATAATTGCGCGATATCGCTATGGCCGAATAATCGCATTACGATTTTTCGGCAATATAAAATGATCGCTGCAGCTACTCGGCCCAAGGTCTCTAATCATACCAGCAATGCTTTAAGACGTCAATGGGGATCTCTAGGATGTGATCTGTTCTAAAAAAAAATTGAAAAAATACGAATATTCGAAATAGCGAATATTCACCGCGAAATTCGGAATATATCGCGAATACTCGAATATGCCATATTCGAGCCGAATATTCGCAATACTAATATTCGTGAGCAACACTAATAAGGACCCCCCGTACTATGCAGGCGCAGAGCTGCCGAAAATAGCTGAAGACGTAGCACTGAAAATCAGCTCTACATGGCGCCTGCACAATGACTGACACATGCTGCACGCTCCCGATGCTAGTGCTACTCTGCAAGTGGCGGGGGTGATTTTAGCAATAAAGTACACGTCCTAGCGGGGCATGTTAAAAAAAAAATGGAGGGCGGGTTTTGCAAAGTTGATGGGCGGATTTGCACAAACTATTTAACTCACAACAGAGGCAGTATTTTAAATTGATGGACAGAGATAAGGGCGAGTAGTTCAATGTTGATGGCCAATTTCAATACTTGTCACAGTTTATTCTTATTATGCTTATGACTTAACCCCATTTCAACACCTGCCCATCAACATTGCAAAACCCGCCCTCCATTTGTTTTAACACGCCCCGCTAAGATGTGTACTTTATTGCTAAATTCACCCCCGCCCCTTGCAGAGTAGCACTAGCATTGGGAGCGTGCGGCATGTGTCATAGTCATTGAGCAGGCGCCGTGTAGAGCTAACTTTCAGCTCTACATCTTTGGCTATTTTCGGCGGCTCCTTTGAGGTTCGTACTGCGCAAGCCCCCTATGTGATGGTGTATGTGTGTGTGTGGGGGGGGGTGTGTGGCATTGAAGGACCAGACCTTGGGGCGGCAAAGGGAGTAAATCTGGGCCAGAGTAGAGGGCAGTTTATACATGGGAATGCTTGATTGACCAAGTCTACCCACATCTGTAAAGTGAGAGGCAGGGTTACATATATTGGGCAAAGCTAGTCCAAGATTACATTAGTTGTTGATAAAAAATAGTCATATAAAAGCAAACAACGCATTTAGGGGGCAACTTACTCTTCTTTTATCAGGATTAAACTTGGATGGATTCCGAGAAAACAGCGACTTCACAGATCTACAGTATGTTAGAACTAGTATTGAACGCTTCTCATAGAGTAGCAATTTGACAGAAGTTGCTGAATAGCCTCCGTTGTAGCTTTCAAGTTGTTCCTCCACAAGGAAAGTTCCGCACTGGTCTGTGAAGTCACTGTTTTCTTGGATGAGTCCATCCAAGTTTTAGCCTGTGTTGAGCCTTGGCGAAGGACTGGTGTTGCCTCCCAAAATGTGTTTGCTGCTTTTTATATAACAATTTTTTTAACAACAATTACAATTATCTTGCCATCTTTCACCTGGTTTTGGCCTGGTGCTGCTTTCTGTATTTCTATGGTTTTAGCTACAGTTAGGCATCCATCGAGGCAAGCCTTGCTGTACAGGAGCTGCCTCGGCTGGGTTCAACCAAGGGGGTTGAACAAAAAAAAATGAAATCTCTGGTTGATAAGGATCCATTGTTAGTACAGTGATCTCCCCTGCTGCTGTTTTGGTTTTTGACAGGGGGACGCCCCCCTCCCCCGCCAGAACACCCTGGTCAAAGCACTCAGCCATTGGCTAAGAGTGCGGATCAGGAGTCGGTCAGCTGCTGGTTTTGCAGAATGCTCGTCTGACAGAAGCCAGCTTCCATATCAACACGGACCGAATCTCGCTTGCTTTTTATTGAATAGGACGATGTCGTCCGACATTTGGCCCATGTGTACTAGGCTTTAGGAAGTGCTATTGGACGTCCTATTAGACGAAAAGCCTTGGGGAGCAGACACCAGTGCTGATGTCAGGTTACTGTCTGATACTGGGTCCGCAGTGGCACCCATTGTCATATGTTGTTGCGATTCATTTTATTTGGGCTTTTAACCACTTAACCCCCGGACCATATTGCTGCCCAATGACCAGAGCACTTTTTGTGATTCGCCACTGCGTTGATTTAACTGACAATTGCGCGGTCGTGCGACGTGGCTCCCAAACAAAATTGGCGTCTTTTTTTTCCCCATAAATAGAGCTTTCTTTTGGTGGTATTTGATCATCTCTGCGGTTTTTATTTTTTGCACTTTAAACAAAAATAGAGTGACAAAAATGCAATATTTTTTACATTTTGCTATAATAAATATCCCCAAAAAATATATAAAAAAGAATGCAACGATTTTTAAACAAACAGGCGATTGTCATTGTAAAAACTTGTCTGAATGCAATGTTAAAAAATGTTTTTTGGGTGAACCTCCACTTTAAGAAAACGGCCCGTTTTGCTCAGTACGAAATCCTGCGTTGTCTTGTAGTTATCTACAAGACATAAGATGGTGAAGAGAAGTGATTGGCTTTGCTGCTCTCATTCCCCCCGTTCATCGCACACCATCAGCTGCTTTTTGATTTCATGACTCATTGGAAAGGGACAAACATGTTGACGTTCCATCGGCTCCATTTGTTGCGCATCGTGACATGACAAAGCAGCTGATTGGACTTGGTGCCAACAGGCTTCCTGAACACAAATGCCGGAGCAGGCCTGTATCCTCATCGGGCTCGGCTAATCGCTGGACAGCTCGGGGTTCTGTGCCAGACATTACACACTGGTGTGTTAATGTGTAGAAGCTTAGGCGCCAGGGCTTAATAGATACTTGTAGCTTCACAATCCACACGTTCATTTAGAGAAGGCATCTTGTGGGAGGGGTGGGGGGGGGGGTGATGATATATTTTCAGTTAGTGTTCATATTTCAGCCATTATTGCCTTGCTCTTGTCACATTTTAAAAAACTACGTTTCATTTACATATTGGCAGGTTTTCTCTGTAGTGGCGGCCTGCCAGGCAATGTAATCAGTAAACATGCTAAATGACCATTGTGAGAGAATACGTTAAATGATAAACCATCTGTAGAGTGTATTGTTTCTTGAGTTGTATGTGACCTGCCAGGTGACATACCCATTTTCAATGAACCGCTATGTACAGGGATGTCCATAGGATTGTACTATATAAAATGCAACATTGTGGTGGGGTAGAAAGCAGAGAAGATGACCAATCAAATGAGTGAGTGTCAGCTGTCCTTTTGTACACATATACAGTGTGTAATTAGAAACAAAATGTTATTTTTTATTTCTTTTTTGGGTGTTTTTGATTTTTGAAATATGTGCATATAAATACCTTGTTTCCCGCAAAAAAAGACCTACCCTGAAAATAAGACCTAGCATTATTTTCCAGGAGGACTGCAATATAAAAGTAGCGCCGGTGTACTTCCAAGTACTGGTGCTATTAAAATTTAAGGGATAATCAAAGTGTAAGTGACATTTAATTAGGGTCTCCGTTTCAGCTTGGCTGTGCTGTGGGGTCATTCTGTTGCGCTGGGGTGTTTTCCCACCCCGGTGCGGTCTGTGGCAGAGACATCTCCCTAGGTTCCGAGTGATACTCTGGCTGCCAGGTCGGTGAGATAGGCCTGTCCAGGTACGCTATACCCACTTCGGCTGGAGTGGCAAAGAAAACTAAGTGTTGTCGGAAGGAGGACTGTTTCCCTATTGTACGCCTGAATCTGCCATTTCTCCTTTTACTTCAACTCTTCTATCACCACAAGTTTTATTGTTTTTACCCGGCTGGGTAATAAAGAGCACATATAAAAAGACATTTCTTTGCGGACATTCCTTTACTACTGCTGTATGCATCGTTCACCCTTAGGCCGCGTACACACGGCCGAGGTTCTCGCTGAAAACCAGCGAGAACCTCGCTGGAATGTGCATTCCAGCGAGGACCTCGGCCGTGTGCACGGTCTCGGCGAGCTTCCCGTCGGGAAGCCCGTCGAGCAGAAATAGAGAGCACGCTCTCTATTTCCTCGACGGCCCGCCTGGATGAATGGCTGGTTGCCATTCCCGACGGGCGGGTCGCCGATTTCGACGGCCGGCAGAGAGCCTCGACGGGCGGAACGATGTGTTCTGCCCGTCGAGGATCTCTGCCGTGTGTACACGGCCTTAGACATTCTACAAGAGTAATGAGGTAATGTGCCATCCCATTCTTTTACCAACAGCCCCTCCGCAGGTACAGCTACATGAGCCCTAATAAGTGAATGATAAGCTGAATACCAGGGTATAAAGACATTCAAAAAATAAGTAATAAAGTGCAACAAATGTTGACGTGGGTGAATATATAACATATATGACCAAGAAATATATTTATTATTGTTTTCAGATTTATACCACTAATAAAACACTTATATGGACAATCACCTCCACTATCCAATTGCTTCATTTAAAGTCCCACTCTCCCTTTACATTGAACATATATGACCAAGGACCAAGGATCGGTGTATGTCTAATAAAGCAAAATTGCTAATGTGAGTCAAGCAACAGTTCCGAAAATTGGGGTCCATATAAATAGTCTCCAATAGTAATAATAACCAATCTTCTCAGAGGGATGGGAGATGGAAGGTGGAACAATGCAGAATCATCATAACCAGGGAGGGTAAATGGATGAAGCTGATTCTAGTAGCTATAAGATGAATACTCTTAGGCCACGTACATACGATCGGACCAAACCGATGAGACTGGTCACGCTGAAGTGGCCTGATGGTCTGATGTGCGTACACACCATCGGGCCAAAATCCGATCGGGCCAGAACCTCGGTGACGTAAAACACAACGACGTGCTGAAAAAACGAAGTTCAATGCTTCCAAGCATGCGTCGACTTGATTCTGAGCATGCGCGGGTTTTCGGTCCAATGCTTTTGCTTTTGCGTACTAACCATCGGTTTATTTTTAAAAATATGGTCCGACGGACGACGGTCCGATGAGCCGTACACATGATCGATGTGGTCCGATGAAGCTGGCCTTAAGGCCAGTTTCATCGGACCGGTCTGATCGTGTGTACGCGGCCTTACCGTATGGCATGGACCCAGAGTCCGTCAGGAGTGGTTCAGTCGGGCGAAGGTAAGCGTAATGATGACACTGGCGCCTCAGATGATCGTCCCTGGTGCGATCCGGAACTTTCTCCCGTCTGTTCACAAATGTTAAGATTCCTCTGAACTCACCTACTGACTCCCAGCAACTCGGGGATATGGACAGCAAGACAGCAAGAGCACTGGAATCCCTCTGGGGATTTAGGGCATAACATGAAATAAAACAGGAAAGAAGGGCCTTCATCATTACTCTTACCTTCGCCCGACTGACCCACTCCTGACGGACTCTGGGTCCACGTTATACGGTAAGAGTATTCATCTTATAGCTACTAGAATCAGCTTCATCCATTTACCCTCCCTGGTTATGATGATTGTGCATTGTTCCACCTTCCATCTCCCATCCCTCTGGGAAGATTGGTTATTATTACTATTGGAGACTATTTATAATGGACCCCAATTTTCGGAACTGTTGCTTGACTCACGTTAGCAATTTTGCTTTATTAGACATACACCGATTGGTCCTTGGTCATATGTGTTATATATTCACCCACGTCAACATTTGTTGCACTTTATTACTTATTTTTTGAATGTCTTTATACCCTGGTATTCAGGTTCTCATTCACTTATTAGCGCAGCACACTTTCACCTGTTCACCTGTTTCACATATTATCTGTATGTTTTGCGCTAGCAGCTGCCTTGTTTTTATTTAGCAGCAAGTTTTTTCCCAATATAAGCCCTACCCTGAAAAGAAGCCCTAGGTTAAAATGCTTGTAAAATCCTATAATCCGCTCTATTACAGTATTATGTATTGTACAATGTGTGTGTTTCTGTAATATAATTGTGGGGAAGAGAGCTCTGCTGGGTTACAGAAGTGCAGAACGGCACTGAAACAAAGTTATTTGGCACAATTACATTACAGAAACACACACATTGTACATTATATACTACTGCAATAGAGTGGATTATAGGTATTTACCATCATTTTAACCACTTTCATACCAGGGACCCCCCCCCCCTCCCCTTCCTGCCCAGGACAATTTTTAGCTTTCAGTGCTGTTGCACTTTGAATGACAATTGCACAGTCATGTAACACTGTACACAAACACTTTTTTTATCATTTACTTCCCACAAATAGAGATTTCTTTTGGTGGTATTTTATCCCCTCTGCAGGTTTTATGTTTTGCGCTATAAATGAAAAAAGACCAACAATTAAAAAAAAAGAAAACTGTTGAGCATTAATAGGTGGCACCCATAGACGGAAATGATGGTACTAATAGGTGGAACTGATAGGCACTGATGGGCACTAATAGGTGGCACTGGATAGGCAGCACTGATGAGGAGCTACAGACAGGCATTAGTGAGTGGCACTGATTGGCACTTTGATGGGGCACTGGCACTTTTTTGGGCACTGTTGTGGGCACTGATCAGTACTGGCGAAGATTTATTATATAGACAGGCTGGCAGGTCTTGGGCAGTGATTGGCAGCTGATCAGCACCTTCTTTTGGGGGCTGTGCTAATAATCAATGTGCTAATTATTAGTGTTGCTCACGAATATTCGCATTGCGAATATTCGTTACGAATAATGCATATTCGAGTATTCGCGAATAAATCGAATATTGCGGTGAATATTCGCTATTGCGAATATTCGTATTTTTTCAAATTTATTTTTAAAACAGATCACATCCTAGTGATCTCCATCGACGTCTAAAAGCATTGCTGGTATGATTAGAGACCCTGGGCCGAGTAGCTGAGGCGATCCTTTTATGCTGCCGAATATTCGCAATGCGAATATTCGGCAAAAGGAATATTGCACGATTATTTTCTCCGCCCTTCTTTTGCATCAGAGCCAATCAAAGTTCTCCTACCACAGTTGTCAGAGGTTAGCAACCTCCATAGCAACCAATAGGAACCTGCCTCCCAGTTACTCCCAGTGCTGACGAGAATTTCACAATCAATTTCGCATTCGCATTAGCGAAATTTCGCAATATTGTTATTTGGACAAAATATCACGAATATTCGATTTTAGCGAATATTTCTCGAATATTCTTCTATATATTCGTGATATATCGCGAAATCGAATATGGCGTATTCCGCTCAACACTACTAATTATCAGCATAGACCCCCCCCCCCCACTGACAGGGAGAGCCGCGGATTAACTCTCCCTGTCAGTGTAAACCGAGGAGAGACGTTTTAACCGGCACTTCCTGGTCCATGCAATGTGATTGGTCACAGCTGATCATGTGGTAAGAAGCCTCTGTCAGAGGCTTCATACCACGATCGGAGGTGCTGTGTGTCAGACTGACCCCCGTGGGCGCGCACCGGCAGTGATATCCTGACCACGTCATATGACGTCCAGTCAGTATATCACAACCACTTTGCCACCGTCATTCTGCTATATAGCGGGCGGCAAGTGGTTAACTGAGTTCACACTGGGGACTCCTGTCAGGCGGGGAGAGAAAACATCACATTAAATGGTAAGAACTAGCTTGAAAATAAGCCCTACTGTGTCTTTTGTTGCCAAAATTAATATAAGACCCGGGCTTATTTTCGGGGAATTGGGTATTGGTCAAATGTAGTGCACTTTCCAGTAAATTCCCTCTAGTCAGGACTCTACCTCAGGGACTTGGCTATCCGCTTTTATTTAAAATATATAAGATTGGGCTCTGGCTTGCAGGGAGAGTATGTGGCTTGTGGGGCTGGACAGTCAGATGAAGGGGGTAGCTCAAAAGGCAGCTAAACCCCCTAGCTGAAGTCAGCAGGAATCCATTATTTACTTGCAATGAAAAATAAGAAGAATAGTTTCTATAGAACAGTGATGGCGAACCTTGGCACCCCAGATGTTTTGGAACTACATTTGCCATGATGCGCATGCACTCTACAGAGTAGATGAGCATCATGGGAAATGTAGTTCCAAAACTTCTGGGGTACCAAGGTTCGCCATCACTGTTATAGAGTAAGGCCGCGTACACACGACAGAGAAACTCGTCGAGCGAAACTGTCATTTTTCTCATCGAGTTTCTCGTTCGGCTGTCGAGGAACTCGTCGAGCCAAATTTTCCCATTCCGGTCGAGGAAAAAGAAGACATGCTCTCTTTTTGGCTCAACGAGTTTCTTGACAGTTTTCTCGGCGAAAAGTGTACACACGACCGGTTTCCTCGGCAGAATATGTCTCCCACCAAGTTTCTTGATGGATTCTGCCGAGAAAACTTGTTGTGTGTGCGGGGCCGAAGAGTTATTCTACCAACATGTGAATTAGAATGAGCTAGGTAAGTTAAAGTGGATGTAAACCCAAACATTTTTTTTATTTTTTTATGTCACAATGTAGAGTATAAGATTTCCTATCATCTGTGCCCAGTCTTGCCACACAGAGTTAATCCAGCGCTGAGTAATCCTCTTTTAAAGTTCAGTGCAAATTAACAGAATTCCAGATAAAAACCTGCCAAATTATAAAGTCCATTTCTCTGTTTTTGCCTTAAGTAACAGGTTATTTACATATCTAGCTTGGACATGTTTATCATAACAAGAGATGATCCAAAAGTTCATTGTATATTACTAGGATGTGTTATGATGTTATATCACCTAATATTATGATAAACATAACATAACATATGATAAACATGTCCTCGCTAGATATGTAAATAACCTCTCACTGAAAGCAAGAAGAGAGAAAACTGACTTTTTATTTAGGCAGGGTTTTATCTGAAAGGCTGTTCATTTTCACTGAACATAAAAGAGGATTTCTCAGATCTGGATTAACTCTGTGTGGCAAGACTGGGCACAGATGATAGAAAATCTAAGGCTCCATTCAGACCTAGGCGTTTTGTCGCCCTACACCCGATGCTGAAGCAGCCTGACATACGCTGGAGGGGCGAATTTACATTGTCGGCTATGGAGATGGTTCACATCTCCACGCCGAACGCCGAAACGCCAGACGCCTGAAACCCTTTTTTTCAGGCGTCTTGGGCGTTCGGCAATAGCCGACAATGTAAAACATCACCACTCCAGCAAAAAGAAAAGGGCGTTTTGTCGCCACAAATCGCGGGGACAAAACGCCTTTTTCATGTCGCCCAAATACGCTGCTGCCGCAGACGCCTGGGTCTGAATGCAGCCTTATACTCTACATTGTGACATCAAAAAAATATATATATTTTTTTGGGGTTTACATCCACTTTAATAAAAAAGTTATGCCCTTTCGGTACAACCCTCATATTTGTGTGGTATTGTGCAATTGTATAGCGCCATGTAATTAACAATAAAGTTATTTTTTATTTTACCTTTTGTTTGTGGTGTGAAGTTTGTTTTAGAGGCTATTTTTTTGTGGGATTTGTATTTTTATTAAAATGTCATTATTTGGCAAATTTTCATTGCCGACAGGTTGTTTTTAACTCGCAGTGACATGTGACACGTCTTTATTAAATTTCCAGCAGTCTTTTAACAGAGTGGTTAACTGTCACTGCGCCTGGCGGTTAACTACTACTTATTCTATCAGCAAACACAGCGATCCCACAGCACACAAAGCGGCAAGGCTCTAATACAAAACAGTGGTTTACCACAACTGAGAGAGCTCTGTCTAGTGAGGAAATGCCATGAGATGCAGACCTTTGATTCTGCTCTCAGATGATTTTCCATTAGGAAATAAAGAAGGTAATTGCTATCAGTGAAGACATGTGTTTGGCGCTGTAATTAGTTGCAGAATGGGAAAGCAGTGAAGCCCTATGGAACTTGTCCTCTCCTACCTTGTAAACTCGTTTTCTGTTTAGTATTTTCTTCCTCGCAGACTGCACAATCCCCTGTGGTCATCACGGGTCTAATAAGAAGCAGATGGGTGTCAAGATCTACCTGTGTGTGAGAGAGGGGGAATAAGCATCTAAAAACCTGATTATATGGTGAGCAGCAATAAAAAAATAGAAATGGCCTAAACTGTAGGTGTTATCCACTTCAATACCCAGCCATAGACAATTGACGGCCTGAGATGGGATCTACCATCCTAAGTGGCCGCATTGCAGGTGAATATCTGGATGATGCCTGCAGCCAGAGGCATCATCCAAATATCCTCTTCTTCAGCTGGCGATTTTGCACAATGTAAGAACGATCATAGCGGCGGTTCCGCCGCTTGATCGTTCTTACAGGCCGCGGGAGGGGACATCCCCCCCCTCCCGCCGCCATCCGGTGCTTCTCCGGGCTCACCTGTGCCTTCGGGGGCCCGGGGAACGAATCGTCGGCGTCGGCAGGAGGACCCGGGAGCGATCTGATGACGTCACGCTTTAAGCCACCATTCATCGGTGAATTTTTTTTCACCGATCTCATGGTTTCCAGCCTGGAGGAGAGATGTGAGGTCTTATTAACCCCACATCTCTCCATAAAGAGGACCTGTCACACACATTTCCTATTACAAGGGATGTTTACATTCCTTGTAATAGGAATAAAAGTGGAAAAAAAAAATGAAAAAAAATGTAAAAATAAATAAAAAATAAGTCAAAAAAAAAAATAAAAGATAAAAAAAAAAAATTAAAACGCCCCTGTCCCCGATAGCTCGCGTGCAGAAGCGAACGCACACGCAAGTCCCGCCGACATATGTAAACGCCGTTTAAACCACATAAGTGAGGTATCGCCGCGTGCGTTAGAGTGCCAGCAACGAATCTAGCACTAGATCTCCTCTCTAAATCTAAACTGTAACCTGTAAAAAATAAATAAAGCGTTGCCTATGGAGATTTTTAAGTACCGAAGTTTGGCGCCATTCCATGAGTGTGCGCATAATTAAAGCGTGACATGTTGGGTATCTATTTACTCGGTGTAACATAATCTTTCACATAATACAAAAAAATTGGGCTAACTTTACTGTTTTGTTATTTTTTTAATTCATGAAACAATTTTTTTTACAAAAAAAAGGCGTTTGAAAAATAATTGCGTAAATACCGTGCGAGATAAAACTTTGGAATGACCGCCATTTTATTCCCTAGGGTGTCTGCTAAAAAAACATATATAATGTTTGGGGGTACTGTGTAATTTTCTAGCAAAAGAATGATGATTATTACATGTAGGAGAGAAGTGTCAGAATAGGCCCGGTATGGAGGTGGTATAAAAGCCCGGTATTGAAGCGGTTAAGTTTAGTTTTGACTAGGGTAGGGAAGGATTAAAGCCAAGGTCCTTTCACTTCCTGTTCTGAAGATGCCACAGGCATTAGGAATTCCCCTCTTTGTTGTCACCAAAACAGGTGTCCTCTTTGGAAGACTAAAGTTGGCCATACACTAGTAGATTTTCAAACAAAACTTTCTTGGATACATTCAAACCAAAATTTGTACAAAAATTCTTAGTATACTTGATGACTTGATGAATGCGGCTTAAAACCACTTGAAAACTTTGTTTGCTTTTAAACACTTAAGACCCGGACCAATATGCAGGTAAAGGACCAGGCCCCTTTTTGCGATTCGGCACAGCGTCACTTTAACTGACAATTGCGCGGTCGTGCGACGTGGCTCACTAACAAAATTGGCATCCTTTTTCCCCCCCACAAATAGAGATTTCTTTAGGTGGTATTTGATCACCTCTGTGGTTTTGATTTTTTGCACTATAAACAAAAATAGAGCGACATTTTTGAAAAACAAATTTTCTATAGTAAATATTAGACATGTGCAGACTGGAATATTTTGTTTTCGTTTTTTCGTTTTCGTTTGGAAAATAAATTTATTTAGTTACTGCCGAAAATCGTTTTGATTTATTTCGTTTTTCGTTGGGGAATAGCTTTCGTCCGAAAATCCAATAATACTTGGTTTCTGTCGAATGGTCAAAAGAATATTCGACGGAACGTCGAATCGTACATTTCCGTTCGAATATTCCGCCTACAAGCATTCTAATGTTGTATGACTAGTAATAATGTGAAATATATTTTCTCATAAATCGAAATCTAATCTCTGTAATGTCGAATCTATTATTTCTATAGTGTCAAATCTTTTCCCTATGATGTCGAATCTTTTCCCTATAATGTCGAATCTCTCTATATCGGATTTTTTCCGCAACGAAAACGAAAATAAAGCATTTTTTATGTCGGATCTTTCGGTTTTCGTTTCTTGCTTTTTTAACAAACGATAACGAAAAAAACAGATTTTCGGACGAAAATGCATTCTAACGAAAACGAATGCACGTGTCTAGTAAATATCCCCAAAAAAGATATAACATTTTTTTCCCCCTCAGTTTAGGCCGATACGTATTTTTCTAACTGTTTTTGGTTAAAAAAATCGCAATAAGCGTTTAACAATTGGTTTGCACAAAATGTATAGCGTTTACAAAATAGGGGATAGTTTTATGGCATTTTTATTAATATTTTTTTTTTACTACTAATGGCGGCGATCAGCGATTTTTTTTTTTTCATGACTGCGACATTATGTCGGACACATCGGACAATTTGACACATTTTTGGGACCATTGTAATTTTCACAACAAAAAGTACTATAAAAATGCATTGATTACTGTGAAAATGAAAATTGGAGTTTGGGACTTCACCACTAGGGGGGCGATGAAGAGCTTATGTGTGACCTCATAAGTGTTTCTAACTGTAGAGGGCGGGGCTGGACGTGTGACGTCATTGATCGCCTTTCCCTATATCAGGCGATCAATGACACTGCCACTGTGAAGAACGGGGAAGGTTTGTTTACACAGACCTCTCCCCCTTCTTCAGCTCCTGTGACCGATGGCTGGACACCGGCGGCGATCGGGTCCGCGGGTCCCGCGGTCACGGAGCTTCGGACCGGGTCGCAGGTGCACGACCCAGCCGTGCTATTCTGCCAACGTATATCTGCGTTAGGTGATCCTTAAGTGGTTAACATTAGATTTTGGAGCCAATGGACTTTTCCATAGGAAAACCACATACCCTGTTAGAATTTTGTTCATTAGAGAAACATTTTCCATACTGCTCCTTCGAATTTTCTCACCACTGTGGTCGAAAAAGAACATTGATAATATATTACATTTTATATACCATATATACTCGAGTATAAGCCAACCCGAATATAACTCGAGGCACCTATTTTTCCACATAAAAAACTGGGAAAACGTATTGACTCGAGTATAAGCCTAGGGTGGGAAATGCAGCAGCTACTGTAAGTGGAAAAGAGGGTCAACAATGCCCATCTACAGCCTCACTGTGCCCATTTGCAGCCTCACTGTACCCATTTGCAGCCTCACTGTGTGTGCCCATATGCAGCCTCATTGTGCCCATTTGTAGCCTCACTGTGCCCATCTCCCTGCCTCACTGTGTCCATCTGCAGCCTCACGTACCTTGATCTCCAGAACACACTGCAGTCAGCCTAGTGGGCGGCCGTGCGGTATAACAAAGCCCTGCCTCCTCCTCGTCCCTCATCCATAACGGAACACTGATTCAGTTTCCCAGCAGTGAGTCAGTGTTCCGCCTATCACGGACGAGACTAGTAAGTCTATAAGTGATTTCACCACCCAGGCTATGCAGCCGCTGTGACTGCTCTCTCCTCTGCCCTGAAGCCAGCCACCGGGGAGTTCATGTGACCAGACTAGAGTGCCCTTACATTAGGTAAGTATACACATCTTTCCTCTACATGGTAGTTAGTAGAGGGCTTGGAATGGGGGTGGGAGCTGGTTTAAGCTAGTTGGCTTTTGGCGGAACTTCTACTTTAATTCTAAATATTATTTATATATTCATGAATAATTGTTTTAGACTTTTGCAAATAATTTTTTTTATATCTTCTTCCCATATTTCTTATCTGTACCTGACTTCCTAATTTTGAGTTGTATGTAGCATCCTCCCAGATAGGCTGTTTTGGTTTGATTAGGCAAATTTAGTTTTTCGCTCTCCTGTAATCATAATCAGTAGAGCAGCTCGTATGACTTAAATGAGCAGCCTGAAAATGTATGCAGCTCCAGCCAATCCCTGGGGAGGTGTGCCCAGAGGGTGTATGGGATGGGGGGAGGGTGTATACATAGTTTGGAGCCTCAGAAAGTAGTGTTGTTCCCCAGGAGGAGAGGTTCCTATCCAGAAGGGCAGCTGAAGATCCTGTTTGTCTCATTAAGTCCCATCCAGAGGAGATGCGTCCATAAAGTGCGCAGGAGCACCCCCTCTCCTGTCACCGCTCTAATTACCATAGACAGATTCATGCTTTGCATGAATCCATCTATGGTCACTGCTGACACCCCCTATTCAGGTGCCCGTCCCCTTTTTGCGCGCCGGGCACCTGAATTACAGCGACGGGGCTGGTTTTTGGAAACACCTGATTAGAGCAATTGGCTGTAATAGGCATCCAAAAATGTGACTAGCGGATGCAATTCTGTGTGTTCGCTATTCACTCAGCTGTGTGTTAGCAAAGGTAAGGAATTCCACTTTACTAACACTGACCCGCCTCTCATCCTATCAGCTACACCGGGTCTGTGTTACCTGTCACCTGATTGGCTGAAAGGACAGGCGCTGTAATTGGATGCCTATCAGGTATCCAATCATAGGAGAGGAGGAGCGGGCGGGAGAAGAGTCTTCCTCATTGAAGAAGAAATGGAGGACACCGCTCACCGCCTGCCGCTGTCACTCGATGCCCACCCGAGATGAGGTAAGGGCCAGGCAGACAACGGGCAGGTGGGGGGCACAGTTGCAATGTTTGGGGCACAGAGACAGCACTTGGGGCACAGTCGCTGCATTTGGGGCACACTGGCTGTGTTTGATGGGCACATTGTCAACATTTGGAGCACAGTGGCTGCGTTTGATGGGCACAGAGGTTGCGTTTGATGGGCACAGTGGCAGCCTTTGATGGGCACAGTGGCAGCATTTGGTACAGTGGCTGCGTTTGATGTTATTTTTTTCAAAATTGTTCAGTTTGTTTGCGCCCCCAGAAAATGTTGAGCACCAGCCGCCATTAGTCCCATCTGTACGTCCCAAACAAGATTGGCGTCCTTTTTTCCCCACAAATAGGTGGTATTTGATCACCTCTGCGGTTTTTATTTTTTGCGCCATAAACAAAAATAGAGCGACAATTTTGAAAAAAAATCAATATTTTTTACTTTTTGCTCTAATAAAAATCCCCTAAAAATATATAACAATTTTTTTTTCCTCAGTTTAGGCTGATACATATTCTTCTACCTATATTTGGTAAAAAATCGCAATAAGCGTTTATCGGTTGGTTTGAGCAAAATTGATAGCGTTTACAAAACAGGGGAAAGTTTTATTGCATTTTTATGAAAAACATTTTTTTTTACTACTTATGGTGGCGATCAGCGATTTTTTTCGTGACTGCGACATTATGGCGGACACTTTGGACAATTTTGACACATTTTTGGGATCATTGTCATTTTCACAGCAAAACATGCATTTAAAATTGGGAAAATTACATTTGCAGTTTCGGAGTTAACCACTAGGGGGTGCTGTAGGGGTTATGTGTTTCCTAATGTGTGTTTAGGACTGTAGGGGGGTGTGGCTGTAGGTGTGACGTCATCGATTGTGATTCCCTGTATAAGAGATCATGCGATCGATGACGCCGCCACAGGGAAGGACGGGGAAGCTGTGTTTACACACGGCTCTCCCCGTTCTTCAGCTCCGGGGACCGATCGCCGCACTCCAGCGGTCCCGGAGCTTCGGACCAGGTCACGGGAGTGCGCCGCGTAAAAACGTTCGGGAATCGGCCTAATACGCCGATTCCCGAACGTTTTTACGCCGCCCCGTTGTCCTTTACATCGTTTCCGTAAGCGTAAACCTACCCCTGCTATATGAGGGGTAGGCTTACGAAGTTCCGTCGTATGCCATGTTAAGTATGGCGTCGGGTCAGCGTCGTCTTTTTCCGTCGGTTACGTCGTTTTACTAAGTCGTTCGCGAATAGGGAGTTGTGTAAGTGACGATCACGTCGTTTTTACATCGGTTTCAACAACGTTTTCCGACGTGAGCTGGAGCATGCGCACTGGGCTTTTTTTCCCAGCCGGCGCATGTGCAGTTCGATAGATGCGGGGGCGCGCTTAATTTAAATACAAGCCGCCCCCTTTGAATTACGCGGGGATACGCCGGGCCATTTACACTACGCCGCCGCATACTACGGAGCAAGTGCTTGGAGAATACGGCACTTGCTCCAGTAAGTTGCGGCGGCGTAGTGTAAATGGCTTACGCTACAAACTCGAAAAATGATTGTGTGTACGCGGCATAAGAATTTTTGTTCGAATTTCGCACCATTGGTGGGCTGCAGCAACAGCGGATTTTCGTGCGGCCATTGAATTTGAGTAATCGGGCATGTTGGAAATTTTTGGAAAAACAAGCGATTTTCTAATCAATAATGGCAGAATCGTGTGAGAAATGTAATCGAAAAATAAATGCTAATGTGCAAGGAAAGACAATCCTGGGAAGAAAAGAAGATTCCCATCCACGAAAAATAAATTCTGTAACAGCAGGAGGTGAAATTGAAGGCTTGGTTGGTCGAATTTCCAAATCAATGATGACATCATCAGATCACAAAACACACAAAATTTCTGATTTTCAAAAGAAAATTATTTCTAAATTCGACCCATGTATGGCCAGCCTTAGTTTTGGGTTTTGGAAGTGTATTCCTGGGAATAAGTGGTTGGCCAGTTATTAACCCTTCCACTTGCGGATGAATCACTTCTAGTGTTTCGTCACCCTAGGCATGGAAAGCCCCTAAATCTCTATTACTTATAAATGTATCTTGTAACAGAAGTGAGAGGAGCCAGTGATTACATGAGCCTGTGACTCACTCTCACCTGGTTCTTCAACATTAAACAGTAATTACTTATTACAGTCAACTAAGAGTTCATGGAAAGTTGGGGGGGGGGGGGGGGGGGGGGGGTTACTATTCAGTAGTACAAACTAACAAGAATGATGTTATAAAGGGGTGAGCAAAACTAATGCCGCGTACACACGATCATTTTTTGGGTTTTAAAAAATTACGTTTTTTTTATGTCATTTAACCACTTAAGACCCGGACCAAATTGCAGGTAAAGGACCAGGCCCCTTTTTGCGGTTCGGCACTGCGTCGATTTAACTGACAATTGCGCGGTCGTGCGACGTGGCTCCCAAACAAAATTTGCGTCCTTTTCTTCCCACAAATAGAGCTTTCTTTTGGTGGTATTTGATCGCCTCTGCGATTTTTATTTTTTGCGCTATATACAAAAATAGAGCGACATTTTTGAAAAAAAAAATCAATATTTTTTACTTTTTGTTATAAGAAAAATCAAATAAACTAAATTTTAGTCAAACATTTAGGCCAAAATTTATTTACATGTCTTTATTTACATGTCTTTAAAAAAAAAAAAATTGCAATAAAAAAAAAAATAGATACCTATTTGGGAACAGCAACACTAATACAGCGATCACAAAAATGATTGCTTAGTGACGCTGGCAATAGGGAGTGAAAGGGTTAACTAGGGCGGTGATCAAGGGGTTAAAACTTTATTGGGGGGCTATGGGGGCTACCCTGGACCTAACACTAACTGCCTGTCACACTCACACTAAATTCAGTGACACTGTGACAGGGGGGAGGGTTTGGGGGGGTGATCGCAAGGGGTTAAGTCTGCCTGCATGTCCTGGTGTCAGTGTAGTGTTGTGCAGACTTACTATGTGATGTGATCTCTCCTCAGCGGCGGTTAAAAAAACTGCCAAGAGCAGAGATCACATCACTTCCCTCTTCCTGTGTTTACACAGGAGGAGGAAGTGCAGAGCAGGGGAGCGCGCGCATTGGCTGGGAGCGATCCGGAGGGGGCGGACAAAAACGAACCGCTGCCCCCTCAGCACGGATCGCTCCTACAGCCACCGGGACCGTCGCATGTACCGGGGGGGGGGGGGGGTCCTGATCGGACCCCCGACACACGTCAAGGCAGCCAAGTACAGGTACGTTGATGTGCCTGTCCGTGCCATTCTGCCGACGTAAATGTACATGCGGCAGTCCTTAAGGGGTTAAAACGATCGTGTGTGGGCTTTAGAGCATTTTTCGGATTTAAAAAAATGGGCAAAATTTTTTTTCGAACATGCTCTATTTTTTCACAAAGTTTTTAACGTTGTCGTTTTTCAGGTTGTAAAAAATGGTCGTGTGTGGGCTTTAACGACATAAAAAATCCGCGCATGCTCAGAAGCAAGTTATGAGAGGGGAGCGCTCGTTCTGGTAAAACTACCGTTCGTAATGGAGTAAGCACATTCATCATGCCGTAACAGATAGAAAAGCGTGAATCGTCTTTTACTAACACGAAATAAGCTAAAGCAGCCCAAAGGGTGGAGCCATCCGAATAGAACTTCCCCTTTGTAGTGCCGTCGTACGTGTTGTATGTCACCGCGCTTTGCTAGAGCATTTTTTTTTTGAACGATCGTGTGTAGGCAAGGCCGTTTTAATGATCAAGTTAAAAGAAACTTTCATTTTTTCTAGAGCCTGAAAAACAAAATTTTTTAGAACTCGAAAAATGATCGTATGTACGTGGCATAAGGGTTATTGCTTTCTCAAAATTTGGGTAACAAATTAGAACCATTTCAGCAAAATGCTTTTATGGCCTATGGAGAATGTGAAATGAAAGTAAACCCGAAACATGAAGTTCTCTTGTGTTTTTTATACCTTTTTGGACTGTTAAATATTCATTTGAAAGTGTTTTGTAATATCTGTTTAACAAGTGAAAAGATACTTTTTATTTCTTCCAGAAACCCATAGCAGTCTTGGGCACTCCAAAATCTAATTTTAAGCAATGCTAAAAGGAAGTGTGGAAAGGACTACAGAACACGTTCCCCTTTATTATGAAGAAAAAGAAGAGGAAGAGGAGCAGAGAATAGGATGACAATACTTCTCCTCCATTAGATATGGTATGGTGGGCTAGGGTGACCACATTTCCAAACTACAATTCAGGGACACCCTCCCTTCCCAAAAATCAGCTTGTGCTGTAATGAATCACAGCACAGTGATTGGACATAAGAGGCGGATTTATGATTTCTCCAATCACAAGCAGGGGGTGGGGATTGTGCTCCTCCAGGCATTCCTGGCCAGGACAAGTACCGTCAGTGAGTAAAGCGGTGATGTCACTGTGGTGGCCTTTTTTGGGGGCATCAGATTGGCCCAGTGGTAGCTGTGTCAGTTTCTTTCCAGGACACTGTATTGTCCTGGAATGCAGGGCTGTCTTAATGAGAGGGCACACCTGGGCACTGCCCAGGGGCCCCAGCTTCATTGGGCCCCTGCCCTTTCCCCAAAGCAGCTGATCCTTGATTCCGGGCTGCTCTTCTGCATCCCAGATATCCCCCCATCACTCTGACCCCTCTACATCCTAGATATCCCCTACCTCCTACCTACTTGATTTCTGTTTACCTGCCTCCATTGTAGGGGGCCCCAGAGCATCACTTTGCCCAGGGGCCCATGATGCTATGAAGACGGCCCTGCTGGAATGAATGTGCCCAGGACAGACCTGCAAAATGCGGGACTTTCATGGGCAATCCGGGACACGTGGTCACCCTAATGGTGAGTGAGCTTTATCAACCTGAGACATGAAGTATGTCACTGACAGGATCTCTTTTCAACTTTCTCAGACCTGTTCTAATGCCAAAAATGGTCCCTAATAAGCTGGGAATATACTGAAAAACATGAACAAATGAACAAAAATGGCCAGATCCCTGGGTGAAAACAGAGGGGAATAAAGCCTAAAAATGAAAATGAATGCAGCCACTCCATCTAATAATTGGTAACCTACAATTATATTTTTAGTTTTAGGTTTAATACCGCTTTAACCGCTTAGGGACCGCCTCCTGCACATATGTGTCGGCAGAATGACACGAACAGATCAATGTACCTGTACGTCCCCTTTAAATGCCTGTCCCTGTGGTCACGCTCGCAACCCTGCCGCCATCCCCGTGAGTCGGACCGCGGGTCCCGCGGACTCGATCACCGCGGGGATCCCCGCAATCGTCTCACGGGTATAGAGCGGGGATATGCTTGTGTAAACAAGCATCTCCCTGCTCTGACTAGTGACAATGACACTGATGTCGGCTCTGTGTACGCAGAGCCCATCCCCCCTACAGTAAGAAACACTATGCAGGGAACACTTAACACCTACAGCACCACCTAGTGGTTAACCCCATTCTCTGCCAGTGTAATTTTCACAGTTATCAATGCATTTTTACAGCACTGATCGATGGTCCCAAAAATGTGTCAAAAGTGTCCGATGTGTCCGCCATAATGTCGCAGTCACGAAAAAAAATCACTGATTTCCGCCATTACTAGTAAAAAAAAAAAACTTTTGCGCAAACCAATCAATAAACGATTATTGCGATTTTTTTTTACCAAAAATATGTAGAAGAATATGTATCGGCCTAAACTGAGGAAACAAAAATTGTTATATATATTTTTTGTGGATATTTATTATAGCAAAAAGTTAAAAACATTTTTTTTTTTTTCAAAATTGTCGCTCTATTTTTGTTTACAGCACAAAAAAAAAACCGCAGAGGTGATCAAATACCACCAAAAGGAAGCCCTATTTGTAGGAAAAAAAGGACATCAATTCTGTTTGGGACTACGTCGCACGACCACGCAGTTCAGAATTGCAAAAAGTGGCCTGGTCTTTTAGCTGCAAAATGGTCCGGGGCTTAATTGGTAATTTGCCTAAATTGTGTTCTTCGGTTCCTGCCCAGCCTATGGACGTATCCCTCTCATTGATCTTGGTGGACATCATATGATGTCCTTTTTGATTGGGGGGGGGGCATGATCTGTCATCAGTTGCGTCAACCGGACACAGCCGATGACTAATCATTGTATCGGCCCGCTCCCAGTACCATGATGTGACTGCTGTAACACATCACAGCAGATCACATAATAATTGTGAACAATGGATGGCTTCCTTTCAAACCATCCATTGTGTTGCTAACTGTGATTGGACACATGGTCAATCACAGCCCATCTAAGCCATGTGATCAGCTGTGGCCAATCACAATATTTTTATTTTATTTCTTCACTTCTCAAAAAATAATTGTGACAAAAAATGACAACTTCAAAAAAAACTCACCATGCCTCTTACTAAATACCTTGGCCTGTCTATATTTCAAAATAGGGGGTATTTGTACTGTCCTGACATGTTTCGGCCTCAAGAAATGAGATACAGTAGGGTGCAGTACATCAGATGCAATCAATTTTCAGATACATACCATAGTTTGTGGACTCTATAAACTTTCCTACAAACTAAATAACATACACTGATTTGGGTTATTTTCACCAAAGAAATGTAGCAGAATACATGTTGGCCTAAATTCATGAAAAAAAAAAAATATATTTATTTGCAAAATTTTATAACAGAAACAAAAATAAACAATTTTTTTTCTTCAAAATGTTCAGTCTTTTTTCATTTATTTTGCAAAAAAATGTAAAAGACCCACCAGAAGAAATCTCCATTTGTGTAAAAATGTCATATGGGTATAATGTTGCTTGACCACGCAATTTTCATTCCAAGTGTGACAGTGCTGAAAGCTGAAAATTGGCCTGGGCAGGAAGAGGGTAAAAGTGCCCGGGATTTAAGTGGTTAATATTATTATTACTACTGTTTTACAGTGGCAGCTGTTATTGCTATGGCATTGTTAATCAACAAAGCCATGTGAACACCAGCAACGGTGTCAGCACAGAAATGTTGTTTACTTAACTTTGGCTCTTCCATAGAAACAAAACCTTGTGTGATTTTTATTTTAAGTGAATTTTCACCTGAACACCTCTGACAGTCTATGCCAACACCAAGCAATCATTGGAGACAGCCCGGACACCCCCATCCCCTTCACACAGCTAGTGATTGACAGCTTTAGCTATCCATGTTTCTTCATGATACTGTGTAGAAGTGGGGGCGGTCAATTTTCGGCACTCAGGTCTCAGATTACACTAAGCTTGCTGCTCTATGATGTGCAGTGTGTGACTAAAGATCCCTGCCCCTTGTCTCCTGAAGCTCAGAAATGTTGTGTAAATGTGTACTGTAGGAGGCTTTTTTTTTTACTTGCAGCAATTTTAAAAGAATAAATAATATGGGAATGTATTGCGGAGATGTGCTAAATTTTCTATACAGACCATTGATGTGTGTTTACAAGGCTATCCCTTCTTAACCACTTCCCTACCGCTGGATGTCATATGACGTCCTCCTGGACTTTAGGGGGGGATATCTGAATGATGTCTGCAGCTACAGGCATCATTGATCATTCTTATAGGCGACGGCCATCCAGTGCTTCTCCATGCTCTCCCGTGCCATCGGGCCCAGGGAATTAATTGGCCGTTGCCTGATGAGGACCATAGAGATGACCGGTGACCATCGGAGGCCCGGGTGTGACATTATGGCATCACACCCGGGTACCCAGAAGTAAACAAAGCCACGATTGCGGCTGTCAGCATGAGAACGGTGAATTTTTTTTCCCGATCTCATGCCTTCCAGCCTGGAGCAGAGATGTGGGGTCTTATTGAACCCGCATCTCTCCATAAAAACGACCTGTCACTAACAATTCCTATTACAAGGGATGTTTACACTCCTTGTAATAGGAATAAAAGTGATCAAAAAAAAAGAAAGTAAAATAAATAAATAAATAATAATAAAAAATGTAAAACTAATGTAAAAAATGCTAGCTTGCGCTCAGAAGTGACGACACATGTAAGTCCCATATATGTAAACGGTGTTCAAACCACACGTGAGGTATCACCGCGTGCATTGGAGCACGTTCTACAATTCTAGCACTAGACCTCCTCTATAACTCTAAACTGGTATCCTATAAAAAAATTAAAGCGTCGCCTATGGAGATTTTAAAGTTTGGCGCCATTCCATGACTGTGCGCAATTTTAAAGCGAGTTAGGTATCTATTTACATAGCATAACATCATCTTTCACATTTATTCCCTAGGGTTTCTGCTAAAAAATTATATATATATATATATATATATATATATATATATATATATATATATATATATAGTATTTATCGGGGTATTGCGCGCTTCGGCGTATATCGTGCACCCCTAAAGTGGACCCTATTCCTGTGGAAAAAAGATTTTTGTACTTACAGTTTTGGTGTCTTGCGCAGCGGCCTCGTCGGGTCCGGCGTCCGTCTGCGGCTTCGGGTGTCCTCTTTGTCGGGTCTGGCGTCCTTTTGCGGCTTAGGGTGTCCTCTTCGTCGAGTCCGGCTGCGGCTTCAGGTGTCCTCTTCGTCGGGTCCGGCGTCCTTCTGCGGCTTAGGATGTCCTCTTCGTCGGGTCCGGCGTCCTTCTGCGGCTTAGGATGTCCTCTTCGTCGGGTCCGGCGTCCTTCCCGCTCGATCCCCGCGCCGAGTTTGAATACTGCGCCGACATATACCGAGGGCAGTACACTCGTGTATAGTCAGGCAGGCTCGGCTACTCTCGCGCTCACGTCCTGTACGTCCAGGACGTGAGCGCGAGAGGAGCCGAGCCTGCCCGACTATACACAAGTGTACTGCGCTCGGTATTTGTCGGCGCGGTATTCAAACTCGGCGCGGGAAAGCGGGTATTGGCGTATATCGCGCACCCACAATTTTGCCCTGATTTTTAGGGCAAAAAAGTGTGCGGTATACACCGATAAATATGGTATATATAATGTTTGGGGGTTCTGAGTAATTTTCTAGCAAAAAATTATGATTTTTACATGAAGGAGAGAAATCCAGAATTGGCCTGGTAGGGAAGTGGTTAAACCTCTTCTTAAGGGATCACTAAAGGAAAAACATTTTTTTGCTGAAATGACTGTTTACAGGGTATAGAGACATAAAAGTTAACTGATTCCTTTTAAAAATGATTAAAAATAGATAAAAATCAATCATATAATATGCCTGTAGTTTCACTTTCGTTTTTAAAAAGATTTTGTGTTTATGTTTAGTAGAGAGAGAGACAGAACAAAAACAAACAAATCCAGGGCAGTGTTTTGTTTTTAAATTGAATCCCAGGGCAGTGTTTTGTTTTTAAAATTAATCTGATTGGGTCTGAGGAGTTTTAGGCCCCTTTCACATTGAGGCGTGGAGCCGCGGTGACGGTATAGCCGCGCTATTTGTAGCGCCGCTATACCGTCGTGTTTACCGCGATATTCGGGCGCTAGCGGTGAGGTTTTAACCCCCGCTAGCGGCCGAAGAAGGGTTAATACCGCCCGCGTTGCGGGCGGTATTACCGCGCTATTACCGCGGTTTCCCATTGATTCCAATGGGAAGGCGCGCTATAGGAGCGGTGAACACACCGCTCCTATACCGCGGTAAAGATGCGGCTAGCAGGACTTTTGGAGCGTTCCTGCTAGCGCACCGCTTCAGTGTGAAAGCCTTCGGGCTTTCACATTGAACACTACAGGGCATGATTTTTCATGCGGTATAGCAGCGCTATTTTTAGCGCTGTACCGCATGAAAAACGCCTCAATGTGAAAGGGGCCTTAGAGACACAGCTTGGACCACAGTGAAAATCTGTTATGAGATTTTTCATAAGGAGCCAGATAAGCAGGAAGTGTGGAGAACAGAGAAGTATTACAGCTACTTCAAAGCAAAAACGAACAATGAGAACATAAAAACAGCACTGCATTAAGGTAAAGGAAGCTATTTAGCTAAAAAAAATGTTTTCCTTTAGTGATCCTTTAAGTAAATAAAAAAGTTAATTTCGGTTATAAAAAAAAAGTGTCAACATATGCGCACGTAAAAAAAAAAGAAAAATACGTGACCAACATGATCAAGAAGAACAAACATTCAAAGGAAAGGCTGCACAGCTCATGACAGGCAGCGGAAACCGGGGACATCTGCCAATTTTATGTCACTGTAGACACTTGTGAAGACTAAAATGGGTAAATTGGGGAAAAGTGCTGATCCTGTGTGCATTTCAGAGATCCTGAGAGAGATTAAGCAGATCCACTTCCCTCTGAGGTTATTTTTACCAATACTCAGGGCTGGACAGGAGATGTGAAAAAACGCTGAGATGAGGAAAAATGAGGTACCGCCTGGCCCCGGGCAGCTGGATCCACGCCTGGCCAACACAAATAATCCAGACATTGACACGCGGAGTAAAGCAACTCTTTAACTGTGATTTGCTCTGTTTATTTTATAACTAAGCATCTGCTGGTCAGGGGGATTTCTTTTACCAATTCTTGTTTATTTTAATGGAAAGAGAAAAAAAAATTGTGGGTTTTTCACACTAAAACGATCAGCACATTGAGGTAAATGTACTGCAAAGTCATGCCCAGATCTTACAAAGCGTTCCTTTATTGTCCTGTGCAGAGCAGTGACATGACAAAGGCATTGAGCAGATATAGGGCCTACCTTGGATAAGCAGGTGACCTCCAAAATTCATACATATGTCAAATATTAAAATGTAGTAGCCATTCCTCCTCTCAGCGTGTCTACAGGCCATACGGATCTCGATTTTCTCTTGTTCAGCCCACAATAGATTCCTCCATCCATGCTAATACTGTGGATCTCCATTGCTGGCTATGATAATCAGGTAGCTATGGCACCCTCGGCTCCCTAAATACAAGGGTGCTGCCAAACAGTAATGCTGTGTACACACGATTGGATTTTTGATGGGATAAAATCCGATGGGATTTTCCATCTGAATTCCGATGAAGCTGACTGTCATCAGTCTTGCCTACACACGATCAGACTAAATTCCGACCGTCGAAAACACGGTGACGTAAAACACTATGATGACCTGAAAAAAATTAAGTTCAATGCTTCCGAGCATGCGTCGACTTCATTCTGAGCATGCATGGATTTTTCTTGGATGGAGCTCCACACAGACGATCGGAATGTCCTACCGTTTTTTTTTTCATTGAAAAAATGTAAAACATGTTCTATTTTTTTACACCAATGGAAAAAAAGTCTGATGGGGCCCACAGTCGATCATGTGTACATGCCATGACTGAATAATAATGCAGGCACTGCTTGGCTGACAATGTTCCACCAGGGCCAGTTGGTTTATAAATGGTGGTGCTTATAGGGCTTCCCAGGGCCGTCTTTAAGGCAGGGCAAAAGGGCAGCTACCCTGGGCCCTGTCATTGTTGTGGAGCCCATAGAAGCTGCCTCATACTTGCCAACTATCCCAGTTTAAATTCCCTTGTCCCTTGAAGTTTGAGTCCTGTGCTGTGTCCTGATATCTCAGTGTGAAGTGCTGCTACTAATGCTGCCCAGCTCTGCCCTATTGTTGTGTACAGATGACTCACCTTCAGACCCTGTGTTTACATGTAAATAACTGTCATTCATACGTAAATAATGGGAGTATTCATATGTAAATAGTGAAGGGATTCACATGTAAATAGCTGAGTCCAGGAGCATTCATATGTAAATAAATGCGGCATTCATATGTGTATCATGCCCTCTGCATTGAAGAGATGATGTGCTGTAACCTCTAGCAACCAATCAGTGAGCAGTATTACTGTACAGTAATCTCTCGCAACCAGTCAACAAGAAGAAATCATGTGCTGTAACTCTAGCACCTAATCAGTGAGCCGTAATGTGTGCTGTAACCTCTAGCAACCAGTCAGTGAGTGGTAATGATAAGCTGTAACCTCTGGCAACCAATCGCAATCACTGCCTGATCGATACAGTAAACTGATTTTATGTCTAGCTGTCTCAGAGCAGGTGGAGAAGAAAATTGCAAGAAATTTTTTGCCCAGGGTCCAATGAACATTAACCACTTAACCCCGGACCATATTGCTGCCCAATGACCAGAGCACTTTTTGCGATTCGGCACTGCGTCGCTTTAACTGACAATTGCGCGGTCGTGCGACGTGGCTCCCAAACAAAATTAGCGTCCTTTTTTTCCCACAAATAGAGCTTTCTTTTGGTGGTATTTGATCACCTCTGCGGTTTTTATTTTTTGCGCTATAAACAAAAATGGAGCAACTATTTTGAAAAAAATGCAATATTTTTTACTTTTTGCTATAATAAATATCCCCCAAAAATATATAAAAAAACATTTTTTTTTCCTCAGTTTAGGCCGATACGTATTCTTCTACATATTTTTCATTAAAAAAATCACAATTAGCGTTTATTGATTGGTTTGCGCAAAAGTTATAGCGTTTACAATATAGGGGATAGTTTTATGGCATTTTTATTTTTTTACTAGTAATGGCGGCGATCAGCGATTTTTTCAGTACTGCGACATTATGGCGGACACTTCGGACACATTTTTGGGACCATTGGCATTTTTTTTAGCGATCAATGCTATAAATATGCATTGGATTACTATAAAAATGCCATTGTCAGTGAAGGGGTTAACACTAGGGGGCGGGGAAGGGGTTAAATGTGTTCTAACTGTATGGGGGGGGGGGGGTGGACTCACTAGGGGAAATCACTGATCTTCTGTTCATACATTGTATAAACAGAAGATCAGCATTTCCCCCGCTGACAGGACAGTAGAATGACGGCGGCTGGTCGGCAAGCAGTTAAATACGGCCCTAGGGCTGCCCATGGCTCAAATGCATAGCTCCCAACTGTCCCTGATTTGGAGCAATGTCCCTCATTTCCGAAAGCCAATATAAAGGGATAGTAGTAGTAAAAAAAACATTTGTGGGTTTGATCAATCTTGTTTCTCTGTACAATTCTCCTTTAAGGAGGGTGGCAAGGGGTGTGTCCTATGCCTGCATACATTTGCTGATAGACGTCCCTCTTTCAGAAGGAATCTATTGGAATTCAAGTCATTTGTGTACCAAGATGGCCGCGGCTCCTGAAGCTAGGCCGAAGCCGCTGCCTTTTCTATGGGCGAGACCGCGGAGCTCAATCCGCGGATCGTCCCGATCAAAATTATTTTGATCGATCAAAGAAATTAACAATTAATCGAGGAATTAATCGTTAATTTCTGCAGCCCTAGTAAAAACTAATAGTAAATAATAAAAATTGCATAAATATATCCCCTATATTGTAGATGCGATAACCTTTGCGCAAATCAATCAATATATGCTTATTGCGATTTTCTTTTACCAGAAATATGTTCAAGAATACATATTGGCCTAAACTGATAAAGACATTTTTTTGAGGATATTTATTATAGCAAAAAGTAAAAAATATTCCTTATTGTTTTTTTAAATAGTCGCTCTAGTTTTGTTTATAGCGCAAAAAATAAAAAACGCAGAGGTGATCAAATACCACCAAAAGAAAGCTCTATTTGTAGGGAAACATTACCTTAAAGCAGAGCTCGACCCTAAAGTGGAACTCCCGCTGATTGGAACCCTCCGGTGTCACCTTTCAGGGGGAGGTGGGTGCAGATACCTGTCTAAAGACAGGTATTTTCACCCACTTTTGGCCCTACAGTCTCGGGTAAACTGTGGGCATGACGTTACCCCCCTTCCCCTCCCCATTGTGTTCTGGGAACACTCGGCTATTAGAACACAGCGGGAGCCAATCGTCAGGCGCAGCGCGACTCGCGAATGCGCCGTAGGGAACCGGGCAGTGAAGCCAGAGCGCTTCACGTCCTGGTTCCCTCACCGAGGATGGCGGGGGGAGGGGGGGCAGCAGAGTGACGAGCGATCGCTCGTCCTCTGCTGCGGACGGCGCTGGATTTCCAGGACAGGTGAGTGACCTAAAATTAAAAGTCAGCAGCTGCAGTATTTGTAGCTGCTGGCTTTTAATATTTTTTTTTTAACGGACATCCGCTTTAAATTAAAATTTGGTTTGGATACAACGTCGCACGACCGCACAATTGTCAGTTAAAGCGGTGCACGTATCGCAAAAAATGGCCTGGTCATTGACCACTTTAGCCCCAGACCATATTGCTGTCCAATGACCAGAGCACATTTTGTGATTCGGCACTGCGTCGCTTTAACTGACAATTGTGCGGTCGTGCAACATGGCTCCCAAACAAAATTGGCATCCTTTTTTTCCCACAAATAGAGCTTTCTTTTGGTGGTATTTGATTATCTCTGCGGTTTTTATTTTTTGCTCTATAAACAAAAATAGAGCGACAATTTTGAAAAAAATGCAATAATTTTTGCTATAATAAATATCCCCCAAAAATATATAAAACATTTTTTTTCCTCAGTTTAGGCCGATACGTATTCTTCTACCTATTTTTGGTTAAAAAAAAAATCGCAATAAGCGTTTATTGATTGGTTTGCGCAAAAGTTATAGCGTTTACAAAATAGGGGGTCGTTTTATGGCATTTTTATTAATATTTTTTTTTTACTAGTAATGGCGGTGATCAGCATTTTTTTTCAGTACTGCGACATTATGGCGGGCACTTCGGACACTTTTGACACATTTTTGGGGCCATTGGCATTTTTATAGCGATCAATGCAATGCAGTGGCAGTGAAGGGGTTAACACTAGGGGGCAGGGAAGGGGTTAAGTGTGTTCCTGGGTGTTTTCTAACTGTATGGGGGGGTGGCCTCACTAGGGGAAAATCACTGATCTTTCGTTCATACATTGTATGAACAGAAGATCAGCGTTTCTCTCCCTGACAGGACCGGGAGCTTTGTGTTTACACACAAAGCTCCCGGTCCCCGCTCTGTAACGAACAAACGCGCGTGCCCAGCGGCGATCGTACCCGCCGGGCACGCGCGTGGGACTCGGGGGCGAGCAGGGACGCGACTGTGCCGCCTCTGGCGGCGCACACGCGCCCCCTAGCGGCCGCTAAAGAGCGGACGTATAAGTACAGGCTCTCGCCCAGCAGTGCCACCGTCCCGCAGTAATATGGCGGTGGGCGGTCGGCATCTAGTTAAAGCGGAGCTCCCTATGGCGCATGTGCGAGTTGCTCACTGGTCTCTGCTGTGTTCTGGGAGCCGTGTGTTTCCCAGAACACAACGGGGGGGGCAGGAACTGATGTTCTACCCGCAGACTGTATGGCCGGAAGTGGGTGCAAATACCTGTAACCTGGGGGGAGGGTTCCGATGAGCAGAAGTTCCACTTTACGGTGGAGCTCCGCTTTAAGGGGGTAAATATTCCAGTCAGTGAGTGGGTAAATTACTTTTCTTTTCTTATGTAGTTCTTCATGTGACAGAAGCTTATAAAACTGTAGGACAAGATGTGACAGGTGACACTTTTTTAGTCTATCAGAGGAAATGGAGCTGGCACGCTCTCGGTATGCCATCAATCTGTATATTCCATACACAGAGATACAGAGTACAACCCGGGAGGATTTGTAACACATTAGAGCATGTTGCAGTTTGGAAACCACAAGTAAACATTTTTTTTGGGGGGATTATTTAGCACATTATCTCATCTAATCAGAGAGTCCACTGTGTATCCTGCTGAAAAAAGAAAAAAAAAAAGTTTTAAAAATGACTTGCTGACAACTGCAAGGGGAGATTCTGACGAATCAGATTTTACACTGAGTAAGCGCAGCTGTTGAAGCCTTTTTTTTTTTTTTTTAATCCACCTACTCAGTCATTATTTACGGTATGAGTTACTCTGAGTTGTAAATACAATCTGGATTATCCGTCAGGCCCCTGTCACAAGGGATCCAAGAGTTTTTTTCTTTTTTTCCAGAAGATTAGTAAATACTACAGAAGGCGTTCCGATACACGCAGCCCCTAGAGATCGGCTTGGAGACATTTGAACGTTTCCTAGGCTTTGTCAGATTGACAAAAAACATTTCTTCAATTTTCTTTAATGCGCTGTGCGGCTGTTACATGTCACTTGCTGGTAAATGCACACTGAAGTCTTTGATATATACGCTCAGATGTATAAGAGGGTCGATTGGCCGGATTTAATCACATGATGCTTCATGGGCAGTTGGGAGATGAAAATGCCCTTAAACAACCTTTAGGATGAATTAGGATTGTACTGCCTTCTACGTTCCGGTGTACATTTTTTACTTTGGCGTAAGCAAAGAATTTACATTAAAATAAATCTATGATTATACATTAACATATGATGACAGCACACAGGGACTTATCATAAGCAGCGCACATAATACTTATATTGCGAAAAATACCTCCAGGAACAAATGAGAAACACCCATTAGTTTACTAATTCACTTCCTTAAATGCCACAAATTAATTTTTCAATTGAAGCACAAGTTAGACTTTAGGGGCCAGATTCTCAGAAGAGATACGATGGTGTATCTCCAGATACACCGTCGTATCTTTGTTTCTGAGCCCTCCTATCAATGCGACTGATTCTTAGAATCAGTTACGCATAGATTTGGCGTAGATCCGACTGGCGTAAGTCACTTACACCGTTGGATCTTAGATGCAATTCTACGCTGGCCGCTAGGTGGCGTTTACGTTGATTTCTGCGTCAAATATGCAAATGAGCTGGATATGTGTATTCCCGAACGAATTTGCGCCCCATCGTCGTAGTTTACGTAGTTTGCATAAGCGTAAGGTTACCCCTGCTATGTGAGGGCTAACCTTGCGTAGGTTCGGCGTACACCATGTTCAGTATGGACGTCGGGACAGCGTCGTGTTTTTCTGTTGTTTATGTCGTTTGCGTAACTCGTTCTCGAATAGGGCTTTGCGTAAGTGACGTTCAGATCGGTTTCATTGACTTTTTGCGACGTGATTTGGAGCATGCGCACTGGGCTACATTTATGGCCAGCGCATGCGCAGTTTCTTTGACACGGGGGCGCGCTTAATTTAAATACAACACGCCCACCTCCTTCCTACTTTGAATTACGCAGGCTTACGCCAGCCCATTTACGCTACGCCGCCGCAAATTACAGAGCAAGTGCTTTGAGAATACAGCACTTGCCCGTAAAAGCTGCGGAGGTGTAGCCCGTAAAAGCACTACGAGAATCTGGCCCTAGTTTTTTATCATTAACGTGGTGATTTCTAGTCATGTGCATTCGTTTTCGTTAGAATGCATTTTCGTCCGAAAATCCGGTATTTTCGTTATCGTATTAACGAACAAAAACGAAAGCGCAAGAAACAAAAACCGAAAGATCCGACATAAAAAATGCTTTATTTTCGTTTTCGTTCAGATCCGACGATTTTCGATGCTTTGTCGAATTTTCCTCGTTCAATTCCTACCTATTCGACAAAGCATCGAAAATCGTCGTCGTTCTGAATACAGTGAGTATTCAGAACGATGATTTTCGATGCTTTGTCGAATTGAACGACGAAAATTCGACAAAGCATCGAAAATCTTTGTTTTCGGATGAAAACTTTCCCGACGAAAACGACATAAATCAAAATGATTTTCGGGAGTAACTAAATAAATTCATTTTCCAAACGAAAACGAAAAAAATACCCTGCAGTAAAATTTCCTCCCAGCCCCCTGTAGGGATACAGTACATGCCCCCCAACACCCTGCAGAAAATGTGACCCCCCCACCCTCAATCACCTGCAGTAAAATACGACCTCCACTTAACCTCCTCCAGTCAAACGTTACCCCCCCCCCCCAGTCCCCTGTAGTGAAATATAGCCTCCCGCAGTAAAATGTGTCCCCCTTGCAGTAAAATATATCCCCCAGGTCCCCTAAAGTAAAAACTCCAGCCATCTGCAGTAAAATGTGCCCCTTCAGCCTCCTGTAGAAAAATGTGCACCCCAGCCCAGAGGCGTATCTAGTAAAAATGGCACCTATGGCAAGCACTGAAACTGCGCCCCTGTCAAAACATTTGAAACCCATCTCTTAGATAACCAAAAGGGGGTGTCGTTAGAGTCTGAGATGAAAGAGGGAAAGAAAGAAGGATGGAAGGACAGCACGCCCAGATCCTACACCACAATAGCAATATGTGTATTCCAGAAAGAGGAAGTAAACCCGGATGGCGGCCATATCTCTTGTCATGTGACTGCAGTCAGCTGACACCTGTGAGGGCGGGGCCTTCTGTACCACAGACACAGATTGGTTAGGACATGGTGCAGCCCCTGCTATCTCTGTAGATGGCCGTTACATCCCTCTCAGCATTCTGTGTGGGCGGCGCCGGACGAGCTGGAGCGGTTCATCTTTTTTTTAAAGGGGGGGGGGGGGGGATATCACAACTCAGTCCAGTCCATCCCTGCCTAGGACAAAAATGTTTTTTTTTTCCGAGAAACTACCCAGGACGGCCATAGCCTGGGAATGTCCCAGCAAAATTGTGACCATTGGCAAGTATGCCCTGGTAAGTGCCTTGCTACCCAGCCACTCACGAGCGCCCACTTCAGATGGTGTCCATGGCACTTTCCTTATCTGCCATGCCCTAGATACGCCACTGCCCCAGCCCCCTGCAGTAAAATATTCCCCACCTCAGCCCATTGTAGTAAAACTTCCTCTGTAGCCACTTGCAGTAAAATGTAACCCCCCAACCATCTGCAGTAAAATGTGCCCCCAGCCCTCTGCGTTAAAATGTGCTCCCAGGCTCCCTGCAGTAAAAAGTACCCCCCCCAGCTAAATGTGCTCCTCTAGCTCCCTGTAGTAAAACATGCCCCCCCCCCCGGCCCTCTGCAGTAAAATGTGCCCCCAGCCCTCTGCGTTAAAATGTGCTCCCAGGCTCCCTGCAGTAAAAAGTACCCCCCCAGCAAAATGTGCTCCTCTAGCTCCCTGTAGTAAAACATGCCCCCCCGGCCCTCTGCAGTAAAATGTGCCCCAAGCCCTCTCCAAAGCCTCCTGCAGATTCCTCCCAAACCTGTCCAGTGCCCTACAGCTCCCCTCAGTGACCCCAGCCCTTTCCAATTCTAGAGCTCCCCAACTTCCAGCTCAATCCTGAGCCCCCTGAATGTGTATAGTCTGCAGGAGCCTGTGCATTGCACCCACAATCCTCCGATTGTGGATGAAATGCTTTGCAGGCTCCAAAACAAAATGCATATTTTGTTTTTTGTAATATGAATGTATTTATTATTATTTTTAAAGTGAGACATGCTGTTAAAAAGAATATAATGTAAGTTTGTATATATTTTTATTTAAAGCGGAGTTTCACCCAAAAATGGAACTTCCGCTTTTTGGAATCCTCCCCTACTCCGGTGTCACATTTGGTACCTTTCAGGGGGGGGGGGAGGAGGGAGCAGATACTTGTATAATACTGGTATTTGCTCCCACTTCCAGACATAGGTCGCCGCGGTGACCTACGCCACGTCCGGCTCCCCTTCTGTCTTTCCTGTCTTCTGGGAGACACACGGGTCCCAGAAGACAGCAGGGACCAGTGGGATAGTGCAGCGCGACTTGCGAATGTGCAGTAGAGAACCAGGAAGTGAAGCCGCAAGACTTCACTTCCTGATTCCCTTACTGAAGATGGCGGCGGCAGCAGCCGAGAGCCGAGGAACAGATCGGCTTCGGGACCTGACATTGCCGGCGCCCAGGACAGGTAAGTGTCCATATATCAAAGGTCAGCAGCTGCAGTATTTGTAGCTGCTGACTTTTAATATTTTTCTTTTCGGCAGAACTCTGCTTTAAATATTTTATTTAAAGTGTTTAGTAACACTTTAACTATTCCCTCTCTCTCTCGTAAAAATAAATTTTTTTTTTGGCTTTACATATACTACAGTATATTAGGCAATACCACTTGTTCACATCCCTACCCCCAGCCTGTGATTGGACAATGAGGGACATGCAGACTTAAACTCATTCCTTTCCAAACTCTGTTCTCTCCTTCTGTCAGCATTTTACTTATCAGCACATACAGTATATATGTGACCAGTGGCGGCCCGTCCATACAGGGTGCAGGGGGTGCCCCCCTAATCCAATGCGCCCAGCCCCTAGTCTACATGCAAGGTGCCTAGCGCATGGATTCCAATAGGGTTTTATTATTTTTAAAAGCACATGATAGAGCCTGAGGTCCTAATTGGCTTCAAAAAAAGGTGGGCTTGGGGCATGAGACCTGTCACCCAATTGGCCGAGGGGAGAAGCGATCCTATTGGCTGCTAAGGAGGAGGAGGAGGAAGGAGACGCACGGGGAAGCCGCCATGAAGCCCAGCAGGAGAAGACACATGGTGAAGCCGCCGCCCAGAGGAAGTGCTGCCTGCGACCTAGATGGGGTAAGTGTGGGGCTGGTGACTGACCAACCAAGCAACCGGGGGGGGGGGGTGTGACCTGACTGGGGGAGGGGGTTTTGCTTCGATTGTTTGCCACCCCCCCCCCCCCCCAAAAAAAATATACCACCAGTTGCCACTGTACTGTATACGACAGATCCTAATTTGCCCCTCCCTCTCCTAGTCTATGTGCTGCTGTACAGTGGATCCCACCAGCTGCCTTTAGATATATACTGACTCTTGTGGTGTTTCTTATGTCTGCTTGAGGTCCTGCGTTAAGCAATGGAGAGTTCACTGGAGCTAAAATGTTTTTCAACTGCAAAATACATGATTTCCATGGAGGGATGTGAGAACTTGTGAAATCCTGGCACGTGTGGATTATATATATAGGGATTATACATGACTAGTGTAGATTAGATAGTCCAACCTTTTTCTCCCCACCTTTAGAACCCCCCAAATTCTTTAAACATTTTTCCATTTACCCATTAACGAGATAGACACAGGAGTTGGAGTAAACTCGGCCACGACAGCCTATTTATTTTTTCAAACCAAATTAAATATTTAAATCCAATTAACTAATTCCAAGTAAACAAAACTTTATTCATTAACATTTTTTTTTTTTTTTCCACATCAGGCTTAACCCAGGGTTAAGAGGTGTTTTGAGGGGTTCATCTTTTTGTTTTTCCGCCCGTCATATTTCCACCTCGGATTTGCATCATTTGTGGGGAGTTCTCTGCGTGTTTTTTTTTTTTTTTTTTTTCCACTTGTTTCTTTTATTGTATTAATGTTGATATGTATTTATTTTTTTATTTATTATTTTTTTTTTTTCCAATATATTAAAAATGTGGTTACAAATAACTACCGGTGCTCATTATAGATAGCACTACCATTACTCCCCCCGGCGCCCCCCTCCCTGGATCTCTCTGTATATATTTTATCCCCCCCCCTGTTATTAAAGCCCCCCCCCCCCTTCATTCCCTCTTTTCCATATTGGTTCGGGTCGTATCATTTACTAATTTGTTTCTAGTAATATTTCAGTGGCTTTTTCCGATGCTTTATAAGTTCTCCACTGATCCCAAATTTTTCCGTCCCTTCCTCCCGCCTCCTCCCCCAGGTCAACCCTTCTTAAATACTCCATCTCTGCGATGTGGTCGACCCTGTGTATAAGTTCTTTCAGAGGAGGTTTTTGTGGGTGGAGCCAGAATTTCGGGATTAGTCCCTTTGCTGCGTTTAGCAGCACTGGGACCAATGTTGAGGCGTATATATTTTTTTTTTTCCCTTTTTGTGTACCCTGTCCATGAAAGAGACAGGTCAAGAAATCTAATGAGATCTTTTCTCCTGTGATCTCCTCTATCGTTTTAAGGACTTCTGTCCAAAATTCCCGAATTATCGGGCAATCCCACCATATATGTAGAGCATTTCCTACTTGATTACAGTTCCTCCAGCAAAGGGGGGAGTTAGCTGGTGATATTTTATTAAGTCTGGCAGGTGTCAAGTGCCATCGCATCATGCATTTATAGTTGGCTTCTATTGTTGATATGTCTTTTGCATAGGAGAATGTCGCTCTAACCATTTGTGTCTCGTCTATTCTTTCTCCGATTTCTTTCTCCCAAGCATCTATGCTTTGTAGTATGTCTTTTGTCCCTATTTCTGTAAGGATTTTGTAAGTCGTCGCGATTCCATGTTGTAATGGTTCTCCCCTAGTGCAAAGTTTTTCTATTGGGTTTTGTGCTGTGTTATCTCTTATAGGTGCAGGGAGTGTGATTACAAAGTGCTTTAGTTGTAAGTATTCCCAATCCGTTATCTTTTGTGTCCCTTCTTCTACGTGTATCTCGTCTTTGTTTTTTATTTTTCCCTGTGCTACTATATCCCCAAGTCTTTTAGTACCTAATTTTTTTCCTAACTTAGTCCTATTTCCCGGTGCAAATAGATTTGTGTTTACTAATGGGATTAGTGGGGAATTATATTCCCATTTTTCCCGCTTATGTACCAGATCCCATATCCTATAGACCTGTTTTGTTAAACTATGTGTATTTGAGTGAATTGTTCTGAATTTGGGTGGTATCCATATGTTTGTGTTTAAGTGCTGTTTACTTATCTCGTTTTCTATGTGAGCCCATTTTTTTAGTGATTTCTTATTTGACCATTCAACTAATCTCGCTAAAATTACAGCTTGATAATATCTTTTTATATCTGGGAGAGCCAGTCCCCCTCTTTTTTTTGCTCTAGTTAGAGTTGCATAACTGATTCTTGGTTTTTTGTCTTGCCATATAAAATTTGAGATTATCTTTTTTATTACCTTAAAGAAACTTTGTGGGATATTTATTGGAAGCATTTGAAATTTGTAAATAATCTTAGGTAGGACTGTCATTTTAAATAGGTTAATCCTCCCCATCCAGGTAATCTGTTTATGGGAGAGATTCTTAAGATCCCGTCTTATTTCGTTAAGTAAGGGGATGTAGTTTGCCTCAAAGAGGCCCGCCACTTTGGGAGTTATTTTTATTCCCAGGTAAGTAAGTGATTTTTGTTCCCACATAAAGGGGAATGCGCTACGTAGGGCCGCCTCTTCCTTTTGTTCAATCCCTATGTTCATAATTACAGTTTTTACTGGATTTATTTTAAAGTTAGAGAGTCTACCGTATCTTCCTATTTCCACTAATATATTAGGTATTGATATTTTGGGATTGGTCACATACAGGAGGACATCATCGGCATATGCTGCCAACTTCTGTTCCCCTTCTCCCAGTCTCACCCCCCCTATCTCTGGATTATTCCTAATCATGCACAGCAGTGGTTCCAAAGCTAATACATATAGAAGGGGGGAGAGCGGGCATCCCTGCCTAGTTCCGTTCATCATTTCGATCACCTGGGATTCCCTCCCATTTACTTTGACTTTTGCCGTGGGGGACTTATATAAGTTTCCTACCCATTTCATGAATATGGGACCCAATCCTATATTTCTTAAAGTCTCCATCATGAACCCCCAGTCGACTCTGTCAAACGCTTTTTCAGCATCTAATGACATGAGCACGGCTGGGGGTCCGTCCCTTTTATCATCCTGTAACAACAAAAGTGTTCTTAAACTATTGTCCCTCCCTTCTCTACCTCTTACAAATCCCGTCTGGTCTAGATTTATCAGATCAGGCATATACGGTTTTATCCTTGTTGCCAATATCTTAGCAAAAATTTTTATGTCAGCATTTAACAATGCAATTGGGCGGTAGTTAGAACAAAGCGTCTTATCTTTTCCTGATTTGGCAATGATAGCGATATTGGCCAAAAGGGATTCCTTCCTCACCTCTTCTGTGCTTCCTAGTTTATTAAAATATATACACATTTCTGGAATCAATAGCTCACTGAATTTTTTATAGTATTTTATTGACAAACCGTCTGGGCCTGGGCTTTTCCCCCCTGGGGTTCCTTGGATCGCTTGACTGATTTCTTCGTGTGTTATTGGTTCTTCTAAAGTTTCTACTATTTCGTTTGTAAGTTTAGGTAAATTAGATTCCCGCAGATAATCTCATATTTTTTCTTTTCTATTTGCTTTTTCCTCATGTGTCTCACCTTTTCTAATTGAGTATAGTGAGGCGTAGAACGTCCGGAAAGCTTCCGCTATCTCAGTCGTCCTGAACCGCATGTGTCCAGACTGATCTTTTATTTTTTCTATATAGTTTAAGTTTTTTTTTTTCATTTGAGATCCTGGCGAGGTATTTTCCTGGTTTATTTCCCCAAAGATATGTTTAATTTCTAAGTCTTGTAACTCTTTAATTATCTTATTTCTGTTTGCATCTCTTTTCTTTTTTTTTTTTGCTCCTAAGGAAATTAATTTCCCTCGAATATTAGCCTTATGGGCTTCCCAAATGGTAGCTATGTTTACATTAGGGGTGTGGTTTAGCCTAAAGTATTCCTCTATATCTGTTCTTATTATGTCTACAACTTCCGTATCTTCTATTAACTCCTCATTTAATCTCCAGGATCCCCTTCTCTCTTCAATTCCTGGAAAATATATGTTCAGTGTAACTGGGGCATGGTCCGAAATTGTCACTACCTCTATTGCGGCTTTATCCACAAATTCTAGGATTTCATGATCTACCATTATGTAGTCTAGTCTCGAATACATATTATGAACTGTAGAGTAAAATGTGTAATCCTTTTTAGTTGGATTAAAAACCCTCCAGGGGTCTATTAGTTGGCACGAAAAAAGTTTCTTTTTAACTAATTGTTGTTGCTTTGTGTTTCCTATATTAACGGTTGATGTTCTATCTAGTTGTGAGTCTAGGGTAAAGTTAAAATCCCCAGCTAGGACCACTTTTCCTTTTTTAAATTCCATGAGTTTGTTCAAAATCGATGTTAGATACCTCTGAGGAAGTTTATTTGGACCGTAGACATTGGCCAACGTATATCGTTTACCGTGTAGAAGACCTCTTAGGAACAAATATCGGCCATCAGGGTCAACTATCCTGTCTTCTACAGAAAAACTTAATTTATTCCCTATACCTATAGCGACTCCTCTTGATCCTCTCTGCGGCGAGTCTCCGTAGTACCATGTTGGGACTGCCCGGGAATTAAGCCTTACTCTAGAATCAAGGGTTATGTGTGTCTCCTGGAGGAAAACTACGTCGGCGGAAAGTCTCTCGATTTCTTTTAGGATCATGTGTCTTTTACGCGGAGAGCTAAGGCCTCTTACGTTATAGGTAATTAGGGTTACTTTAGACATATAGGTAGTTCTGGTTGCTTACAATCTTTCCCTCCCTATTTCGTCTTCTCCTTATGTTCTGGATATCTCCCGGACCAAAGATCTTTCGTCTCATTTCCCTGCCCCTCCCTTCCCCCCCCTCCTCCCCCCCCGTTTCCCTCCCCCCCTTCCCCCCCGACCCCTCCACCACTCCCCTTCCCCCCCCCCGCTCCCCCCTTCTCCTCCCCTGAATCCTCCCCCCACCTATTCCACTCCTCCCCCCTCCGGTCCTACCCTCCCCCCTGAACCCATGATGGTAAGAACTTGACCCTAAGGTCCTGTTTCGGAGCATGTTCTCTTACACTTCTTGTGCAAGGGTGCTCCCTCTGTATTGAGGCGGAGTACAATTCGACGCCTCCTCTTCTCCCCCCGGTCCCGGGGGAATTTCCTCAGGCGATCAAGGTCTCCTGAGCCCTGGTGTCTCCACAACGCTGTACCCAGCCACCCCGCAATATTTTCTTTATGTGGGTATCTTTAATTGATTACCCTCCCCTCCCTCCCTCTCCCCCCCCTATGATTATGGCGCCTCTCTACTTATTCATTTACTTGGGATTGGGATTCCCAACCTTTGACAGAACTCAGGAATTTCGTCTAGGAATCTTAACTTTGCCGTGACCCCCTCTTTTCTGGCTATTAGGCATGACGGGAATCCCCAATTATACTGTATGTCTAGTTCTTGTAGCACCCGCAGTAGTGGCTTCAGGTTCCTTCTTCTTCTAAGTGTCTCTTGTGATAGGTCTTGGTATATTTGTATACTGTGTTCCTCAAATTTAATTGGGGACTTCCCTCTCAGGTTTTTCCATAGTTGGTTTTTTTCCTCCCAACTTTCAAATCGTATTATAATATCAATCAACTTGTGTACTAGGGGGGGAGGGAGGAGTCTAGG
This sequence comes from Rana kukunoris, assembly GCA_029574335.1. Classification (NCBI taxonomy): domain Eukaryota; kingdom Metazoa; phylum Chordata; class Amphibia; order Anura; family Ranidae; genus Rana; species Rana kukunoris. Next base: position 583,543,356 of record CM056050.1, read on the forward strand.
ATGGCGCGAGTCTCATCTCAGGCTGGTTAGGGAAGGAGCCCTGGGAAGGTCCCGCAACGCTGCAACGGTTGAGATGGCCGAGAATCAAGCCGTTCAACTAGCTGCCTAGCTGCCTGTCTTACCCGTCTGCTGAAAACCATGCTGATCCTAAAGCATCCCCGCTGAGTGCCTCCTCTCCCTCGCTCTTTCTCCCTCCCAGGCTCTCTCAAATCCTACATATGCAAATGTCCCACAGGACAGGATTTCCTTACTGTGCCGCGCTCGCTCGCTCGCTCGCTTACCCGTTGTCCGGATCTGGCTTTGGGCTTTGAGTTTTCGAGCCTCACAGGACTCCGTAGCGCAGCCGTGGATCCCTGCACCTCCTCACCCCCCGCGTCTGCGAGATTGTGATTGTGATTTCGATCTGTTGGGGGATTGAGGCTGTAGCTGGTTCTTGCCCGTCAGCAGCGTCCCCGTGACCGCGGCGTCTCCCGTTGAGCTCTGGTGCCCCGCCGCGGACCGCTCCCGGATCGTGTGGTCGCAGTGTGCGGCGGAGGTCCTGGTTTGCGGGGTTTGCGATGCTGGGGAGGCGGGGGAGCACGAGAGGGTGACGGTGAGGTGTCGGGTACCGACGAGATCAGGTTAACCGGCAGCGGAGGCAACGGTGGTGGGGGGGACTGGAGACTTTGATTTACTACATACCATGAAAACAAGAACACAGGAGCTCAGCAAACATGCAAGTCAGTAAGTCTGCAGAGGATCTGAAGTCTCATATGGTCCTGTAACCCACTGGTCTGGATACTTTGGAATCTCCAACACTCAAGCTTCCAGCCTGGTACTAAGTCCCATAATTCAGCCATAGCTACAGCTACAGCTAACCTGTAAAATTGCAAGTAAAACGAAACAGTAAGTATTAAAGCCAAAGGAACTCAGAACAATGAAGCCGGTCTAGGATACGGGGTTCCGCAGGACTGTGAGTAATTCTTTATCTTTCAACTTTAACGTGTATTTTCTTATGAATCGATAGCTATAGTATCCACAGTATAATTGTGAGCTGGCTGAGAATAGTAGATGTGCCTGAATATGAGAATAAGAAAAGAAGTTTGTGCACCTTCAAAGTGAATACATCAACCCTTCTTTCTCTCTGCTACATCACATGTTATCTCGGGGCAGCGAAAATAGCCTACTACTACTTACTTACTAAACTCAACGGCAGATTCTCTCTCAATATAACTACCACACTCTAACTGGTCTACTCCACTGTACGGTGATATAAGGCGAAATAAAGGGACATACGGTTAGGAGCACGAGAACTGTGGCCTAGAGACACTAAGATACTATACTACATTAAATACATGGAAGAGGCCTATAGAAGAGAGTCCTGTATGGTAAAACCTTAGATCAATAAATATAGTTACCATTATTAGATGGTAAACATATGATTGGGAGGAAGAAGTGAATTAAAATACTTTGTAAACACGCCAGGTACCCAGTTCCTGCCTCCTATGAAATACATAGCGGAACACGGGACATCAATCTGAAAGGGTCTGTTCTCTTCCTCCTCCTTCCCCCCTCCCCTCCAATACTTTTTCGGTCTTCAGTGGGATTAACCTATAAATATGAGTACTAGGGCGAGGGGCGCCAGAGGGGGTCCCACCTCGACCCCCCGCTTGAGTCAAAGTCCTGGCCCAATGAGCAAGTACGTAACGCAGGGACTGAATGGAAGGGAGAGGGAGAAAAAAAAAGACAAGACAAAACCAGCCCTAATCAACCCAAACAGCTCAGCAAATCCAGAACCTCAATCAGAGTCAGCGATTGATTGCGAATATGAAACAGCCACAATAACCGATGTAGAAGATCAATTAACAGTGCTGGCATTACCAACAAAAACTGAAATGCAGGAAATGTTTACAGCCTTAGAAAAAGTACTCTCATCGCAAATGGAGAGAATGGAAAGAAATATGGGATTTATGCTAGAAAGATTGGAGGAAGTTGAAAAAAAAACAGACCACAACCTCAACACCATTAGAAAATTGGAGGAGGAGCTATCAGAAATAAAAAAAGAGCAAAGGGAATATGCATATAAAGCAGAAGATCAGGAAAACAGAGACAGACGAAAAAATATTCATTAACATTTAACCCAAATAACTTTATTAACACCCGTCCAATTTGGTCTTTGACAGCAACCCCACTTAAACCTTTTTATTTTCCATTACACTGCGTTACCATTACCATATCCGGCCCCCAGCCGACTCCAGCTCGGAGACACCCCCCTTTTTACACCGCAGTGTACCATAACCGTATTCCAGCGGACACCGTTCCACTGGAATAACACCATACGGGGGCCATCCCACCGATGAGCCCCCCCACCATTTCCATTCCATCTGTTAACTGTCACCATCAAAGACCAAAGGACACCGCCAACACTGTCATGACAACCTTTCTTCAGAACCTGAAAGAAAAGAAAACAGACGCACAACACCAAAATACCACAAAACGGGAGGTTGGGTAGCACCCCCACGTAAACCTTTTTTATTTTCCGTTACACTGCGTTATCATTACCATCTCCGGCCCCCAGCCGACTCCAGCTCGGAGACACCCCCTTTTTACCAGTGTACCATAACCATATTCCAGCGGACACCGTTCCACTGGAATAACACCATAAGGGGGGCCATCCAATTTTTTTTTATAAAAAAATGATTGTAAAGAAAATGTAAAAAATTTATTGTAAAAAAATAATAAAACATTAAATTGTAAAAAGGTAATAATACAAATAAACTACTGACACCAATCTCTGCCCTACTGACACCTTCACTGCTCTACGACAACAACCTCTGCCCTATATATATTTACATACACACGTGTGTTTGAGTTTTGGGGTGCACACCCTAATGCAATAGGCTGCGCACACCTATGGCAGTGTACCATACTCAACTTTACCAAAGTGTAACTGTATAATAGTGGGGACATAAGTTATGGAATAGTGAGAGTGAAACAAAGAACTAGGGGCGGCTGGTGCTCAACATATTTGGGGGGGGCGCAAACAAACGAAAAAAAAACAAACAAACAAAAAAACAATTGCAGCCTCCCGGTGCCCAGCAACTCTGCCATGCCATGAATTGTCGCCACTGCCATGCATTGTCGCCACTGTGCCATGCCTTCAAATGCAGCCACTGTGCCATGCCTTCAAATGCAGCCACTGTGCCATGCCATCAAATGCAGCCACTGTGTCATCATTTATCGCCACTGTGCCCATCAATTGTCACCACTGTGCCATGCCATCAAACGCAGCCACTGTGCCATCAGTTGTCGTCACTTTGACATCAATTGTCGCCACTGTGCCCATCAATTGTCACCACTGTGCCATGCCAAACACAGCCACTGTGTCATTAAATGCAGCCACTGTGCCATGCCATCAAACGCAGCCACTGTGCCATCAATTGTTACCACTATGCCATTGTCGCCACTGTGCCCATCAATTGTCATCACTGTGCCCATCAATTGTCGCCACTGTGTCCATCAATTGTCGCCACTGTGTCCATCAATTGTCGCCACTGTGTCCATCAATTGTCACCACTGTGTCCATCAATTGTCACCACTGTGCCATCAATTTTCGCCACTGTGCCCATCAATTGTCGCCACTGTGTGCCATGCACAGCCACTATTCCATCAAACGCAGCCACTGTGCCATCAATTGTTACCACTGGCGTAGCGGGGGGGGGCAGGGGGGGGCTCCTGCACCGGGCGAAAAATTGCGGGGGGCACAATCCTGGCGTCAGCGGAACGCGCCGCCGCCTTAGGAAAGGCCGCGGCTTTGGCCTATCTCTGGAGCTGTCGGCCATCTTAGTACACCCGGCAGCGGCGCGCAATGAGTTTTTTTTTCAGCCCTTCCGCCTAGTTGGCTGGTGGAACTGTCTGTCTCCCTTGATGTGGGAGTGGCGGGAAACACCAGCCAACCAGGCAGAAGGGCTAAAAAAAAGACAGATAACGGCGCAGGAGCACCGATTGGCGGGCGGTGGAGTGGGAGGCGCTGTACCTCTGTGCTGCGCAGATGGTTTATGTAGCTTTAGCATTTACTTCTAGAATCCAGCTTCCCTTAGCTCAGGCAGGCAAGCTGGAGCTGAGAAATCCCCTCCTCAAGATGACAGATAAAAAAATGCCCATGAAGACTCCCATAGCTGCCAACTGTCCCTGATTTCAAAGGACTGTCCCTGATTTGGAGCAATGTGCTCTGTCCCTCCTCATTTGTCCCTCTTTCCCCCTCATGTGTCCCTCATTTTGGTCAGATCTATATAGTTGTATATAAAATTGTATATAACATTTCCCAGTGCTAAACCTTTCATCTGATTTCTAAATTGCTGCATTTGTAAATTCCAAAAGGCAATATAAAGGAATAGTAGTGGTTAAAAAAAAACACTTGTTGTTTTAACCAATCTTGTTTTTTTTTTGTACAATTCCCCTTTAAGAGGGTGTGGCAATGGGGTGTGTCCTATGCCTGCATACTTTTACTGATAGGTGTCCCTCCTTCCCGTCTCAAAACGTTGGGAGGTATGAGACTCCTGAGATGTATGACATCAGTTTAGCCTAGGCCAGAAACCAGGAAGCAACTAAAGAATTATAAAAAAAAGTTATTTTTTTCTTGCAGATTTTCAAGAATTTTGCTGAAATAGAAGTGGGTGTGTACCTGGCAGGCTGCAATGGTAACAAGTGCTTTTATTATCTTTAAAATGTTTGTATTGTTACTAAATAATGATTTTTAAAGTGTACCTGTCGTCTCTACTCAGTAAAGGATATTTAGAGAAGTCAACCAATATCCCACCTATCAGATCATTCGAAACTAATGACATCACAGAAGTAGAGTACATGTATTGGGGAACGTTAGGGGGTGTGTATTGTGCTGATTTGCCCCCTTACAGGGGTTGTAAAGGAAAACATTTTTTTTGGCTAAAATGAATGTCTGCAAGGAAGACAGACAGAATAGTGTAATGATTCTGTTAAAAAACTAGTAAATACCTATTAAATTCCTTCATCTATATCACCTCCGGCGCTCTAGTTTCTGTTCTCTCATTCACTTCCTGGTTTGCGGCGCTCGTTCATGTAAGAACTACATTTCCCAGTATGCATTGCGGCACGCCCAGTAATTCACACCTCCTTGAAGTCTCTAACACGTAGAGAGTGTCCTGCCGCACAGATGTAGTTCCCAGGAGGGGGCGGGCACGTCACTGACCACCGCAGTAAAGCCTCCCTTCACGGTGGTGAGTAACAATCAGACAAGCAGGAAGTAAACAGAACAAAGAAGAAATAGAGCAACTTCTGAGCAAAAACGAACAATGAGGAAGTGAAAAGAGGAATGTCTGCAGGTAAAGGATGCTTATTATGAAAAAAATGATTTTCCTTTACAACCCCTTTAATGACCGGACCATTTTTTGCAATATGGCACTGCATCGCTTTAACTGACAATTGCGCGGTCGTGCAACGCTGTACCCAAATAAAATTGACATCCTTTTTTTCCTACAAATAGAGATTTATTTTGGTGGTATTTGATCACATCTGCGGTTTTTATTTTGTGCGCTATTAAAAACAAAAAAAACGCCAAATTTAAAAAAATATATAATTTCTTTTACTTTCTGCTATAATACATATCACCAAAAAAATATATATATAAAAAAATGTATTCATCAATTTAGGCCGATATATATTCTTCTACACATTTTTGGTAAAAAAAAAAATCGCAATAAGCGTATATTGATTGGTTTGCGCAAAAGTTATAGCGTCTACAAAAAAGGGGATAGATTTATGGCATTTTTATTATTATTATTACTTTTTTTTTTACTAGTAATGGCGGCGATCTGCGATTTTTAGCAGGACTGTGACATTACGGCAGACAGATCGGACACTTTTGACACTTTTTTGGGATCAGTGACATTTATACAGCGATCAGTGCTATAAATAGCCACTGATTATTGTATAAATGTCACTATTTGATCACCACTGCGGTTTTATTTTTTTGTGCTATAAACAAAAAAAGACAGACAATTTTGAATGAAAAACTTTTTTTTTTTTTTACTTTTTGCTATAATAAATATCCCCAAAAAAGTAAAACAATAAACTTCTATATCAGTTTAGGCCGATATTTTTTTATTTATTTCAGACACTTCTATAGCGCTGTCAATTTACGCAGCACTTTACATGATGCTCTCATCTACCTGAATCTGGCCCATAGTAGGGCCAATTTAGACAGGATCCAATTAACCTACCAGCATGTCTTTGGAGTTTGGAAGGAACACCAAGGAAACCCACGCAGGCACAGGGAGAACATGCAAACTCCAGGCAGGTAGTGTCCTAGCTGGGATTCGAACCAGCGACCTTTTTTTATATATTCTTCTACATATTTTTGGTAAAAAAAAAAAAAAACACAATAGGTGTTTTTTGATTGCTTTGTGCAAAAGTTATCGCGTCTACAAACTATGGCATAGATTTAGGGACTTTTTTTTATTTGTTTTTACTGGTAATGGTGGCGCATCTGCAGTTTTTAGCAGGACTGCGATATTGCAGCGGACAAATCTGACCCCAAATTACACTTTTTGGGGACTAGTGACATTATTACATTGATCAGTGCTATAAAAATGCACTGATCAATGTAAAAATGACACTGACAGGGAAGGAGTTAACACTAGGGGGCGATCAAAGGGTTAAGTGTGTTCCCTGGGTGTGTTCTAACTGTAAGGGGGATGGGCTACCAGAGACATGACAGAGATCACTGTTCCTGATCACTGGGATAAGAAGATCTCTGACATGTCATCTGGCAGAACGGGGAGTTGCCTTGTTTACATAGGGTTAGGGGTTAAGGGTTAGGGTTTTCCATTGAAGAATATGGCTAGGACTCGCCTCAGGGTTAGGGTTAAGGGTTTAGGGTTTGGGTTAGGGTTTCCCATTGAAGAATATGGCTAGGACTCAGGAATTGGAACAGGGACCTCCCCCAGAGGTCAGAGGTCAGAAGGCGGGTTCCTAGATGTCAAAGGTCACAAGGCGTGGCTGACTCACCCCCACCAAATTGTTACGCCTACTCCAACTAAGTCGGTGAATGAACAAGTTGGGGAATGAACAAGTCGGGGTAAGCGTCTTGCACGTAGTATAATGATGGCGGCTGGTCGGCAAGCGGTTAAAGGTGGGTTTTTCTGCAATTGCAGAGTGACTCTAAATCGCACCTAAATCGCACCGTGTTTTGGCTGCCATTTACAATGGATGACACCAAAACGTGTGTCACACATTTTGCAGCGATTGCCACTTGACCACCTCCCCCAGCCCCCCCCCCCCCCCATGATTCTAAATCGCCAAGTGTGAATAGGGCCTTGTTATTCAAAAGAGATGTTGGCTATTTTACTTCATATATTTCTATAGATACAGTGACAATAATATCAAAATTTCATTCATACAATGACCGTGATCACCGGCTTGGAGGAAGAGAACCTATTCAATGATACCATCACCAAATCTCAGGCGTTTCCCTCTATCCGGGACGCCGTTACATTTCTGACCATGGATCGCGACCACCTCTCCATCCGCGGCGTCAATGTAAGTGATGACATGAAGTTGCTGACTTTTAATAAAAGGACCCTGACCTATCCGGGGATCCAGCCCTGTCCTCACCTGGGTCTGTTTGCCAATCTTTGGGTCCCCGGTGCCGGCATTTTCACTGACTCCTTGCAGCTTGCTGTGCATGCGCAGGGCGCGCTGTGCTTTGTGATTGGTCCCACAGCCTTCTGGGACCTGTGACATGTCCAAAGATGCTGTAGGCAATGGAGGAGGAAGGGGGGGGGCAAACTTCCACTCAGATCACCTAGACCAGTGATGGCGAACCTTGGCACCCCCCCAAGATGTTTTTGAACTTCATTTCCTATGATGCTCATGCCCTCTGCAGTGTAGTTGAGCATCATGGGAAATGTAGTTCTGAAACATCTGGGGTGCCAAGGTTCGCCATCACTGACCTAGACAATCTGGACAGAAGTGGGAATGGGAACTTGTCAAAACCAGGTACCCACTCCCCCAAAAAGTGCCCAAAAGTTAAAGGGGTTGTAAAGGTAAAAAAAAGAATCCCTAAATAGCTTCCTTTACCTTAGTGCAGTCCTTCTTTGCTTACCTCATCCTTCCATTTTGCTTTTTAAATGTCCTTATTTCTTCTGAGAAATCCTCACTTCCTGTTCTTCTGTCTGTAACTACACACCGTAATGCAAGGCTTTCTCCCTGGTGTGGAGAAAGCCTCTTGAGGGGGCAAGCAGGAGTGTCAGGACACCCACTAACACACAGCTCCTTTCTCTATCTGCAAAGTAGAGAGTGTCCTGACCAGTGGTGGCAGTCACTGTGCCATCAAACGCAGCCACTGTGCCATCAAACGCAGTCACTTTGCCATGCCATCAAACACAGCCACTGTGCCATTATTTGTCACCACTGTGCCATGCCATCAAACGCAGCCACTGTGCCATCAAACTCAGTCACTTTGCCATGCCATCAAACACAGCCACTGTGCCATGCCATCAAACGCAGCCACTGTGCCATTATTTGTCACCACTGTGCCATGCCATCAAACGCAGCCACTGTGCCATCAAACGCAGTCACTGCGCTATGCCATCAAATGCAGTCACTGTGCCATGCCATAAAAAAGCAGCCACTGTGCCATCAATTGTCACCACTGTGCCATCAAACGCAGCCACTGTGCCATCAATTGTCACCACTGTGCCATCAAACGCAGCCACTGTGCCATCAAACACAGCCACTGTGCCATGCCATCAAACGCAGCCACTGTGCCATTATTTGTCACCACTGTGCCATGCCATCAAACGCAGCCACTGTGCCATCAAACGCAGTCACTGCGCTATGCCATCAAATGCAGTCACTGTGCCATGCCATAAAAAAGCAGCCACTGTGCCATCAATTGTCACCACTGTGCCATCAAACGCAGCCACTGTGCCATCAATTGTCACCACTGTGCCATCAAACGCAGCCACTGTGCCATCAAACGCAGCCGCTGTGCCATCAAACGCAGCCACTGTGCCATAAAACGCAGCCGCTGTGCCATCAAACGCAGTCACTGTGCCATGCCATCAAACACAGCCACTGTGCCATGCCATTAAACACAGCCACTGTGCCATGCCACCAAATGCAGCCACTGTGCCATCAATTGTCACCACTGTGCCATGCCATCAAATGCAGCCACTGTACCATGCCATCAAATGCAGCCACTGTGCCATCAATTGTCACCACTGTGCCATGCCATCAAACACAGCCATTGTGCCAATTGTCACCACTGTGCCCTTTAATTGTCACCACTGTGCCCATTCATGCCGCTGTGCCAATTGTCCCCACTGTGTCACTGTCCAGACATCCATCCACCTCGGAGCTTTATATTATAATCTGCTGGGACTTGTAGTTCTCCATCGTCTCCTGGGGCTCAGGTGAATGCAATCCACCATCTTTGTCCAGTTTTTCTCACTGCTGGGACTTGTAGTCCCATAGATGTGGATTGCATGCACCTGAGCCCAGGAGAAGATGGGGAACTACACGCCCCAGCAGATTATAATATAAGGCTCCTAGGTGGATGGGTGGACACAGGGACATTGCTCCAAATCAGGGACAGTCGGGAGCTATGTATTGGTAATGGTTTGATATCAATACAAAGGACAACCAATAGCGTTGTCTGTAATAGCCAGACATCAAAACTTTATAATGTAACCCTAGAGTAGTAAAGTGGCTGCTGATTGGTCAGTTATGAAATGGCAGGTAACCTCAGCAGACTAGAGCCAACTGTCAGTTAGGTGGAGACAGAGACATGTCACAGACGCGCACAGAGGGTCCTCCAGGGTTAGCCATGTATTGGGATTTCGCGGCCCTATCAACCTGTTCCGATACCGACACCCTGGAACGGACCATTAGAGGAATGGCCTGGACCAAATTCCATGAGCTGCAGATGGAGGACGAATGGTGTGATGTCACCATAAAGGTGGATGATGTCGTGTTCAGAGCCCATAAGATCATTCTCTCAGGATGCAGCCTTTATTTTAGGTAAGTGAAGAGAAATCATTACTGGCACAAAAATGACACCTATTTAACTCTAATCTGCTAGAACCTTGTCCAAGAACTGCAGCACTCAATGGGAAATGACCTTCCATGGCGTAATGGCCGCCCATTGCCTTCCCCTGTGTGGTGACAGTTGGCCTCCACTGGTCACTAAAACACTTCAATGGTTGTTGGGCATGGGATGGCGCCTAGTAATAAGATCAGGGAGGATTAGGCCCCAGCAGCTACTCCTTTCTTTCTCTGCCCTATTAATATGAAAATATTAATAAAAAATGTATTAAAAAAAAAAAAAGTATTATTATACACACAAGTGGCATCCTCCAACCCTATCAGAAGGACCACACTTCTGTACGGTCCTGGAGCTGGGGATAAACAAGGTTGTATGCCGAAACGCATTAGATGTTTTTAATCTTGACCTTCATATAGAAATAAAGATATTCTGTGGGAATCCGGAGTTGCCGGCTACACCTTTTTATGGACATGGGGATAAGCAATGCAAGAGTCTATTTATTGCACCCATTGGGAATGCAACGCTCTGCAGGTTTAAATGGAAAAAAATGATATAAATACACTTTTGTTGCTACATTTTACACTTCTTGCGATTCAGCACTACGTCACTACGTTTAACTGACAATTGTGCGGTCGTGCGACGCGCCTCCCAAACAAAATTGGTATCCTTTTTCCCCCACAAATAGAGATTTCTTTTGGTGGTATTTGATCATCACTGCGGTTTTTATTTTTTTGCGCTATAAACAAAAATAGAGCGACAATTTTGAAAAAAATGCAATATTTGTTTGTTATAATAAATATCCCCCAAAAATATATAAAAACACTTTTTTTCCTCAGTTTAGGCCGATGCGTATTCTTCTACATATTTTTGTTAAAAAAAAAAATCGCAAAAAGCGTATATTGATTGGTTTGCACAAAAGTTATAGCGTCTACAAAATAGGGAGTAGTTTTATGGCATTTTTCAAAAAAAAAATTTAGTAGTCATGGCGGCGATCATCGATTTTTGTCGTGACTGCAACTTTATGGCGGACACATCGGATACTTTTGAGACATTTTTGGGACCATTGTCATTTTTACAGGGACAGTGCTATAAAAATGCACTGATTACTAGACATGTGCAGACTGGAATATTTAGTTTTGTTTTTTCGTTTGGAAAATAAATGTATTTAGTTACTCCCGAAAATCGTTTTGATTTATTTAGTTTTTCGTTTGGGGAATAGCTTTCGTCCGAAAATACAATAATACTTGGTTTCTGTCGAATGGTCAAAAGAATATTCGACGGAACATTGAATCTTTACGTCTCATAAATCAAAATCTATTCTCTGTAATGTCGAATCTATTATTTCTATGATGTCGAATCTTTTCTCTATAACGTCGAATCTTTTCTCTATGATGTCGAATCTTTTCTCTATAATGTCGAATCTTTTCCCTAGAATGTCGAATCTTTTCCCTAGAATGTCGAATCTTTTCCCTAGAATGTCGAATCTTTTCCCTAGAATGTCGAATCTTTTCCCTAGAATGTCGAATCTCTCTATATCAAATTTTTACTGCAACGAAAACGAAAATAAAGCATTTTTTATGTCGGATCTTTGGTTTTCGTTTCTTGCACTTTCGTTTTTGTTTGTTAAAACGATAACAAAAAAAACAGATTTTCGGACGAAAATGCATTCTAACGAAAACGAATGCACATGTCTACTGATTACTGTGAAAATGACACAGTGAAGGGTTTAACCACTAGGTGGCGCTGCAAGGGTTAAGTCAGTACTAGGGAGTGATTCTTACTGTTAGGGGGCGTAGCTACACGAGACATGTCACTGATGACCGTTCCCGGTCACGGGGAATGGTCACCAGTGACAGCATCACTAGGCAGAAAAGGGGAATGCCTTGTTTACAAAGGCCGCCCCCTGTTCTGCCAATCGCGGCCCGCCCGGGAACATCGAAGCGAAGCGACCGCATATGTGAGCAGAGCCTGCATATGAAAATGGTGTTTAAACCACACGTGAGGTATTGCCGCGATCGTAGAGCGAGAGCAATAATTCTAGCTCTAGAACTCCTCTGTAACCCAAAACATGCAACCTGTAGAATTTTTTAAACGTTGCCTATGGAGATTTTTAAGGGTAAAAGTTTAACGCCATTCCACGAGTAGACGCAATTTTGAAGCGTGACATGTTGAGTATCAATTTACTCGGCGTAACACGATCTTTCACATAAAAAAAAAAAAATTGGGCTGACTTTACTGTTGGAACGAAGGGTGCGTCACCAGGCCTAGCGGCACCCAGGGCCGGCGCTACCACTAGGCGGATTAGGCAGCCGCTTGAAGCGCACAGCTGTGTGGAGCGCTCAGCCGCTGGTTATTCTACTCCCGCACGCACTGTACAGAGCTTGCAACTATCTCTAGCAGGCAGCTCTGACGTGTGTTAAACAGAGCCGCGCCCGCCGCCCCCCCGCGCGGTGCTCTCTCAACTCTGACATGCAGCTATGCAGTTCCCCCAGCCAGAGGCGTATATAGTCAAAATGGCGCCTATGGCAAGCACTAAAACTGCGCCCCTGTCAAAACATTTTAATCGTACAGGGCCGTATTTTTACTGCAAGCAATGCACACAGATATTCAGTACATCCACAGGCAGGCAGACCGATTAAAAAAAAATTCGGATGCAGCAGCTGCATGAACACAGCCCCTGATTTCACCTTGATATCTGTTTGGGTGCAGGAAGGAACATTGCCCCGAGCACAGACAGTGTGCATTCAAGGACATGCACCCGCACCCAAATGGATGTCATATTGGGAAAAATAACCCTCGCTTACTCCATCCAACAACTCTAGTTCTACTTGAAAGTATGAAGGAGACCTGCCTCAGGGAAGGTGTCCTCCATGACAGGTACCTGAGCAGGGTTTGGAGATCTCAAAGAGCACAGTGCCAGTCTCCAGGTCCTGGATCTTGAGGCAAGTGAAGTCAATGCTGAACTCATTCTCCTCAGGTCTGCACAGATAATCTGATGACAAAAGACAATTGACGTTAATGACACACAGCACCTAGCACATGCCAGTTACAGGTCTCCTGACAGTCCTTTCACACTGCCTGAAAAACTAGCAGCTCTTTACCGGCGTTTTTTTCCGAGCCCTTTGCAGGGCGCTTTTAACCCCCGCTAGTGGCTGAATAAAGGGTTAAAAGCGCCCACAAAGCGCCGCTGTCAGGGGAGCGTTTTGCAGGCGCTTCCCATTGATTTCAATAGGAAGGTGGCTTTAGGAGCCGTGTATTCACCGCTCCTAAGCGCTGCAAAGAAGTTGCTTGCAGGACTTTTTTTGACACCCTGCCGGCGCAGCGCCCCAGTGTGAAAGCCCTCAGGCTTTTTACATTGGGATTCCAAATGTGGCTTCTTTCAGGTGTTATTTTTTGCGCTAAAGTGCCTGAAAAACTCCCCAGTGTGAAAGAAGTCTAACTTACTCTCTGTGATCCGGCTGAGGCCTAGGACATGCTTCCAGTCCAGGGACGGACTGACAACTCATGGGGCCCCCGGGCAATAGAGGAGTATGGGGCCCCCGGGCTTACAGATGGCCACCACGCCAGGTGGCAGTACAGAGGCGGGGCTAAAATCTCGGGATTTTCACATCAAAAGCATGTAGATTTTGGACATATCAGGGACAGATGTAAAAAAAAACACAGATTTTTACATACTGTCCCTGGTTTTAATGAGCCTGGCAACCCTGATGGGGCCCCCTAGTGGCATGGGGCCCTCGGGCAGTGCCCGAGTTACTCAATGGTCAGTCCGCCCCTGTTCCAGTCTCAGCTCCATCAGGCCTAACAACTCCAGTTTGGTTGACTACAGCCACTCCTGGAGCTCCCCATCACTGTCCTCCCTCCCATGCATGCGCCTTTCTTCCAGTCAAAATGAACTGCCATCAGAAGGGTCACAACAAGCCTGCCAGTTGGTCCCTCTGGAATCACTCCCATCGGTAGTGATTAAAGCGGAGTTCCACCCAAAAATGGAACTTCCGCTTACCCCACTCCTTACCCCCTTACATGCCACATTTGGCATGTAATTTTTTGAGGGGGGGGAGTGGGGGCTTCAGGAGGAGTGGGACTTCGCCGAGGGGCTGGTTAGGCGATTAAGCTTAATCGCCTACACCAGCCCCTCCCTGTAGGCGATCGCATGGGACACATCACAGGTCCCATGCGATCGCCTGTCCAATCAGCGACGAGCCGTGCGCGCATGCGCAGTGCGGCTCGCGCATGCGCAGTGGGTGCCCGGCCATGAAGCAAAAGGCTGTCACGGCTGGGTGCCCATAGTCGGGATGGAGACTCCGGCCGAGGAGGGGGGAGAGGAGCGGAGCCCCGGTCGGTGCGTCGCTGGAACGCAGGAGCAGGTAAGTGAGTGTTTATTAAAAGCCAGCAGCTACACTTTTTGTAGCTGCTGACTTTTAATAAACACCATTTTTGGCTGGAACACCCCTTTAAGATTGTGTGGTATTCTGAGAGGAGGAAATTCCATAGAGGTAGGTGGAAGGTTCTCTGCCACTGTACCTTTGTCACTAGCAAAAGAGTCTCCCACCTGACATGAGCCTGAGAGGAAGGGGCTTCTCTGAAAAATTGTACTGTGAGAAATCAGGAATGCATTCATACAGACTGGGAGGTAGAATGTAAGTTCTGACCCTATCACTGCCTACCTGAGTCTCTGTCCCTCTCTGTCCCCCTCAGTTCAGGACCTCCAGGATTCTGCTAGGAAGCCAAGTTCCAGCTGGTCTATGGCTGGCTCAGTCATATCTGTGGGGGGGGGGGGGGGGGATCTTTCTCTGCACACAAATAACTTTTACAGGGATCCTGGGGATGCCAAGCTCCATAGAAACTGGGCAGTGTTGTCACTGATTGTATCCCGTCCTGCTGCTCTGTGTGTGGGGGATGCCAGATCTTCTCTCACCGGTATTATTACCTCCCTCTCCTTCCTCTGATCTCAGCCTCCCTGCACACACAGCTCCCACAACTTTGCACCAACAGCCAGGAAACACTGCAGACTTACCGTCTCCACCGCCAATCTGTGTGGAGCTCGGCACATGCAGCCACATTCCCCTCCGGGTGTTACTTGTCAGGGATTGAAGCAGCCTCATTTCAGCACCTGAGTACAGGAGAAGGGCAAAAAAACACTTCGCCGGCCAGAAGTAATTGAGGAGCGGTGCGGTTGATGTACATGCACTTCCTGGTACCCTATGTTGGCTTGATGGACTGAAGTCAAGTCATCAGACAGTTCTAAATCAGTGGTCATGCTATCAGACGCGTTTTTTTAGTTGGATATACAACACAAGAAATGTAGATATAACATATTATAATATATAAAGTAATGATAACACAGAGTTGTTACACATACATCCCTCTCTGTAATATTTACAATACGGTGTAATTTTACTGTGGAAATTTAAAGGTACAGAGCCTCAAATATCAGCCCATTGGTTACATAGGGACATTTTTTTTCAATGTTTCAAAATGGATTTAAAACAAATTCCCCCATTGGACCAATACGTTTACAATGCAGATGTGTCATACACACCCCCCTCTATCACATCTTACAATAAGGTGTAATTTTACTGTGGAAATTTAAAGATACAGAGCCCCAAATACCAGCCCATTGGTTACATAGTGATTTTTTTTCCAATACTTCAAAATGGGTTTAAAACAAATTCTCCCATTGGACCAATACGTTTACAATGCAGGTGTGTCATACACACCCCCCTCTATCATATCTTACAATAAGGTGTAATTTTACTGTGGAAATTTGAAAATACAGAGCCCCAAATATCAGCCCATTGGTTACATAGTGAACTTTTTTCCAATACTTCAAAATGGGTTTAAAACAAATTCCCCCATTGGACCAATACGCTTACAATGCAGATGTGTCATACAGGGGTGTATGACACATCTGCATTGTAAACGTATTGGTCCAATGAGAGCATTTTTTTTAAACCCATTTTGAAGTATTGGAAAAAAATGTCTCTATGTAACCAATGGGCAGATGTTTGGGGCTCTGTACCTTTAAATTTCCACAGTAAAATTATACCTTATTGTAAGATATCATAGAGGGGGTGTGTATGACACATCTGCATTGTAAACGTATTGGTCCAATGGGGGAATTTGTTTTAAACCCATTTTGAAATATTGAAAAAAACGGCCCTATGTAACCAATGGGCAGATATTTGGGGCTCTGTATCTTTAAATTTCAACAGTAAAATTACACCGTATTGTAATATATGATAGAGGGGGGTGTGTATGACACATCTGCATTGTAAACGTATTGGTCCAATGGGAGAATTTGTTTTAAACCCATTTTGAAGTATTGGAAAAAATGTCCCTATGTAACCAATTGGCTGATATATGGGGCTCTGTATCTTTAAATTTCCACAGTAAAATTACACCTTATTGTAAGATGTGATAGAGGGGGGTGTGTATGACACATCTGCATTGTAAACGTATTGGTCCAATGGGGGAATTTGTTTTAAACCCATTTTGAAATATAAAAAAAAAGGCCCTATGTAACCAATGGGCTGATATTTGGGGCTCTGTACCTTTAAATTTCCACAGTAAAATTACACCGTATTGTAAGATATGATAGAGGGGGGTGTGTATGACACATCTGCATTGTAAACGTATTGGTCCAATGGGGGAATTTTTTTTAAACCCATTTTGAAATATTGAAAAAAAAGGCCCTATGTAACCAATGGGCTGATATTTGGGGCTCTGTATCTTTAAATTTCCACAGTAAAATTACACCGTATTGTAAGATATGATAGAGCGGGGTGTGTATGACACATCTGCATTGTAAACGTATTGGTCCAATGGGGGAATTTTTCTTAAACCCATTTTGAAGTATTGGAAAAAATTTCACTATGTAACCAATGGGCTGATATTTGGGGCTCTGTACCCAGGGCTGTCTTTTCCATTGGGCACACTGGGCAGTTGCCCGGGGCCCCACTTGCCTGGAGGGCCCCCGTCGGCTGCCCAGTGACCCCAGTAAAAAATGGTGGAGAATGGCGGGTCAGAACTGTAGAACTGTATCGTGTCTACAGTCTCTAAGGAAGAGTCTGGAGAGGAGTTAAGAGTGGGAGCGCCGCTGGGATGGGGGTCACAGGAGAAGTCAGACATGAAGAGACTATAGGATAAAACCAGAGCAGCCAAGCTGGAGCCATCTGACTGAGCCTTGCATGGTGCACCTGGTGCACCAGGCCAGTCTAAGGGCGGGTGGTTGCTAAAGAAAGGGGGGAGTGAATACAAAAATATTAGTGCCCCCCTTACCTTAGTGTATTTACTCTACGGAAGGAGGTTCCCCTTTACATCAGAGTCTGCAGGATTCCCCCTTACAGTGCTAGGGGGAACTCAGTCTGCGGACCGTGATTTAAGTGGGAACTCTGATGTAAAGAGAAAGCAGTGGATTCTGATATAAGGTGGTCTCTGGTCACCAGAGCCCCCCTCCACATCAGAGTTCCCCCTTACATCATGATCTGCAGTGTTCCCCTTCACATAAGAGTTCCCTTTCACTGTAAGGGGGAATCCTGCAGACTCTGATGCAAGAGGAAACTCTGATCAGGCTGGGTTACAGTAACCTAACCTTCTTGCCAATGAAGACATTTGTAAAACTGTAATTTTAGGTACTTTTTTGCAGTGCCAATAAAAAATTTTGGTTCTGCCAGTAAATTTCATGATTTTTGGCAGTAAATTCTTGTGTGTGATTGTGTAGACAGGGCCCCAGTGCACTGTATTGCCCGGGGGCCTATAATGCTCTTAAGATGGCACTGTCTGTACCTTTAAATTTCCACAGTAAAATTACACCGTATTGTAAGATATGATAGAGGGGGGTGTGTATGACACATCTGCATTGTAAACGTATTGGTCCAATGGGGGAATTTTTTTTAAACCCATTTTGAAGTATTGGAAAAAAATGTCCCTTTGTAACCAATGGGCAGATATTTGGGGCTCTGTACCATTTTCACAGTAAAATTATAATGTAAATATTACAGAGAGGGGGGGGGGGGTGTGTATGTGTAACAACTCTGTGTAATCATCACTTTATGTATTATATTATGTTATATCTAGTTTTCCTGTGTTGTATATCCAACTAAAAAACGTGTCTGATAGCATGACCACTGATTTAAAACTGTCTGATGGCTTGACTCCAGTGCTTGATGGGGCCCAGGAAAATGTAATTCCATCCCCCCATAAGCAAGTAGGAAGGACAGAAGTTGAGAAAGCTCTGCGTTTTAAATTCTGAAAAAAAGAACTGTAATGCTCACTAGCGCCCCCTTCATACGGCGCCTATGGCACTAGCCATATGTGCCATACCTTAGATACGCCACTGCAGAGCGTCCTCCGCTCTGGTGTGTCCAGAAATTCCTCCTCTCCGCTCTGAGATCACAATGTCACATGATCTCCACACTTCTCCAGAGTCCCGCCCCTCCTGTGTCCTCTGTCCAACCCATTATGTCTGCCCAGAGCAGCTACAGAGTACAGACTTCTCCTGTGTCCCGTCTCTGCTGTGCACTCGTCTGTGAAGGGGAGGTGGGCGGGAAGATCCAAAAGAAGCAGCCACACGAAACACTGCTGCTGAATGATGAACCAGTGACACTATTCTGGTAAGTGAGTGAGCTCTTTCACTTACCAGACTCTGTCTCTGATAGCCCCCCCCTCGCTGATAGCCCCCCTCTCTGTCAGCCCCCCCCCTCGCTGATAGCCCCCCCTCGCTGATAGCCCCCCCTCTGTCTCTTATAGCCCCCCCTCGCTGATAGCCCCCCCTCGCTGATAGCCCCCCCTCTCTGTCTCTTAAAACCCCCCCCCCCCCCCTCGCTGATAGCCCCCCCTCGCTGATAGCGCCCCCTCTCTGTCACTGATAGCCCCCCCCTTCGCTGATAGCCCCCCCCTCGCTGATAGCCCCCCCCTCTGTCTCTGATAGCCCCCCCCTCGCTGATAGCTCCCCCTCGCTGATAGCCCCCCCCTCGCTGATAGCCCCCCTCTCTGTCTCTGATAGCCCCCTCTCTGATAGCCCCCTCTCTGATAGCCCCCCTCTCTGTCTCTGATAGCCCCCTCACTCTGATAGCCCCTTTCTCTGTCTCTAATAGCCCCCTCTCTGTCTCTGATAGCCCCCCTCTCTGTCTCTGATAGCCCCCTCTTTCTGATGGCCCCCCTCTCTGATAGCCCCCCCTCTCTGTCTCTGATGCCCCCCTCTCTCTGATAGCCCCCCCTGTCTGTCTCTGATGCCCCCCCTCTCTCTGATAGCCCCCCTCTCTGTCTCTGATGCCTCCCCTCTCTCTGATAGCCCCCCCTCTCTGTCTCTAATAGCCCCCTCTCTGTCTCTGATAGCCCCCCCTCTCTGTCTCTGATAGCCCCCTCTTTCTGATGGCCCCCCTCTCTGTCTCTGATAGCCCCCTCTCTCTCTAACAGCCCCCCCCTCTCTCTCTCTCTCTCTGACAGCCCCCTCTCTCTGACAGCCCCCTCTCGCTCTGACAGCCCCCCTTTCTCTCTCTCTCTCTCTCTCTCTCTGACAGCTTTCTCTCTCTCCCTCTCTCTCTCCTCTCTCTCTCTGACAGCCCCCCTCTGTCTCTGACAGCCCCCTTCTCTCTCTCTCTCTCTCTCTCTCTCACAGCCTCTCTCTCTCTCTCTCTCTCACAGCTCTCTCTCTCTCCCTCTCTCTCTCCTCTCTCTCTCTGACAGTCCCCCTCTGTCTCTGACAGCCCCCTTCACTCTCTCTCTCTCACAGCCCCTCTCTCTCTCACAGCCCCTCTCTCTCTCACAGCCCCCCTCTCTCTCTCTCTCTCTCTCTCTCACAGCCCCCCCTCTCTCTCTCTCTCACAGCCCCTCTCTCTCTCTCTCTCACAGCCCCCTCTCTCTCTCCCACAGCCTCCCTCTTTCCCTCTCTCTCACAGCCCCCTCTCTCTCTCTCTCTCTCTCTCTCTCTCTCACAGTCTCTCTCTCCCTCCCTCCCAGCCCCTTAACTCTCCCTTTCCCTGTCTATCTCTTGTTTTAACTCCTTCCTTACCATCATCTGCCTATATATTGATTGTATAACATAATTACTTGATTAACTTTATCCTCTTAAAGTGGTATTAAAGCAAAATATTTAATTTACTGCAGATTACCAATGTATAGATGGGTGGCTGCATTAGTTTTGCTTTTTGTTTTTTCTTTTATGTTCACTTGGTGATCCTGCTAGTAAGTCTTATGTTTTTCAAAAGAATGAGCTGTCTTGCAGATGTAGCAGTTAGAGGGTTAAATCAAACCATTTAACACTGGCGAAGGGGGTGGAGTCAGGGGCGGACCCAGTGGGGGCGGCACAATGAGGTTTTGCCTAGGGTGTCAAAAATCCTTGCACCGGCCCTGGCGGCACCTCTCAGCGCCAAATTGCAATATTATCACGGAATAATAATATAAATATTATTCAGCAGTAGAACAAGGAAGAGGAGAAAAAGACCACTCTCTCTCTTTAGACAAGAGGATATGTGGACTAAGCAGCTATCTTAAAACTATTAGCATAAGCTCATAGAACAAGTACTATATACAATATCACATTCAAACAAACAGTCCCAGTGATAGACAGCGCTGGTTTGAAAAAAAATTGGTTAAAATGTCCAACAGCATAAACATTCAAGAGTGACGGTATATTCAGGAGTAAAAGCAGTGATGGGTGCTTCTTAGAAGAAAGTTCATAAGTTCCTACACCTTGTCCCAGCTCTACTGTTATCTTATTTTTTAATTATAAAAAGTGATTTTTTTTCCAAAAAAAAAGTGCGCTTGTAAGACCGCTGCGCAAATACAGTGTGACAGAAAGTATTGCAATGACCGCCATTTTATTCTCTAGGGTGTTAGAAAAAACGAATTATAATGTTTGGGGGTTCTAAGTAATTTTCTAGCAAAAAAAAACGTGTTTTTAACTTGTAAACACAGAGGGCCAGATTCTCAAAAGAGATACGCCGGTGTATCGCAGGAAACACTGTCGTATCTCTGTTTTTTTTTTACTGGGTATCTATGCGTCTGATTCATAGAATCACTTAGATACAGTGAATATCCGACAGGTGTAAAACACTTACACCGTCGGATCGTAGATGTAATTACTTTCCTGGCCGCTAGGTGGTCTTTACGTTGATTTCTCATTTGCCTATGCAAATGAGCCTAATACGCCGATTCCCGAATGTTTTTACGCTGCCCCGTCGTCGTTTCCGTAAGCGTAAACCTACCCCTGCTATATGAGGGGTAGGTTTACGAAGTCCTGTCGTATGCCATGTTAAGTATGGCGTCGGGTCAGCGTCGTCTTTTTCCGTCAGTTCCGTCGTTTTACGCGAATAGGGCATTGCGTAAGTGACGATCACGTCGTTTTCACGCCGGTTTCAACAACGTTTTCCGACGTGAGCTGGAGCATGCGCACTGGACTTTTTTCCCGGCCGGCGCATGCGGAGTTCGATCGACGCGAGGGCGCGCTTAATTTATTTTAATTTCATGCTACACTGTACCCAAACTAAATTTGTATCATTTTGTTCCCACAAATAGAGCTTTCTTTTGGTGGTATTTGATCACCTCTAGGATTTTTCTTTTCTGCAAAAAAAAACTAAAAAAGACGGAAAATTTTGAAAAACAAATGCTTTTTATTTGTTTCCCTCTACAAAACTTTGTAAATAAGTACGTTTTCTTCTTCACTGATGGGCACTAATGGGGCTGCACTGACGGGCACTAATGGGCACCGATGAGGTGGCACTGATGAGGTGGAATTGATGGGCACTGATGGGCACTAATATGCAGCACTGATGGGACACTGATAGGCGACACAGATGGGCACTGATAGGCGGCACGGATGGGCACTGATAGGCGGCACGGATGGGCACTGATAGGCGGCACGGATGGGCACTGATAGGTGGCACAGATGGGCACTGATAGGTGGCACAGATGGGCATGGATGGGCACCGATAAGCGGCATGGATGTACTGTATTGTACTTATGGATGCCAATCAGTGCCAAACAACAATGCCTGCCAGTCAGTGATGCCCATTGTGGGCACTGATTGGCATCCATTGTGGGAACTGATTGGCATCCCTGGTGGTCTAGGGTGGCATACCTGGTGGTCTAGTGTGGGCATCCTCGGGGGGCTGTGCTGATAATCGATCAGCACAACCCCCCCCTGTCAGAGGAGCAGCCAATCGGCTCTCCTCTACTCGCGTCTGACAGACGCAAGCAGGGCTGGACTGGGCCAAAAATTTGGCCCTGGACTTCATCCAGACTGGCCCACTTTGACAGGTCTCTCCCATGGCGGCCTGACAACTCTCACACCCCCTCCCCGGCCACCCAAGCCCCCTCTCCCCCTTCACTATCCGTTCTACTTTATTAGAGTAGAACGGCTGGTACTGGTACTCTTATAGGCAGTACCAGTGGGGAAGCTAGACATTATTTCCCCCAGGGGAAAGAATCAGTTCGGTGCCCCCCCTTATGGGACAAGATTAGGCAGAAGTGAGAAAGTCCCAGGCTATAGCTGTTGAGTCAGCTGTCTGCCCCCTCCCCCATGCTCCTCTATCATCGTCCCCTCCCCCATGCTCCTCTGTCGTCGTCCCCCTGCTTCTCTGTTCCCCCAGGTGAGTGTTGCGGGGAGGGAGAGGAGGTGAGCGCTGCGGGAAGGGAGAGACACAGGAGCGGAGAGGGGCGGCGATCCGCTGTCACTGAAGCCGGCCCACTGAGCCATCGGCCCACCGGGAAACTCCCTGTAGTCCCAATGGCCAGTCCATCTCTGGACACAAGTGAGGAAAAGCCGATAACCGGCTCTTCTTGTTTACATCGTGATCAGCCGTGATTGGACATGGCTGATCACGTGGTAAAGAGTCTCCGTCAGAGACTCTTTACCTAGATCTGTGTTGCGGGGTGTCAGACTGACAGCCTGCAACAACGATCGCCGCGATGCGTGCCCCCCGGGGGCGCGCATCGGCTCAATATCCTGAGGACGTCATATGACGTCCAGTCAGGATATTGAATCCACTGTGCCGTCGTCATTTTGTAATAGGGCGGGCGGCAAGTGGGTGAACATTTTATTTTAAAAACAGCAATGTAACGTGAATTCTTCTGCTCTTCCCAGGGCTCTGTTTCGTAAAAGACACACAGATAAGAATGAATATAATATACCGGGAATTAGTGCGGATGTGATGAGGCGAATCCTTCTTTATGCCTACACGAATGCAATATCCATCAACTCCGAGAACGTTGAAGACCTGTTCATGGCCGCCGACCAATTTAACATCCTTGGTCTACAATGGCGCTGCTCGGATTTTCTAATTGGCCAGCTGTGCCCCGAAAACTGTATCGGCATTGCAAGATTTGCCAGCCACTTTCATGTCCCCAAGCTGCATGAAAACACCCATGCGTACATTCTACGCCACTTTCACAAAATAACATCGGCCTCCGAGGAACTTTTAGACCTGAGCCTAACGGAGTTTGAAGACCTCATCAATAAAGACGATCTTAATGTTCAAAGGGAGGAAATCGTCTTTGAATCGGTCATCAAGTAGATTGATCACCACCCAACGAATCGTAGGCATCATATCACCACCCTATTGCCTAAGGTAAGGTGGAGAACTCCATTTACCCATTGGGGTTGATTTACTAACACTGGAGCAAAATCTGATGCATCTGTGCATGGTGTCCAATCATCTTCTAACTTCAGCTCGTTCAGTTAAGCTTTTACAAAAAGAAACCTGGAAGCTGATTGGCTTCTTTGCACATCTGCACCAGATTTTGCACACTCCGGTTTTAGCAAACAACCCCAATGTAAGACAAATGAATTCCATATTTTATGCATTACTTTGTAGGTGTATTCTCGCACAGTGCAATCAGCACCCAGGGCCGGACTGAAAGGAAGTGAACACTCAGTGTGTGCACTTCCTGTCAGTCTGGCCGGGAACAGGAAACTGAATCTCCTTTAGCGCACAGCCGACCGGACTGCAGGAGGAAGCAGCGGTGCGGCAAGGGCATGCCCTGCTGGGGCCCCTGGTCAGCTCGGGGCCCCAAGAAGTTGCTTGGTTTGCCTGTCGTGTTCTGATGGGCCTGTCAGCACCCCTGTTGAACTTTTTTTTGAGAAAAATAGTGAAGGTTTTCAACCCCTTCCTTTCCATAGTTTGTAAAAATGTACACAATGTTATAGGTAATCTTAAAGGGGTTGTAAAGGATTTTTTCCCCCCTAAATAACTTCCTTTACCTTAGTGCAGTCCTCCTTCACTTACCTCATCCTTCCATTTTGATTTTAAATGTCCTTATTTCTTCTGAGAAAACCTCACTTCCTGTTCTTCTGTCTGTAACTCCACACAGTAATGCAAGGCTTTCTCCCTGATGTGGAGAAAGCCTCTTGAGGGGGCGAGCAGGCAAGTCAGGACACTCTCTACTTTGCAGATAGAGAAAGGAGCTGTGTGTTAGTGGGCGTCCTGACACTCCTGCTCGCCCCCTCCACCCTCAAGAGGCGTTCTCTACACCAGGGAGAAAGCCTTGCATTACTGTGTGGAGTTACAGACAGAACAACAGGAAGTGAGGATTTCTCAGAAGAAATAAGGACATTTTAAAGCAAAATGGAAGGATGAGGTAAGTGAAGGAGGACTGCACTAAGGTAAAGGAAGCTATTTAGGAAAAAACATTTTTTCCCTTACAACCCCTTTAAGGTGAGAAAACATCTCAGCATTAGCAGCCCTCCCGAGTCCCCATTTACTTACCTGACCCTTCGAAAGTCCCGCGCTGTGAACCCTGCAGGCTTCTCGGTTGGCATCTCAGGTCATTCATTGGTTGATTGAAAGCAGCACAGCGATTGGCTGGCGCTGCTGTCAATCACATCCAATGACGCGGCGCGCCGGGGGAGGGGGCCGAGTGATACAGTGAGCGGCTATGGCCGCCAGCTGTATCACAGGAGCGCACTCGCAAGAACTCATCACCATGTGATAAAAGTTATGAGTTCTTGCGAGGGGAAGCCGAGTCGAGACAGCCGCCGAGGGACCCCAGAAGACCAAGTGCGGGGCTACTTTGTGCAAAACAAGCTGCACAGTAAAGGCAAGTATGACATGTTTGTTATTTAAAAAAATATAAATGTTCCTTTACATACCCTTTAAAGCGGAAATACACCCGAAAGGGGTACCTAGTTTTCACAGGTACCCGCTCCCACTTCCGCTCAGATCTTCTAGGCGATCTGAGCCGAAGTTCTCCTCTCCAGGTCCTTCCCTGCAGTCTTCTGGGATATGTCACAGGTCCCAGAAGACTGCAGGACCATTCACAAAGCGCAGAGAGGTTCGCGCATGCACAGTGGGCAGTCAGCTGTAGAGCCGAAAGCAACAACGCCGGCTGCCCACAGTTAGAATGCAGGCACTGGATCCCTGGACAGGTTATTGCACTTTTATTAAAAGTCAGCAGCTACAGGATTTGTAGCTGATGACTTTCATTTTTTTTCCCCCAGAGTAAACCTCCTCTTTAAACTTTAATCTTAAAGGAGTTGTAAAGGTAAACATTTTTTCCCCCAAATAGCTTCCTTTACCTTAGTGCAGTCCTCCTTCACTTACCTCACCCTTCCATTTTGCTTTTAAATGTTCTTATTTCTTCTGAGAAATCCTCACTTCCTGTTCTTCTGTAACGCCACACAGTAATGCAAGGCTTTCTCCCTGGTGTGGAGTGTCGTGCTCTCCCCCTCCCTTGGACTACCGGAGAGTCAGGACGCCCACTAACACACAGCTCCTTTCTCTAGCTGCAACGTAGAAAGGGGCCTGACTCTCCAGTAGTCCAAGGGAGGGGGGGGGGAAGCACGACACTCCACACCAGGGAGAAAGCCTTGCATTACTGTGTGGAGTTACAGACAGAAGAACAGGAAGTAAGGATTTCTTAGAAGAAATAAGGACATTTAAAAGCAAAATGGAAGGATGAGGTAAGTGAAGGAGGACTGCACTAAGGTAAAGGAAGCTATTTAGGATTTTTTTATTTTTTTACCTTTACAAACCCTTTTAGTTACCTTTCAATATCTGAGTGTGTTTGCTTTCCCAACCGATTTATGGCTAGATCATGTTTGTTTCTCTATAGTCTCCCTAACTATAGCCAACATTCCCTGGATTTATGCCAACTCCAACCAGTATGTAGGCAGGGGCAGGCTGCAGTACATCCTCCAACCTGATGGTGGAACTGCGGTAGTTCTTGTTGGCGGGGGTCCAGTGGGGAGGAAAGGCTCCTATATTGGGCTCCAGGTGGCCATCTTGGGGAGGACGGTGATCATTTGCCCCAATCGCAATGAGGCAGCACACCTCCCAACTTTTTGAGATGGGAATGAGTGACACTTATCCGCAAAAGTATGTAGGCATAGGACACACCCCTTGTCACGCCCTCTTAAAGGAAAATCGTACAAAAAAAAAACAAGATTGGCTAAACCCACAAGGGCTTTTTTTTACCACTACTATTCCTTTATATTGGCTTTTTGATGACAAATGCAGCAATTTAGAATTTAGATGAAAGATTTAGCACTGGGAAACACTATTTGATAGATAGAAAATGAATTTTATATACAACTATATAGATGAGACCAAAATGAGGGACAAATGAGGAGGAAAGAGGGACATTGCTCCAAATCAGGGACAGTCCCTCGAAATCAGGGACAGTTGGGAGCTTTGAGGCTGTAAGGTAGGGAGAGAGCTCCACTGGTTAGGAAAAGCACAGGTTCAGATGTAGGGAGAGGTCCTGGAGGAGCAAGGACGCGTGGGCCTCCTTTTCAGGGTGTCTCCATTGCACCGGTCTCGAACAGACTACCTATGACCATCATATACCGCAGGGGCCTAGTGGAACCTCGTGTCACTAAATCTTACAGCCACCCCTCCAATGAAGCACTGCTCTGGTACTGTGAAATTATGAAAGGGATTTGTAACACCACTGAGTAAAGTCTCTTCCTTATCAGTATTCTTTACATAAGGAAACGTTATACTTCACAGCTTATGTGTAGTGTTGCTCACGAATATTCGTATTGCGAATATTCGGCTTGAATATGGAATATTCGAGTATTCGCGATATATTCCGAATTTCACGGTGAATATTCGCTATTTCGAATATTCGTATTTTTTCAATTTTTTTTTTAGAACAGATCACATCCTAGAGATCCCCATCGACATCTAAAAGCATTGCTGGTATGA
Organism: Rana kukunoris; assembly: GCA_029574335.1. NCBI lineage: Eukaryota > Metazoa > Chordata > Amphibia > Anura > Ranidae > Rana > Rana kukunoris. The sequence goes on from CM056050.1 coordinate 583,570,563, forward strand.
TTAGAGACCTTGGGCCGAGTAGCTGCAGCGATCAATTTATATTGCCGAAAAATCACAATGCGATTATTCGGCAATAGCGATATCGCGCAATTATTTTCGAGAAATTCGCAATATTGTTTTTAGCTAAAACAACACATATATTCGATTTCAGAGTGTTACTGTCGAAATTCCGCAATCAATTTCTCATTCGCATTTTTGCGAAATTACGATAAAATATCAAGAATATTCTGAGCCAATCAGAGTGCTCCATTCCGCATTTCTCGAATATTCGCAATTATTTTGTATTGTAATATATCACGAATATTCTGAGCTAATCAGAGTGCTCCATTCCGCATTTCTCGAATATTCGCAATTATTTTGTATTGTAATATATCACGAATATTCTGAGCCAATCAGAGTGCTCCATTCCGCATTTCTCGAATATTCGCAATTATTTTGTATTATAAAATATCACGAATATTCTGAGCCAATCAGAGTGCTCCTTCCGCATTTCTCGAATATTTGCAATTATTATGTATTGTAATATATCACGAATATTCTGAGCCAATCAGAGTGCTCCATTCCGCATTTCTCGAATATTCGCAATTATTTTGTATTATAAAATATCACGAATATTCTGAGCCAATCAGAGTGCTCCATTCCGCATTTCTCGAAATTTCGCATTCGCAATTCGCATTCGCAATAGCGAAAATTCGCAATCATTTCATTTCCAAAAAATATCACGAATATTCGTATTTAGCGAATATATCTCGAATATTCGACTATATATTCGAGATATATCGCGAAATCGAATATGGCATATTCTGCTCAACACTACTTATGTGGTGTCAAAATTGTATTGGACTGTTGTACCTCAATGATTGCCTATTGAGTTTTGTTGACGTCTACAACATAAACCCCTTTCTCTCTTCTTCCTCAGGTTCGAATGGCCTTGATAAACGCCCAGTATTTGATGAGCAATGTCATGAACAACATCCATGTAAAGGACAACCAAGAATGTATGAAAATTGTCACCAGTGTGCTGAAGACAAAGGCGAATGGATCCTCCAGGTCGGATTTCTTGAACCCGTTGACAAGGCCACGCCTGCCAAGTGCAATCCTACTCGCCGTTGGTGGCTGGGGCTCTAGTAACCCTACCAATGCCATGGAGACCTACGACTGCAGAGCTGACCGCTGGGTGGACATCACCTATGATACGGAAAGCCCCAGGGCCTATCATGGAACGGCTTACCTAAATGGTTACGTGTACCTGGTTGGAGGGTTTAACAGGGATTCGTTAAATAGCGTAAGACGGTTTGACCCAGTCAAGAAGATCTGGAAGCAAGTGGCTCCGATGAATCATAAGCGCTGCACTGTCAGCACGGCAGTCCTGGAAAACCGGCTCTACGCCATGGGCGGGTTCGATGGCCACATTTTCCTGGAATCTGCAGAATGTTACGACCCCGAAACCAATCAATGGGATCTTATAGCTCCTATGAATGAAATAAGAAGCCATGCAAAAGCCACCACCCTCAATGGGAAGGTAAGATATAGACACCCACTTAATCACTTCACCCCCGGACCATTTTGTTGCTAAATGACCGGGCCACTTTTTGCGATTCGGCACTGCATCGCTTTAACTGACAATTGCGCGGTCGTGTGACTTGGCTTCCAAACAAAATTGGCGTCCTTTTTTTTCCCACGAATAGAGCTTTCTTTTGGTGGTATTTGATCACCTCTGCTGTTTTTATTTTTTGCGCTTTAAGAGCGACAATTTTTAACTTATTGCTATAATAAATATCCCCCAAAAAATATATAAAAAAATGTTTTTTCCTCAGTTTAGGCCGATACGTATTCTTCTACATATATTTGGTAAAAAAAACAAAACGGAATAAGTGTTTATTGATTGGTTTGTGCAAAAGTTATAGCGTCTACAAAATAGGGGATAGTTTTATGGCATTTTTATTAATATATTTTTTTACTAGTAATGGCGGCGATCAGCGAATTTTATCGTGACTGCGACCTTATGGCGGACACATCGGACACTTTTGACCCATTTTTGGAACCATTGTCATTTTTACAGCGACCAGTGCTATAAAAATGCACTGATTACTGTGAAAATGGCACTGGTAGTGAAAGGGTTAACCACTAGGTGGCACTGAATGGGTTAAGTGAGTGATTCTTACTGTAGGGGAGGGATGGGCTACATTTGACAGACAGTTATCACCGCTTCTGATTACAGGAAGCAGTAATCACTGTCATTGTCACTAGGCAGAGCAGGGAGATGCTTGTTTACATCAGCATCTCCCCATATCCCCATGGTGATAGAGTCTGCGGGACCCGTGGTTGGGTTAAGGGAGCTTGCGGTGGGCGCGCGTGCACGCTGGTGGTGGGTCCAATGCCGCGATCTTAAAGGGGTCGTATATATACGTCCTTCTGCCTGTCCGTGACATGCTGCCGACGTATATAGTGGTGCGCTGGTCGGCAAGCAGTTAAGAAAACAAATGGTCTTACACACACTTACATTCTAGAGCTGCAGCCTCCATTGCTTTCTTCGGCATTCAACACTTCCATGAGCGTCGGATGCCTTTTTTCTGCTGTAGCATGAAGTGTTTCCATCCCCTGACCACTGGGGCACTACAAGACTCAGCAATGACATGGGGGTCAGAGGACGTTCCTTCTTCCAGGTCAGGGACCTGCTAAGCAGTATAGAAAGGATGGGTTTCTTATTTTTGTAATTCATTTTTTCATACAATTATTATGCACAAAACAGAAAAGCAAATTACCAGTATAAGCAGAGTACTGGGTATTTTCCAGGTTTCTTTAAAATGATTATAAAGCTATGCTTTTTATAAAAAAAAAAAAAACCTGATGTACTTACCTGCTCTGTGCAATGGTTTTGCACAGAGGATCCTATTTAGGAATAAAAAATGTTCCTTTACAACCCCTTTAACCACTTTCCTACCGCGCCATAGGGGATTGATGTCTGTGTCAACCCCTCGCCGATGAGACTGGACGTTACACAACGTCCTTTCTTCACGGCGTTGTAGGGCGCGGCACCACTCGCGATCCCGCATGTGTGCCCGACGGCCGCGATTGCCGCCGGGCTCCCGCTGATCACAGCAGGAGTGTGGGTCTGTGTGTGTAAACACACAGATCCACCTCCTGTCAGCGGTGAGGAGACTGATGTGTGTTCCCAGTACAGAGGAACACACATCGGTCTCCTCTCCCTGTGAGTCCCCCTCCCCCTACAGTTAGAACATACTTTAACCACTTAAGACCCGGACCAAAATGTAGGTAAAGGACCTTGCCCCTTTTTGCGATTCGGCACTGCTTCGTTTTAACTGACAATTGCGCGGTCGTGCGACGTGGCTCCCAAACAAAATTGGCGTCCTTTTTTTCCCACAAATAGAGCTTTCTTTTGGTGGTATTTGATCGCTATTAACAAAATAGAGCGACAATTTTAAAAAAAATGCAATATTTTTTACTTTTTGCTATAATAAATATCCCCCAAAAATATATAAAAAAACATTTTTTTTCCTCAGTTTAGGCCGATACGTATTCTTCTACGTATTTTTGGTAAAAAAAATCGCAATAAGCGTTTATCGGTCGGTTTTCGCAAAATTTATAGCGTTTACAAAATAAGGGATAGTTTTATTGCATTTTTATGAATTTTTTTTTTTTTACTACTAATAGCGGCGATCAGCGATTTTTTTCGTGACTGCGACAATATGGCGGACACTTCGGACAATTTTGACACATTTTTGGGACTATTGTCATTTTCACAGCAAAAAATGCATTTAAATTGCATTGTTTACTGTGGAAATGACAGCTGCAGTTTGGGAGTTAACCACAGGTGGCGCTGTAGGGGATGTGTGACCTAGTGTGTTTGTTTACAACTGTAGGGGGGTGTGGCTGTAGGTGTGACGTCATCGATCGCGTCCCCCTATTACAGGGATGACGCAATCGATGCTGCGGCCACAGAGAAGCACGGGGAAGCCGTGTGTACACACGGCTCTCCCCGTTCTTCCGCTCCAGGGACGTATCGCCGCACTCCAGCGGCGATCGGGTCCGCGAATCCCGCGGTCCCGGTCCCGGAGCTTCGGACCGGGTCGCGGGCGCGCGCCCGCGACCCACAGCTGGGTACTAAAATCAACGTATATATACGTTGATGTGCCCAGCCGTGCCATTCTGCCGACGTGAATGTGCAGTAGGCGGTCCTTAGGTGGTTAAGGAACATTTTAACCCCTTCAGCGCCCCCCCTAGTGTTAACCCCTTCCCTGCCAGTCACATTTACACAGTAATCAGTGCAGTTTTATAGCACTAGTCGCTGTGTAAATGTGAATGGTCCCAAAAACATGTCAAAAGTGTCCGATATGTCCGCCGCAATGTCACGGTCACAAAAAAAAAAAAACGCAGATCGCCACCATTACTAGTAAAAAAAATTTTTTAAAAATGACATAAATCTATCACCTATTTTGTAGACGCTATAACTTTTGCGCAAACCAATCAATATACGATTATTGCGTTTTTTTTTTACCAAAAATACGTAGAAGAATACGTATCGGTCTAAACCAGTGTTTCTCAACTCCAGTCCTCAAGGCCCCCCAACAGGTCAGGTTTTCAGGATTTCCATTATTTTGCACAGGTGATTTGATCAGTTTCGCTGCCTTAGTAATTCCCAGGAGTTGAGAAACACTGGTCTAAACCGAGGGAAAAAAAGTAAAAAATAAAATAAAAATTGTGATATGTATTAAATAAAAAGAAAAAAATATTGTGTTTTTTTTTAAATTGTCGCTCTTCTTTTGTTTATAGCGCAAAAACCACTAAAAGAAAGCTCTATTTGTGGGGGGAAAAAACGATTTAATTTGGGTACAGTGTTGCATGGACCGCGCAATTGTCATTCAAAGTGCAACAGCGCTGAAAACTAAAAATTGGTCTGGGCAGAAGGGGGGGGGGGATGCCCTGTATGGAAGGGGTTAAGTAAGCAGCACTGGAGGTAACACACTGGGGTTTTTCAGTTGCCTTTGAGCGTTGTCGGGATTCTGGTGTATTCCTGTACCATTATGGTCTATTCACACCTATGCGTTTCCCTTAATGCCATTAAATATCACTTTTATTATGTTTTTACAGATCTATATATGTGGCGGATACACTGGTGAGGAAATCTTGTTTACAGCAGAAGTCTACGACCCAACTACAGACCAATGGAGCAAGATCGCCCCGATGCGGAAACGATGCACTGGTGTCGGTGTCATCGCCTATGGAGATCTGGTCTATGCAGTATGTGTGATGATTCCTTTGTACCCAAATGAGATTGAATGAGAAATATAAATTGCAGCATGTCACGTGTCTAGTGAAGAAGAACTGGAAGTAAGAGGAATCGGATATTTCTCTAACAGAGCCCCTGATAGGAATACTAATCCTTCCCCACTCCATCCAAAACTAGGAAAAATTACCATGACTTGACATTCACTTTAACCACTTAAGACCCGGACCATTATGCAGGTAAAGGACCCGGCCAGTTTTTGCGATTCGGCACTGCGTCGCTTTAACTGACAATTGCTCTGTCATGCGACATGGCTCCCAAACAAAATTGGCGTCCTTTTTTTCCTACAAATAGAGCTTTCTTTTGGTGGTATTTTGTGCTATAAACAAAAATAGAGCGACAATTTTTTAGTTTTTGCTAGAATAAATATCCCCCCAAAAAGATATAGAAAAAAAAAATTCTCAGTTTAGGCCGATTCTTCTACCTATTTTTGGTTAGTGTTTATCTATTGGTTTGCGCAACATTTAGAGCGGATAGTTTTTTTTATTAATGTTTTTTTTTATACTACTAATGGCGGCGAGCAGCGTTTTATTTTTCAGCCGTGCCATTCTGTCGACGTAAATGTGCAGGAGGCGGTCCTTAAGTGGTTAAAGGACAAGTTCCCCTTTTGGGAAAAAAATTATTATAAATGTGCATATTTTTAACAGGATAGAAATGTACATTTATTATTTTTTAACTAAGAAGCCTGTCATCAGTGGATCAGGTGCAATGACAGACTCCGGCAGACAAGTCCTGCAGCTTTTCAGGGCTTGTAAATGAACTACGAGGCCACTCATCAGTGACCTCACAATCCATTCAGAACTACAGTCCGTCAGCCACAAAGGCTAAAAGGTACTTGTAGTCAGGCGCGTCGTTAGGCCCTGGCTGAGGAGGCTGGAGCCCCGAATGTGCCCCCGAAAAGCCCCAAGTCTCGATAATTCGCAATAGCATTGTTAGCCCCGAGCCGGTTTCACGGGCAACAATCTCATGCTTATGCAGCGCGGTTGTGGCCGATGGTATTGACGTACAAATAGTCCCGCCTCCGGGGACCCAGGTCCTATGATGGACGTCCCACTAGTCCAATGCCGAGAACGAGGGACGTGTGATGTCCATCATAGGCGCCGCCAGGTCTAGGAGGTGACGGGAATGACACTGTGGCCGCGCTGGGCACGGAGATCCCTGTTCCTGTGTCGCCGGGCAGCAGAGCGAGTGGCTCTCATGTCATCCTGGCTCGACTCTCCCCCTGATGCGTGCAGCGGCAGCCTGCTGTGAAGTGGTCAGAATGAGCTGTCTAGGCTACACTACAATTAAGGCAGGTAAGGCTGAGCTGCAGAGGTCACATGTCACAGGGGTCTTTATATGTGTCAGGGCCCAGGGGGGAATCAGTGTATATATGTGTCACCATGGGGGGGAATCAGTGTATATATGTGTCACCATGGGGGGGGATCAGTGTATATATGTGTCACCATGGGGAGATCAGTGTATATATGTGTCACCATGGGGGGGGATCAGTGTATATATGTGTCACCATGGGGGGGGGATCAGTGTATATATGTGTCACCAGGGGGGAAAATCAGTGTATATATGTGTCACCATGGGGGGATCAGTGTATATATGTGTCACCATGGGGGGGGGGATCAGTGTATATATGTGTCACCAGGGGGGGGATCAGTGTATATATGTGTCACCATGGGGGATCAGTGTATATATGTGTCACCATGGGGGATCAGTGTATATATGTGTCACCAGGGGGGATCAGTGCATATATGTGTCACCAGGGGGGATCAGTGCATATATGTGTCACCAGGGGGGATCAGTGTATATATGTGTCACCAGGGGGGATCAGTGCATATATGTGTCACCAGGGGGATCAGTGTAGGGGTCTGGCAGGTCAGCATGGATGGGCACTGGTGACCCAGGCAGCATCCAACAAGTGTGCCCACCCACCCCCCCAAGGAGTCAATTCCCCAACATACCCCCCCCCCACGCGTGCGCCGTCACCGGGCTTGGACTTCGGGCTGAAGCCCCTGGTCTTTTTTACTCCTAGCAACGCCCCTGCTTGTAGTCCAAGTCATTTACAGGAAACAGAGCCCCACATGGCTGCAGTATTTTCATATATGAAGACAAAGAAAAATGGATAGCCGCACTCCAAAACCTGATGGGTGGTCTTTTATTCAATAGACAGCATGTACAAAAATAGCCATGAATAAGCACTGATCCAGTGCGAAACGCGTCGGCTGTTCCTTGTTTCCACTGCTGTGACCCTATTTTTGTACATGCTGTCTATTGAATAAAAGACCACCCATCAGGTTTTGGAGTGCGGCTATCCATTTTTCTTTGTCTTCATTTTGCTTAGTGCACTGCCAGCACCGTCGGTATCCTGCACCACCTGTAACCATTTAGTGATCCCACCTGGAGCGGTGACTCCTTTCTTTCTAGTATTTTCATATAGTGACAGCGGAAAATACCCCCAATCATGGGTTGCAGGAAAGAAAATCACTCAATGCAGTCAGTGTTTGATCAGGGAATCTCTGACGGGGGAGCCCTCCCTCCTGGGAGAACACAATGGGGTGCATTTACTAAAACTGCAGAATGGAAAATCTGGTGAACCCCTGCATGGTAGCAGCTTCTATCTGCAGCTTGTTCCATTGAGCGTTGACAAAAAAAAAAATGGAAGCTGATTGGTTTCTATTGCAAAGCTTCACCAGATTTTGCACTCTTCAGTTTTAGTAAATCATCCCCAATTATTATTGCTTGCAGGTATAGCTGCTTGTTAGAAATCCGACATTAAAGATCATGTAACACTCATACCTCCCAACTTTCTGAGATTTGGAATGAAGGACATCTATCAGCAAAAGTATGCAGGCATAGGACACACCCCTTGTCACACCCCCTTAAAGGAGAATACAAAATAAAAATAAGATTGGTTAAACCCACAACTGCTTTTTTACCACTACTATTCCTTTATATTGGCTTTTGGAATTTACAAATGCAGCAATTTAGAAATCAGATAAAAAGGTTTAGCACTGGGAAACACTTTTCGATAGCTAAATAGTGCATTTTATATACAACTGTATAGATCAGACCAAAATGAGGGACAATTTAGGAGGAATGAGGGACAGAGGGACATTGCTCCAAATCAGGGACAGTCCCTGGAAATCAGGGACAGTCGGGAGGTATGGTAACCCTTGGGCTTTAAGAACAGACTCTTCCAGATACTGGCTTTTACCCTTTTTTTTTTAGCTTCATTAGCCTGTGACCTGTTTTTCCTTGACTTCATAGCTAAGCTCCAACAATTCCTATGCCCAAGTTCATTGAGAATGCCATTACTGACCACGGAGGCTACGTCACTGGAAAATGGAATGGACAATCTACAAGGCTTAACCAGGACCTTGTGGCTAAACCTTTGATATTGTCCATTGCATTGATCTGTGAGGCAGCTTTAGCAGTCAGTAAGGGTATTTTTATTGGACATCGGCATGGCAGTTGGCGGAGCTTAGCTATGAAGTCAAGCTAAGTCCACAAGCCAGGGATGGACTGGCCATTGGGACTACAGGGAGTTTCCCAGTGGACCCATGGCTCAGTGGGCCGGCTTCAGTGACAGAGGACCGCTGCCCCCCTCCACTCCTCTGTCTCTCCCTTCCCACAGTGCTCACCTCTCCCTCCCAGCAGCACTCCCGTGGGGGGGACAAAGAAGCAGGGGAGGACCAGAGGAGCAGGGGGGACGACAGAGGAGCATGGGGGAGGGGACAGACAGCTGACTCAACAGCTATTACCTGGGAGTTTCCCACTTCCTAATCTTCTCCCATAAGGGGGGGCACCAAACTGATTCTTTGCAATAATGCTTAGCTTCCCCACTGATACTGCCTATTAGAATACCAGTACCAGCCATTCTACGTTAATAAAGTAGAATGGCTAGTGGCTAGTGAAGGGGGCTTGGGTGGCCGGGAGGGGGGGGGGTGCAGGAGTTGTCCAGCCACCATGGAAGAGACCTGTCAAAGTGGGCCAGTCTGGATGAAGTCCAGGGCCAAATTTCTGTCCCAGTCCAGCCCTGGTGTGGCCAAAAAAAGTAATAGTAATAATCTAGAAGAATGTATGCCGCGTACACACGATCATGTTCTATATCTAAACTCCGATGGAGTTCATCAGAATTTCCGATGAAAAAACTCTGATGGGGCTACACACAATCGGAAAATCCAATGGAAAAAGTCCATCTGACTTTTACCATCAGAAATCCCGATCGTGTGTATGGAGCAATACTTTTAAAGCCCAAATCTGGGAACAATAGGAAAATACAGTGGGCCCTTCCACACTGTAAGTGTTACATGCTATATTCAGACCAGGTCCATCATGTTATGGGGGCCATTAGGACCATACCCATCATCCTTGTGAAACCTCTTTTCCCACATGAAGTAGTACACGGTAACACGTGTTGTCTCTTCCAGGTCGGAGGATTTGATGGATTTGACGAACTAAGCAGTGCCGAGGCCTATAACCCAGCCAACAACCGATGGACCGAGATCTCCATGTTTAGACCACACAGCAACTTCGGGATTGAAGTACTGGAGGATCTCCTTTATGTGATTGGAGGGTTCAGTGATTTCAGACAGTTCTTTGAAGCAGAGTGCTATGACAGGAAGACCAATAAGTGGTACGGCGTCCGCAACATGAACATCAATCGCCGTGCCCTGGACTGCTGCATTTTGCCCAACCCCCCCCCACGTCCGGGAATATGCCGCCAGTCGAGACACGCTCTACAGAGAGGGAGCGAGGCGGGCATGATCCGACAGCTCATTATAAGTGTAACCGAATGATGTGACTCTTTAAAGCACATGACTGGTGCACTGCTAGAGTCCCAGCTCTTAACACTTTTTACCCAACACCTTATTAAAAACTACACTTACCCTAAAATTAAAGACGTGACACCTTCTGGATTAATTGGCCAGTAAAGGCCCCTTTATTAAACCAAAAGGTAACAAAACAATTATAAAAAAATTAACCATTTTTAATAAATATATATAGTTCTTTAAATAAATATATATATTTAACATAATAACTTTTTCTATAAACCAAAATAACTTTAAATATTGTGTACTGGGTTCCCGAGAGCAGGTAACAAAAATGCTATGCCATGGGCTGACCCCATCACCGAAGCTTTCTGGCCTCCAGCCGTGTTCCTGCCAGCTTTGAGACTTTGTTTGTTCCCTCAATATTCAGCCCGATTGGCAATAGCCCCATTAATAAGGTAGGGAAGGTGCCCATCCCCAGACAGGCCCCAAACCCTACCACCATCTTTTGATATATACCACCAATATATACCAGCACCAACCAACCCTCAGGAACCCCGTACCCCTGCCCCGAAGCCCCGAACACCTGAAACAAAAATAAGACACGTTAACACAAACACACACCCCATCCAAACCACTTCCACAAGGGAGGGAGGGAGGGAGGGAAAATCACCTATTTGTTGCTTCTTCCACTCCTTGGCCCCCGAATGACCAGCTCCGCCCCCCTGCCCTTTTCAAAGGGAGCTGCCTCGTGTTGCAATGTACCCACCCCCGCAAGACTATCAGATTAGTAACTCCCACTTCCTGGAGCACCTAACTCAGTGTTCCCCCAGTCATGAGCCCCTCCGCCTAGGTTCCCTTTACTCTGGGGCTATCTTCAATATAAACTATAACTGAAAAAAAATCAAAGGGTAAATCATGGAACCTGAAAAACTTAGATCAGGCAATGTAGCATAATTAACCAGTAATAATTATGCTACATTGTCTGATCTAAGTTTTTCAGGTTCCATGATTTACCCTTTGATTTTTTGTCTAATTGGTCCGTGCACCAAGCTTTATGGTAGCGGTTGCATTTAATTAATTTTATATATATTTTTCTTTGACAAGCAAAACAATTGAGCATAGTTCTATCTGGTATTAGTACATTCCGTTAGCGCTTGTATTGTGTTTGGGTGTGGGAGGAGTTCCTAAACACAATCTTGGTTGTTTTATAAACTATAACTGGAAATAAATTATAAGACTGAACTAAAATGTTACTGTCATTCTTTGCAGGTAGAATAATACCGCTCATTCATTCATTCCAGTTTAGAAATCATCATCTAGAAATGTTGGTAAAAGTTGGATTCTGTTCAGGTGACCTAAGCAGACTTCCTGACACCAAGGATGGGATAGGGAATAGCTGCTCCAGGTAGGAACCCAGACAAACATCCACCGTTGCAGACAACTCAGGTGCAGGCAATGCACTTAGCAAAGCAGTAACAAAAAATTGTTGTCTCTGGACAGCCTCACTCTGAACAAATTGTAGCCTTTATTGAAAGACGGGCAGCACTACAAGTCACAGCAAAGTCAAATAAAATAAAACCCAACTACTGACGCGTTTCGCACTAACACTAGTGATATTTAAGCATTAGTGTTAGTGCGAAACGTGTCAGCAGTTGGGTTTTATTTTATTTGACTTTGCTGTGACTTGTAGTGCTGTCCTTTCAATAAAGGCTACAATTTGTTCAGTGTACGGCTGTCCAGAGACAACAATTTTTTGTTCCTGTAACTAGAACAAGGTGTCTTCACCACTTCCATACCCCCCATCCAATTTTTGGACAATCAACATCTGCCTTGACACATTCCATGGTGATTGGATTTAGGTGTTGGTGCTACCCGTGTGGATAGAAATATTGGGGTATCTTCCTGACAAGCATTAGAATTGAAGACATGGCTTGGAGGAGCATTTCAATATCATTGCTCCAAATCAGGAACAGTTGGAAGCTATGCAATATCACATATCAAGTCCAGCTGAATGTGACTAACTAACTAAAAGCTGTCTAGCTTAAAGTGGGGTCCACCTTTTTTTTTAAAAAGTCAGCAGCTACAAACACTGTAGCTGCTGACTTTTAACAAGGAAACTTACCTGCCCTAGGCGCTTGCAAGGTTGGCCCACCGAGGCCGATCCCTCGACCATTGCAGCTCCTGGCGCCACCATGCTCACTAAGGGAAACAGGCAGTGGAGCGAGTCTTGCGGCGCTGTATGAATGGGCGGCTGCTCTCTGACATACACAGTTTCCCAGTAGGCAGCGCACACCATTCCCCAGAAGACAACGGGAGGATGAAGACCAGCCGTGGACTAGAAAGAGGCAGATTAGGAAGATTCGCATAGCAACCACAATCAGAGGCGTATCTAGTGAAAATGGCGCCTATGGCAAGCACTGGAACTGCGCCCCTGTCAAAACATTTAAAACCCATCTTTCAGATTACTGAATACATACGCCAGGCACAGGCATCAGTGAAAGCAAGGAAGGTGCAGTTGTAATTTGCCAGCCACATCTTTGAGGCACCCTGCTAGCGGCCAAATAGTGCCACAAAAAAACAACAGTAAATCGCCGCTAAAATAGCGCCGCTTTACTGCCAATGGCGCAACACCCCAGTGTAAAAGTAGCCAAAGTCATCATATGCCAGGCACAGGCCCAAACAGAAGCAAGCAGCCAATCAAATATAGTGCTTGCTCAACATGGATTAAATAAATTATAATTATGCAAAGCCATAGATATCATAAATAAAGTAATTTGTGCAACAGAAGGTACTACTTGCACAAATCGCTTTATTTATGATATTTATGGCTTTGCATAATTATAATTTATTTAATCCATATATTAAGCACTATGGGCCAGATTCAGGAACACTTGCGCTGGAGTATTTCGATATGCGCTGCGTAACTGTGATGATGCGCCGTCCTTTCTATGTGCCCGTACCCACCAAACTAGATGCGCCCAATAACGGGTCATTTGCGACCGGCGGAACGTTCCGACGCCAGAGTATCGTCAGCGCTTAATTTCGCTGGGCGCATCAGTCGCGCCTATTGATTTCCCCTGCAAATATGCAAATGAGGGATTTTTCCCAATTCACGAACGGATTAGCACCATACGCTGGCTACATGCGCCGCGCGTATCTCGTCCGTCCGGCGCAAAGTTATTTCTACAAAAGGCTGCTTTATCTTTACTCCAGATGGCCACAGGTCAGCAGGAGAGCAGCTACAGCAGCGTTACCGACGATAAGAGCTAGCTGAGCACCCCCACTTGCAGGACAACACCTCTGTCCATGCTTGTCTGTCAAATTTTACAGCCATGGAGGAAGACATCATAGGTCTCCATAGCCGAGATGATGGCTGACAGCTCCTGGCCATTAAAGTTCAGCTTTCTCCTGTGTGTTTGCGGGGAACGGGAGCAGCCATCTCAAAACAAAAGTAACATCACTGCGGGGAGGAGGAGCAGGATATACTTTAGTGCCGAAATGGCGCTTCTACGGGCGCATTTAAACGCCCAATGGAAGGCATTGCGCTGACGTTTCCCGTGAAGTGGTGCCGACGGAAGTTGTGAGCATGCGCACAAAGGGGGCGAGTGGAGCCTCACTCACTGCTCATGCTCCGTGGTTGATGCGCTGAACGTAAGCCTCTGCGCTGGGCTCCGCCCATCATTTACATATGATCACACCCACTTCCCCTTGCGTCGGGTTACGCCAGCGCATTATCGTTACTCTGGCGCAAGTTTACGCGCAACTGCTATGTGAATAACAGTACTTGCGCTGAAAGGGTCGTCAGAGTAACGTAAATGAGAAGCGTTACTCTGGAGCAAAGATGCTCTCATCTACCTGAATCTGGCCCAATATATTTGGTTGCCTGCTTGGCAGTGGAACATATCATCACATACAGATGAGTACAAATAAAAAAGTGATCACAGGTTTGCGCAGTATGGATAGCAAGTGTAGAAACCCTATGTGTTTCGTACTATTGGACTTCTACTGGGGGATCTGTTCTTTGTGAATGCCATTGAGCTACAGGAGATTTGGAAGCGTGCATCCTTGGCCCGGCTACCACTGTGAGGAGTGATTGGATGTCATCCTGGACGATCGTTTGCGGAAAACATACCGTGACAATACTCTTGTCTATGCTGCTTTGATTAACCACTCATCGGTGTGTGGATCCACACCTTACGGTAAGAGTAGCGACCCCTGTCTTTTGGTGGCGGGATTACAGCCCTCCTTCCGGTGGTCATCCATGTGATGCCAGGATTATCCATTCACCTACTTTGTATTCACAACACATTGTACTCTGGAAATGACTTACTATAATATTTGAGACTTTTTTCACCCAATAGCCACTTCCACATGAATGGGACTTGTGCTTACAGACTTTATCAGAGTGCCTCTTTACATCAGTTGTCCCCATCAGCGTGCCCTATTAACATAATATGTTCCCATAAGCATTCCCCTTTAACATAAAATAAGGGGCACTCTGATGGGCACATTTTATGTTAAGGGGCACTCTGATGGGCACATTTATTGTTAAGGGGAACGCTGATGGACATATTTAATGTTAAGGGACACTCTGGAGAGTACAATTTATGTTGAAGGAAACGCTAATGGACACAACAAAATATGCCCATCAGCGTGCCCCTGAACATTAAATATGCCCATCAGTGTGACCCTTAACATAAAATGTGCCCATCAGTGCCCCTTAATGTTAAACATGCCCATCAGTGTGACCTTTAACATAAATCATGCCCATCAGGATGCCCCTTATTTTATGTTAAGGGGCAAACTGATGGGCATATATAATATTAAGGGACACTCTGATGGGCACATTTTATGTTAGGGGGCACTCTGATGAGCACATTTTGTTGTGCCTATCAGAGTGTACCTTACATTAAATGTGCCCATCAGAGTGCCCCTTATAAGAAAATGTGCCCCTTATAAGAAAATGTGCCCATCAGAGTGCCCCTGTAAACACACCACATACCTTGTGGCAGGCAGGGATCAGGAGTTAACAACCTGCAGGGGATGAGAGCTGCACTGAGTCTTGCTAAAGGAGCGCTCATAACACATCATACTTAGAGGCTCCCTACTCTCACTCGGTGATTACCCATATGGTAACAAACAGCAGGGGGGAGGGGGCTTGCATGTGACATCATGGCTTACCTCACATCCCTGGCCCAGAGCTACGAGATAGTATGCATGGGGGGGGGGGGCACACGCTGTGTCATTGGCAAGAAATGACTGCTGAATGGAGACGTGGGGATGAAGACGAAGCCGCCGCTGAGCTGAGGAGAGGAGGGTAGGCGGAGCTTTAGGCGGAGCCACTGCAAGTTAGCTGAATGATGGTCTGGGCGATCCCACTCATAGACGAACATGGGGGTCGCCATTATACTGCCTGCCAGCCAGCCAGCCGGGGTAACAGTAGTACTGTATGTGAATTGCCGTGCCGCCGCCGTCACCGGAGCTATAGTGCGGGAGACAGCGCCTGCAGGAGAAGTGCGATTTTGTTTTCGTGCAAGGAGCGTTTTTTTTTGCGCCTCCCCCCCCAAGGCGCCATAGGCTGGATACGCCACTGACCACAATTTCTGGTAAGTAAAACAAACATTTTTAATTTATTTTTTTGTAGAATTTCGGCGATTTTTTTTTTTAGGATGGACCTCCACTTTAACCCCTTCCATACCGGCCTATTGTAAAATCACGTCCGGAGGAACCCCTCGCCGATGAGAGTTCACGTCACCCAACGTCCATCCCTTCTCGGCGCTACTGCGGGTTCCTCACAGACCTCAGCGCGGCGATCAGCGACACGGCGAGTCCCTCGGAGACAGCCCGTCCCGGATCGCGGTAAAGAGCCAATAGAATTGTCTCTTTTACCACGTGACCGGCTGTTTCCAATCACAGCCGGTCACTTAGACAACAAGCAGGCGTGCGCGGTCCCGGGCGCGTGCAGCGCGGCGATCGTGCGCGCGAATTGCGGTGATCGGGCACGAGGCTCGTCCCCTGGACATTGCCTCGTCCCGATCTGGGTAAAAAGCCAATGAAATTTGGCTCTTTACCACGTGACCGGCTGTGTCGAATCACAGCCAGTCACAAATGTAAACAAACAGCGCTGTAACCGATGTCTCTGTGCTCTCCTCCTCACACACCGATCCTGTGTGAGAAGGAGATATCAGAAACAGTGAGTTACAGTTACAGTGTCAGTGTAAAGTGTCCAGATTTCCCCCCCCCCCCCCGGCGAATAAAGAGTACCTCTCACCCCCCCATCAAAAGCACCCAAGTACCTGTCACCGCCATCAAGAGTACCTGTCACCCCCCCATCAAGAGTACCTGTCACCCCCCCATCAAGAGTACCTGTCACCCCCCCATCAAGAGTACCTGTCACCCCCCCCCTGTCACCCCGCCATCAAGAGTACCCGAGTACCCGTCACCCCCACCAAGAGTACCCGAGTACCCGTCACCCCCACCAAGAGTACCCGAGTACCCATCACCCCCACCAAGAGTACCTGAGTACCCGTCACCCCGCATCAAGAGTACCTCAGAACCTGTCGCCCCCCATCAGGAGTACTTGTCGCCTCCATCAGGAGTACCTGAGTACCCGTTGCCTCCATCAGGAGTGCCTGAGTACGCGTCACCCCCATCAAGGGTAATTGTCACCTCCATCAGGAGTACCTGAGTATCTGTCACCCCCATAAAAAAGGAGTATCTGTCACCCTCATCAGAAGTACCCGTCACCTCCATCAGGAGTACCTGAGTACCTGTAACCCCCATCAAGAGCACCCGTCACCCCCATCAGAAGTATCCGAGTACCTGCCACCATGTGCAGAAAATTATTTACCACAGAAGAGGCATACCAAATTATAACCCAGAGCGATGAGAGCAGCGGGGAGCTCTCACCGCCCAATCACAGTACTGAGTCCATTTTCGATTCAGGTTCGGAATACGAGCCCCCCGAATTCAGTACATCCGAATCGGAGGACGAGGAAGTAGTCCGTCCAAAAAGACCACGGTCTGAACCCCAGGCATCTACCAGCAGCGCCGGCCATACCCCAGGAGGAAGGGCCCAGTACAAGCTCTGGAATTCCACGCCGAGGAAGTAGGTCCCAAACCCATCTACCGGATGGCTTGGCCAACCCGTTGTGGCTGCCTTCTAGCACAGGGTCAGCCACAATCCCCCCTTTCACAGCACAGCCAGGTGTGCAGGCCAACACCGAAGGTTTCTCTGAAATCGATTTTTTTAATTTATTTTTCCCTAATTTCCTTCAAACCCATCATAGACCAAACAAATCTTTTTGCACGTCAGTACATACAAAACAACCCCAACTCATGCTATGCCCGCCCCTTTGTATGGGGACCCCTAACAATGGAGGATATGCGATTGTTTTTAGGCCTTACGCTGAATATGGGAAAAAAAAATTAAAGAGGAGTTCCACCCAAATTTGGAACTTCCTCTTGTTCCACTCCACACCCCCTTACATGCCACATTTGGCATGTAATTTTTTTTGGGGGGGAGTGGGGGCTTCAGTAGGAGTGGGACTTCCTGTCCCACTTCCTGCTTCCGCCGAGGGGCTGAATAGGCGAGAGGCGTAATCGCCTTTTTTCAGCCCCTCCCTGGAGGCGATGGCCTAGGACACTGACAGGTCCTAGGCCATCGCCTCTCCAATCAGCGGCGAGCCGCGCCGCGCGCGCATGCGCAGTGCGGCTCGCGCACGCGCAGTGGGTGCCCGGCCGTGAAGCCAAAGGCTGTCACGGCTGGGTGCCCACAGTCGGGATGGAGACGCCGGCCGGGGAGGGGGGGAGAGGAGCGGAGCCCCGGTCGGCGCGTCGCTGGAACGCAGGAGCAGGTAAGTGTGTGTTTATTAAAAGCCAGCAGCTTTTTGTAGCTTGTAGCTGCTGACTTTTAATAAACACATTTTTGGGCTGGAACACCCCTTTAAGTTCATTTGTATTGGTCTAAAAAGCCCATCCACCATATGCCAATTTTTTCAGCTACGATGTCCAGGTTCCGCTATGACATGATCATACGGTTCCTGCATTTCAGCGACAACTCGCAGTGCCCCCCCCAAAATCATACGGACCTTGATAGATTATATAAAATTCGCCCCTAATAGATTTTTTCAATAAGAAGTTTGCTGAACTTTACATCCCGGAACAGAACATCTCTGTGGACGAATCCCTGGTCCATTTCACTGGCCGGCTGGGAATAAAACAGTATATTCCCAGTAAGAGAGCGAGGTACGGCTTGAAGCTAAACAAGCTCTGCTCTGCTGTGTGTACGAAGGCAGAGACTCCTATCTCCAGCCCCCCGAGTGTCCATCGTATATGGGAATAAGCGGGAAAATTGTATGGGAGTTGGCATTCCCACTCTTCCAAAAGGGGTATCACATATACGTGGACAATTACTATACCAGTCTGCCCCTTTTTCGCCACCTATTCCTGAATAAAACTTTGGCCTGTGGTACTGCACGTAAAAACAGGAAGGGCTTCCCACAGAGTTTAGTTACCAAAAGCCTACAAAGGGGGGAATCGGCAAGCCTGAGGAACGAAGAAGTTTTGGCCGTGAAGTGGAGGGATAAGAAAGACGTTTACATCATGTCGACTATCCACAATGACACCTCAGTGGAACTTCACAAGAGACGCCGTACCGTTCGAAAGCCTTGCTGTATCAACGAATATAATAAGTACATGGGGGGGTGGATCTAAACGATCAAATGCTGCAGCCCTCTCAATACGAAAGACTCTTTTCTGGTACAAAAAAGTTGCAATATACTTCTTTCATATGGCCCTTTATAATTCATACGTCATTTATCACAAATCAACGGAAAGGCCCATCCCCTTTATCAGATTCATCGAAAATGACGTCACTGCCCTGATCTATCAGCAAGGCTCTGCCCCACAAAGAATTCGCTCTGATTGTGTCAGCAGACTGCACGAGCGCCATTATCCTGACAATATTCCACCATCAGCAACCGGAAGAAGACGCCAAAAAAAATGTGGAATTAGGAAGGACACCAGTTGCTATTGCCCCGACTGTCCCGACCAACCTGGCCTATGTATGACACCATGCTTCAAGCGATATCACACTTTCGAAAATTATTAACCCAAATTCCTAATAGACTGCCACTTCCCCGTTTTCAATTTCTGTGCTGATTTCCCTGCTGCCTCAACCAACCAACCTAGTGCCTCAACTCAACTGACCCTGGCTTGTTTATCGACTATGCCTCTACCTGCCGTCTGCATTGTTTATCCGCCATGTTTCTGCTTTTCACATAAACTGACCCTGGACTATCGACTATGCCTCTGCCTGCCGTCTGCATTGTTTATCCGCCATGTTTCTGCCTTTCACGTGAACTGACCCTGGACTGCTTCTCGACTATGCCTCTGCCTGCCGTCTGCATTGTTTATCCGCCATGTTTCTACCTTTCACATGAACTGACCCTGGACTGTATCGACTATGCCTCTGCCTACCGCCTATTTCTGCCTTTTACCTGCACTGACCTCGGCTTGTTGACCATGTTTTTGCCTGCCGCTTGGACTGATCTTGCACCCTGCCACACAGGGGTCTCACATATGTGAGGGGCTCCAGAATAGTGTTCAGAGTTCAGAAAACCAGTTTTTGGTTTTCTGTGTTCCTATAACAGGGTCTGGTTGCCCGGAGGCTTCAAAGCGATTTGGGTGGGAGAAGCCTCTACCCCTGTCCCCATTCTTTCCTGACCGAGGCCCTAAACTTGATGGTTCTGCCTGCTGCCTAGACCAATACTTTGGCTGCACTAACCATATCTCTGCCTGCTGCATGTACTATGGACAGTATTCCTGCATTCTGCATGGACGATCCTTTCGCTGCTGCTGACCACATCTGCCTGCTACCTGGACCGATGCTCTCCTCTGTGGACCACTACACCACCAAGACAGCAGGTAATCTTTTCTTTACTCTTTACTCAGAAGAATGTATTTTGGTTTGTAATTGGTATGTACAGTACATGCTATGGGTTAGAAGTATGAAGGACCTTCAACAATGTCATAGGTTGGCAGGAATTTGTGTGTGTAATTTATGCTCCTAGAACGCCTGGAGGTGCTACTTGGATGTTGGGCCTCTGTATGTGGCCAGGCTGTGTAAAAGTCCCACACATGTGGTATTGCCATACTCAGGAGGAGTAGCAGAATATATTATGGGGTGTAATTTTTTCCATGTGCATGCTATGTGTTAGAAATATCTTATAAATTGACAACTTTGTGTAAAAAAAAATGCGTTTTCATTTTTTTTTCCACATATTCCAAAAACTTCTGGAAAAAAATTAACTATTCAAAAGACTAATTATGCCTCAAAGATTATAGGTTGGGGTGTTAGCTTTCCAAAATGGGGTCATTTTGTGGGAGTTTCCATTGTCCTGGTGCTCCAGGGCCTTTAAAAGTGTAACTGGTAGTTGAGAGATTAGATGTGTAATTTATGCTCCTAGAACGCCTGAAGGTGCTACTTCAATGTTCAGCCTCTGTATGTGGCCAGGCTGTGTAAAAGTCCCACACATGTGGTATCATCATACTCAGGAGGAGCAGCAGAATGTATTTTGGGGTGTCATTGTAAGTATGCATGTGCTGTGTGAGAGAACTAACTTGTTATGACAATTTTGTGTAAAAAAAAAAAAAATCTTAATTTTCCCAAGAATTGTGGGAAAAAATTACAACTTTAAAAAATTCACCACGCCTCTTACTAAATACATTGGAATGTCTACTTTCCAAAAAGGGGTAATTTGGGGGCTATTTGTACTTTTCTGGATTGTTAGGGTCTCAAGAAATGATAGGACGTCAGTACATCAGCTGTGATCAGATGTGATAATTAGTCAATCAATTGCACCATAGCTTGTAGACTCTATAACGTTCACAGAGACCAAATAATATCCACAAATGTGGGTTATTTTTTATCAAAGACATGTAGCAGTATACATTTTTATGGAAGAGCCCTGGTGCCATCATAAAAAAAAAATATACAAAATTCTGAGATTCAAAGTCAGAATTCTGAGTTTCAAAGTCAGAATTCTGAGATTAAATCTCAGAATTCTGAGATTAAATCTCAGAATTCTGAGTTTCAAAGTCAGAATTCTGAGATTAAATCTCAGAATTCTGAGATTTAATCTCAGAATTCTGACTTTGAAACTCAGAATTCTGACTTTGAATCTCAGAATTTTGTATATTTTTTTTTATGATGGCCCCAGGGCTCTTCCATACATTTTGGCCCAAATTTCTGAAGAAAAATTGTTTCTTTGCAAAATTTTAAGATAGAAACTTAAAAAAAGTGTTTTTTTTTCAAAAATGTCTCTTTTTTTGCTTATATTGCAAAAAATAAAAAAACCAGCGGCGATTAAATACCCCCAAAAGAAAGCTCTTTTTGTGAGAACAAAATGATAAAAAATTTGTTTGTATACAATGTACCATGACTGAGTAATTGTCATTCAAAGCGTGAGAGAACTGAAAGCTGAAAATTGGTCTGGGCAGGAAGGGTATATTAATGCCCTGTATTGAAGTGGTTAAAGGATAAGTTCACCTTTAAAATAAAATAATAATAAATGCAAATTTTTTGTAGGATTTTTAATTTTTTTTTATATACTTTTTTTCTAAGGAGCCTATAAAGCATTGCACCTGTGATCAGTAGATAGCGGGGTCAATGCCAGGCTCCTGCAGACACTTGGGATAGCTGTCTGCCCATACCTCTAATAGCATACCTCCCAACTTTTGAGCTTGACAATGAGGGACACTTAGAAGATCTGATGTGTGGAGAGCGCAGCCCACCATGCTGAGAAGCGGGCGTGGCCAGCAAAAATTCACTCCCAGGGTACACATTTAACCAATTCCTCGCCCCCTAGTGTTAACACCTTACCTGCCGGTCACATTTTTACAGTATCAGTTCATATTTATAGCACTGATTACTGTATAAATGTGAATAGTCCCAAAAATGTGTCAAAATTGTCTGATGTGTCCTCCATAATGTCGCAGTCATGAAATAAATTACTGATCGCCGCCATTAGTAGTAAAAAAAAAAAAATTAATAAAAATGCCATAAAACTATCCCCTATTTTGTAAATGCTATGGGCCAGATTCAGGATGGTGAGCAGTTAGTTAGTTTTCTCATTTACGATACGCCGCCACAACTTTACAAAGCACTTGCGTGTAAAGTTGCGGTAAGGGGCGTCTGCTATTTAAATTAGGCACGTTTAAATTTTAAAAAATTCCGGTGCGCATGGTCCGAATTATGACAGTGTTTTCGACGTGAACGTAATCAACATAAATCCCCATTCACGGACGAGTTACGCAAACGACGTAAAAAATTTCAAATTCGGCGCGGTCATGACGTTCATACTTAACATAGGATGCGCCATCTTTTTGGTGGTTTATCTTTACGCCGGGAAACCCCTTACGGAAATGGCGTAAAGTCACTGCGTCGGGCGGGCGTACGTTCGTGAATTGGCGTATCTCGCTGATTTACATATTCTCGGCGTAAATCAGAGGGAACGCCCCCAGCGGCCATTTTAAAATTGCAGTTAAGATCCGACGGCTTAATACAATTACGCCTGTCGGATCTTTGCTGCAAACTGGCGTATCTGTTTTCTGAATACAGAAAACAGATACCCCGGCGCAAAGTCTGAGTTATGCCGGCGTATCACTGATACGCCAGCATAACTCTACCTGAATCTGGCCCTATAAATTTTGCGCAAACCAATCATTAAACGCTTATTTGATTTTTTGTTACCAAACATAGGTAGAAGAATAGGTATCGGCCTAAACTGAGGGAAAAAAAATGTTTTTTGGGAATATTTTAAGTCCCGCTAAAAATTGCTGATCACCGCAATTACTATTAAAAAAAAAAAAATTATAATAAAAATGACATAAATCTATCCCCTTTTTTGTAGATGCTATAACTTTTGCGTAAAACAATCAATATATGCGCACTGCTATTTTTTTTACCAAAAATATATAGAAGAATACATATTGGTCTAAACTAAAGAAGAAATTTGTTTTATTTTATTTATTATAGCAAAAAAGTAAAAAACATATATTTTTTTTATCAAAATTGGCAGTCTTTTTTTGTTTATAGCACAAAAAGGTGATCAAATAGCACCAAAAGAAAGCTCTATTTGTTGGAAAAATAGACATCATTTTTTTTGGGGTACAGCTTCACACGATGCAGTGCCGTATCTCAAAAAACGGCCTAGTCATTAAGGGGGAAAATCTTCCGGTCCTTAAGTGGTTAAACTTTTAACGTATTATGATATAATATGGAATGTCTACAAAGATGTATGTTTCTTTTTTTCTTTTTTTTTTAAGTGACAGTGAAACATTCTTTATCCCCCCTCTTGGTGAACATACAACATCATTTAAACAACATACGTGTTCTAGGTACACAAATCTCTCTAGTGTGTTGTAAATGTTGTGACGTCACTAAACATTTGGCGAAACCAAAACAATCATGGATGAATCATAGCTAAACATATAGTGCAATGGCGGGCCACACACAGCGAAGACTTTCATCCCACAATTTATGTGATCATAGAATAGTACAGGGAATCTGAATTGGACGTTTAAAATATACTTACGTAAATTTTATTTTGTTTTGAGAGTCAGCATGACCTAATTAGGCTATCAAGTATGTATGAAAAAAGAGCGCAATTTTGGATTGTTGTAGAACACAGAACATTTATTACGGCAAGGATGTGGATCTGAGTCATTACCAGTGTTTGTATCTAGTGATGGTCAACATGCTTTATATACTGTAGGGGGGCCTCAAGTGTGGCCCCTGACATCATCAAAGGATGACATGTGATATCTGTGTATGTAATGCCAAAGTATAATGTCAAAAGTATTGGGACACCTGCCTTTACACACACATGAACTTTAATGGCATCCCTGGAACTAAGGGGCCAAAAACAACCCCACAGCATACTCCCCCCTCCACCAAATGATTTGGACCAGTGCACAAAGCAAGGTCCATAAAGACATGGATGAGTGAGTTTGGGGTATAGGAACATAACTGGCCTGCTCCTCAACCCGTTAGAACACCTTTGTGATGAATTAGAGCGGAGACTGCAAGCCAGGCCTTTGTCCACATCAGTGCCAAATGCGCTTCTGGAAGAATGGTCAAACATTCCCATAGACACTCCTAAACCTTGTGGACAGCCTTCCCAGAAGAGGTGAAGCTGTTATAGCTGCAAAGGGTTGGCCAACCCAATATTCAACCCTACGGACTAAGACTGGGGTGCCATTAAAATTAATGGGCCAGATCCACATACAATTGCCTCGGCGCAGCGTATGTGAGATGCGCTACGCCGCTGTAACTTACTTTTAAATTCTTGCAATCCTCAAAGAATTTGCGCCGTAAGTTACGGCGGCTTAGTGTATCTCAAACGGCGTAACGCGCATAATTCAAATCGGCGATTAGGGGGCATGTTTCATTTAAATGAAGCGCGTCCCCGCGCCGAATGAACTGCACATGCTCCGTTCCGAAATTTCCCGCCGTGCATTGCGCTAAATTACGTCGCAACGGTGTCATTTTTTTAACTTACGTGAATTACGGCCATCCCTATTCACGGACAACTTACGCAAAAAAAAAAAATTCTAATTTCGACGCGGGAACGACGGCCATACTTAACATGGCAAGTCTAACTATATGCCGCAAAATACCAGCTGTAACTATAGGCCATGAAAAGCCGACTAGAGACGCCGTAAGAGAATGCGACGGCCGCGTGTACGTTCGTGGATCATCGGAAATAACTAATTTGCATACTCGACGCGGAAAACGACGAGAACTCCACCCAGCGGACGCCGAAGTATTGCATCTACAATCCGAAGGCGTACGAAGGCGTACGCCTGTCGGATCGAACCCAGATGCCGTCATATCTTGGTTTGAGGATTCAAACTAAAGATACAATGCGGGTAATTTAAAAAGTACGCGGCGTATCAGTAGATACGCCGGTGTACTCTCTCTATGGATCTGGCCCAATGTGCGTGTAAAGGCAGGTGTCCCAATACTTTTGACAATGTAGTGTACTATACCGTAGAATTGATGGTCAGAGACTTGACATTCTATAGTGGATGGTCAGAGACTTGACATTCTACAGACCATATGTCAAACATCTTTGCCCGCCAGGCCATTTCATGCACATACAGTATGTCCGTGATCATCTGCGTACATCTATCCCTGATCACACAAACCAATTATTATACATTTAACAGGATGTTTTTTTTTTTACCAAAGACATGTAGCAGAGTACATTTTGGCTTAAATTTATGACAAAGTTCACTTTTATTGGATTTCTTTTTTTTAAAAAGAAAGAAGAAAATATTGTTTTTTTTTTTCCAAATGTCTGCTCTTTTTTCACTTATATCACAAAAAATAAAAAGTCATGAATAAATACCACCAAAAGAAAGCTCGATTTGTGTGAACAAAATTATAAAAATGTCATTTAGGTACAGCATTGTATGACCGCGCAATTGTCATTGAAATTGCGACAGTGCTAAAAGCTGAAAATTGGCCTGAGAAGGAAGGGGGTGAAAGTGCCCAGTATTGAAGTGGGTAAAGACCTCTTTGGGCATATGCATATGTGGAGGGAAAAAAACACCATGAGGCCTATACTCCGGCAGTGGTGCTGCGGGGACAAAATGGTCTTTGTTTTTGGAATAAATTTGTTCCATTCTCTCATGCCACGTACACACGATCATTTTTCGGGTTTTAAAAAATTAAGTTTTCTTTAATGTCATTAAAAACGATCATGTGGGGGCTTCAGAGCTTTTTTTGGTTTCTGAAAAAAAAAATTTGCTCTATTTTTTCACGACGTTTTCAACGTTGTTGTTTTTCGGGTTGTAATGGTCGTGTGTAGGCTTTGCCGACGTGAAAAATCCACGCATGCTCAGAAGCAAGTTATGAGACGGGAGCACTCGTTGGTAAAACTACCGTTCGTAATGGAGTAAGCACATTCATCACGCTGTGACAGAAAAGCGCAAATCGTCTTTTACTAACACAAAATCAGCTAAAGCAGCCCCAAGGGTGGCGCCATCCGAATGGAACTTCCCCTTTATAGTGCCTTTGTACGTGTTGTACATCACCGCGCTTTGCTAGAGCATTTTTTTTTTCACGATCGTGTGTAGGCAAGGTCGTTTTAATGATGAAGTTGAAAAAAACTTTGGGCCAGATTCAGAGACACTTAATATTGCGATGCGTAATCGAAATACTCTACGCTGCCGTATTTTACCAGGCTCTACACCGAATTCAGGTAGATTTTTGCCCGTACGCTACGGCGGAGTAGTCTATTTTTCGCCGCGTAATCGAAATACGCGATTAGGGGGCGTGAAGCATTTAAATTAAGCGCGTCCCTGCGGCGATCGAACTGCGCATGCTCTGTTCAGAAATTTCCCGCCGTGCATTGCGCGAAATCACGTTGTTACGTCATTCGTTGTTTGAGTAGCGTCATTTACGAACATTCCTATTCCCGGACGACTTACGTAAAAAATAATAAAAGACGTCGGAAAACGTAGAAATTTGACGCGGGAATGACGGCCATACTTAACATGGGCTGTCTAATATTAGACCAGCAAAAAGCTGGTATAGTGATACGCAAAAAAAAGATGACTAAAGGTGCCGTAAGAGATTGCGATTGAAGAACGAAATTTTGTGGATTGCAGGCAAAAGCTCATTAGCATACCCTGACGGCGAAAAACAACGGGAAGTCCACCCAGTGGTCGCAATTTTATTGCAGCGTAGATCTGAAGGCGTACTAACACGTAAGACAGTCGAATTGAAGCCCGCAGCCGTCTTTTCATGGTTTGAGGTTTTCGACTAGCTAAAAAACGCCCGTAAGTCGAAAGTACTCCAGTCTAACACCAGTTAGACAGGCGTAATCGCTCTCTGAATCTGGCCCTCTGTTTTTTCTAGAGCCTGAAAAACTTAGTTTTTTACAACCCGAAGATCGTGTGTACGCGACATTACAGTCAGTGAGGTCAAATTGATTATTTTCTACCTTAGTAATGAGAAAAATCGAAGGAGAGGATGAAAAATATTTCTTGTATGAACAAAATTCTAACTGTGGATGTGGTTTTCGTTTGGAAAAAATTGCACATATTGTAATACTCATGTTCTAGGCATAAAAGAAACCCATATAATGTGTCTAGAATTCCATTCAAGTAGCAAGTCTGAACATAAAGTTAAACTAAATTAATGGCCAGATCTAATGCTCTGACAAACAATCTTTCAGAGCTTCTGGATGAGCAACCAAATGACATTCTGCTGGTATATGACCAGCTTAAAGTGGAGTTACACTTTTTTTTAAAAGTCAGGAGCTACAAATACGGCAGCTGCTGACTTTTAAAATAAGGACACTTACCTGTCCAGGATGCCCACGATGTCGGCACCCAAAGCCGATCTATCCCTCGGCTCTCGGGTGCCGCGCCATCATCT
Organism: Rana kukunoris; assembly: GCA_029574335.1. Taxonomy (NCBI): domain Eukaryota; kingdom Metazoa; phylum Chordata; class Amphibia; order Anura; family Ranidae; genus Rana; species Rana kukunoris. The sequence continues at coordinate 583,598,092 of CM056050.1, forward strand.
TCGGTAGGGGAATCAGGAAGTGAAGCCTCGCGGCTTCACTTCCTGGTTCCCTACTGCACATGTGTGACTCGCGCTGCGCAATGCCACTGGTCCCTGCTGTCTTCTGGGACCTGTGTGTCTCCCAGAAGACAGCAAGGGGGATGGAGAAGGCACCGGAAGTGGCGTAGATACCTGCTGGTGGCTCGGGTATCTTCTCCCCCTGAAAGGTGCCGGAGAGGGGGAGAAATCCAAAAAGTGGAAGTTTCATTTTTGGGTGGAACTCCTCTTTAAGGGGACACATGACATCACGGATCAGGACGAAGACCCCTGAAGAAAGGTGTGTATGCAGTTTTTTTTTTTTATAAAAATGGTATAAGGTGCTCCAAGGAAGGGGGAAGGACAGATTTGAGGGGGTGGGGGGGGAGGAAGGAGGGCTCTGGAGATGGGCTTTCAAGTATTATCATTATAATTATTTATATTCGTTTCTTATATTTTACCATTAATATTAGGGGGTGAGCCCTATGTTCGAGTCGAACGTAAGTAAAGTTTGTACCTGGTGGGTGTCTACCATATAGGATGCCTTTAAAGTGGCACATTTTCCCGTGTTTAGAACAGTCCCTGCACGAAATGAAATTTCGAAAGGAAAAAAAGTAATTTAAAACTACTATTCATGAATTGTCGGGTCCCGGCAATACAGATAAAAGTCATTGAAAAAAATGGGCGAACCAAAATTAGAAAAAAAAAAGCGTGGGGGTCCCCCCAAATTAAGGGAAACCCTGAGCCTTTTTTTTGTTTATGGCGTAGAGGTCCCCCTCAAAATCCATACCAGACCCTTCAGGTCTGGTATGGATTTTAAGGGGAACCCCGCGCCAAAATTAAAAGAAAAATGGCGTGGGGGTCCCCCCAAAAATCCACGCCAGACCCTTATCCGAGCATGCAACCTGGCAGGCCACAGGAAAAGATGGGAGACGAGAGAGCACCCCCCCCTAAACCGTACCAGGCCAGTTATTATTATAATTATTATTAATATTTGTCCTATTTTTTTTTATTTATTATTACTGTTATTATTATTATTACTATTACAGAGTATTATTATAGCACCAACAGTTTGCACATTGCTTGTCAACATAAAACAGGACAGTACAGTTACAATACAATTCAGGAAAATATAGTTAGAAGGGCCCTGCTCATGAGAGCTTACAGTCCCATGGTATGTCGGGACAACTGACTGGGGTTCTAGTCTTTCCCTGCCCAATAAATAAAAGCATTGTTATTGCTTTCTGTATTCCCGCAATGTACAATGGGAACCTAGCCTAAGTAAGGGAAATCACTCCAACAGAGCCACAGATAGCAGTAAAAATCTGCCAGGGGTTCTAATCTTTCTTCACTCTATCCAAAGCTGAAAAAGTTATGGATTGACTTTACTTTAAGAGAGACTAAAAATAACTGGAAACAAAAAAAACTACAGTTAATGTACTTCAAAACTATTCAAAAGAGCAGAAATCTAATATAAACACACATGTAACAAAAACCAGTCGTCAGTGTAAGCACTAAGCCCCTTGTTTGTATTGCTTGACTCGTCTCTGACAATGTGTGTCTGGATGGTGGTGGTTAAGTAGTCTAGACACCAATGATAATATGACCTAGTAATGCTAGGTTCCCCCGGCTTCCTCATTGTTTCCATTTCTGCCTACAGAATATTTCCTAGACTCGTGTAACATCTACATGTGGTGTCTACATCTTCATACACATGTTACCCAGAGAGGAATTCCTACATCGGTGCTGCTGCTACGTGGGAGCTGCCTGTAGGACATCTGCAAGATACACATCCCACACAGGTACACCGGTGCTGTACATTCTCATGTATTATTCCCTTCATGCCTGTTCTCTTTTTTTAGAAAAGCATTGCGTTAAAGAAAACCCTTATATGCAGGGTTTGACAAATTTACTTGGAATCTAGGAGCCAGCTAAAAATGTTAGGAGCCAGAAAAAGCGCCTCGTCCCAACGAGCTTGCACGCAGAAGCAAACACATACGTGAGTAGTGCCCGCATATGTAAATGGTATTCAAACCACACGTGAGGTATCATTAGAGCGAGAGCAATAATTCTAGCTCTAGACCTCCTCTAACTTAAAACATGCAACCTGTAGGTTTTTTTTAAACGTCGCCTATGGGGATTTTAAAGGGTAAAAGTTTGTCGCCATTCCACAAGCGGACACAATTTTAAAGCGTGACATGTTGGGTGTCAATTTACTCGGCGTAACATTATCTTTCACAATAAAAAAAATTGGGATAACCTTTTTCCCAAAAAAAATGCGCTTGTATAACCGCTGCACAAATATGGCGTGACAGAAAGTATTGCAGCGATCACCATTTTATTCTCTATTCTCACAGTGGTGACAATTGATGGCATGGCACAGTGGTGACGTTTGATGGCATGGCACAGTGGTGACGTTTGATGGCATGGCACAGTGGTGACGTTTGATGACATTGTGGTAGATGTGAAATAAAATGAATATTTTTGTGTTATGAATAGAGCCACTCAGATATTGCCTTTCCATCATTATATAGTTTGTTTCCTTTTTATTGCTTGATCTTTGGAGTTATTATGTATGTATGGGAATGATCAATACTGTTATTTTCCTTGATAAGATTTATCAGATATTACCTTGTAAAAGTTACCATTTGAAATGAAGTGTGTATATTCCTTGAAAATATTTGTCCAGATATTATTCTAAAGATACGACTACGCATCTGTTTGAAATGAAGAATCAGATATTGTTTTGGGGTTGTGAACCCAGCATTGAAGATATGAAATTAAGTTTCAGAGGTTACCATTTAAAGATGAAGATACAAAGGACTGTTGTAGAGCAGCTTTGGCTCGCTCCTCATTCTCACTCCAACCCCCCCCCCCACCTGCTGCATTCCTGAATAGCTTGCCTTAAGCTTCGAGAGGAAGTGAAACCATCCCCCATTGCTGAAGGAATGTGTGTCTCGTGACGTTGAAGGAAATCTTTGCCTTGTGAGACTTTGGAAGGGACTGATCGTAGGAGCTGACAATTGACTTTTTCTTATGCCTGTATGAACTTGCCAATGAGGGTTACATGCTGAGTCCATGGGAGGTGGGGGAGATGGGTGTGACATATGATGTGAACCAATGAGAAGATTTTGTGATGTTTTATGTTTAATAAAACTGGAGAGCTGGTTGAGTTCCGGCCTCTTTGGCTGACCATGTTGGAAAGGTAAGATGTGAAACGTGTTGTCTAAGTTCGCACGCTCTCAATAATTTGGAATCGACCGGTAGAAATGGCTAACCCTGAGAAATTGTGTCAGGAAATCAAAGAGTCTTCATCAGCATGGCACAGTGGTGACAATTGATGGCATGGCACAGTGGTGACAATTGATGGCATGGCACAGTGGTGACGTTTAATGGCATGGCACAGTGGTGACGTTTGATGGCATGGCACAGTGGTGACAATTGATGGCATGGCACAGTGGCTGCAAAGTAAACAATATCAATATCCCTTTACCCTAACTCAGTGGTGCTAGTGTGAACCATAAGTGCAACAGTCCTATAAATTATGGTTTTAAAATTATGATTTTTTGCCTTCTCTTTACCTGCTTTTGGTGCTCTGTGTGCAGCCTCCGGCCAGCTCCTTCCTGTCACTCCCCCCTGGCAGTGACGTAGGTGGCACCGCCCCCCCCTCGGAGGAATTCCCCAATCCCCGGGGTGAGAGGCAGTCGGAGGCGGAGCGCCCGCAGCCTGTGCTCTCCGCTTGTATCATCCCTGACCCAGCTCAGCCACACTCCAGCCACCTCAAAGCATAGGCCGCAAAGCCGCGGCCTCAATTAGCGGCACAACGCGATTGCGGGTGGGGAGGGGATGCGCGGTGATGCTTACAGGATACCCCAGCTCTGCTATCCATCCCGGCCGGCAGCTCGCCCCACTACAGCCCCCTCGAGGCATAGGCCGCAAAAGCCGCGGCCTCAATTAGCGGCACGACGCGATTGTGGGGGTGATGCGCGGCGATGATCACAAGATACCCCAGCTCTGCTGCCATGGGCGCCAGCTCGATAATTCTAGGCGCAACGGCGACCTGGCGCCCGGAATTTGTCGAATTTTGCTTATATGTATTGCTGACATCAACTTTTTCATTCTTACCTTTATATTTCCTTATCGGACAAATGATCGTCCGTTTTTTGTATGCTAATCTCACGTCTAATCTGATGAGTTTACTAAAGTCACGAAAATTCTCGTACAACAGAATAAAAAATCGGAAGTCATGTCATGTATTGCATTTTCGAACGACAGCTGAACTGTTTAAACGAAAATCGTATGACAGAAAAAAAGCCAATTATCAATCTTTTGTTTACATCATGTGATTAGTTGTCATTGGCTGACAGCTGGTACAGTGGTACGTGCGGTGACGTCATTACGCTCTGGAGGAGGGTCCTTGCTGATCTGTTTGCCGGCCGGCAACTTTGTATTTTATATGCCTGTCTAACTCATCTCCCATGTGAGTATTCTGGTTTTTACTATTTTAAATAAATGTCCCAGCGGGATTACGCTATGTCTGCCTCTATTTATCATTTACATATGATCTAATTGGTGGAGTTGCTGAGTGGAGCCCCGGTGTAAACACTGCCCTAGGATTTGGGATTCGTCCTGGTTCTCTAAAGGCCGCGGCTGGGTCACAGCCGACTGTTGATTACAGCCATTCTTCTGGTAAGCTGCTTATACTTCTGGTGGTGGGCCACATTGAAAAGCCAAGTTCGAGCACAGTGGTGTTTATTATATGTCCATCCTGATTAAAGACCAGCGGAGATTTATCTTGGAGCCAACTTACTACTTCTCTCATGTTTGAAGGATTGTTTATCTCCACACGACTGATATATGGACTCTTTTTGATTGGATCGAGTCCGGGTGACAAGGCGCAGCTCTAAATCTTTGTTTTTGTTGTATTTCCCCTTGTGTTTCGGCACAAGAGCTGCCGCCTCCCCCCTATTTTTTATTTTTATTTTTATGTTAGTAACTGACCACACCGGTACTAATTGATTATTTAACTGTGACAAGCGCAATTTTTTCTCTGTATTACAGTGGTAAGGGGCTGGGACCGGGACTCTGATCTGTGATCAGCCGAGTCCTATTGACTCGATGATCACAGAGCGCACCGCCACCCCCGCAGGGGGTGCTCAGGCAGTTCATGCATGGGAGGACGTCTATTGACAGTCCACGGCAATTAAGGTCCGCGCTGTAGCCATCATTCGGCTATAGCACGGGTGCAAAGCGCTTAAAAGTGGATTTGATTTTCGTTCAGTAAGATCCATTCATTCCAAAATCAAATGTTAAAAGCAAATAAAATCTTTCGAATGTATCTAAATCTCCAAATCCACGCTCAGATTGCACTCACTCAGATTGCGCCTCACTCCCCTCATTTACTGTAATCTATAGAGTTCCTCTGGCTTGCTGATCGCTACAAGTTGGGTGAATTTTGCCACGAACGGGAAGCATTGCGGCCACAGCATGTAAACAGCCCTGTCCACTGCAGCTTAAGGGTTGGCGGTTGGCAAAAGGTGGCTCAACCATGCAATTATGCCGCCTTCCCCCCCCCCCCCCCCAACTTCATATGTAAAGGAAGCCTAATGCCGAGTACACACAATAATTTTTTCGTAATGGAGATAGCACATTCATCACGCTGTAACAGACAGAAAAGTGCCAATCGTCTTTTATAGGGTTGTCCAGATACCGATACTAGTATCGGTATCGGGACCGATACCGAGTACTTGCGGGAGTACTTGTACTCGCGCAAATGCTCCCGATACCTAAATAGAATACTTTTTTTGTATTTATCAACATGTTCTGTGAAAATTCTTTGAGTTTTTTACTACTGCGTGACAAGAAAATAAAACATGTCTTGAGTTAGAGTTCTTCATAATTCTAAAGAAAATATCCTTAGTCTGTATTGTGGTATGAAAACTGTCACATGACATTTTAAAAAAGTATCGGTATTTGGTATCGGCAAGTACATGAAAAAAAGTATCGGTACTTGTACTCGGTCCTAAAAAAGTGGTATCGGGACAACCCTAGTCTTTTACTAGCACGAAATCAGCTAAAGCAGCCCAAAGGGTGGCGCCATCCGCATGGAACTTCCCCTTTATAGTGCCGTCCTACGTGTTGTACGTCACCGCGCTTTGCTAGAGCATTTTTTTTCATGATCGTGTGTGGGCAATGTTGTTTTAATGATGAAGTTGGAAAAAACTTTGTTTTTTCTAGAGGCTGAAAAACATAGTTTTTTCCAAACCCGAAAAATTATTGTGTGTACGCGGCATCAGACTTTTCCAAAGAATTTTCGTTGGACTTTCCATCCATCCATGACCATCTTAACACATTATGGCTTCATGCTCCTGGAGAACCCACCGCAGGCAGACTTTGTGGCAGGTTTACCCACTGGCCGGCCAGTGGTTGGATAGGGTCTAGTGTTGCGTTGTTAGGCCACGGACACAAGCATTTTTTTGGCAGGAGTTTCTCTTTAGTCCATCCAGTCTACAGAAGATCGGTGATCGTACACAAAAATAAGTAGACTAACAACGGAGAATCTGTTCTAGCAATTTATGGAGGTGTTCGTCATTCCGTTGTGTCTGTTGGTACCACAGAGAGTAAACATGTTATAAATCAAGTGAGTGTCAGAATGTGGTTTTGCAGAATTATAATGTAAATGTTTAATGCTCTCACAATGATGTGCACTGATTAGCTGGGAGAACAGAGGAATTCAGCGCACGATGAAGGCGGCACACAACCACAAGAATGAATTACTCTATCTGTGTTCTTGTATACATTTTTACAGCAACCACTGGAAATCCTACAAAGACTCGGAACTACAGGCCTACGTGGACTTGTGTTTTAAGTTAGAACAGCAGAACAGCCGTTTTGTTATAAATATCGACATTCCCTAATTTCAGGGATAGCTAACCCCAGATTTACTGATTTAGAACTGCTGGGGATAGACCTGGATTTAGAGAATTTAGCCTTTAACTGGAAAACTTGTGAGGAGAAAGGATTTTTATTGCAGAAGAGACACTCTTTTGAATTTAGTTGCTCTTTCACACAACAGTGGCATTGGTAGCTAAGACACGCTTCAGGACTGGTTACTAAGATGCACAACAGCATTGGTTGCTAAGATGCAGAGCAGCATTGGTTGCTAAGACAGAGTGGCATTGGTTGCTAAGATGCACAACCACATTGGTTGCTAAGATGCACAACCACATTTGGTGCTAAGACATACAGCAGCATTGGTTACTAAGATGCACAGCAGCATTGCTTGCTAAGATGCACAGCCACATTGATTGCTAAGACAAACAGCAGCATTGGATACTAAGACATACAGCAGCATTGGTTACTAAGGTGCACAGCAGCATTGGTTGCTAACATGCACAGTCACATTGGTTGCTGAGACATACAGCAGCATTGGTTACTAAGATGCACAGCCGCATTGGTTACTTAGATACACAGCCACATTGGTTGCTAATATGCACAGCAGATTTTTTTTTTTTCCAAATAGTTTTTATTGTAATAATCAGAACACAAGGATACAATAGTCACAGCAGTGCATTACAATGCTCTTGAATATAGGTTACAGTTGATTAACACATATGGAAAAAGCATTAAACTGCAATCGCCAATTCAGCGGAACAGATATTTGAAACACAGGTCATGGGCGGCACCCCTGGCATGGGAATGGGTTGAAGCAAAACCTACATAAGGGGGACCATCGTGCACGTACCCAACCCCCGCCCACCCCTATAGGGAACATAACTGTAGGCGGGAGGGTATACTAGAAGGTCTAAAATCAGGGGTGAGTCAGCCCGGTCCTGGCAATTGCAGCGTCCCAGCCATCCGGGTTGAGACCTGTGTCTATGTTGTAACCGTTTGGCAAAGGGGGCCAAATATCCCAATGATCAGCGGGGTTTCTTATCCGGATATGCCATCCTAACATTGACTCTTCGTACACAAGCGCTGAGGCCCATGCCGAAGGTGTTAGTGGAGGAGGGGGGAGATGGGTAATAAGGAGGGGGAGTTCGGGGACAGTCAGTAAGTCGTCAGAGTAAGTGGGTCTAGGAGCGTCAGTGCGGGAGGGGGGGTGTCAGAGGGGGTCGATCTGGAGCTCGTGGTGAGAGACTCCCTGTAGTGCATCCAACAGCCCCAGGTAAATCTGAATTTCTCAGAAGCATCCCAAGCTTGATGTATAAGTCTTTCCATCTCTTCGATTTTGTTAACCCTATTCTGCCAATCAACAATGGTGGGTGGTTGAGGGTCTTTCCATCGCAGTGGAACACACTGTGTGGCAGCATTTATCAGGTGGAGCACTAGGGATTTTCGGTAAACCGAGTTAGGGAGGGACGTATGGTGTAACAGGTATTGCGCCGGGGTGTAGTCCGGAGTGTATCTGGTGATACTGGCAATAAGGGCGTGAACCCCCTCCCAAAATGGTTGGAGTCTAGGGCATTCCCACCAAATGTGTATAAGAGTACCCTCGGCTGCTGCACACCTCCAGCAAGTGGGGGGGACTGCGGGGAAGAACTTGTGAAGTTTGCTGGGGGTCCTATACCATCTCGAGTAGATCTTATACCTGTTCTCCTGTGCTGATACATTTATAGAACCCTTGTGTGTACCATCTCGATTTTTTCCTCATACCCCCTTTTCCCCATTCCTCTCACTTTCCAGCCCAATCACCTTCCGGTTCCCATCCCCATATTTTTCTCCTTCCCCAACCCCATCCACTCCTGTTTGTTTTCCACCATGTACCTCCATTATCTCATCCTTGTAAGACTCCTACACAACTCATACCCAACCATTGGCCATTTTTTGATACTAATTACTTCACTTAACTCTAGGACTCCCTTTCTCTACTCTTTGAATCCCATTTTTCTCCACCCTTCTGGTCTACCCGGATGCCACCATTCTTGTCTGGTGCTTCCTCGTAAGTGGCTGAGGGCCACTCTTGGGCGGTCACGTTTGGGATTGGGCGAGACTGAGGGACGGATCGGGAGTACCGTCGGCTTTGGGCCCCTGCATATCACGTCTGCATCGGACCACATCTGGATGCCCCATAACTCAAATTTCTGGGTAAATATATGCTGCTGTTGATGATGAATCTTTGATTACTGTGGAAGGGAGAAGAAAAGCTCCTCTCCCTTAAACTTATTATACTGATGTTGTTCTCTGTGCATATATCTTCCCTGTGGTCCTGGGAGTCGGTGTACCCCCCCTCTTTCTTTCCCTTTTCATAAGGGGATAGACCCCACAGGGAGGACACAGAGACAAATCAAGATCTTCTGTACATATTTATTTATAATATTAAATCTTTTTCAGCCACAATCCTCTGAAGAAGACCGAATGGTCGAAACGCGTTAGGAATATACACCCGCCTGCCACTATTCAGGCCATGTATTTCATTATTGATCTGGAAATGTTATGGTTATTTTAATCAATTTTTGTTACTCTGCCGCAACTCATTCCTTGTATACCCCTAAATTTTATGTCAATAATCACTTTTGTAATAAAACGTTTTTACCATAGACGTTGCATTGCCATTTTACTTCAAATCTGCTGCTTCAAAGCCCCATTGGGACCCCTTTTTTCTATCCAAATGTGTATAAGAGTACCCTCGGCTGCTGCACACCTCCAGCAAGTGGGGGGGACTGCGGGGAAGAACTTGTGAAGTTTGCTGGGGGTCCTATACCATCTCGAGTAGATCTTATACCTGTTCTCCTGTGCTGATACATTTATAGAACCCTTGTGTGTATGGGCCCAGATCGAGTTCCAATCATCATCGGAAATGGGGAACCCAAGATCGGCTTCCCACTTACCGTGGATGTCAGCATTGGAAGTCGTTTGAGGAGTGAGTGTAGAGTACAGGGTAGAAATCAGATGCCGTTGTGGCTCAGCGGATTGGCATAGCTTTTCTAAAGGCGTGAGGGCCCTACACCAACGGGCTGGTGGTGACGTGCTTTGTAGGAAATGCCTGAGCTGGAAGAATTTGAATCTGGGAATGTGAAAGTCAGGGAATTTTAGAGCCATGGCAGATTCAGAGAGGAGAACTCCACCATCAAAAAACTGAAATGCCCGTAATGAGGGAGCTGTCCGCGTGGACTGTGGGTCGACCGCGCCGACACCGTCTGGAAACCCCGGGTTGTGGTTAAGCGGCGTCAGAGGGCCAGGGAAACGGGCGGTACCTGGGCCGTCATTAGTAACCTTTAGGCAAGACAGGACGGGATTAATCAGAGGATGGTTTGCGCACGTTGTGGGGGTGAGGGTCGGATCAATCCAAGGAAGGTGGGAGATTCGAAAACCTACAAAGGCTTCCTTGAGTGCCACCCAATCCTTGTCCGCTCCGTGGAGATGCCAATCTACCACCCTCGTCAGCAGGCAGGCCCTGTGGTAGCGGGCTAGGTCCGGCAAACCAATGCCACCTCTAAGTTTGGGAAGAGTGAGTCTATCCCATTTCAGTCGAGCCGGGCGTCCGGCCCACAGAAAGGTACTACATGTGGACTTAAAGGAAGACAAAAAGGCAGGAGGGAGTTTGATAGGGATTGCCTGTAACAGATAGAGGAGCCTCGGAAGGACATTCATTTTTAAAATGGCCGCCCTACCAAACCATGAAAAAGTACCTTTGCTCCATTCAACCAGGTTCTCTTTAACCTTATGCAAGGTGGGCAGAAAGTTCCTAGCATATAAATCGGAGATCCTAACGGGCAGCTTGATTCCTAAATAGGTGACTTCATTGGGCTCCCATTTGAAGGGGAAATTTTGCTTACATTGGGCTACCAGATTCTGTGGGAGAGAGACGTTGAGTGCGGAGGATTTACCGAAATTAATTTGTAGGTTGGAAAGCGTTTTAAAGAGGCGAAAGTCTTTAAGCAAATTTGGTAATGTGACCAAGGGATTTGTCAGAAAGAGTAATATGTCGTCCGCATATGGGGCAACCTTGTATTGCTTGCGCCGTATCGTGACGCCCTTAATGTACTAGTTGTCCCGTAGCCGTCTAAGGAGGGGCTCCAGGGACAGGATGAAAATTAAGGAAGAGAGGGGACATCCCTGCCTTGTGCCATATTGTACCGAGAAGGCGTCTGAGATCCTGCCGTTCACCCGGACCCTAGCAGTAGGGACCGAGTAGAGGGCCATAATCATACGGAGAAATTGAGCGGGTAGGCCCGTTTTGTGTAGGACCGCCTCAATATAGTCCCAGGCCACCCTATCAAACGCCTTCTCGGCATCAAGGGAAAGCATGAACCCCTGGGTGTTGGACGTGGACATCCAGTGATGGATATTTATTGCTTTCGTGGTGTTATCCCTGGCCTCCCTGCCAGGGACAAAACCCACCTGGTCGGTAGAGATCAGGGTCGGAATGTAGGGAAGTAGTCTATTGGCCAGTACTTTAGCATAAAGCTTCACGTCTACATTCAACAGTGAGATGGGCCGGTAGTTGGGGACCAATGTGGCATCCTTTCCTGGCTTGGGAACATGTGCTTCTAACAGATCTGTGCCAGTAGCGGGAGAGAAAGGTATGTCATTGAATGCTCTGACAAAATGGGGGAGTAGTAGGGAGGAGAATGCCTTATAATAGCCCGAAGTGAGACCGTCTGGGCCAGGGCTTTTACCCGGTTTCAATTGTTGTAGTGCTTTAAGTGTTTCGTCCACCGTCACCTGTGCGTCTAAGTGCGAGAAGTCCGGGACTTGGGTGGGGGGGACCCATACTGAGAGAGGAAGTGGTCGATGACCTGGGCTCGTGATTGGGGGGATCCCGTGTCAGTGGGGGTGGGCCGGTTGTACAGGGATGAGAGATACGATGTGAATTGTTTAGCGATCAGATCAGTCCTGCGCAGTTTCTCCCCTGTAGGGGTAGTGATTGAGTGGATTGTGTTGGCCACTTTCTTCTTTTGGAGGGCAGCCGCCAGCAATTTCCCTGATTTGTTGCCAAATTCGTAATATAGTTTCTGCGTCAGGGCAAATTTGCGAGTCCGTCTAGAATGGAGTTCTGCTCGTAAGTCGTTTCTGGCCTCCAGCAGGGCTTCGAGTGAATCCGCCGCCAGGGATCGTTTGTGGGCCAGCTCGAGGGACCTAACTTTGTCAGAGAGTTCGTTGATGCGGGCCGACCGCAATTTGCGGAGTTTCGCCATGAGGGAGATTATTTCACCCCTGAGAACACACTTATGCGCCGCCCAAACCGTCGCAGGCGCTATCTCTGCGGGCGAATTGACGGCAAAGTATTGCGCAATACTAGCAGATATGGCGGCCGAGTCTCCCGGGTCAAGGAGTAGAGTCATCCATCCTCCAAACGGACCGACCCGGTCGTTGACCCTGCCAGGTAAGCGTCATGGAGACCGGGTGGTGGTCCGAGAGCACCATAGGTTCTATAGTAGCGTCAGTCAGGCGAAACAGGTCCGCCTGTGAGAGGAAGAGGAAGTCAATGCATGAATATTTGGTGTGTAGAGGGGAGTAGAACGCATAGTCCTTGACCGTCGGGAACAGCGTACGCCATGAGTCGTGTAGAGTTAGCAAGTGCAACTGGGTTTTGATAGCTCGGAGAGCGCGATATGTCAAGCATGAGGACCCGTTCGAGGTGTCAAGGAGGGGGGTCAGAGGGACGTTGAAGTCCCCCCCAGTATCAGCATACCAGATTGGAAGGCTATGAGACGTTGAACAACGTTACGAAAGAACGGGACATGGTGTGAATTAGGGGCGTAGATGTTAGCAATGGTGAATGAAAACTTATATATAGCGCGGCCCATGCGAACTGAATCGCCTCTGGGCGCTTGTTGTTCCTGTCTCCTTTGGTATCAAAAGAGATGAGTCTTGATCTTTCTCCTGAATGCTAGGTAGTTCTCCTCCAACCGAATACTGGTTGGCAATGCGTTCCATAGTCTGGGACCTTGGACCGCGAATCTTCTATCTCCTTTGGATTTGTATCCGGCTTTCGGTATCTGCAGGAGGTTTTGATCAGTGGATCGCAGAACGCGATTGGGGTTGTGGGCTTTTATTTTATCGCATAGATATTGGGGGGCGTTCCCATGGGCACATCTATGCGTTAGACAGAGTGCTTTAAAAGTGATTCTGTCTTTTACTGGCAGCCAGTGAAGGGATCTCAGTGAAGGTGAGATTGATTCCCAGGGTTTTTTCCCAGTCACAAGTCTAGCGGCCGTATTTTGAACGACTTGTAGACGAGCGATTTGGTACTTAGGGAGTCCGAGGTAAAGGGCATTTGCGTAGTCCAATCTGGAGTTAACAACTGCTCCCACCACGACCGCTATGTCTTCTTTGGGGATAAAAGGGATAAGCCTGCGTAGTAGGCGCAGCAGATGGTGAGATCCGCTGACTACTGACCCTATTTGTGCGTCCATAGTCATGTAGGAGTCGAAAATGACCCCGAGGCTTTTGACTTTGGCGCTAGGGGTGATGATTTTGCCCAGAATGGGCGGGGGTGTCCAAGTTGTTGCAGGTAGATTCTTACGCTTGGCTTGCAACAGAAGGAGTTCTGTTTTCGCTCCGTTGAGTTTAAGATAACTCTTTGTCATCCAGTCCTCTATCAAAGAGAGGCATGTCTCTAGATTGAGGTGGTGATCCTTTTTATTGCAAATGCGGAAATACAGTTGCGTGTCGTCTGCATATGAGTGATAGAGCAGTTTTTGACTGCTGATGATCTCAAAAAGCGGACGAAGATAGATGTTGAATAACACCGGCGACAGCGGGGATCCCTGAGGGACTCCGTATGATACCGTGCGTTTTTCCGAAAAGAAAGGTCCTAACTTCACTATTTGCGATCTGTTTTCCAAAAAAGAGGAGAACCAAGATAAATCGCCTTCTGCGACTCTGGCTACTTCAGCTAGCCGGGTCAATAGAAGCTTGTGGTCTACTGTGTCGAAAGCTGCGCTCAGGTCTAACAGAACCAGAAGACAGGATTCTCCTTCGTCTGCGGCCTCGAGAGCGTCGTCCCATATCTTGAGCAATGCTGTTTCTGTCCCATGTCCAGGGCGGAAACCTGATTGAAATGGGTCGAGTAGGTTGTGGGTGTCTAGATGCTGTTGCAGCTGTTGCACCACTGCTTTCTCCATAATCTTGGAAAAAGTGTTTAAGCTTGTTATAGGGCGGCGGTGGAGTGGATCCTTGGGGTCCAGGGTAGATTTCTTCAAGATGGGTCTAATTATACCCTCCTTCAACTGGGAGGGCACTATGCCCTCCATGAAAGATTGGTTAATGAGCTGTGTGATAGGAGGTGCCAGGATGTCGGCACACTCCTTCAACAGTTTGGTGGGGATGATATCATTTGGTGCAGTGCTGTTACGCAGAGCACCGATGATATATTTTGTGGCTTGGATAGTGATGGGTTCCAGCGTGAACTTACCTGGTTGGGGTGAATTACTACAGGTGTTGTGTAACTTGTTACAGGGGGGGCTACGGGGGGAATTTTTCTGCTGAATGCTTTGCCGGATTCCCTCAATTTTATTAATGAAGTAATCCGACAATTCATCGCAAAATTCTTGTGAGTCTAAATTGGGGGCTTCAAGACATCCTGGATTCATGGTCGCAGTGACCAGCTTGAAGAGTTCGCGGGGGCGATTCAAGGCGCTGTTGATGGCCTCAGAAAAATAATTTTTCTTGGCCTTGAAGGTTTCTTTGTGATATTTCTTAGTTATTGCCTTGTAGATAGAGAGGTTCTCATCCAAAGGGCTTCTCTTCCAGGCGGCTTCTGCCCTTCTGCGCTCTTGCTTCAGTAACGCCAGTTGGTTGTTGAACCAGCTGGAGTTTTTTTTCCGGATGTTGGTTTTACGTTTCGGCGCTATTAAGTCGGCTGACTGTAATAGGGCTGTGTTTATGGAATCCAGTGTTTCTTCAGCTGATTGATGCGGCTGAATTGTTTTTATTTTTTTCCTTAACGTGGTTTTGAAGAATTCCGAGTGGAGCTTCTTCTGACATCTAGTCCAGTGTGTAGTCACTGGATTTGATGTTTTTGTTAAGGGGGGAGGTTGGAAAGAATGAATTTGATGGCATGGTGATCTGACCATGGCAACGGTTCATTTTCCAAAATTTTTATTTCCAGATTTTGTCTGAAAATAAGATCGAGCGTGTGACCTGAAGCATGTGTGGGCCCACATACTAGTTGTTTTAGCCCTAGACCTTCCAGGTGGTCAATGCAGGCATCGGCCACAGGGTCTTGTGGGGAGTTGGCCCAGAGGTTGAAATCCCCAAGCAGCAAAAGGTGTTTGCTATTAAGGGTATAGGTGGAGATGAAGTCCGTCAATAATGGAAGAAGCTGCGATTTTGGGCCAGGTGGCCTATAGCAGAGTAGAATCCGGACGGTCTCCTGGGAGTTTGCTTGCAGTTGCAGAGTAAGGGTTTCCATGAATGGAAGAGGGTTTTGAAAGACTGGTTTAGTGATCGCCAGATGAATCTTATGGATCACGGCCAGTCAATGGTCACAGGTGTATCGAGAATTTTCCCTTTAAGGAAAATAAATCTCCCGTCCGGAGAGGGCAGTGTTTTGCGAGCAATATGGAGACCCCCTTGGACTTTGAGATGTCATTGGTGGCATGAAATGCCGTTGGGAAGTGCTGGCTCCTCAGGGTTGGTACGCTGTCTGACCTGAAATGTGTTTCCGGTAACAGGACTATTTGCGGTTTTTCTTTGTATACCGAGGTGAGGAGTTGGGAGCGCTTTTCAGGGGTGTTAAGGCCACGGACGTTCAGGGAGTACAGTTTCAGTCGTAGGGAGGGAGGTCCCAGGTCAGAGGACGGGTCGACCCGGTCAAGTGTGGCAGTCATTGTCCCCGAAAGGGGGGGGGGGGGAAGGAGGGGAGGGCGGTGGAGTAAGTAGGATGAAGGTGGAACAAGAACAAGATAGGGGGAGGGAAGGGAGTAGATGCACAATCACACCGTCGGTTCAGGGCACGGTATATGGTCGCAGAAGCGGAGATAGGACGGTGGTTTGGGAATGGGAACCTAAGGTATGTGGGAACGGAGCTACCTGGACAGGCACGCCAGTCAAAACTGGCAAGCACGTCCTCGGGTACCGCCGCGTGGGGGTTGGACGAGAGCTGTCAGGAAAATGAACTGTTCAAAATGCAAAACTAAAACAAATAAACAAATCAATAAAAATATAGAAATGGTCCCATACCACCCCAGAACAACCTTAAAATGATGTGAGGCCTATACCCAGCCACATGGGAAAATGAGCTGTAACACTACCTAGTTGAGGAGCGGGGATACCCCCCCCCGGCACCAGACCCTCCCCCTACACCCACGGCAGTGTGTGTCCCTCCTGTCGGGCCGGGAAGGTATGCCCCCCCGGCCATCGGGGGAGTGAGGATCCCCCGTCCAACCGCATAACCCGGGTATACCAGGCCTGGGCGGGGGCCGCTATGCTACCCTAGACGTCTACAGCTGAGATGTCAGCCCCCCAGTACAGGGTATGAGAAGGCGTTGACTAATTGTGTCCCAAGTGCCAAGCTTTACGATTCCCCGGAGCGATCATCCCCGTGGATCAGATTACATCGAGCTCCCGAAGGGGCGGGCTGATAATAGTATGACCGTCCAGGAGGAGCCCGGAACCCCTCAGGAATACCTCGGGGAACAGTCCCCCCTGGAGTCCCCGGCAGAGTCCAAAGCGGGAACACATAGCCGTGCACAGTCTCGGGGGAATCAGCCCTGCCTGGGGAGCATCCGTGTTTCACTCCTGCTCTGCACACCGGTGGGCCGGAGCTCCAGCCCCAATCAGACAGTCTCTAGTATCCGGGTAGCGTAGGAATCATGGTCCTCGGGGTGAGCCGGTCAGCTGGCAATAGTCAAGTCCTGGAACCCACGGGTATGTCATGTCGGCATAGACCCCCGGGCATAGGCAGTCCAGCAGTGTCCAAGGGCGGATGTAGAGGGGCTTGGTACAGGATGCCGTGCGTTCCTTCCGTCTGCCGGGGCGGAGACACGTATGCATGGAGGCTAGGGAGCTTCCGGGAGGATGCAAGCATTCTGGGATGCGTAGTTTAGGCGAGTGTACCCGCCGCTCTGCATTCTGGGCCGTGTAGTTTGAATGTATACTTCGGCCAGGGGGCGGGACCATTGATGTCCGATTGTGGCCTTTCAACAGCCTATCCCGTGAGTTGCAATAGTAGGCGGGCACCCTAGTAGTGTGGGCGCAGTGCGGGAAACACGTCCCGTCCTGGTTATGCATCAGTACAGTCACTCAGCGGCCCCCAACGAAGAAGGTTCAATGCATCACCTGCCGAAGCAGCCCAGTATGGTCCAAGTGCAGCTTCTCGGCCCCCAGTCCCTGGTGTAACGTAGGCACCAGCGAACGAAGTGAAACACGGACAAAAAATAAAAATAAATATAAACCGAAAGGCTCACGAACAGTCCAACATGGAAACTTCAGATATCTGGCAGTGATCAGGCTGATATCCTAAACAACGCGTAGCACAACACTGTGACTGAATGCGGCTTCCGGGGGGCCTCAGTAATCTCGCCGGGCTCTCCGGGCGGCCGGTGGAGGGGAGGCCAGTTGATCCATTCTAGGGGCCTGCGGGCCGGGGTGGTTCCGAGAGCCCGATGGGGAGCGGCGACGGCGGTAGCCGGTAGCTTGTGTCTCCATCGGGCCAGCGATGCACGGATTGACGGTAGGCCGAGTACCAATCCGGGACCGCAACGAGGGGCAACCCCAGGGTGTCACAGAAACGCGGTAAGTCCTCCGGGACCTTCAGCAATGCAGTGCGGCCCTGGTGTGAGGCCGACAAGCAAAATGGAAACTTCCATTTGTATCCAATGTTCTTGGCTCGGAGGCTCTCCAACAGGGGCCTGAGGTCCCTGCGGTGTTGAAGCGTGATCCCAGACAGGTCCTGGAAGTTCTGGATCGGCGAGTCGTGATGTGTCAGGCGTTTGCCTCTGGCCATTCGTAAGATGTCCTCCTTCAGCCTGAAGTCAGGGAGACAACATATTATGTCCCGCGGGGGATCCGTTTCCCTTCCCTTGGGGCGCAAGGCACGGTGGATTCTCTCCATATCGATGCGTGCCTGAGGTGGTCTACCGAGGGCCGAGTTAAACAGCTCCACAACTGCTGGCACAAGGTGGTCCCCCTCCACCGATTCGGGTAGGCCCCGGACCCTCAAGTTGTGTCTGCGACCCCTATTGTCCAGGTCTTCCAAATGGCGGTTTATGTCCCGCAATTGATGGGTGTGGTCGTCCACCTTCTCGGTCGCTCGGTACAGAATACGCTTGTGGTCCCCCACCACGTTTTCCGTGCGGGCGACCCTGTCATGGAGGGAACGGACCTCCAGCCGGAGTTCAGAGATGGCTGCAGCCAGGGTGTCCTTTATGTCGGTGGCCACGCTCCGTAAATCCTCGATGGTAAGGGCTCGTTGCTGCGCGGGGCCGAGAGCCCCGGTGGCAATCGGCGATGGGTTCGGTTGTGGAGCCGCCTGTGATGGTCTGAGCACAATATCCGAGTGGTCTTGGTGCGGAGGTAGCGCTAGGCCTGGAACGGGGCCTTGGCAGGAGGGCGCCATGTTGCCTCTCTGGGCCCGGAACATGTCCGGGATATTTTGGGCTGAAAGGTCCGAATTCCCCCTGGGAGATCTGGACCCTGAGGCGGAGGAGGCTCTCGGCGCTGTGCCCATGGTTGTAGGTAAGGCTGGGGCAGACTGGGTGCTCTCTTTTTAGCTTAAGTTGTCCCGGGGTGGCAGGAGCTGAGAGATCAGGCGTCCATCTTCCTTCAAGGTCCGGCCACGCCCCTCAGCAGAATTGGTTACGAAGATGCACAGCAGCATTCGTTGCTGAGACACACAGCAGCATTGGTTGCTAAGATGCACAGCTGCATTGGTTGCTAAGATGCACAGCTGCATTGGTTGCTAAGACATTGTCAGGTCACTTGAGCCCAGGTGACAGATGTACACCGTTGGGGACAGGCGTACCATGGCTAAGGTAGTAGACCCTACGGCTGACTCCTGCAGATGGAGCTCTGGGTGGTTCAGTAAAGCAGGTCCTCTGGAGCACCAACACGGATGCCACTGAGAGCTAGAGCATAAGATTCCCCAGGGTCGGGAGTCTAAGAGCCAGACGTTTTTCAGGCGTAAAGATAAACCACCAAAAACATGGCGCAGCCAATGTTAAGTATGGACGTCGGAACAGTCGTCGAATTTCAGGTCGTTTGCGTAAGCCGATTCAGAATGGGGCTGGGCGTAGGTTACGTTCACGTCGAAAGCATTGACTATTTGCGACGTGATTTTGAGCATGCGCACTGGGATACGTCCACGGCCGGCGCATGCGCAGTACGTTTGGCGCGTCAATAACGTGGGGTCACCATTCATTTACATACAACACGCCCACCATCCACCTACTTTGAATTACGCGCGGCTACACCGGCCCATTTACGATACGCCGCCGTTACATAGGGAGCAAGTGCTTTGTGAATACAGCACTTGCCTCTCTAATTTGCGGCGGCGTAGCGTAAATGGGATACGCTACGCCTGCACAAACTTACGCCAGTCTACCTGAATCTGGCTAACAGTAGCATTGGTTACTAAGACGCACAGCAGCATTTGTTGCTGAGACACACAGCAACATTGGTTGCTGTGACACACAGTGTAATCGATTGCTAAAAAAAAGCATGGCCGCATTGGCTGCTAAGGTGTACAGCAGCATTGGTTGCAAAGATGGACAAAAGCAACGGTTACTAAGACGCACATCAGCATTGGTTGCTAAGACGCACATCAGCATTGGTTGCTAAGATGCACAGCGGAATTAGTTGCTAAGATGCACATCGGCCTTGATTGCTAATGTAGCGCTCACCCCCAAAGGAGCCGCTGAGTTGTTGTGGGATCGGCGTAATTAAGTTACCCTGTGAGATGTCTAGGGGTGATGGCAGTGATGAGAGCAATAATGGAATGTCCAGGCAGTTGATTGATGTTTTGAATGCTTTTATTCCTGGTCCAACACGACCAACAATCAACTTGAAGTAGACAGGATAGATGGGTGAAAAGAACAACCTTGTGGATTCAGGCTATGGATAGAAGGAAGCAGTCCTGCCTCCAATAAGCACTCTTGCTTTCGTTGCCACTCCAGCCAGAGCGGGTGCAGTACACCAGGACAGGCCTCCCCCACAGGTCTGGCAGCCAGACTATACTGAGAATTCTGAGAATAAACAAGTCTCTGCCACTGACTTGGCTTTAATGACTTAGTAAAGGACCTCTTCCACAGGTCCAGTACTCAGGAATGAAAAGAACAAAGGGAATCCTCTCAGTCAATAGTTGGAGTCACCAGCTGACAGTTTGCAGCATACAACCTGTCAGTATTCGGTCACTCAGATCCCCAGTAGTTCCGTCTAAGTCCTGTCGGAACACCTGCCTCCGGGTTCACCTCAGACTGACTCCCCACCGATTGGCGCCTTTCGCCTGTGATCTCTCTCTTTAGGTGCGGGGACCATGTAAGTGACTGGGGCCCCTCTGAAACTTCAGTCGCTTCGAACCCCAAGGGCCCAGAGCCTGGGACTTTGCGTTGCACAGGCCCTGGTCAGGTAGGCCATGGTGGTGGGGCACGTGATGTGCTCACACCCTAAAGGCCACGCCCGGAACCAGGAACCCGCAATGAACCCCGAAAACATGGCCTCTGCCACAGATATACCCCTCCCCAGCATGCCCCGCGAGAGGAAGTCCTCTAATTGGCTGCTGGGGAAAAGTGGTTCTGCCTGAACCCCTCTGGTGCCACCTGCTGCACAGAGGTAAAACTACACCTCCAAAGCACATAATGACCACAGTTGAGTTTAATTCATCTTTAACCCCTTTTGGATTGCCATTCTTAAAGTGCACCAACGGCCTCAACGTAAACTTTGTTTTAAAAGATCCTTGATTGGACTGTTTGAGCCAGGCCTGGCAAGAAGTCTTTCTTCATTAACTGTTCTGCAGGACTGCCCATAAGGGGAGCCTGCAGTGGCGTAACTAGAACCTTCAGGGCCCCGATGCAAGAAACCAGGAAGGGCCCCCCCCCCCTGACCCCCAGATAGGGCTCTTTTCTCCGAGCCCGGTGGCGTTACAGGACCCGGTCGCAAGTTGGCGGCTGCATATAAATGAACCGATTTCTCCAGTTCCCCTTGTTTTTTTCCTCTCCCTCCCGCAGGCATTCAGCGGCTGCAGGAGGAAAATGGAGAGATCGATTCTTCTATGTCGGTGTTTCGCAATCTTTTTCCAGTCAGGGCACCCTTGAAGTATACCCCTAGGTGAATGTGGCTACACTGCAACCCCCTTGCAACTGTGTGCATTGCATACAGTTGCAGCATAGTGATGATGTATTTAAGGGGTTAAAACAGGCAGTCAGGAGGCAACATGTTGCTGTCAAATGTCTCTGAAAAACGATCCAAGCATGGATCGCTTTTCGGAGGCATAGCATTTTTTTAAGATACTATTAACAAGCCAAAAATAAATAAATAAATAAATAAACAAATAGGTTCTGATTGTACACAAATAGGGGATCGGGATTAAAAGTGCGTACATAAAATGTGCATACATACATGATTGTAAACACACATATAAAAACACACACACACATATAAATATATAAATGCACATATGCACACACATATAAACCAGTGGCAGCTGGTACTCAAAATTTTTAGGGGGGCGCAAGCAAATGGACAAATGTTTAAAAAAAACATAATTTGCAGTGCAAATCAAAAGCTCTCACTGTGCCCATCAAATGCAGCCACTGTGCCCATCAAACGCCACCACTGTGCCCATCAAATGTCGCCACTGTGCCCATCAAACGCCACCACTGTGCCCATCAAATGTCGCCACTGTGCCCATCAAATGTCGCCACTGTGCCCAGCAAATGCTGCCACTGTGCCCAAACTCTGCCACTGTGCCACTGTTTCCATCAAATGCTGCTACTGTGCCAAAACGCTGCTACTGTGCCCATTTAAACACTGCGCCATCAAATGCCGCCACGGTGCCCATCAAACTCTGCCACGGTGCCCATCAAACTCTGCCACTGTGCCCATCAAACTCTGCCACTGTGCCCATCAAATGCCGCCAGTGTGCCCAGAAAATACCTGGGTGGACTGTGAGCGCCCAGCATGGCGCTCGCGGTTCACCTATTTTTAAGCCTATTAGAGACTATGGGCCAGATTCTCAGAGGCGCTACGCCTGCGTAAATGTATATGCGCGGCGTAATAGTAAATGTTCGCCTGCGTATCGATGAGCGGTAAACACAGAACCACATACGCGCGAAATTTGTTTCCGTCTGGCCGGCGAAAATGCATTAAGCTAGCGCGGCGTAGGCGCATAGTTACGCATGAAAAATATTCAGTTCCCATTGAATTAGCATGCAAATATGCAAATGAGGGAGATGCACGTATTCCCGAAACTACGCGTGTCCGGCGTTGGCTACTCGTGGTGCGCGTAACTCGAAAGCCTTGAGTAAACATACCCCTCATAAAAGCACGGGTAACTTTGCTCAAGGCCGTGTGCAAGTCAGCTGGAGAGCAACTACAGCAGCACTGTAACGGACTAGCTGAGCAATCACACTTACTGGACAAGACATTCGTATGCCAATGATGCCAGGGCCAGCCATGGTCTTATCACTACTAAGGTATGCAGAGGAAGAGGCGCATAGAAGGAGGAGTAGGAGGAGGGGGGCACGTGAGAGGATCTACCGAGCGCGCATGAGGCTCTTTGGCATGGGTGATGAGGAGGTGTATCGCATCTTCAGATTCAGCCCTGCTGCCATCCTGGAAATAACCACAGCCCTGCAGGATGACATCACCAGCCAGACATACCGCTCACGTGCACTGCAGCCACTGGTGAAGGTACTGGCAACTGCATTTCCTGGCCAGTGGATCATTCCAGCGTACAAGTGGAGTGGTGGCTGGGATGTCACAAACCAGCATAAGCAGATGTCTGCACCAGGTTGTCCCCGCAATCCTCAGACGCATGTCCAACCAGTTCATCAGACCCACCACTGAGCACCTGCGGCAGAAGGCAATGACAGATTTCTACAGAATTGACGGATTCCCACGCACCATCGGGGCCATTGATTGCACACATGTGGCACTCCAGCCCCCCAGTGCCACAGAGCACATATACCGCAATCGGAAGCATTGGCATTCCATCAACGTACAGGTGATAGCCGATGCCAAATACCTCATATGGCACGTCCGTGCCAAAGACCCCGGGTCCAGCCATGACAGCTACATCTACCGTCAAAGCAACATCCCAGAAGATTTTGAGCAGGACATGTATGGGGACAGCTGGCTGGTTGGTGAGTGACATGGGTGGCAGCCATGACTATCCCCTCCCATGATGCACAACAGAAGTGGCACATGCATGACTACCATCCTCCTGTCTTTTCCCTTACAGGTGACTCTGCATATACACTGGGACCCCATCTCATGACTCCTTTCCGGAACCCCCAAACCAGAGGAGAGAGAAGATACAATGAAGCACACATCAAAACCCGTGCAGTGGTGGAGCGCACATTTGGCCTCCTGAAGTCCCGTTTCCGATGCCTGGATAAGTCTGGGGGGGCCCTATTGTATTCCCCCAACTTTGTGGGTCAGATCATTGGTGCATGTTGTATTCTGCACAACTTTGCCATGCGAAAGGGCCTGCACATTGCCCTACGTGATGACCTGACCCCCCAACCACACAGCCCCCCCCCGCCAGAGGAGACCCCGTCAGCTGATGGAAGAGCAGTCAGGAGGGTCCTCGTGTTACGAATCTTTGACCGTTAAACACACACATACAGCATGGCACACAGACAATGCACGCGTGTACACCACTGATGTCCCTAGATCACACACACCACATGCACATCGCATTGGATTAGCCCAAGTCCAGCATGTAGGCCTTGGGAGCAGCAACGCCACGTCAAGGCCCCAATGATGTTGCTGTCCATTCATACACCTTTCACACATCATTCATACAGCCGTGGGGTTAACTTCACCACCACGGCCGAGGGTGACACCCCTTACTGTCAGGAGTGCCACCCTCTCACATTCACACACCATTCACACTGCACCGTGTTCAGTATCCAAAAAAAAATAAAAAAAGCTCTTATCCAGAGCATAATAAAAAATAAAAAAAGCTCTTATCCAGAGCATAATAAAAAATAAAAAAAGCTCTTATCCAGAGCATAATAAAAAATAAAAAAAGCTCTTATCCAGAGCATACTAAAAAATAAAAAAAGCTCTTATCCAGAGCATAATAAAAAATAAAAAAAGCTCTTATCCAGAGCATAATAAAAAATAAAAAAAGCTCTTATCCAGAGCATACTAAAAAATAAAAAAAGCTCTTATCCAGAGCATAATAAAAAATAAAAAAAGCTCTTATCCAGAGCATAATAAAAAATAACAAAAAGCTCTTATCCAGAGCATAATAAAAAATAACAAAAAGCTCTTATCCAGAGCATAATAATAAAGAAAAATAAAATTAATGGGCCTGGCGGGGGCTCTGCCTGGTGCCACGGGTCCTGCCCCTCACTTGCCTGGGGGCAGCCACAGATGGGGGGGGGCAGCAGGTTGAGGAGGAGCATCCCCACGTCCCTCCCTGGCTGCCTGCATGCCCTCCAGGGCAACCGCTATGCGGGTCTGCACAGCAGTCTGCGCCTCGACAGCAAGGCGCAGGGCATGAACCTCCCCCACAAGTTCCGAGGTGTTTTCCTGCAGCTCCCCCAAGCTGGTCAGCGTTGCTGCGCTGTTAACAGCAACATCCTGGATGGCATCTGTAATATTGTCCGAGGATGCCAGGCTGTCGGCCAGGCGCCTCATCTCCTCCACGACCTCGGCCAGGTGCTGATTTTGCTGGTCCTGCTGTCTGACCAGCTCTTCCGGCAGGACCTTATGAACACCCCTGGTCTTGCACGTCGCCTTGCGGGGAGTGGCAGGGGACCGGGCATAAGGGGAGGATGTTGAGGGGCCGGAGATGAGGGGGGGGGGAAAGAGAGGGACTGGAGAGGTTGGAGGGGGACACTGAGGGGTTCGCTACAGGTAGAGGAATAGCCTGGGCTGGTCCGGCCAACCCACCATCCTCCTCCACAACAACATAGAGGGCCTGGTCCTGGACTACCACACCCTCCTC